>NMXM01000007.1:1975518-2575518 GCA_002851755.1 Verticillium zaregamsianum | reverse complement strand
TTCTCCTCGTCGTTGTCGGCGCCGTCCAGCAGTCGCTGTTCGGAGGCAAGAATGGGGATCTCGCCGAGGCTCGCGCGTATCCTCTTCCAGGCATCCCGAACGTCGCTCTCGTCGAGAGAGTACTCTCCGATGATCCACATGATCCCCCTGTAGACCTTGCCGGCGCGGACCTCGCCCAGCGTGGCCACCAGCCTGCCGACAATCGGCTTGCGGAGCTTGGGGAACTTCTCCACGACCTCCTTGACAAAGTTGATGACGTCGACCGCGGAGGCGTTGTTGAAGTCGGCAACAAAGTCCATCAGCAGCTCGACGACGCTGGCGGCGACCTCGGAGAACTTGATGGCGCACTGGTGGATGGAGTGGATCAAGAGCTGGCGGTATTCCGTGTTCTTCTCGTACTCCTGGTCAACCGTCTTCGAGAGCTCCTTCTTGAGCAGCAGCACAACCTCCTCGACGTTCTTGCTGGACACCATGTCGAGAACCAGGTTGAGCGCTTTCCTCCTGACGTCGATATCGGGGCTGGACAGCACACGCAGAATCTCCATGACCGAGTCGTCGAGAACGCCGGGGCTCTTCTTCCGCAGCTGATCCACACGGTCGAGGACGATCAGCTTGACGTTGTTGTCGGCCTCCTTGATGCTGAGCTCGATGAACTTGGCGGCGGCGGCCTTGACGGCCACGGGGTTGTTGGTGAGCGCGGTCAGGGACGAGGCGGCTTCGTAAACGACGGTGGACGTGTTGGCCTCGAGGAGGTCGAAGATGAGACGCAGGTATCGCGGCTGCACACGAGTCAGCGCCATTCACGTCTTGTCTCTCACGGCATGCACCTACCTTGTTCTGCGAGTTCTGGACAGCATCCTTGCGGATGAACTCGAGCTCCACCAGCTGCAGGAGCTCCTCTGCGTTCGGGATGCCATCAAAGACCTGGCTCAGGAACACGAGTGCCCTCTCGTGGTCGATGGAGGACAGCGCAGCGAAGGCGTTCCTCTTGCATGTGGGATCGGTCTCGGCCTCGAGGAAGGTGCTGATGAGCTCGGGCGCATCGGGAATGAGGGACGAGGAGTGCTGGAAGATGGAGGCAACGGCGAAGACGGCGTTCTTGCGGACGTAGGCGTGACGGTGCTCGAGGCATTGCCTTGCCGAAGACAGGAGGGGCTCGATGAGTTCCGGCTCTCGGAGCTTGCAGAGGAAGCGCAGCGTGTTGCCTCGAATGTACTCGTTGGGATGTTGAAGGTCGTTCCTGATACCGTTGCTGCATTTTCACTAGGTCAGCTGAGTCCTTCTGCGCCTGCATCAGAGGTCCCTCGCACGCACCAGACCAGGATCATCTCCTGCTTGAGCTTGCCATTGGAGTCGAGCTTGGGGCAGATCTCGTAGTAAAAGTAGAGCATCTTCTTCAGGGCCTTGTGCTTCGAGGGCATGACGAATCGGATGATGTGCATCAGGAGCTGGGGCATAGAGTCGCCGTTGAGCATGATGGTGAGGATGCGCTTCATCGTCTCGACCTTGCTCTCGTCGGTCCCCTTTTCGAGCTGGGTCTTGAGGTCGGCCAGGGTCGGCACGTCGGCCGTGTTGTCCTGGTGGACCAAGCTGTAGGCATGGTCGAGGAAGGAAGACATGATGGCGGTAGGTTGCGGGCAGATGCCGGCGCGCAGTGGTTGGGGGGGAAAGGTTGCGGTCTTCGGTGGACGTGTTCAAAGGGGGAGGTTCAGGTGAGGGTCGAGGTGGGATGCTGGCAGCTGGGCGGTGGGGAGCCTGGGTCGATGCAGTGTGAAATTGTTAGGGGAGCTTTCCGCCGGCCGAGCTCTGGGGTCTATGGACTTGGAATATGACCATCCGTCGGTATCGCGCACTTCCAAGAAGCTGCCTTTGGAGGCTAATGTCGGCAAGGGGGTTTTGGAGCGAATGCGACTTTCACCAGTTGGCCTCTCTGAGCTTCGTGGACATCTGGCCTGCCTCCTGCCTCGCCCGAACACCTGTCACTAAGCGAATTGAATGCACGTGATCTGCGGTCGGGCCACCCCTGGATTCGGAGCGGATTAAGGGAGTGCCTGGTGATGGCAATGGTGGGGTCCAGGTTTGACGGGACTTGAGTGGCCCCGCCGACGGAGAGCAATCCACCCTCGAGTCGTGCTCCCTGGGTCACGGTCCACGCGAGAGAGCCTTGTTCGTCGTCGAGCTCCCCCACGCCAGCCTTGCAGGATTTCCACTTCGCGGAACGACACCCTCGATCGACGACAAGAGGCCATTGCCAGACAACACAATGGCAGACACCAGCGACACCTTCTATATGCGATACTAGTGCGCCGCCCTTCTGGATGGAACCCTGCTCTCGCCTGGCTAACATTGACAAGCTCCGGTCACTCTGGACGATTCGGCCATGAGTTCCTCGGTTCGGCACCTTGATCCATTGGGGCTCTCGACAATGCTGACCAGCCGTGCTACAGAGTTCGACTTTCGAGTGGTCGGCGATGGACGCAGTGCGATTGCGCGGTACGCCAACAACTCCAACTACCGAAATGACAGCTTGATCCGCAAAGAGAGTACGCCAGCGAGCCCCCCCTCCGGATGACCGAATCACGGTACTGACGCGCAGCGTGCAGTGTGTGTCAGCTCATTGGTGATCGAGGAGATCCGGCGCATCATCAAGTCCAGCGAGATTATGAAGTCGGTGCCCCTCGTCACGGAAGACTAAGAGTGCCGGTAGCTGACCCCCATCCAGGGAAGACGACTCCAAGTGGCCGCAGAAGAACAAGGACGGACGCCAGGAGCTTGAGATCCGGCTGGGCAACGACCACATTTCTTTCGAGGTTTGAAATCCTGGCCTCTGGAGTGAACAAGGACAAGACTGACACGCTCGGCAGACGGCCAAGATTGGCTCCCTCGTCGACGTTACGGAATCGGCGGATCCCGAGGGCCTGCGAGTGTTCTACTACCTGGTGCAGGATCTGAAGGCGCTCGTGTTCAGCCTGATCGCCCTCCACTTCAAGATCAAGCCCATTTAGGCGGGAAGCGACGCGAAAAGGCAGGCGAAGGCGACGGCAAGGGAAAAAATATACCCCAGGAGGCGGGTTGGATCCGAGCATTAGGTGGGAACTGGCCGCCTCAAGCCACCCATCACTTGGTGCTCACTCCTAGAGGAGAGAGTGAGGAATGGAGATCCACCGAGCTTGGGGACAAACGCAGTATGAATGAACGAATCTTCCACACTCGAAGCAATGCCAGCAGTGGCTCGATGGTCATGCCTCCGTGTGACACCTGGGACAGGGAAAGGTGGGAGGATTCGTGAAGCTCGAAGCGGCGTGGCTGTGAGGAGGATTTGCCACAAACAGGCGTGTACAGATGTCGTGGAACCCCACGGCATGCGATGTTGGACCTTGAATGGCACATGCTTTTCATAAGTACATGAATGATCTTACCTAACGCCTCTAGTTGTCACCCCCAGGTTCACTGCGGCTGCTGCCAAGATATGGTTCCACAAGCTGCACCCCAACCCAGGCTCGCCCAGCTGAAGCACCACCAGCAGCTTAGGTCCCTGCGCCAAGCGACGGGCAGTGTCGTGTCAACTTACCTGGCACCACTGCGGTCCGAACTTAACTTCCCTCCATCAAACCTTGCTTCCTGCCATAAGGGTACTGACTGGTGCTGCAGTGACCCATACCCCGAATCTCGAAAGCGCTGTTGCGCCTTCCTCGTGTCCTTCTTCATCTGCCGGCATTAGAGTGACGCGCCTGCTCTGTCGCCAGGCCTCACGTCGATGGGCAGCGTTACCGTGGTCCATCTTAGAGGGTTGTTAGCCTCCTCCATCTTAGAGGGTTGCTGAGCCAGGACCTGCTCCAGACCCTCAAGCTCACGGCCCAGTATCTCTTCATCAGTCGTCTCGAACGATCCGGCGTACCCCTGGAGTTGGACCACATCGCCAGAGACCAGGAACGAGTGTCTGCACAACTGCCCGCCAAAGGCGATGCCGAGGGCGTGCAGGCGGCTCAGCGTGTCTCTACACTTCCCGAGGTCTGCGGTTCCCGCCTCGCGGGCATCCACGACGCGCTCGAAAAGCGATCCAATCACGCGCGTGCCGTTGTCGGTGATGTGGGCAAGCAGTCGGGGTGCAAGGCCTGGGTCGCGCGCCTGGATGATGGAGTGGGCGTGGTTAGCAGCCTCGATGCCGTGCGTGGCATACGGCTGCCACACCCAGGTGCCGACCACATCGGGCCCAAGCCCTGGCACCGCGGCGGCGATGGCGGCGGGCGTAGGGAAGATGACGGCCCCTATTTCGTCCAGGCACTGGATGTCGGTAACCAGGTCGTCATCGAGCTGCTCGCTCTCGCGGCGAGCATAGAACGCGTCCAGTAGGTCTATTAACTCGACCTTTCGGCCGCACCAAGCGGGGCCGCCGTCCATAAGCCCAACGGCCTCCTCCAGTTTCGCCATCTCGGTCGAGACGAGGACGAACTTGCCATCGGCGCTGCCGCCGGGGATGATGAGATGCCCGAGGTTCCAGTTTCCGGCGGGGACGGTGTCGAAGGAGAGGAAGTCGCCGCGATAGTCAGGTATGCGGCCAGTGCCCTCGGGAGGGTGCGGCGCAATGAGATATCTGATGACCTGGTCCGGATGGGGTTCACTAGTCGTACTGGCTAGGACACGGATGCGATAGACGACGGTTTCGTCGGGCCAGCCTTGCACGGCATCCTCGAGCTTGAATGGAAATGAAGATGCCATGGCGGTATTGGGTGGGATGAAGGCAATCGGAGGTGAAGTAGATAGCTCCTCAAGAAGAACGGAGGAACCTCGTAGGCTCGGCAGATGGTCGTAAACAGTCTCTTGTTTGCATTGTGATTTTAACGGAAGGCCGGGGGGATTGGCCGTGATTTATATCCACGGCTGTAGAAAACAAAGTCTGGTGCACTCTCGTTGAAGCTTTCCAGTATCGAGGCAAAATGGCATTTCAATATGCGTGATGTCCGTCAGGCAACTTGCATCATCAGCTGGCTTGAGCTCGATGATTTATTTGGTCACTGAGCGCGAAGGGCCCACAATACCGAGAAATGTACATGCATGGCTTGACTTCTGCATGCTCCCAAAATCTAGGAGGTCGACAGCCATGCTGCTCAACGCTGGATCGTCATCTTCAACGGGCCTGGCTATGAAGTTTCCATGATCCTGTGGCTTGAGAGCCCGGCTTGGTGCGTCCAGCCACACACCGACAGGCTAGGCAAAAAGCAGGCAAACAAGGTCTTGGGTACAATCTATCTTCGGAGTACCTGCCGTACAGTGGATAGCTAGTGGGCCGCCCGCCAGAACCGCTTAAAAGGGGGCGTGGGGGGCCAATCAGCTTCAGCTTCTCCGGGAGTTTCTCCAGCCAGAGCCCAGCCCAGTGCGGTCCAGTGCGGTGTCCCAGTGCCCAGTGTCCCAGTGTCCCTCCTAGCAGGGCGTCATCGGGGGTTCCGCGCCGAAAGGCAAGGCAAAGCCCAAACCTGCCCAGAGAGCCAGGTCGAGTCCAGAGCCCCAGAGCCCAGGCCCAGAGCCAGGCGTTCCTCGTACCTGTGTACATACCGTCCCGTCCTGCGGTGCCCATCCCAATTCAATCGCTGCCATCTCCTAACCACCTTGTCTTACCTTGCGTCTTGTCCAACCCTCAGATCGCATCGCGACTCGCCCAATCATCCTTTTCCTCCTTCTGCCGACCTTACCTCACCATTGCACGACCCTACGACCAACTTGACATCTGATTCTCGCCTCCAGCCTACCTCCAAATCCGCCCGGCCCTCGCTCGACTGGACTCCCTTGGCCAGGACCTCCTCCATGTCGCCCTCTACCACCTGAACGGTTCATCCTGCTCCAACTGCGCAGCCAATGCAGTTGCGTATCCCCGACCGCCACATCTTGCTTGGCAAGCTGTGATCCTCTCTCTGGCCCCCCTCCATCCTGCAAGAGACTGGACGACGACCACAACGACGCCTCCCACTCTCTGCTTCGACATTGAGTCATCCTGCGGTTCTCGATTCCCTGACGACTTCTGTCATATTGTCGCCCGGGCGTGACCGCTCTTCTCGCCGTCCCCGATTATCGCTCGAACCCTTACGCCGACCGCGTGCGATACCAGACCTTCACCGCACCGTAGCGTCCTTTTCGCCGAGAATCGCTCTTCACGACCGCGCCGCATTTGCACCCTTCGACCAACGACCCTCGACCTCCCTACCATGCCGACTCCCTCCCCCAACCCTCCTCCTGGTCCTCACTCGCCGCGGTCGCACCACACATGTCCTGAGGACGCAAACACGCGATCATCGCCGCGCAGCTGGCAGCCACCAGCAGAAGCCGACCCCGAAGCCGCCGAGGGAAGTCTTCGCGTCGGACGGGGCACTTCTTCCGAGGACATGCCGCCGGCCCCTGTCATTGAGGTCTCCTCCTCCCAGACGGACAACAGTACAGAGACAATGGTGGAGGACGAGCCGACTTCGGCGGTATCTTCGAGGGCAACCACCATGTCACCCGGCCCCGGGTCGACCGTGACGTCTCGGACCACGCCAGGCCCCGGGACCGACACTGATCTGCTCAAGGAGATGGAAGTCGACCAAGACGAGCAGCACATCACCGTCGACGGGTTGCGGCTACATCAGACAGGGCGCGTGGCCAGCCGTGCTGGACGAGCGTCTCGCCTCGCAGCGCCCGTGCAAGATGCGCATCCTGGCCACAGCAGCGACGTGGTCCCGCCCGTGGACATGGATGATGAGGAGCTGATGGCGCCCTCGATGGGATCAGACTACCCCAGCATGAGGGTATGTTGCTACTCATTCTTGGCGGACGAGCGCAGTGCTGGTTGACTGACATACCGCAGGCGATTCCCACTTCTCCGTCATCGTTTTTGCGACCGGGAAGCAAGTTTCACGGCACACAGCAATCGGAGAGGCAGGTGTACGACGTGCAGGTAGAAATCAAGCACGTCGATTTGAAGGAGTCATTCCTCTGCGGCTATCTCCGCATCCAAGGTCCGCATCATCGTCAGCCTCGCACAGGCCCCGACTAACACATGCACAGGGCTCACAGAAGACCACCCGACCCTGACGACATATTTCGAGGGGGAGATCATCGGCACCAAGTACAACTTCTTCACAAATCACGACACTTGGGGCGCCACCAACAAAATTGACCTTAATCACTGGGGCAAGTTCGCAGCATTCCGCCCCTTTCAGAAACAGGCACGGAAAGGACCGGTCAGTGTTCGCGACGTAGCACAACGGGAGAACATTTTTATGCGGTGGAAGGAACACTTCCTGGTCCCCGATCACAGAGTGCGCACCATCAGCGGCGCGAGCTTCGAAGGTTTTTACTACATCTGCTTCAACCAAGTCAAGGGTGAAGTGAGCGGGATATACTTCCACTCGAAGAGCGAGAAGTGAGTCCGATGCCCCTCTCCGTGTGCCCAACGCGTACTGACGACGTGGCCAGATTCCAGCAGCTGGAGCTCAAGCATGTCGAGGACAAGGGCTGCTTCAGTGCGATGGAGTTCAGGTAGACATGGTCACAAGTCCTGGACGTAGGCACGCGCGCAACACGCTCGCTCACGCACGGTGCAATGGTGGACAAGTCCAGACGAGCATGAATTCTGTTTTGGATGATATCAGCGTCGATGCAGCAGGCACGAGGCACAGACGATGATGAGCCGGGTCCGAATCGAGATTGCGGCCAAGCGGGGTATATTTGTTGTATATCTTTCCTTCATGCCTCTTCCTTCTTGAACCCCTTGAAGTAACTCTCTCGGAACGGATTCAGTTCGTCTGCCGTCACGCCTGCGTGTTGCGTGCGCTTGTGCGAGGACAGCTTTTCCTGGTCGACCTGGCCGTCGGGCATGCGCCGGTATGTGATGAGTCTCCGGGACCCTGGCGGTGTTAGTCAGTCAGGGTCAGCTACGAAAAGGGACATCAAACGTACATCTGTTGAACGGCTGCACACAGACCGCTACAATCTCGAGACAGGGATGTGTCGGCACGCCCAGCTCCTGGTCCTCGTCGTTGGCCGTAGGCATCCAGAACGACAGGCGCCCGTCGTCCACCAGCATTTGGGTGGCAAACTCGAGAATGTCGTCCAGCATGGCGAGGAAGCTGTACGGCTTTTTCGGCGCGATGTATTTCGGGGAGCTGCTCGGTCAGCCGCGTGTCTGGCAGTCGGCGGAGCGCGACAGAATGACTTACTTCCAGTACTTCTCCCCCGCGGCGATGACGTTGGGCGTCTTCTCCGGGTCCCGGCATCCCAGCACCTTCAGCCCCTCGCGCACGCCGTACGGCGGGTCGCACACGATGCCGTCCATCCACCTCCTCCTCACCAGCGGCGTGTTCGTCAGGTCTGCGGTGAAGAACTCCCCCACGAGCTGCTCCAGGCCGTACTGCGCAAAGTTGCCCTTGAGGCTCTTCTGACCGCCCTGGCCCCGGAAGCTCCGCCCGTCAATGTCACTCCCGAACGCGAGGGCGCCAAAGTGCGCCGCCGCGACGGGGAAGCTCCCCGTGCCGACGAACGGGTCGTAGAAGATCTTGCCCGGGGCCGCGAGCGCGAGGTTGGCCGTCACGAGTGCGAGCTCCGAGTCCATGGACGTCGTGCTGATGTAGCCGCGCTTCTTGAGGTCGTACGTGCGGATCAGCTCGCGCGACCCGCCGCCC
The DNA here is from genome assembly GCA_002851755.1 of Verticillium zaregamsianum. Taxonomy (NCBI): domain Eukaryota; kingdom Fungi; phylum Ascomycota; class Sordariomycetes; order Glomerellales; family Plectosphaerellaceae; genus Verticillium; species Verticillium zaregamsianum. The sequence goes on along the minus strand of NMXM01000007.1, from coordinate 2,566,864 downwards.
AGCCAGCGGCCGAGGAAGAGCCTCGTCGGATTGGGGTCCGGGCGGGCGCCGGCGGGGCGGAACGGCCAGTCCTCGAGGATGGTGAAGGTGGCGTCCGGGCTGCGCATGTCGATGCGGCCCTTGAAGGCGAGGTAGGAGAAGGAGTTGATGAGGGCGACGCGCTCGTCCATGGTGCGCGTGTGCTGGAAGGCGTCGACGAGGAACTTGAAGGAGCACTCGGCGTACGAGGGCCACAGGGGCTCGGTGCGGGCGCGGACGTCGGCGTGGAGGTCGTCATAGAGGCCCGAGGGCGCCGCGCCCCAGAGCTCGTGGATGGACTGGGTCAGGATGGCGCGGCGCACGAGCGCGCGGGCGGCGTCGGCGGAGGGTACGTTGACGATGCAGAAGGGGTTCTTCGGGGGCTGTTAGTCGAGAGGCCTGGGGAGGATATCGGGCGTGATCTTGGGAAGAGGTGAGGGGCAGGGATGAAAAGAGCGCACTTCATCGGAGTATTCCAAGATCTTGAGATCGATGCCCTCGACCACAGCCAGAGCCTTGAGCTCGGCTAGCCGAAAGGATTCGTGGAACTGGGAGAAGCGGACGAGGCAGTCCATTTTGAGGGTGACACGAGGGGTCTCGCAAGAGCCTGAAGCCGTCTGTCGTGATGAGTCTTAGATGATGCGTGCGTCTCAGGGTCCAAATTACAAGATCGCTATCTCATGTCAAATATTTTGGAGAAATTTATTGTGAGACTCGATCATTCGCCGCCGTCCTGTCTCAATGTGAAATAACTCAAAAATTAAAGAAAAAGTCAAGTCTTGAGTGAGTTCGTGAGGAGATGGACGACTTCTGCTGAATCAGTTCTGTGGCAGACGTTTTGCGCGGCCAATCAGCGGGTCATAATCTTCGAGGTGGAACCTCTGTCGGTCTCTTGTCTGTCTCCCACCAGACTCAGTCCTGCTCTGACGACCGCTCTCGACTTCCTTGTGAACGGCACCAGACAGATCAAGCGGGCTAGCCTCTCGTCGTGTTCAGAATGCTGTCATTCGCAGAGCCAAGCTTATATCAGTCGCCGAGATGCTCCGTCACGTACGGGACAATGGCGCATGTCGAGCCTAAACAGTCACCCACCAAGGGCAAGCCATGGAACACCATCATGGCCCAGGGTTTCAACCACAAGGCGAGTGGCCCTGTCTCATGGACGCCTTCGCCGGATCTCCTCTCTGACAATATCTCAGGTCGACCTTGTTCTCCCCGAGGAATGCTTGGAGCTGGTCAGGAAAAAGCTGGCGGAGCAGCGCGATCCTCCCGTTTACCACCGGGTCACAATGACGCTGGGCCAGGTCCTCGACAGCGCTTTCTTCATCGAGTACATCAAGAAGGGTATTTGTAAATCTGCCAAGTCGGAACCAGCTGCTTTCTAACATGCACTAGGCAACGTCATCATGCTCTCTGAAGGGCGGACCACCGACGACAACGTCTTCTCATTGCGCGAAGGCGAGTGACCCAGAGGAATCGCGCACCACTCAAGCTGACCATCTCCAGGACTCCTTACAATGTACATGGACAAGGAGACCTACGAACGCGCTGGGCTTGTCGGTAAGCCCTATGGCGTCAAGGGCAAGAGGAGCCTGAAGCCGAGATGGGGTAGGTCACTCATCATCGCACGCGAGCACCATGCTCCGAATGTGCTGACAGCAGCCAGTTGTGAGCTACCAATTACGGGACGAGTCGATGCTCCATGGCAAAAAAGGCTTTGATCGCTTGCTATATGCTTGCAAGAATGTCCTCCACCAGCCCGTCACCTGGCTGTTCGCCAACCTGGGCGCAGGTACGTCTCCCAGCCTGGACCGGATGAGGTTCGCCAGCTAACGCTCCACAGCACCCACTCCTGACCCGCTGGAGCAGCACGCTCCCATCAAGTTCACGTCCAATCCCGGCATCGTGTCAGGTGCTGACGTCGTCGTGCCGTCTCTGACCATCCCTCCCGAGATCATTTCCGAGGGTGATCGATCCGGCTTGGAAGACTTCGCCAGCGAGACGTACGAATGGCTGTCCTTGGTCCGCCTGGAGAGCCCCCGCATCGCCGTGGGCGACAACATCAACTCCTACCTCTCGCGGTATCAAGTGCCCAACGACTCCGGGGCCATCTCGAAAGCCAAGGTCTGCAAGATCACCTGGCAGGGCTTCCTTGCTGCCGACTGGGTGCGGACGCTGCTGATCGACGTGCTCGCAACGGTGCCCTCCCGGACGTGGATCTCCTTCAGCGCCACCTCCTTCTCGAAGGGCATCGTGACTGAGAGCGCCGAGATCTCCTTCCTCCGACCGCCAGAGTCTGCAGGTCACTATCTCATGTGGGAAATCCAGGGTCAAGAGGCTTGAACAACTATTCCTGTTTCGGGCGGACGCTCCTCTCATCCGCGAGGCCTTCACCCAACACCGCATCCTCCACCAGCCGCCTCAGCTCGGCCTGCCCCTCTGGTGTGTGGAAGTCCTCTCTCTCCGCGAGTTGTTCGATGCGTCGCTTGAACTCGGAGTCTACCTCTTCTGGCACCTCCTCCGCCTGGTTCATGCTGCCGACGGACACGGCGAGACCCTCGGGGACGGGAGGCAGCTCGATAGGTGGCGCCGCCGTGTCGTTGGAGCCATTTGTCCCGGCCGCTGCCGCTGATGTCGTCCTCTCTGTCTCGACGCCCGTCAGGTATTCGGCAACTTCAGGGAAGTCTGCCTCTGCCTCGATCTTTTCCCTGGGCGTGACACCATCGTCGCCTCGAACGTGGATATCGGCACCGAGCTCCTCGACGAGACACTTGGCCGCATCGACCGTCTCAACGACGAACAGCGCCGTCTCGCCGTCTTCGTCCTTCAGATTGACATCGACCTTGAACTCGCGGATAAGGGCGCGCAGGAGGTCGAGGTGGTTGTAGCTTGCTGCGGCGTGGACAAGGGAGTAGCCGTGCTCGTCCTGGCCCGAGGCGAGACTGGGGTTCTCGCGGAGGAGGGGCAGTAGGGCCGGGCTGTTGTCGGCGGCGAGGAGGTAGGGATTCTGCGCCATCCTAGAGCTTCGTTTTCTCGGGGTTCTTTCGTGAACGTATGTATTTGGCCTCAATGGAATGTCCTCAAACGTCCGTGCAAATCGGATCAGACTTCTGCGGTTCGACGGTGGCGGCAAGCGCGAGATGACCTTTTCGATGGAGCTTGCGATGGAGGGGAAATTTTCTGCCGTGGAGGGGTCCTCAGCCCGGTGTGACGCATATCCCCGCAATGCCCGCCTGTAGCGGCCTCACCGCCTGCCAGATGCACCGCTTTAGGTGGACTGGGGTCTGTGCGCGTAGGCCTCAGCCCCTGGAGATACAGGGCGAGTGCGCCCACCGATGCTGAGGCCGCAATCCCAAGGCAGTCGTAACAGGCAGTATCAGGCAGTCTCCAGGCGCATTTCTCGGCGTGACTCTCCTGACGGGTGAGATTGCTCCTTGCTGACGACGAAGCGCTCTCTCGCCACGAACATCGAACTCCTTCATCCTCCCGCGACATCTTGATCATTGGGCTGCCAGTACCACACGTACAGTGACTCACTCTCAGGTGTTCACTGCCTTCTTCACCCCTCCCTCATAAGACGACTGCAGCCGGTCATCATCACATTTCGCTGCCTCATTAGTTTTCCTGGATGAACAGAGCTGCTCGCTTACTCTACACACTACGAGGAGCCTCTTTCTACACATCAACTTCACCCAAGCACTACAAGACAGACAGCCTATCTCGAAGCTTCACCACCGCTCTCGTCGCACCCATGGCTGCCATCGGTGGAGCCCAGCCCGCCCCTCCCAGGGCGCCTTACATCCCACAGGATGTCCAGTCAGTCGCACACATGGTCCAGGGCCTCGATGATGCGAGGAAGAACAAGAAGAAGGGCCAGGCCATGTGCAAGCGGTCCACCTTCGAAGTCAAGGGCACACCCATCACCGTCGATTCCTGGAAGATGCAGGAGCAGGACTACAAGAAGCGGGACCTCCCGACGTACGCCCGCGGTCTCTTCACTACCAGGAATTCACGAAAGGAGCCCGAGATTGCTGTCCGAGGCTACGACAAGTTCTTCAATGTCGGTGAGGTTCACGAGACAAAGTGGGAGAACATCCTCAAGAGGACGAAGGGCCCATACGAGTTGACCCTGAAGGAGAACGGCTGCATCATCTTCGTCTCCGGCCTGGAGGACGGCACCCTGCTCGTCTGCAGCAAGCACTCGACCGGCGAGAGGAGCGATGCCGATCTCAGCCATGCCGTCGCGGGAGAGAGATGGCTGGAGAAGCAGCTCGCGGCGCTCGGAAAGACAAAGGAGGATCTCGCCCGCGAGCTCAGGTCTCGCAACGCCACCGCCGTAGCCGAGCTTTGCGACGACTCTTTCGAGGAGCACATCCTGGCGTACGGGCCTGAGAAGGCCGGCCTCTATCTCCACGGCATCAACCTGAACCTCCCCGAGTTCGCCACGTATCCCAGCGTGCACGTCCAGAGCTTCGCCAACGACTGGGGCTTCCAGCAGGTCGGTCTCATTGTCATGGACGACATCAACCAGGTCAAGGCCTTCCTGGAGGACTCTGCAGAGACGGGAGCGCACGACGGACGTGATGTCGAGGGTTTCGTCATCCGTTGCCAGGAGTCTTACGATCCCGGTGTTCAGCCCTACCGCGACTGGTTCTTCAAGTTCAAGTTCGAGGAGCCCTACCTCATGTACCGACAGTGGCGCGAGTGCACCAAGGCCATGATCTCGGGCAAGCCTCCCAAGTTCAGGAAACACACTCAGATCACCGAGGAGTACCTCCTCTACGCCCGCAAACGCCTCAGCGCCGACAAGACCCTGGGTCAGCTGTACCAGGCGAACCACGGCATCATTGCCCTGAGGAACGATTTCCTCGCCTTCAAGAACATGAAGGGCTCCGATGCTGCGAACCTCGAGCTGAGCGCCCCTGATACCGCCGGCATCAACGCCGATGTGACACGCGACGTCATCCTGGTTCCCATTGCGACGATCGGCTGCGGCAAGACGACAATTGCCGTTGCCCTAACACATCTCTTTGACTGGGGCCACGTTCAGAACGACAACATCACGGGCAAGGCGCGTCCGCCCCGCTTCACCAAGGCGGTGCTTGATCTCCTGCAAGACAGTCCAGTCGTCATTGCGGACCGCAACAACGCACAGAAGCACGAGCGGAAGCAGATCCTCACAGATGTTCAGATCCAGCACAAGGACGCGCGCCTCGTCGCCCTCTACTTCAACCATGACTCTTCCAACCTCGAAGCGGTCCGCAAGGTCACCCAGGAGCGAGTGTTGGCACGCGGAGACAACCACCAAACCATTCACGCCGCCAGTGACCAGAACAAGTTCCTCGGTGTCATGGCGGGATTCATTGACCGCTTTGAGCCTCTGGTTCCCTTCTCGCGCCCGGATGACGGATTCGATGCGGTCGTCAACCTCGACCCCACCGCGGAGAGTCGTCAGAATCTCGAGACTGTCGTGACAGAGCTCCATCGCATCTATCCCAACCTCTTCAAGCTCCCGTCGGCGGAGAGTATGGACGCGGCAATGAAAGCCGCCCTCAGTCAGTACCAGCCCGGCCTAAAGCATACAATTCCCGACCGTGGCGGCCGCCAGAACAAGGGCGGCCAGCAAGTACAGCAGCCCAAAAAGGCAAAGAAGAAGCCGCTCGAGTACTTGTCCGTCGATGTCCCCGCCACTCAGGTCAGGGCCATCCTGGACCAAGCCTTCGACAAGGTCGGCAAGGAAACGTCCCGCTTCTACAAGCAGCTCAGCCAGACGCGACGCATCCAGCCCAAGTTCCACGTCACGTTGATGCACCGCGCGTCCTCGAAGGAGCACCCCGAACTGTGGGAGCGCTACAGCAAGGCTGTGGCCGATGCGGAAGCCGCCAATACAACGGCCCTAGCACCAGCTCTGGGCTCTTGCGGCGTTGAGCTCGAGAGGGTAAGTCTTTTTGGTCTCCAATGTAGATGTGAATCCTAGCTAACGATCCCTCAGGTCGTCTTCAACGATCGCGTGATGGCTATCGTGGTCAGGCTGAACGACCAAGACCAGGCATGGCAGTGCGTCAACCCGATTGCGCATATCACGGTTGGCACTCGAGAGGACGGCATCAAGCCCAAGGAGAGCAACGACCTGCTCGCCCGCTGGCTGAGCGATGGCGTGGGTGAGGAGACGGGCATTTGGGAGGTCGTCTTCGACAACAAGCAGACAATCGATGGGTCTGTTCAGGGGGTGATGTCCAGATAGAGGATTGACTCGTGGCATCAAATTAGTAGCCCTGTGCAAAGCGTTTGACGAAGCTCGGAGATGCAGTGTACATATCTGCTCGTGTTTTGAGCATACCAGGGGCAGAAGGATGCACCAAATTTCTCCAGCGTATCAAGCAGCGTTGGTGGGAGACGGCAGACAAAAGTTTATGATTAAAGACGACGAGGTTCAACCATAGCTCCGATATCTCGCCGATACCGTACGGTTAAATTTGATTTTGGCGACTGTGGCTCAGTAAAGAGATGGGAATGCGTCGTGAGATCAAGTCTTGGGGCCACACCGAGGCTCACCGGGATGGGCTAGTGTGGGTCGATGCACGGTCCACATGAAATTTGTCCACCTCCCGGGCGAGCTTCAACTCTCGACATGGCCTGAACTTTTTGAAGCCTCCGTTTCTCTGAAGCAGCTCAGCCCCATCTGCCACACGACGTCCAGGTAGAATTGGCACGATCCAGTCTTCGCGTGGCCATCGCTGACCCCGTCTAGGATGTCTTCCAGAGTACCACGCCACGCGAGCAAGGCTCTGCGCCAGGTCGCCCAGGCCTCACGAACATCTTCCATCACGGCATCACGGGCCCTCTCGACCTCCTCCTCGACCCAATATGCCACTGCGGCGGTAGCCTCGCCGTCGGCTTCTTTCAACATTCCCAGCTCCTACGTGTCTCCGACGAAACCTCCCTCGGCTCGCCCCTCGGAGACGCGCAAGTCTCAGCTCATCCGAACCTACACGTCCCTCCTGCGCTCCGCGCCCCTCGTCCTCTTCCTCCAGCACAACAACCTGACGGCGCAGGAGTGGGCCACCATCCGCCGTGAGCTCCGCGCCGCCCTCTCCGCCGTGCCCGCGCCGCCCGGCCAGACGGTCGACATCGTTCCCGACGTGACGCTCAACGTCCTGCGCACGCGCATGTTCTCCGTCGCCCTGAAGATCGTCTCCTTCTTCGACGCCAAGGCCGCGTCAGCAAAGACGCCCCTCGTCCACGACCTGTCCGAGGCCGCCTATAACGCGGTCAAGGAGGTGGACATCCCCGAGAACTCGAGCTACGCCGAGGTCGCGCCGCTCCTCGTTGGGCCGACCGCCGCTCTCGTCTTCCCGGCCGTGTCGCCCGCGCATCTCGCCGCGGCGCTGAAGGTCCTCGCACCCGGGCCGGCCGGCAGCGCCACCGCGGCGCCCACGCGCAGGAAGAACCCCGGGTACTACGAGCCCGCGTGCCAGAACGGCCTGGCGAAGCTGCTGCTCGTCGGCGGCCGCGTCGAGGGCAGCGTGTTCGACGTGGACGGCGTCCGGTGGGTCGGCGGCATCCAGGGCGGCATGGAGGGTCTGCGGGCGCAGCTCATCGGCATGCTACAGTCTGCTGGCTTGGGTCTCACGAGCGCGCTGGAGTCCGGTGGCAAGAGCGTCTGGCTGGCGCTTGAGGGCCGCAAGGTGCAGCTCGAGGAGGAGCAGGATGGCGGCAAGAAGGAGGAGAAGGCGGAGGAGAGCAGCTAGACTGCTGCCAGATGTACTATTGTATGATAGGGGCATGCGGGCGTTGTATGAACAGAAGTGTACCATGCTCGCATAGGCAGCATGTCGATAGACGGGAATGTCTGCAACGATTGTAATTTTGCTGTCACCGAAAATGCACCTGTACTATGATGGCTCGCATGACACACTGTTCATCTACATTTTCTTCAACATGTCACTCAAGTAATCTGCGTACCTGTGGAATTCAGCATTTGCTCTGAAAGCACCGTGATCGAGAGGCAACCATCAACGCTGTAGGCCCCACTTCCCCAGGGGCTAGAGCCAGGGACGCCGGGACGGAAGCTGGGCCTCGCCCTGCCCGCATGAAATGAACAACAGGAACAGCGCTCGGCCCGACATCCGGACCCTGGACCGTCGCATCCATCGTCCAACATTGATTGCGCTGACGTATCACCTCGTCTACCCTCACCATCCGACCGAGCTTCCAGGCAACGACGACATCCAGGATCTCTTCGTGGTTACTATCGAGCTTGATCCTCAACTTCAGTCCCGCGACATGCCATCGTCATCAACACCTTAAGCCGACCACTCGCCACCTCACGACCGTACGCGCACGACACGACACGACACGATGGACTTCGCACCCTACCAGTCCTCCCCGCCCGAGCACGAGCGCGCCCTCTCTCCCCAGCCGACGTCTCCCCGCGCCTCTGCCGATTTCCGTCGCCCGTTCTCCCCTCCAACGGCCGCCCCCGCTGGCTTCCAATACCAGTACCAGCAAGACCAATACAGCCAGCCCTCGCCGCCACCGCTACAGCACCCGCAGCCGCAGCGCGGATGGCAGCCCAGCTTGCCCGGAGCCTATCCCGGGGCCGACGCGCACCGCGAGGGCGTCAGCGAGTTTGACACGAGCTTGGGGATACGGCTGGACTACGAGGCCTGCGCAGCGTATCTCGCGCTGCCGCCGCTGGGTGCCATTCTGCTGTTGATCGGAGAGCGGAATAGCGACTACGTGAGGTACGACGGCGCTCGCAGCTTCGGATGTCCCTCTCGCGTCTCCTGCTAACAGGTAACACAGGTTTCACGCGTGGCAGGCGAGTCTCTTGTTCACGGCGATCCTCGTGATCCACCTCATCTTCTCGTTCTCGGGGTTCCTCAGCTGGGTCTTCTTCATCGGAGACCTGTTCCTCATGGTGTGGCTCGCGCTGCGGGCGTATCAGGACGCCGACACGCTGGACAGGTTCGAGGTTCCCATCGTGGGCCGCATAGCGAGCAACATTCTGGACGACGAGTAGGGGCGCACGCCGGGATGGAGAGGCAGAGCGGGCCGGGTCTGATCAAGTGTTGTATTAGTGGGCGTGTCGGCATTCTGTCTGGCGCTGAGAGCATCTTTATACCCCTTCCGAGGTGTCGCGTGCTGGCAGCTGCTGAGGCCTCGACGTTGTACATAGTGCCATGCTACCGCTTTGGCTGCGTGGCGTTCGAGCATCACTGGAGTTACAACAATGCTATCTCTTTCTTCAAAGCCGCCATGCTCAGATCTAGCGTAACGTGCAAATACAGTACTTTTTGGAATTTGCACGGCCTGGGATCATCTTTCCTCCACAAGGCTCCGTCCGGCTCAGGTCGCGCACGGGCCAGGGCCAGGCCAGGCCAGACAGATGATTACGCGACGTTGCTTGCCTTGCACCTGCAGCTCAAGGCTCGATGCAGCTCTGAAGCTTTCCACATCCGCCGCTTCGACCTCCAGCACACAACACACACGACGATATCCCACCACAGGCTCTCCATCACAACTCTGCCGCCCCCCCTTCGCGACATCTTCGACTGAATACACTTAGCTCGGCTCTACCCCCTCTGCACCACACCCCTCGACCCGCCACCTCACCCTCAACATGTCGTCCCTCGAAGACCTCGGCGACCTCAACAGGCGGGATCAGGACGATAAGAAGAAGGACGACGGCGACAAGGACAAGGACAGCAAGGCCACGGTCACCGATGCCAACGGCGATGCCGACATGGAGGATGCGGAGGCCGACGAGGACATCCTGGACGACGAGATTCTGGGCCTCAGCACCCAGGACATCCAGACCCGGAAGCGCCTGTTGGAAAACGACTCCAGGATCATGCGGAGTGAGGTGCAGCACTTGACGCACGAGAAGGCGACGATGGGCGAGAAGATTAAGGAGAACAACGATAAGATCGCCAACAACAGGTACATTCCCCGAACGACGAGCGCACGCCCCGTTCGCCGGTGTTCGGCCGCCCTTGCTGACTCTTTGCTTTTCCCAGGCAATTACCGTACCTCGTCGGCAACGTCGTCGAGCTGCTCGACCTCGACCCGACAGCAGAGTCCTCCGAGGAGGGCGCCAACATCGACCTCGATGCCACGCGCGTGGGCAAGTCCGCCGTCATCAAGACCTCCACACGACAGACCATCTTCCTGCCGTTGATCGGCCTCGTCGATCCCGCGACCCTGAAGCCCGGCGACCTCATCGGCGTGAACAAGGACTCGTACCTGATCCTGGACACCCTCCCTGCCGAGTACGACAGCCGTGTCAAGGCGATGGAGGTCGACGAGAAGCCGACGGAGAAGTACACCGACGTCGGTGGCCTGGATAAGCAGATCGAGGAGCTCGTGGAAGCCATTGTCTGGCCGATGAAGGAGGCCGACCGTTTCAAGAAGATCGGCATCAAGGCTCCCAAGGGTATGTTGTGTTATTTGCGCCCCCGCTCGCCCATCGTGCGACTAACAAGACTAGGTGCCCTGATGTACGGTCCCCCAGGAACCGGCAAGACGCTCCTGGCGCGAGCCTGCGCTGCCCAGACCGACGCCACCTTCCTCAAGCTTGCCGGCCCCCAACTGGTGCAGATGTTCATAGGTGATGGTGCCAAGCTCGTGCGCGACTGCTTCGCTCTGGCCAAGGAGAAGGCGCCGGCGATCATCTTCATCGACGAGCTGGACGCCGTCGGCACGAAGCGATTCGACAGCGAGAAGAGCGGTGATCGTGAGGTGCAGCGGACTATGTTGGAGCTTCTCAACCAGCTCGACGGTTTCGCGTCGGACGATCGCATCAAGGTGCTGGCGGCCACGAACCGAGTCGACGTTCTCGACCCCGCGCTGCTGCGATCCGGTCGTCTTGACCGCAAGATTGAGTTCCCGCTGCCAAACGAGGAGGCTCGCGCCCAGATCCTCAAGATCCACTCGCGCAAGATGAGGGTGGACCCCGCCGTCAACTGGGACGAGCTGGCGCGCAGCACCGACGAGTTTGGCGGTGCCATGCTCAAGGCTGTGTGCGTGGAGGCCGGCATGATCGCGCTGCGCGGTGGAAAGGAGAAGATCGGCCACGAGCACTACGTCGATGCCATTGCAGAGGTCCAGGCCAAGAAGAAGGACGTACGTATCCCCCCACGAGTTCTTTTCATACTGATCCGCAAGCTGACATGACGACAGACGGTCAACTTTTACGCTTAGAGAAAGCGACGTCCTAGGAGACAAACTACGGCATCTCAGGCGTCGCGCGCTCCCGGAAACGGCCCCGCCTGTTCAGGCGATGCGCAGGGTTTCCGGACCCAGGAACAGGGGTGGCATAGAGGATCCAGCTGCAATAGACCTTTGTACGATTACTATGAGCAGGGTTGCTGCTCACATAGGCGGTGGAGGAATTGAGGAGCATGAGGCTCAAAGCGTTGTTGCAACTGCCCGGTGCTGTCATGCTCTGATGAAGTGACTGTTTTGGGAAAGGAGCTCGGCAGCGTTCGAGAGGGCCGATTCCTCGTCTGAGCTGTAACGCGCCCTCCCGGAGATTGGTTCTGGATGCTGGACATTGCTTTCTGGGTGGCCAAGACGGTGAGCCGAATCTTGGATGCCACTTTGTTACGTGGTTTGTCAAACGGCGTCATCCGGTTGCCTCGTCGAACGACGTGGCACCCGCCCGGCCGCCTCGCATCGTGGCTTTCCTCCGACTTCGTGTTCAGTCGAAAGACGACAACCCGTTCTGCCCCTTTGCCTGGCGCGTCACAGGGCGATCGTTGCCCTCGCTGGGGCGTGGCGCGCTAGCACCCCGTGGCTCGTGGCGTCCCAAGCCTTTGAGCCTGAAAGTCGTGTTACATCGCGGAATGTGTGTGGCGAGAATTGTCCTTCGGCGAGAGGGAGTCTGAGCGTTCACACGTATGTTCTTCTCCTGTGCGGAACGATGCGATGGGCAAGCGGCGCGTCGTTGGCACGGGTCGAGCAGGCCATGACGTGATCGTCGCCTGTCCGGGGCATGTCGCCGTGCCGGCGGCATTAGCCGGGGCTCCTTCCGGGTTACGGCCGCGATAGTTAGTGCTCATCTCTCGGCGATGGGAAAGTATTGCCATCGGCAATTCGCATCTTGTCGTGTGGGCTGAATGCAGAGGCAACTTCTCTCAGCTCATTCGTCCCTATTCTTAGGAAAGCTTCGAGCAACAAGCTGAAAAAAGGCAGATCCCCTCGCAAGCAACGTGGAAACCCTCAACTTCCGACGATCTCTGCCCCGGACTCACGCCCTCAGCCACAGCCATCGACAGGAGAAGAGCGCCACAATCACATTTCGCCTACCCCAAGGAGGCCCGGAGGGCGGCGATCTCATCGCACATGAATGCCAAGGCGGTGATAGTGTGGCTGCCGGCAGATATAACGCAGGGGGGGCCATAACTCCAAATCAAGTTCTCAATTCGACTGACGACCACTCGTTCGGGGAATGTTGCATTCATGACGGCTGGAAGGAGAGCCTGGCTTGACGGTCTGGGATGCCGTCGACCAGTCGTCCTCCAGTGCACCCGAGAGTCGGGCCACGGCATGGCCGGAACAGTGTGCTCGTCTTGTCGATTAATGGGGGATGATGTGGTGACGAAGCTCAGTGGCTGGCTAGCTGCCGAGTACTTCCTCATTCTCAAACGTCTTTGACCACTTTAACTGCTTTAGATGCCTTCCTCGCAGGCCCTTACACATGTGCTGATCACTAACAATGTGCTGCGTATTCTTACCAAGCCCGCGGTCGTTGAATCGATCCCGGTTGTCTCACTGCCACATGCCTACCACGATGTGGCACAACGAGCCGACCTTGACGGACATGGGTCCCTGAGGCGACTGCCAATCTTCACCGGGAGCTGGCCCTATCATGAACGGGCCGCCACCTGGGTGGCTCGCGAAAGCGGTGACCACATAGCGTTGTATCGGACAAGTCCACTTTCGTCACCAAATTTTACCGGTTTTATGCTAGGCGGTTCCCGAAGCATCATTTGCGCATCGACGAGAGCCAAACCCATGACGGCCGGAGATTTCTTTCAGCTCGAGAGGTCCGTCTGCGGCTCCGCATCCAGGCACGATCATCAACACGCCAACGCTTCTGGCCAATGCGACCCCAGGGCAGGGATCTCAGCGATGGTCGGTTCCCCAGGCTCAGGGGCTGTCGTGCCTCTTCCTGCCGCCGCTCAGCCAGGAACGCCCCTCTCGCCTCTGTTCAGTCGGGTCTGCCGCGTGTTGGGATGCTCATCGCTGCCGATCTCTCTCTGATGGTCGTTATTGATATGGGACGGGGGCGGCTCAATGTTGCCATCTCGAGTTGACATACGTGCCAATGAAGGCTCGATATTAGCTTGACCCCTGGCCGACTGGTGATGATCCTCAACTCCAGCCCCTTTTCCTGACGATAGGACGGTAAACCTTCCAGCCTCCGCCCGGCTGCCGGCTAGGGAGTCGTGGCAAGCTGTAGACCAAGAGTGCCAGATTCCTTGGGATTCCTGGGATGTGATGAAAGCCGCAGGTGGCAAGAAGGCGCCAAGGGAAGGTCCGTTGTGATGTGACGGTAAGCCTTGAGAATGCGTTGACCTCTCGATCCCGCGCAGGGGAACGCACGGTGTTGAGTGTTCTCAGGGGCCGGCGCGATCGTCCAAGCACATCGTCATGCTCTCAAGAAGAGGGTATAACTGGGTCACCTAAGACTTTTGGTCTATCACGATGTCACCCTGGCTCGGCTGAGATGTTGCGACTGGAGTAGAGCACTTGACTTCACGGTTGCTCACATGCTGGGCATGTGAGCTTGATAGCCTCTCCGTCATCGAGACAACACAATGAAGAGCTGGCCGAACCGTGTATAAAACGGAGCTATCCCAACCTCATCTCACCGTTATCCCCTTTTCTCCCCATCAGCTCAAATCACAAGCCTCATCTTCCCAGACCAAATCACACCTCCATCCAACACAAGTCCTCCCATCAGCACAACCAAAACCGCCAACATGCAGTTCTTCACCATCACCAGCGCCCTGTTCGCCTCGCTCGCTCTCGCGGCCCCCGCCGTCGAGCAGCGCCAGGTCTACGTCCCCTGCACCGGCCTCTACGGCACCGCCCAGTGCTGCGCGACCGACGTCCTCGGCGTCGCCAACCTCGACTGCGGCCAGCCCCCCGCGGTCCCCGCCAACGCGTCTGAGTTCCAGGCCACCTGCGCGACCATCGGCCAGCGCGCGCGGTGCTGCGTTCTGCCCATCGTGAGTTGACCACAACCCCTGCTGACGACGAGCCGCAGCTGACAGTGTGATGTAGCTCGATCAGGGCATCCTGTGCAACAACCCTGCCGGTGTTGAGGAATAAGTGACGGCCTTGGCAGTTGGTGGAGGGCAGGCAGCCGTCGGATGATGTATAATTAGGAGGTGTACCGGTTAAGAATTGAACGCTTCATGCAAGTCTTCCCCTCGGAGCTGTCTGTGAAACCGCACAGTGAACGTGCTAGCCGTCGACTTGCGCGTGTGAAGGGGACGACGGACCAGCATTTTGCTGCGAGCCTGATCACAAGGCTCCGCGACTGTGATTCCCAAGCTGAGACAAGATGGTGTTGATGATCCTGACAAGTGACGAGCCAGGCTCGCACAAACATAAGACTCAATGTCCTGCTGCCATGACTGATGGCTACACAATGACGATGTCTTGGTGACACCAGTGTGGTCGGATCGTTAAAAGCAGATTTGCGCTGCGTTTCGGGAGTATAATACTTAATCGCTGATGAGTTGCACTAATGCAAGAATTCAACTAACCAGTTGTGGCGTCGTGGCTGCGAGCCTGCAAACGCACCACCCATGACATCACCGGAGCATAAGCTCCCAGCCGCGCTGGGGCGCGACGTCATGCCACAGGGCAAGCTCCCAAAGAGCTCCGTGAGTGGCCAAAGAGCTCCTGTCATCGCGATTCGAGCTGGTCATCGCGACATGTGGCACGACCTCTGGTGTGCTGGACTGCCCTGTTGTCGGGGGATTTTGGGGGAAATTCTGATTGTGCTCCGGGCGATTTCCTGGCTGGACCGCCCAGCCTGGTCGCTGTCTCTGTCTGGCCCGGGATCGCTGGCAAATCGAATCGAATCTGCTCGTGAGACACTCCCCCCCAGGGTGACGGCATTCATCAGTCACATCATCAGCCACAACGAGCTCCTCCCGCTTTTCGTTCCCCGCGAGTACACTTGCCTGTTGTGCCCGTAGCTCCTGCCAAACATTCTGGCCCGCCACAACAAAGCGACGGGCGAGTGACGTGATTGATTCGTCTGCCTTCCATCAGCCCAAGCTTCCGTCTCCTCGCTCCGCAGTCTCCCTTCTCCCGCCACGACCGACGTAGGGACTCAGCTCTTCACCAACAAAACCATCAAACCTCCCTTGGCGATTCAGTTCTGTCGTCTCCTCCCTACTCTACTCATCCCTACAGCTCCTGGCATTCACTGTCAACCATCACTATACGCATAATCGCTGCACTTCTTCATTGGAAGATACACATTTCGCAGTCACCATGCGCTTCCTCTCTACCGTCTTGACGGCGGCTCTGGCGACCCAGAGTGTCGTCGCCAGCACATGGTTCTCCAAGGCCGGTGAGTGCACCCGCGGAGGGACGAGTTGAAAATTTCAGAAGCATGCTGACATCGCTTCCACGCAGCCTACAACAAGTGGCATGAGACCGAGCTCGAGCGCTGGCTCTCCGACCACGACGTCCCCTACCCCACTCCTGCGGACCGCAAGGATCTCGAGAAGCTCATCCAGGACAACTGGGAGAACTACGCAGTCAAGCCCTACAACTCCTGGGACACCGACAGCCTCCAGTCCTACCTCAAGGCCAAGGGTGTCGAGACCCAGAAGGGCGCCGAGGCCAACAAGGACTCCCTCGTCAGCCAGGTCCAGTCCTCATGGTACGAGACTGGCGATCAGGCCCAGAACGCTTGGGTCAACGTCAAAGATTGGATCTTCGACACCTGGACCGACAGCGAGCTCAAGGAGTTCGCCGACAAGCACGGCATTCCTGGTGAGTTTTCTGATTCCTGCCTCAATGACGTAATGCTTTACATGAGACCCCATCTGACGCAACCCCTAGTCCCTCAACCCCGCAAGCGCGACAGTCTTCTCCAGAAGGTCCGCGCCAACTACGAGACCGCTGCCCAGAAGGCCAACGGTGCCATTGCTTACCCCGGAAACTGGCTGTACGAGACCTGGTCTGGTATGTCGCATGCTTCCGTTACTGTGAACCATGCTAACCCAGTCTCCAGAATCTGACCTGAAGGAGTGGCTCGATACCCACGGCTTCCCCGCTCCCCAACCCTCCAACGTGAGCACGCCTTGCATGAAAGATTTACGGACATGACTGACCACTGCAGCGCGACCGTCTCATTGCCTCAGTCCGCCGCAACTCTCGCCTCGCCGGCCTCAAGCTCCAGGACCAGGCCGCCAGTGCCACCGCCAGCGCCCAGAAGGCCTACGCCACCCTGACCGACCAGATCATTGACGCCTGGAGCGACTCTCAGCTCAAGGAGTTTGCTGACAAGAACGGCATCAACGGTACGTCAATTGGCTCCCTGACATTCTCTCATCACACCGCTGACTGGCTCAGTTCCCCAAGGTTCCAAGACCAACGAGCTTCGTGCTCTCGTTCGCAAGAACCGCGCCGACTTCCTGAACGACAACATCTCTGGCAAGGCCGCGAGCGCTTACGGCGCCGCCACCTCTAGCGCAGGCAACCAGTACGCCCAGGCCACTGACAAGGCCTCAGCCGCTGCCCAGGAGGCTTTCGGCGAGGCCGTCAACTTCTGGTCTGAGAGCCGTCTCAAGGGTTACCTTGATGCCCGTGGCATCCCCGTTCCCCAGGGTTCCAACACCGATGAGCTCCGCGCCCTTGTCCGCAAGAACTCGCACAAGGCCGCCACTGGCTGGAGTGCCTGGACTTACGACGACTTCTCCCTCGAGAACCTGAAGTCTTACCTCGCCAAGAACGGCGATGCCGCCTCCAAGAAGCTCGCTGAGCAGAAGGATGTCACCCGCGATGAGCTCGTGAGCGCTGCTCAGTCCGGCTACGCCTCTGCCTCCGCCGCCGGCGGTGAGACCTACGCCTCCGTCACCAGCTACCTCGCACAGGCCACCGGCTCCGCCAAGGGCAGCGTCTTTGACACCTGGAGCGAGAGCGAGCTGAAGCACTACCTCGACAGCTACGGCATCCCTGTCCCCCAGACTTCGACTCTTGACGAGCTTCGCGCTGCCGCTCGCAAGAACTACAACTTCTTCAAGCACGGCACCTCCTCGCCTTCCGAGACCATCTTCGCTAAGATTGGGGACTCGGTTCGCGACACCTTTGCCTGGTTTGCCCATCAGGTCGGTATTGGCGCCGATGTGGCCGAGCAGAAGGCATACGAGGCCGAGAAGAAGGCCAAGCAGGAGCTGTAAGCGGCTCGTCTCGCACATGACATCACATCACCACCGGTCTGTGTCACCACGAACCGAGTGACGCGGATGTGTGCTGGTCTTTCTACTTCATGGATTCACGAAGGATGACAAAATTGGCTTTCCGTTTGCTCTTCTTGACTTTCGCCTTGCGTTGCGACATGTTTCTTGATTTGGGGAACGGTTCAGGGTTTCGTTCCGGTATCGCGCAAGGTGGGGATTGAACCGAGTGGGATGGCCCACGGCCTCCTTTTGCTTTCCGGACGATCGGTCGTGAGTGTAAAGTAGCGTTTTGAGAGGACAATAGGTCCTTAATTGATCATGACCACGAAACGATGTGCCTTGGGCTGTATGGGTCATTCTCGTGATGAGACGCTGGTGTCGTGTTTGAACGTTTATTTGGCAAGTCCGGAACGACAAGCATTGAGACGTGTTCATATGTTCTATTGAAGATTATCGTATCAAGGTAAAGGCCGGGACATTCCAGAGCAGCATCAAAGGGCTCCAATCCTTGGCTGCACTGTTTGGCCCCTGGTCCTGCGATGTCTCCTCACGATGGTCCTCGTCAGCAAATCTAAGTGTCAGTCCAGCCATCCATCATCCCGCATTACTCTCATCAGCTCTGGTCATGCTTGTTTGGCAGGTAGTGTCCGCAAAATCTGTCAAAGTTGAGTTCAGACGATAGAAGTCGGGACTAGTCAGCAGAAGGCCAATTTGAAAGCGAGGGATCAGAGTACAGCGACGAAGACGCCAACCCAACGACAACGCCGGCCGCTGATAACTGGACGCTAAATACCGGACGTAGAGTGCCGGACGACGACGGCGAAGACACGGGCGATGCTGAGAGAGGTCACGATGGAAATCACGGAAAGTGCGACGACCGCAGGAGACACACAGTCAATTTCCCCTATCTAGGGGACAAAACCCCCAAACGCCACCCAAACCGAACCGAAAACAAAAACAACAGCGGCCTACTCCTCGGCGTCGGCGTCGGCCTCAGCCTCAGCCTCAGCCTCGGCCTCGGCCTCGGCCTTGGCCGCCGCCTTCTTGGCCTTCTTCTTCTCCTTCTTCTTCTTGTTCTTTTTGGCCCGCTGGGCCGCGCCACGGTCGCCGTCGGCGCCCTGCTCCCCGTCACCCTCGAGGCTGACGTCGAGGGTGGCCAGGGCCTCCTGGCTGAGGACCTGGCCGCTGGGGCCGGCGAGCAGGTCGTCGGCGACCGTCTTGTTGAAGAGGACGCCCTTCTTGATCTCGTTATCGACGGCCTGGTCTATGTCGGCCGCGGTGACCACGCCCTCTCTGGTGAAGTGGGCCTTGAGGATGGCGCGGCTGTCCTCGAGCGTGAGGTTCTCGCCGATGCTGAAGTACTTGGCCATGCTCCCGAGGATACTGTCGTAGTTGAACGCGTTGATGGAGGGGTCACGGCTGCGGGCGGCTTCGTGGTGGTCTGCGCGGTACTTGAGGCGGGCGATCCAGCGGCACAGCGTGTAGCGGGTGAAGGTTCCGGGGGAGCTGTCGGTCTCGAGCATCTTGCTCATCTCGATGTAGTCCCGGGCCCACTGGTCGGGGGACAGCCAGACGGGCCGGAAGAAACATATCTCGTGGAGGTCGTTGGTGACGCCGAGGCCGTACTCGGGGCCGTAGCTGTTGTGCTGGTAGTAGATGAACTGACGATGGGTGCCGGACTGGCGGATCTTCTCGGCGCCCGCAAAGGCGGCGGTGCGGAACACGTCGAGGAAGCCCTTGCTGAGCCGCTTCCACTCGCTGACGTCCTTGAGGCGGGTGAGCTCAAAGGGGACCTTGAGCTTGGCCTTGTCCTCCATGAACTTGATGATGGCGTTGTGGATGTAGTGGCCGAGATGGTAGCGGGCGCGGCGGCGGCCCTTCTCCTCCCAGGGGCACCAGTGCATGGGAGCGTCCTTGAAGGCGGTGGCGATGTAGCTCGAGGCCATGCGAGTCTTGGCAAAGGCGTCGAACGGGAGGACGTATTCGGTCCAGCCGTACTTGGCGCAGTGGAGGTCGATGATCCACTCCTGGGTCTGGCCCTTGGGACCGACCGGCTTGAGCTTGCAGTAGAGGACGGGATGAGGCCAGAACATGGGGTTTTTGCCTCTGTTGACGGTGATTTGGCCGGTCTCTGGGTGGTAGTCGGAGCCGAGGTGGAGCACGGTGCCGGCGTTGCGGACGTATACGTACATCTCGACGACCTGGGAACAATGGGCTGAAAAGGGTCAGTATTGCCCGCGAAGGGTGGCAGAAGGACTCAAGAAGTGACATACCATGAAGGGTGTCAATGATGATGCCGTGAAGATGTCTAAGGTAGTCATCACCGGCGTCCTGGGCGAGACGGGCAGCCCAAGCGGGACTGTCGTCGAACTTGTCGAGGTACTTCTTGGGGAAAACCGATTCACCAACCCAGGGCTCCTCGGCAGCACAATCGTGCGAGCTGATACGATTCGGACCGGTGCTGTCGAGGGGGCCGTCGGGCTTCAGGGCGGCGCTCACAAAATCGTTGTACTCCTGGATGTGCTCCGAGGACATGCCACTGTACGAGGCCTTCATGAAGATGTCGACCATGTTGCGCAGAAGGTAGGCGCTACGAAGAAAGCCGCAGCGCTGACGGCACGCGTAGTAGTGATTGTCCTTCCAGTCCTTCTTGGAGCAGGTGCAGTCGCAGTACTGCTGACTGATGTTCGGGAGCTCGTCGACAAAGCAGCCGCCGCACTTGATAATCCGGGGGGCCGGGCCACGTACAGGCTGCCCCTCAAAGGGTCTGGCGCCGCAGAAGGAGCAGACGTTGCGGTGAGAGGTCAGGTTGATGCTCATGGTTTCCTTGGTCAGGAGACGGTCGGGAATAGGAGAGACGTGGTCGACGCGGCCGGCGGCGATCCAGCTGCAGTAGGTGATCCACTTGACCTTGCTGCTAACGACCACATTGCCGTGGTCATCGCGGTTGGCTTGGTCAAGGCCAGCGGAAGTGGCAGGAAGGTCATCGCGGAAGGCCGCAAGGCTCTGCATGAACGCGTTGCGGATGGTGTTGTTGTTCTTCTGCTCGTAGACGGCAAAAGCGGCACGAGCGGCCTGCCACAAGCCGATGATCATGGGGTCGGGCGAGTGCAGGAGGTTCTTGATGTCCGAGTTGGCAAAGGGCCACAGAGCGTTGGCGAACTTGCGATCGTACTCGATGGCCGAGGAGTCGCTATCGCGGCCGACAGCGGAAACACCAGCATCGTCGAGCATGATGGGAGGAAGGCTGTCAAAAAGACGGGCAACAGGGTCTCCGGGGAGGCTGTCGAAGGTGAGGTCGCGTTTGAACTCCTTGGGGATGCCCTCCTGCCAGGTGTAGTAGTCAAGAGCCGCGATGGCGCGTCGCTCGTCCTGGCTGAGCGTAGCCGTGTTCTCCATGATGTTAGCAGACTGTTGGTAGCAGAGGGAGAGTATCAGGATGAAGCTTGGGGGATGAGACGTGAAATGGCCGGGAAGTGGCAGCTGCTGCTCTGGCTAAGGCTTATGTAGCTGGAAAGTGGGTGATGCCAGAAGTAGAAAGAGCTGGTAGATGGGAAAGAGGGAGAGGAAGAGCTGCAGAGAGAATACAAGTACGATGCCTAGACTCTGGAGAATGAAGGCCAGGCAGCGCATGAGATAAAGGCGGATCCCGAGGAGACGTCGCCGTCGCGATATGACTTGCCGTCGCGATGTGTCCCGCCGTCGCGATGTGACTATTCGGTCGCGATGACCGTGATGCCTGCAACGATAGACTTGTGGATGGACTCTCCGTCGTGCGACCGTGGTAATAAGAAAAAGGACTTACAATATTATCGAGTCCATAGACCAAAGTCAGGGTCTTCTGGAGGTACTTCTTGCCTGGACGGAGCGGATCGGGGAGCTTTCTTTTCTCAGCCATGATGACGATGGTGATGGTGATGGTGATGCTAGTTGAGGGCAGGTTTCTGGTGCTACGAAAGAGTTTCGCGTTGCGAAAGGGCTTCGTTAATGCTAAGAGCTTGCGGCGAGATCTTGTTGTTGCGACGCGCTCTTGGTTGGTTGGTGGAAAGAGTCGCGTAGACCAGGACCCTATGTAAAAGGCAAGAGCCACGCTGATACTTAGGTGTCAATGCGAAGACTTAAGGTTTAAAGGCAAGCGTACACTTCGTTGTCTTTCTTATTTTCCTCCCGCTTTCCCTTTCGACAATGCCGTTGTGAGGAGGGTTGCCGTCTGTGTAAGAACCCTGCACCCTAGACTGCTTTTGTTCTGCTTTGAGTTATCCCTGATTCTTAACCTCATGCGACCCAAGCTATCCATAACTTAGTTTACATCCATGAACTGCGAATTAAGGGAATAATACGGGCACATGGTACTACGGCAAAGGCTTTTTTCATTGTCAAGAGACTATAAGACCAAACCAGGAGAGGACCTTGGAGTAGAAAATCACACCCTTGAATTATCCTACTTGTACCGATCCCTTAAAAAACACAAGCAGTCGATATCAACGTGACAAGCTGAGCTCTTCAAGGCCCTTAGGAAAACGTCCCGCTCCTTGGATCTGTGCGATGCTCTTTCGTGCATAGGTGCGGCAAGGCCCTCACCACATGAGCCCCCGACGTGGGAGGTAACTTGTCTGGCCACCAATGTTAGCGACACACAAAGTTTCTTAGTTTATCCAAGCGTACCAAGTACATGTGAAAGCCATCAAGCCACTCCACAAACGGATCATCTGGGTATTCTGCCAGGAGTGGGTTTGCCTGCGGGCATGGAGGCAGAATTGCGTCGGTCACTTCCAAAGCATCATCCTAGTTGCTGGAGATCTCGACCCACCCTTCATCTGTCGCAAAGATTCGTCAGCAATCACCGCGATTCAGTGCTTACGCGACAAGTGAATGAGCCTTACCATTGTCGACACTCTTGATATCTTGCTTCTTTGCTGCCTCGAGAGCATGTTCGTCGCGACGCTCAGGGGTCGCGGTACGGCGATAGGCTGAGTTGGCAAGCGCGCCCATACCAGAAACAGGGCTTGAAATCAGGTAGTTGAGGCCCGCGCCAATGGCCGAGGCAGTGCTGAAGGCCTTGTCATGGAAAGCCTGCCGCATGAGGTGCTTCGGGGGCTTCCAGGAAGTGATTTCGCGCTGAAACTGAACGCGTTCCTCTACCTCGCGTGACGTCGGGTAGACGAAAGCTGGGGTCTTCTTCTCTCTAGCCTGTGAGTGCATGATTGACAGACTTGATTATTTGTCTCTGCTGTCGCGGCAGATTCTGGTAGCTTCAAGATGCTGCTGGATGCGAGGGCCGGATTTTGATTGCTTTGGTGGGTGGTAGAGGAATTAAAAGTGCTGTCGGCTGCGTAGGGCGACGAGAAACTACGTTTAGAAGAAGAGATGTTAGACAAGGAAGGAGCGAGTTTGTCGCGAGCCAGATGAGCTACAGAACGGGCGGGATCTTTGTAAAATTGGCAAGAGCGCAGTTTCGCAAATATCTCTGTGTTGCTTGGTAGGTGCGTGAGCCAGCGCAGCCTACTCGCGATGGTACTGGCGGTGAATAGAGGGCATTGCCAAAATTTTGAGCGGAATCTTTCGAGATCATCAAGAATGATACATTAATGAGTTATCATGAATGACATGTTACTGAAGCATCGTGGTATTCGAGTCGTTGGTCCCATGCGACTGACTGTAAGAGGTAACACCTGTGAGCAGGCGTATTAGTTTCAGCAATCAGCGACAGCATCGCCGCTTAATATTCCAACAGACTAACATGGCTCATGTGCTTAAGAGTCAAGGTACTCGCTTTCCTCATTAAGGAGGTGGAAGACATTCAGAAGCCACCTGACAAAGTGCTGGTTGGAGGTCAGCACAAGTCGGCTTGCCAGGACTGAAGAACACCGTCCTTCTCAAGAACTGTATTTCATTCTTTTGTGAGAAGCAAGCGTGCACACCAGAACACAAGCTTTTAAACCCCCCATATGACCTACGAACAAAACCAAGGGAGTCGGTTGATCGTGTCCCAGCTGGAGGGCGCTGCTTACCTAAGCGGCAATCCGCAAGTGGTCCCAACGCGTCTTACCCCAGGCACCCTGCTCTCGCTACACAGGTGAATCCAGACCCATCACGATCCACAAGCTCGGCTTCCATCCGCCCAGGGACCTACCTACCTGCATCTGCCTCTTGCATTGGACCCTGCCTCGATCTAGAGGTACCAGTACTCTCGCCCGTTACTTGCTCGAAGGGGCATTTCCGACGGCCGACCGTTTGCCTGCCACCCCAAATACCAGTCCGTCTCCGAGACACCAATGCAGTCTCGAGGCTATTCAGACAGTTTGATCCTCAGAAAATTGTGGGGACGACATGTTACACTCCTTGACAGCTTGGCCTAAACGTCGATCACAGGCCAGACGACTCGGCACAGTCTCGCGACGGGTGCACGGCTGGAGTCGAGGCCTGATTGACCCTCCCAGTTTGAAGCACTCGACATCGTGGCCTCGACCGAGTGCGCGACCACCACGGTCCATGCAGACGTGCAGCTTGCTCATCAGACGACCAAGCTTCAGCACTGACTGCGACAGATGTGTTGCTGACAGGCTACGACTTGGGCGTGTTTCGCGCATGATGGGTCCTCGAAACGCACCCAAAATACACTGCCAGACAGAGCGACGAAAGTAGTAGCCTTCTCGAACAGTGAGAACAGACGTCAACGTCCCAGGATCCAGCCTGCAGCTTGATTGTTCCGTGGCCTAGACTACACCATCATAACCATCGCCGTGGGGCTGTCACGAGCCATCGCAGTCGTTGCCGTTGCCGTTGCCGTTGACGTTCGATGTCAATCAGGTCTGCAGCTGACCTCGACGTCACCTCGGGGCGGCGCAGCTCTTGATGGCACCACGCCGTCGCTCCCATGGCACCACGCAGTTAGACAAGCCCGTGGGGCATGCGCTGTGTGCTGTGCCGAAGGACACCGAAGGACGCTGGCCCCCCCCGCGAAATGGCGCAACGAGCAACACCATGATCACCCCACGCCCCAGACACTCCAGGCGCTCCACTCGCCGCGAGACACAAATAGTGCCGTCTGATTGGTGGAACCTCACACCGTGGTGCCATGGAACGGTGATCCTGGCCATAACCGAGACGTTGCCGGCGGCGGCTGTGCCCGTTGTGCGCATCATTCGAGGGGGGAGGCCATAGCCTTTAAGAGGTTGCCTGTCCCCTCGCGGACAGTTGGCACGAGGTCTTGGACGGGGTCTGAAGCTTCATCGATACCCAAGCACCTGCGGCAATAACCATTACGACTGCGAAGAAAGACATCTCCTCGAAAAACAACCATCCGAATATGAACGCCTTCAGGAACACTATGCGCCGCTCTGCATCCCGGGGGTTCTCCACTGAAGCTCGCGTCCACCCCAGCATCCTGCCATACCTGCACACACGCCGAACGAACATGGTCCCTCGATGGTATGTGGCCTGATGCCTCTTCCCCAGCACCGAGTCGAGTCCAGGAGCTGACCAGCAAAGGATCCCGTCGACGATTGCCGTCATCGCCATTGGCTACGCCGCCAACAGCTATGGCCAGGTACTCAACCAGCGCCGCATCGCCCGGATTGCGGAAGCCGAGAGGCAGCAGAGCGAGAGCCGTCTCAGGGCGTCGAAACTGATGGACGCCTACGGCGACGGAACCAGTCTCGAGAGCCTGGAAAGGGCGGTCGCTCTGTACGAGGCCCAGAACCGGTCATGATGATACCAACACGATGAAGGAGACGGGCGAGGAGACGGAAGCGTTGATACCACGGGGACTCTGAAGGCATTCATTGCAAGGCGTTTGGGCAGCACACGGCGTTGGGCTTGATTGAGACATGACCGCGGGAGGCCGCGGGAGGGGGACGGTGCATGCATAGCTGTATAACTTGACACGACGACACCTACGAAGCAGCTTCGAAAATCAAAGGGGCAAACAGCCCATTCCATTTGTTCACACCCTGCTTGTTGAGCGGAATCTGTTGAGGATTGCCCCTCCGTCCGGGAGCTGTAGGCCGGTCGACGACCGAGGGCCCCGCCGCCGTTCTCTTCCGGTGTTGAAGTTTGCACTCGCGTCGGGCCTTCACGGAGGTGCACCCGAAGTCTCGAGGAGAATACGGTCGCGATCGCACGGCCCTGCTGTAAATTGAAGATAGAGGTGAAGCTATCGTGATTGGGCGTTCACGAGTCCGGAGATGCGGGATGCGTGGAGCAGTGTGGGGAGATGACTGCCGAGTGGAGCTATCTCCGAGGATGGGCTCGGCTCGGTCTCGGGCTCGGACGTAAGCGCCCACACTGTAGCTCGTATTTCCAAGAATTGAAGGCGGGGAGAGCTAACGCTCTAGAGTATCCGCGATCAGGCACCTTGACTGAAAGGTTCGAGACGTCCTTAATAATTGGTCGTTATTTCCCGATGTTCGAAACAGAGCGTCAACAAATTCTGGATAGCTGCTTGTGGCATCCAGATGACGGCCGCCTGGGCTACATTGAGGCTTGGAGTGGGGAGGGGAATACTGGTAGGCCGCTGGAAGCTCAGTAACTGAATTGCGGAAAGATAATTCGAGACAGGCGCTAGTGACTGCCACAATGGGTATCTCCAAGACCAGGAGGTGAATGACTGGCTCTCCCAGAAAGGTAGATTTGCCATGCCGCCGGCCGGCCATCCGCGCCCACCATCCAGAGCAGGTATTCGTCTGCTCATGTGTGAGCGGGTCGGCTGGCAGCCTTTTGACTTTGCCATGAGCCGTCATTCATTCCAGGCCATGGAAGAACAGTTTCGCCTACCGCCCGAAATGCTTCCCATCATCGCCATGAACGTTGGGAGGGAATACTGGAGCCTGCGGTTTGAGGACAAAAACAATGACCAACAACCAACCTCGATGGGTAAGCCGTAGAATATACCAGAATAGCGTTTAGGGATACTCATACGTGCTCTAGTTTTCGTCACCAAACTTCCTCAAATGTTCCAACTTGGAAATCTAGGTCTGACTTTGAATCATTGTTTCAAAACCGGTTCAACCGTGGCCTTCCTCCACGGGTGGCATATCTTCTCTGATTGCTGCCATGTTACCGGAAAACCCATCATACCACATGCGCAACAGCTCTTCGAATACATTCACTCCGCAGTCTCCCTCTGGCTCCATCCCTTACTACTCCCCACCATTCTTCTAAGGGAGCATGCCTTCAGGATCAGGATACTATCGGGGAAGCTCTCAGGCAAGACAACCAGAATCGAAAAAACACTCGGCGTGACTCAGACGGCTCGCTTAGCCACAACCAAAGCAGGTATCAACGCTGAGATGGAGCATGTCTTCAAAGATAAGAACGCGAGACTTGCTTTAACCGCCAACTTGAACACGGCAGCAACAGACGTTGGGAACATGGTCTCGGTCTTGAAGTGGGACCAGCGCTACGTTCGCTTCCTCATTTCTCTTGACAGCCAGATTAGCAATCTTCTCGAAAGAGTACCACGCCCAGTTGGGATGCAATTGGCTCGTTCGATCGAATGCCTGGAGAGTCAAGTGGCTTCAGGCACTGACTACGCCGTTACAATGCAGTCAAGGCTGCAGCTCCAGCTTGATGTGGTACGCAACTACAGGGAAATGGAACATGCGATTACTCACGCTAATGAGTCTTGTAGCTCTACAACCTCATTGCACAGGCTGGGAATGAGCTTAACGCGAAGATTGCGGCAAATGCCGGTCTCGACAGCTCGGCCATGAAGACGCTTGCATTTGTCACCATCATATTTTTGCCACCCAGTTTTGTTGCCGCAAGTCACCACCAGCCCTCCTGTCATCTGTCATCCCTTGCTGACTGAATGGCAGACTGTGTTTAGCATGTCAATGTTCGACTGGCAAGCGGGAACCGAGGATAGCTCTGCGCCAAGTGTTGTGTCGTATTTTTGGGTGTACTGGGTCGTCAGCATCCCCCTGACACTAGTTGTTATCTTGTCATGGCGGCTTTGGTGGCGTCGACAGAGGTCCTTCTATTCCAAGGTTTACCTCGTTGACGGCACGGCTCCTTCCGAGCACTCGTTGGATCCACCGCCATCGAACAGGCCTTTGAGAAGGGACTAGTAGCCGCCACAGGTGGGAATGTATTTCAAGTGAAGTTGGCAGCGAAGCGCTTGGGAACGATCTGTTCTGGCAATCTTATCACACTTCTTTCGCACGCGCGTCCTCGATAGACCTCTCTTACCTCTCGAGGCATACCGTGATGCGAGGAACAGATTGCCAGGGTTCCTTTGCTGGGAAACACAGCCCAGCGTGACCCAACCATGACTCGCACCACTGGGTTTTCTCGTACGCTGATGACGAAC
Organism: Verticillium zaregamsianum; assembly: GCA_002851755.1. Taxonomy (NCBI): domain Eukaryota; kingdom Fungi; phylum Ascomycota; class Sordariomycetes; order Glomerellales; family Plectosphaerellaceae; genus Verticillium; species Verticillium zaregamsianum. The sequence continues at coordinate 2,539,096 of NMXM01000007.1, read as the reverse complement.
GTGACTCTGGTCGCGATATAGAGATGGCTTTGAGTCGATTGACTAGGCCATGCTCTGTATCTCTTTCAGGCTTTCCAAGACGTAAATCCAGGTCCGTCCAAAGACTAAAGAATCCAGACCGCACTCTGGGACCTTCAGCCAAGAGTAAGTGACGTCGAAGCTCTTGGGGGTTGATAAGAATCGAAGCTCCTTATCAGGAGCCACTTTAAGGTGGCTGACCGTGGTCCGTGCCCAGACGTGCCAGACTCCGGGGTCGGCCCCCACCATGTCGTGGGCCCAGCCACGGCCTACGTCAGCGGGGAACCATCACAGCCACAATCCGGTTTTCGCTTTCGTCTCCTCAGCGAGTGCGTAATCCATCGTCGACCAACGAAGACCCCTGGCACAACCCAAGAGCCGCATCACCAGCCACGGCCCGGGTTCAGCACTTCAGGGTCCTAGTGGAGGCCGCGAATGGAACACCATGACGACCGCCACCCTCCTCTTCGGAGCCAAGCAGCCGGTGCCAGAAGCTTTAGGGTGCCGGCTTGGCCTAGTCAAAGCCCGCCGTTGGTGCGAGCAGGAGAAGAGATGGGGACCGTGACGTGCGCTCAGGGTCTTGAGCCTCTCGGCAGACTCCATTCTACGCGCGTCCTCACCATGACATCGGCCAAGGGTGACCGCGCAACCTTAATCGCAGCTCGTAGCAGAACCCTTTGCGGATGCGGATGCGAGCACGCGAGCAAGACGGTGCCTTGCTGCATGCGTCACTACTATGGTTCAATGTCGTCGTCCATCTAGTACTTAAGGCCTCTGGTCGCTCCTCCATCATTGATAATTCTCCTTCAGATCATCAGCATCAACATCAAATCAAAACAACTACTCGAGTGCCAATCAATCACTCCACACACTACCAACAAAAACACTTTAACAACAACCTCTATCACTCCGAGTCACTCACCAGACTTGGCCACCAAAAACAGCCACAACCACATCTCAATCAAACTCAACCATAACACAATATGTGCTTCGGAGGCTCTTCTCGACGCAGGACCGGCGGCGGCATGATGGGCGGCGGCATGGGTGGTGGACGCATGGGCGCTCGCCCCGTCGTTAAGGAGACCCACCACCACCACCACGGCGGCGGTGGTATGGGTGGCGGCATGGGCGGTGGACGCATGGGCGGAGGTCGCATGGGAGGCGGCGGCATGATGGGCGGCGGCCGCCGCATGGGCGGTGGTGGTGGCATGGGCCGACGCCGCTTCTAAGCGGTGCTCTTCTGCTCCCGCAAACACCCAAAACACTACCACCCCAACACTACAACCACAACGACACGAGCGCATTTTCGACGGCCGAACGAGAACCATATTAGCGATGGGAACATGAAGGCATTGGCGTTCTAGATGGGTGCTGTCCGCGGCGGCACTTTGTACTTTGTATCAATACCAGTTTCATTGATCTCTCAAGCTCTTGTCCAACAGTGCAATGTGACTCTATGCCTCGACCTGTATTGAGGAACGGCTTGAGCGGGATGAATTCTCCCTTTGCTTTACGCGTATCACAGGTTTTGTGCTAATGGTTGTCTTTTTAGTTTGTAATGGCATGAACTCTTTGCGAATACTCTTCCTGCATCAATTTGCACTACCCACGTCGTCAACTCTGCAGGATCCAGTTGGATGCAGGAATTTGCCCAGACGGACTTTCTGGACTTCCCGGGTGATTTCATTCACCTCTGATGTTTTTGTGTCCTGTTCTCTCCTCCTGCTACATCCCGCACGACGCATGAGAATATGGACCTGCAAGTACTTGAAGTGTCATCGGCTTTTGACAAGACGAGGGATGTGGGAGAGAGGTGAGGCATTGATACGAACATGACAAGGCGAAGGCTCCCTTTCATCCATTGATTTTCATCCTGCCAATGGCTCATCACCACGCCGAACGATGTTACACCCGCCCCCACGGACACTCGACGAGGAGACCTTACAAGGTTGCTAGCGGACTCCAGATCACCTTGTGGGACTGCGAATTATCAAAGTCCGCTGCGCCTGGCGGGTTCTACTCGTGTTCGCTTTCCATTCGGACAACATGAAGAGGCCTCTCCGAATCCTGGCATGAGTGACGACTTTGGCGAGTCAATGTTCTGACTCGTCTGGAGGCGAAGAGCGACAATGCCTGTTTTTTGTTCCGGGCCCAATGTTGCGATGCAACACGTAGAGTGTTGGTCGCCATCGTATGTCATCGAATGCAACAATACACGCTTTGGACCAGTCGGCCAAGTCGTCTCGTACGATGTCGACAGCCTGCAGAGCTGCAGCCGCCCTATTTAAAAATGCCTCTGGTGCCCTGATCTCCTCTTCCCCTCATCAATACCCAAAACCACGAGTACGAATACGGATGTCTCAGCGCTTCCAAAAGTGGAACATCGCATAGATAAAACCTGGCGGATTCGGGGAGCTTCATCACCCCGCGTGGAACCACAGGGGCACCACAGCCATCACCGCAGCCAGCGATCTCCGATCATCTGCCGGTAGTTGCGTCCCGTGCGGGTAGATGTCGCGATCCCATTCGCCGCGGCCCCGGCAAGCGCGTGGTCCGGCGCGGGCAGGCCATGTCGATCCGAACCGTTGACGAAGTCGATGGGGCAAGGGGGCGGGGAAGGCCTACACCCTCACTGCATTTTTGAGTCATGATGTGGGGACGATTGGTTATTGTTTCGTTTCGTGTGGTCGTTGTAACTAGCTCCTGCGGGACGTTTGCCGAGATGATGCGCAGCGGTGAGTCGACAGACTGCGTCGTACATGCCTCGTACATGTAGGAACCGGTCCGAGTTGGTTTGTGGATTGTGACACTCGCGGACTCCTATTGAAGCCCGACGAGACGAGTCGGGCCAACTTGGGTCCGGCTATCTGTTGAGCGGTTGACATGACGTCGAGGCAGACACAATCAAGGGCTCTTTATGGCTGTAAGACCTCAGAGATAAGGTCTTGCATGACTAGAAGATCATTTATTAGAAGGGGTAGTCCGAGCCCCATGGTGATCTAAGTCTTCCATCATTACTCACTTCATCTCTCTGGCTTTGACTTGAACCGATTTCGTCCACAAAGTCTTTCACCATGGCATCTTCGTCTTCATTGCCGGCGCAGTCTCCGCCGTTTAGCTCGTGGGTTGAAACAACCTCGATGCCTCACTTTGACACCCACCAACTACTCTACCTTGGCCTTGCCTTCGCCGTTGCCATAGTCTCGTGCGTCCGAGCCCTCACCGTCAAAAACGACAGCATTCCGTGCCTGAATCCATCCAAGAGGCCGCAAATCTTCGGCAAAGATTCCGCCGCCTTAAACGGCTTCCTGACCAACGCTCGCGGCATGTTGGCGCAGGGCCGGAACAATTTGCCGGTCAGCCGTTCAGGATCGTTGCCGACTCGGGCGAGTTGACAATCCTCCCACCAACCATCATCAACGAGATTCGCAACGAGCCTGGCTTAGACTTCATGAAGGCCATCGCGAAGGAATTTCACACCCATCTGCCCGGCTTTGAGCCTTTCGCCACGGGCGAGAGAGCCGATTCGCTCATCCAGGTCGTTGTGAGAAAGCAGCTGACCAAGCTTTTAAGTGAGATATCACCCTGGCCTAAGTGATAGTTCGCAAGTTAATCAGCGATGTAGACAAAGTCACGGAGCCCCTTTCTGAGGAGTCAAGCCTCGCCACGAAGCGAGCCTTCGGCAGCTCTACAGGTAACCGTCATCGATGCGAGGGACGGGCAACAGCAACTTACGCAGAACAGAGTGGAAGGAATACACCCTCAAGACAGAAGTCCTCGACATTGTATCACGCCTGTCGTCTCGTGTCTTCCTCGGCCCTGAGGTCGCGCACAATGAAGACTGGCTCTCCATCACCAAATCTTACACCATCCACGGGTTCCTCGCCGCCGAACAACTGCGCAAGTACCCGACTTTCTGGCAGGGTATTGCCAACCAGCTCCTGCCCGAGTGCAGACTCGTGCGGAGGCAGATTGTTGAGTCGCGCGACATCATCGGGCCCGTTATCCAGAAGCGCAGAGAGGCTCGGCAGGAGGCCATCGACGAAGGCAGGCCGCCGCCGGCTTTCAATGACGCCCTAGACTGGTTCGAGGAGGAGAGCCACGGCAATTAGTACGATGCCGCCATTTGCCAGCTATCCCTTTCCACGGCCGCCATCCACACAACTACAGATCTGCTCACCGAGGTCATGTTCAATATTGCCAAGCACCCCCAACTCTTTGAAGACCTGAGAAAGGAGATAGTTGAGGTCCTCAAGGCCGAAGGCTGGAAGAAGACAGCGCTCTACAACCTCAAGCTCCTCGACAGTGTCATCAAAGAGTCCCAGCGAATGCGTCCCATCGGAATGAGTGCGTCCGCCTCCAGTGACCTGTGATCCCGCGCTGACAAGACATAGTCGCCATGATGCGCGTCGCCACGCGCGACGTTCCTCTCTCCAACGGCATGACCATCCGCAAGGGCCAGCGCACCGCCGTCGACATGGCCCAGATGCGGGACCCCGCCATCTACGCCGACCCCGACACGTTCGACGGTCACCGGTTCGTTCGCATGCGTGAAACGCCGGGTAAGGAGAACCAGGCGCATTTTGTTAGCACCGGGCCCGCGTCGCTCGGGTTCGGTCACGGGCAGCACGCGTGCCCCGGACGATTCTTCGTCGCCAACGAGATCAAGGTTGCGCTGTGTCACATGGTGATGAAGTATGACTGGAAGATGGCGCCGGGATGCGAGGCCAACGCCATAGAGAGTGGATTCAACACGTCTGTGGATATGCATGCCCGGGTGCTGATGCGGAAACGGGAGCCAGAGATGGATATTGACGCGATGTGAGGGTTCTTCAGGGGCTTACGAAGTTATGACCGAGTTATGACTATGGTGATGTAGCGTGGGAAATGGCCGATCAAGAGTGGTGGAAATGAGCATCGGCTATCGTAAGAGATATGGTAAATTGATAGTTCATCTAGTCACTCCAAGTCGAATGACCGTTCTCTAGTACTCCGTGAAATCAAAGCCTCGCACGCTGCCACGTACCTCCAAACCAAAACACATGACGCCTGGTTCGACCGATTACAACGCATACTTGAAGGAAAGTCCCCTATCACCCTCCATCCCGTTGCTGGTCGCCCCCTCGGCAATCATCTTGTCCTTCTGCTGGTTCCGGCGCCTCAGCAGCAGCCACGTCAGCGCGACGAAGACGGCCGCCACAGCCTCGAGACCCGCGGAGATGGAGTTGCCCATGATGTAGCGCGGTGACTGCGACTTGGGGTAAAGCTGCCCAGCAACGAGGCCACTGCAGTTGCCAATGCTGGCGAAAATGGGCAGGCCGACCGAACGCTTGTAGTCTGGCACGAGGTTGGTGGCGACCCAGGTCATCATCAGACACGAGAAGGAGTAGACGCCCGTGACGAGGATGAACATGGCGATGTAGCCGGCAACGCGGTTGGGCGTACCAATGCAGATGAGGTAGGCGGCAATAACGGGGCAGGCGGAGATAAGCAGGAACATGGCGCGCTTCTTGAGACGGTCTGACCAGTAGGCCTGAGTAACGAGAGAGAAGGCGCCGAGGGCGTACACGGGGATGGTGAGGTAGTTGGCCTCGAACGCGTTGTAGCCGAACCCGCGGATCAGAGTGGGCAGGAAGGTGCCGTAGCCGAAGATGGCCACGCTCGAGGTGAAGAAGGCGATGGAGGCGACATAGATGAAGGGATCGGCGACGGCGAGTCTAACCCACTTCCAGTCAAACTTGTCGTCGCCCTTGTAGATGGCGTCTCGCTGCTTGCGACGGCACATGAGGGCCTTTTCGTCTTCGTTCAGGAACCAGGCCGTCTCAGGCTTGTTGGGGAAGGACCAGAGGCAGCCACCGCAGATGGCGAGGGAGACGGAACCTTCGATGATGAAGAGCCAACGCCAGGCTTCGAGTCCGCGACGCGTGCCCATGGTCTGAATGGCGTAGGCGAACATGCCGCCAAAGGCGCCCGAGGTTGCGTTGGCCAGGTTGATGAGGGCAACACGCTTGGCGGTAGATTCACGGTCGTAGATGGTTGAGAAAATGAAGGTGAAAGCCGGAGCCACACCCGCTTCGAAGAGCCCGAGGAGCATGCGGCAGGCGAGTGCCTGGCCGTAGTTCTGCACGAAGCCCGTGGCAATGGTGGCGATGCACCACCCAAAAAGTGCGACGGTGATGACATAGTTGGGCCCGAAGCGCTTGACGGCCGTGACCCAGAAGACTTCAGTGATGATGTACGGGACGAAGAAGAGCGTGACGAGATCGCCAAACTGGTTGTTGACGAGACCAATGTCCTCTTCAAAGCCAAAGACACGCGCGTTGCCGAGGTTCGATCTGTCGAGGTAGTTGAGAAGGATGAAGACGAAGGCCTGTGGCAGGACCCATTTGTCGAACTTGCGCAGGACGGCCTTCTCTTCGTCGGGATCAATGTGGATGGCCTCGAGAATCTCAGGGGTGACAACAGCGCCGGAGCCTATCGAAGAGGCATCCACGTTGCTGGCTTTTTCGTCGTTCACGACGGTTCTAGACTGAAGCTCGCCCATGGTGGCGGTGCGCGATTGCGATGTCGTTGAAGGGTGGCCAAGTGCTGGAGCCAGACGATGCCAATCAATGCCAGAAGTAGTCGTTGTTCAAGTGAATATCTTGTGATGTTCCAGTCTGGTGAAACTCCTGGTCGAGGAAAACATCGTGATGGCGACGACTTCGTTTTATGTTTCTCGCATTGTCGGGGTGCTCTTCTTTGGCACTGGGCTCCATCATCCTTATCTGGCTGGAGCTGGAGTTCCCGCTACGAGACCCGGCGATGTCGCTACGTGTATGGTCTCCCCCAGATTGAGCTTATCTAGGGGCGGGCATGTTAGCGGGTGGATCAAGCGGTGGTCCAGAGCGTCGCGGCGCCCGTGTTGACTCGCCGCAACCCCCGTATGTGCTGCCCGCGCGGGCGTGCCCGCGGGCATTCGCGAGTCGGACGCGGGGCTGGAAACGGCAACGCGGGCTCAGGACCACGCGCGCTCTGGTCGAACCTCGAGGCGCCGCCGCTGCCGATAAGCGCTGGGCATGCCACCTTAAGTACCCGGCCTTTCTGCATTGCCGTTGATGTTGCTGAAGGCGTATGTCGACCGTTGCATTCTTCGAGTCATTGTGGTCGGACCCTTCATCATCGTCAGCGGCGGCCTCGACTTCTCCGAAGCCTCGCGCCATCCATTAGTCGATCCATCCCGTCCAAAGAGACCCGGCACCAGGACACCATGGTGTTCAAGGGGAGAAGGCTTGCCAGGGTGCTGGTCATCAACCCTAACACGAGCACTTCCGTTACCGAAAGTTTCGAACCGATTCTCGCGAGTCTCGACTTGCCCGACACAACCCTCACGTACTGGACATGCCCGACCGGTCCGCCTCTTATCAAGACCCAGGCCGACATGTACGAAAGCGCTTCGCACTGCATACCGTTGCTACGAACGATGATCGACGACTTTGACGGTTTCCTCGGGGCGTGCTACGCCGATCATCCGGTGGTTCGACTGCTGCAGTCGTACACAGGCAGCAAGCCCGTCGTTGGCATATTCGACGCGAGCATATTAGCCGCCCTGCGATTAGTAGGCCCATCGTCCAGGTTCGGCATTTTGACGACGGGTGCAGCATACGAGGAGCTGCTCTCCGAGGGCGTCAGGCACTTGCTGGGACGCAACAAGGAGGTCTTTGCCAAGTTTGGAGGTGTGGCAGCGTCGGGGGTTGGTCTGTCAGATCTTCAACCGGGGGCCGAAGGCGCTGCTCGAGAAAAGATCATGGAAGCGACGAGCCGGCTCCTCAGAAATAGAGATGGCGAAACGGACATCGAGGTCGTCAGCATGGGCGGCGTCATCCTCGCGGGAATGGAGGGCTGGGTCCACCAAGCCAGCGAGCTCGCGTTGGGCGTCGAAGGCGGACGGAGAATCAAGGTCATCGACCAGCTGCTTGCGGGCATGCTGACGCTCGATGCTCTTCTCCGGGGGAAATCAATACGATCGGTAGACTACAACCAAGCATTGAGGTGAGTCCGATGAAGATGCTGCTTGTCGTGAGGATGGATGGACCTGGACAGATCGAAATGCGTGTCAGAGCTTCGAGGCAGCTGCCGGGGTACGTACCGAAGGCTTGGAACCCAGGATCCAGCTGCAGTCAGCTGAATGGTGGCTCGAGACCCGATAAGCGTCCTCGAGAGGTATCTGATTGGCCGCGGAGCATCGATTATCAGGGCGCTAGGTTTACCCCCACAATGAGCCTGGAACCACCGCCTCGGTCCATCGCGACTCCGATCCCTCCTTCCATATGCTGTCCCAAAGTTCCGGGTTCGCCTCATCTCACCTCCCATCTTCATCAACTTGCCACCTCCACCATCAACTGCCCGTCGAGCATCACTTAGGTTGAGCCCGTAGACTGGTCTGTCTTGGAATGCCATCGCCAGATGGATGCGTCGAGATCGAGGGATCAGCGCCCCTGCGACAATTGCCGACGAAGGAAGATCCGCTGCCTGTTTGCCTCCTCTGAAGCGATCAACTGCGTGCTGTGCGAGTCACGGTCAACCGCGTGCACCTACGTCCAGAGCGCGCCCCGGAAGAAGCGCCCGCTGTCAACCAGCGATGACGCCTCTCGAGGCCATCTCGGCAGTCGGCCGAAGCAGCGCCCGAGACCCGGCTCCAAGGGTACGGAAGGCCATCGAGAGACAGTTACAATGCCATATGAACCTCACAAGCTGACGCTTCGCAGATGATGCGGTCCTCAAAGATTATGCCAGTCTCAAAGGCAAGTCTCTCCTCAAAGAGACGCTGGGTCATCAGAATCGTCAATCCAGCGCCATCATCGGCGCAACCACCGACTTCGACCCCTCCTTGACGCACGCTCTTTCATGGAATGCCAAAGGAGAGTGCCCCTCCTTTCAGGCGCACCATGTCCTCCGCCGGGCGAACCAGAACGTCCATTTTGTCATGAGGCCCGATACCCAAGATGAGATGGACGCCGAGCTCGCCAACCTCGACGCCATCGAGGACTTTGTGGCACCGCACGGCCCCGAGCTCGTCAATCTCTACTTCCGCATCGTTCACCCCAGCTTCCCCATTCTCCACAAGAAGGTTTTCCTGGAGAAGTACGGCCGCAGCTACCGCGAGCTGACGCCCACTGGACTGGGTGCCGTCTACATCATGGCGCTGAACTGGTGGTCCTACAGCCCTGCTTTGTCTAGCATGTCCAAGCCGGATGCCCATGTGCTTGAGAGCAAGGTTTTAAAGATGCTGTTTGAGGTCCACAAGCGGCCGAAGATCTCAGACCTTCAGGGTGGCCTGGTCCTCATGCAGTCCCCCAACGTGAGCTCATGGGCCCTTGCTGGCCACCTGGTCGCCATGGCGCAGAATCTCGGTATGAACGTCGACTGCAGCGACTGGCAGGTGCCTGACTGGGAGCGAGGTGTCCGCAAGCGTGTCGCCTGGGCTCTCTTCATGCAAGACAAATGGGGTGCATTAGTCTACGGCCGTGGGTCCCTTTTGCGGACTGACGACTGGGATGTGCAGCCACTCACTACGTCCGACTTTCCCGAGACATCCATAGACGACGATGTTGAAGAAGGCAGTGCCGAGATTGAGAAGGGGAAAAAGACCTTCCTGCACATGGTATCCTTGACTGAAATTGTTGCCGACATTCTCGACCACTTCTTCACACTGCGCGCAGCTCGAAGGCGGGAGACGATGCAGCAGGTTCTGGAGAGAGCAAAACCGTTGCAGCTGCGGTTGAAAGCGTGGTTGGCAGCACTACCAGCAGACCTCTCCGTGGACGACACCGTACCTCGAAAGCTTTCGTCAGTTGGGTACCTCCACCTGGCGTATTACACAGCCGAGATCACACTGCACCGCGCGATCCTGCGATCCCATTCGACGGATAATCCGGCTCCGGACCTCTACGCCATCACTCGCCTTGCCGCCAGCACGCGCTTCACCTCGGCCCTAGAGTTCGTCAAGCGCCTCAAGGCCGAGCACCTTCAGAGCTTCTGGTACTTTTCGTCGGGCCTGAGCCTTGCCATCATTGGCCTCTTTGCGGGCATCCTGTGTATGACCAGTCGGAGTGGTGAAAACGCCGAGCGCGAGTCTCTTCTTGCGAAGCTCGCCGAATACCGGTGGCTTCTTCGTATCAACAGTACGAGCGCCGAGTTCATGAAGTACAGCATTGGCGTGCTCGATGCCAGAAGCCAGCTCATGGAGCAACAGGTTCCCGTACACGCGGTTCAGTCATCGGTACAGTCAGTGAGGTCGGCATCTCAGCCAGACCCTGTGGATTACGGGGAAGGAGACGACAACTCATCCTTCACTGATGACCTCCTTTTGTCGCCCAATGATGGTGATGAGGTATGGCAGCAGCCGCCGCCAAATGCTTACGACCAGCACTACTATGGCTTTGACGCGGCAACCTTGGTGAATGCTGCGATCCCGTCTACCGAGCCGCATCAGTTCTGGGTTGATGATACTGGATGAGATGCTGCATATAACGCAAATCTTCCTCTTGGTCTGAGTGCCCTCGTGTATATTTGGTCTCATTGCATGATCAACATCCACCGCTTTAACGCCGATCATTCGCGGCCTTTCGGACATCAAGCATCGACCCCGCCGCTTCTACCGACTCGGCTCCCAATCCGTCTTAGGCCGCCTCCACAGACATACCACAAAGCGTCTCACATCATCTCGAGGTCGGGGAGATAACTGGTCGTCGTGTTGCTCCATCGGCCGGCTTGAATGTGGGCGTCGGTCGAACGTTGTGCCGTCGTACGCCACGCGGGACGATGCATCTTGGTATGCCTACTGCCTCTTTCGCCATGGCCGCCTAGCGCATCCCAGCAGAGATGGAAACCGAAGTGACCAGTTGCCGAACCCCGACTTCTTCGTGTTTCGGCCCCGTTCTGCTACTGGACTGGTGGAGCGCGAAACGCTGCTAGGGGTGCTCCCCTCCTACCCACGCGTTACATCAGCCTCGGTTTGATGATCAATCGCTCGAGTCCGGAGGCTTTTGGAGGGGCCGTCATGTCTTTAAAGAGGACGCAACCCCGCGATCAACCATCTCTATACACACATTCGCACCACCGCCTCAATCCTCTTCTGCCTCACAGGTACGGAACCTCTTCATTGATCCATCGGGACAAGCAATTGACCTAGTTTCAGTACTGCAAAAAATAAAAAGCCTCACCGACACCTGTCATTCCACCATGTCTTCTTCCACCCTCACCGTCCTCTACCCCCGTCTTCAGGCTGAGGGCGACAAGTTCGACATGGACTACTACCTCAGCACGCACATGAAGATTGCTCGCGAGGCCTGGCTGAGCCTCGGCCTGACCGGCTACCAGATCATCAACTTCACCTCCGGAGCTGCCGGCGGCGACGCGCCCTACTCCGTCGCCGCAGTGCTGACCTTTGACTCGGCCGACGGCGCGAAGAAGATCGGCACGGCGCCCGAGACGAAGAACGTCCTTGCCGATGTCCCCAACTTCACCAACGTGCAGCCGAGCCTGCTGTTTGGCGACGTGCGCGAGCAGTGGAGCCGGGAGTAAAGGGCGCTTGTGTTCAGTTGATGGAGGCCTTGGAGACTGGATAACAGGATTGAACTCGGACTCGAAACATGACGACTACTGAATACATGATATTTGAACGAAAAATTGCATTTTGCTGAGGACGTGCCTGCGCTATCACGGTTGATGCCCAACGGACACCTGATCGCCCGTCAATGACCCCGCACGAGGTGTGTTACGGACCTAACTGTCACGCATCTTTCACTACCTGTGGGCTCCTACCGGCCGACAACAGTATCCAAGCTACTAGACGCTTAGTCGTCTGCAGAAGTCATGGCATGCTTGGGGCAATGACACTCGTACAATGAATCCCAATTCATCTTTCACATCAAGGTCAATACCTCCAAGCGAGACCACATGCTTGGCCTATGACGTGAAGAGTAAAGGATGGGTGTACTAGAAGAACTTATCAAAAAGGGGGCGTAGCGTCGTGCTACTCCATGTTACAGCTCAAACTCCTCAACCTTTACTGTCGTGTTGTCCTTCAACGCCTCCTTGATAGCTTGACAGACCAACAGCGCCCCCAAGCCAGCCTGTACCGTACAGCTGGGGCTCTCCTGGCCGCGAATGACCCGGACGAAATGCTCAATTTGCAATTCAAAGGGTACTGCATCCTCGACCTGGACTGTCTCATTCTCCAGCTGCGAGGTCCACGACTTCTCTGTCCCCCTGTACGACCAGATCGTCATATCAGGCACACTCAAGCTCCCCTCGGTGCCAAACACCCGATAGAAGTCCTGGCCTGTTTTGGGAATCGTGGGGTTCTCGCCAGTCCCCGATTCGAAGTTATAGGGTGACGGAACCGTGTCGGCGATGATGAAGCTTCCTACCACACCTGACTTAAACCGCAGAGTCAAGGCGGCGCCCTCTTCGGCTTCAAAGCCTCGTTGCGAGTTCGTCTTCTCCGCATGGACGCTGGTGATGGGCCCGAAGAGGTAGTGCAGCAGATCGACTTCGTGAATCATGTTGATCAGCACGACGCCCCCAGTCTTGGTCTGTCGCCACTCCGTCGGAGCCTGGAAGTACTCTGCAGGCTTGTGAAGCGTCCAGAGTCCATTGACAGCGATGATGGCGCCCAGTGTCCCAGACGAAACGACCTTCTTGGCGGCAACCATGTACGGATTGAACCGACGGTGGTGCCCAACCAGAGCCTTGACGCCAGTGGTGGAAAGATGCTGGACAAGTTCCTTGCCGCTGTCAATGTCTGCGCTGACGGGCTTCTCGATGAGGACATGGACACCCGCAGAGGAGAGCTCTTTGGCCACCGGCACGTGTATGTGGTTTGGCGTGCAGATGATGGCTGCGTCTGGCTTGTCGGCTGAGAGCAGCAGATCGGCGATGCTCTTGTAGTGATTCGTCTGCAGATCTGCTGCGAGAGCAGCGCTGCTTTCCATGGGGTCGACGATAGCTACGAGCTCGGTTTCGGGGTTCTTGATAACTGTTCGGGCATGCCGAGGTCCAATGAGACCGGCGCCGATGATGGCAAAGCGAATTTTGCTGGGAGAAGCCATGCTGGGAAAGGCCAAACTGCTTGGAGAATGATGGATGAGACGATGGAGGAGCCGATACGGAAAGGCTACCTATTCTAAGATCAAAAGTGAACTTGGAGGCGCTGTTACAACAGTCGAAAGCGGAGTGGGAGTCATGAAGGGGTCTGGACAAAGTTTGATGGTGGGCAGAATAATGGGCTGAGGATTCCACACGTAGTCGCACTCAGGTGCCACTCTCGAGGGATTCCATCTCAAATTAATGTCCTCCATCCCCGTGGGGTTGGTGTGAATCGTCTGGCGGGGGTGGGGACGCCGGTTGAGTGTTCTACCGGTGGCGTCGGTGTGTGCTACCTTCGCTTTTGTCTTTGGCCGCACAGTTCTAGGCGTCACTAGATAATCGTACAGCTCGCAGGGCTTCTGTCAGATAAGGGAAACCACAGAAACGGGCATCTTGGCTGCTCCATCACTTTAAGGAGCGTCAATCAGGGGATAGGATGACCTTGTCTTTGCCCAAGAGGAAGCCTCACCTCCTTGTGAGGCAGTCTGTTGTCTACCACTGGCAAGAAACGATAGATACAGATGAAAGCTAACTGTTTTCGATTCACATGAACTGGACGAGCAAGCAATGACTTGCCGCCAGATTGTTGTGAGAGATTGGATGCCAGGTGCGTCAGGCATCGCGCTTAAACAGCTGGATGCGAACCTGCAGTCTGTGTACCCAAGCTGGTTGAATATGCTCGGGGTTGGTCGGATCAGGACAGACGAAGAGGGCTTCGTCAATGGTTCTCACACGCCGCGACGCGAACGGTGAGGTGCGAGATCGGAGAGAGGACGAAGCAAGGGTGGCCGGGCTTCTCCGAGGCTAGAAGACCGAGCTGTAACAACGACGCATGGCTTCACCGTGGCCCAGCATTTAGGTTCTCCCTGATGGACAATTGACCCGCTGACATGGTACCCAAATACACTCGAGGCTAGCTCACGAAAACGCAGCCCTCTAGCGTGACAGAAACACGCGTCTTGAACCAGGGACAGCTTCGGTCTCGGCACCGAGTCTCGGTGTCTGAACAGCAAGCTGCCGCGCCATCCAACAAGTACTGGGGCCCGTCTTGGCAGCAATCGCAAAGTCCCGGCGGCAATTGTTGCCAGAGAAGCTTATTTGTCTAGCCTGCCCACAATCCTACGGATTGGCTAACCTGGCGATGCCTAGTCCATGCCTCTGTCACGCGATATCTCGGAACTCCCCCTTCGTACAACCACTGAAAAGTTTTCTTGGCTCCGCAAAGTCGCCGGTTTCCCGGCTGGGTTCGCCATTGTATGTCAAACGAACGGCCCTGGCCCAATCGCTTGGACCAGTCCCGTCGGGTGTTGTGTTAGCGACCCGCTAGCTAGTCAGTCAGGGCCGTGAGACAGGTTATCAGATCTAATCAATCTCATCGGGGCTCCCCTTTGCCGGAGATTGTGAATCCATCGGCTGGTCAAGGCCTCCAGTGGGACTCACGATGTCGACTCATAAAGGGCAGACAGTCCTGTTCTTGGGAGGCGGAGCGAATCGTCGTGCCCTTCAGCTACTCCTGGTTGAAACCGCAACGTCTCCGGCGACTACGACCTCGTGCAATCCTTCAGTATGGCTGCACCCCAGACAACCGCTCGCGACGCTGAGCATACAGTTGGCACCCCCAGCTTGCGCAATAGTCATGACGAAAAGGACACGGCCAATGCCAACGTCGTCGCTGCAGCGTCTTCAGACAATGCATCGACAAACGACCTCCAGCCCGTGCCAATGTCATGGAAGCTGGCGTCCATTGTCTTGGTCACCATGATCGGTTTTGGGTCCCGGTGGAGCTCCGGTATCACGGGCGCCATGAAGAGCACCATGAAGAAGGAGCTGGACATCAACAACACCCAGTTCTCGCTGCTTGAGGCGAGCGAGGACTTCATGGTTACGGTTCTCATGCTCCTCAGCGGTCTGGTCACTGACCGTATTGGTGGTGCTGGTGAGTTTCAGGGGCACGATGCTTTCCTGCCCTTGGTTCAGGAGTACTGACTGAGCCCAGGGGCCATGCTCTACGGCAACATCATCTACTCTATCGGCTCCATCCTGGTGGCCGGCGCTGCCCAGACCCGGTCATACAAGTTCATGATCGTAGGTCGCATCGTGACTGCTTTGGGTGATATTGCCACCCAAGTGGCTCAGTATAAGGTCTTTTCATCCTGGTTCGCACCCTCAAATGGCTTCGCCTCGACCCTGGGCTTTGAGCTCGGCGTCGGTAAGCTAGGCGCGTTTGCTGGCAAGTCATCAGCCAACATCATTGCCAAGAAGACTGGAAACTTCGCCTGGGTTTTCTGGGTTGCCGTCTTCATGAACCTGTTCACGAACGTCGTTACCGGCGTTTTCTACTGGTTCACGAGACTAGCGGAACGGAAGTTCCACGGTGTGAGAGACCCTGCTACCGGAGAGAAGCTCGTGGAGAAGAAGAAGAAACTAGAGCTACGTAAGGTGTTTGAGCTCCCTTGGAGCTTTTGGTGCATCCTCGCATTTTCACTGTTTCAGACGAGCACTGCTTCGGTGTTTTTGCAAAATGCGACAGAACTGGCTGAGCAGCGTTTCGAGACGAGCTCTATCACGGCCGGCTGGTACAGCGCGACCGCCCAGTATGCTGGTAAGTGAACTACAAGGCCTCACAATCGATCCACCTTACTGACGTGTCAGGGTTTTTCATTGCTCCTATTCTCGGCGTCCTGATGGATCTGTACGGCAACCGTGTCTCGGCCCGTAAGTGTCATCTTGCTCCTCCCGCTTACAACGACTCACAAGCCCTAACTCTCGACAGTCGTTTTCTGTGGCATCGGTACCTTTACCTCCATGCTCCTTGTCTGCTTCGCTAGTGGCACCCAAGGGACCGCAGCTTCCTTCGGTGTATTTGCTGTCGCGGTTAACTTCGGCCCCGTCACCATCATCGACTGCATCCGGACTACAATGTGGGACAATTCGGTGTTCGGATCTGCCTACGCTCTTAAGATCACAATGAACAACGCGTAAGTGGGCATTGTGACTTTCACCAAGAGTCTTCACTAACAGCTTCAAGGATGACCATCATTGTGAGGGTCGTCACAGGCGTTATCCAAGATGCCGATGATAACTCCTACGACAAAGTGACGATCGTCTACGTTATCCTCGCGGGTCTTTCGGTCGTCGTGTCTGCGGTACTAGTCACTCTCTCGTGGTTATCAATCGACATTCGGCACCTTCAGTGGACTCGGAAGCTCCGCATCGCCCGTGGGGAAGAGCTCAACGAGCGGAGGCGAAGGTTCCACGATGAGATGGGAATGAAGAACAAGAGGATCTCCATGATCTGCTTTGCCTGCCTTATGGTGCTTGTCCTGGGTGGATGGAGCGCTTACTTCTGGGGTGTTGCCACAGGGAACAACAAATAATCATTTTGAAGATGTTGGTTATGATTGTCGGTATGGTGTAATCGGGGGATCAGGTTGTCTCTGATTCAAGAGATATGTCAAACTCTTCTCTCGCAGAACTGTCCGTAGAGGTGCATATGTAAATCCAAGTCACTGAACAACGAAGAGCAATGTTCGGGAATCCTTGTTGAAATTAGAGAGCAAGCTGATCTAGTAAGAGCTGACTCGAGACTTGGAACCCTATATAACTCGTCCGATCTATGTAGCAATCCCAGTGGATGCCTTTTCCATGATTACATCTTTTCCCAGTAGATACACACATATGTACCTGGTATTCACATTCCAAGCCAGAGCACCATGAGACTGAGAGCGCCGGCTCAGAGCAGCCGGTTTGAAAGTAACAGCTCCCAGTCTAGAAGTTTTGAGCCACTTGAAGGCGGAAGCGCCGCGTTGGCGATCCGCTTAGGCAGTGACGCCGGTGGGCACCTGGCAGAGAACTCCCTGGCCGAGCTGTGAAGATGGTAAGTACAATGCGCGTTGCAACTGTTGAGTAAGGCTTACGAGGTTGAGAGTGCAGCACTGTGCGCTCTTGCCAGAGCTGGCGCAGCCAGCCTGGAAGTCCTTGGCGGAGGTGGGGGACTTGGCAGCTGTGAAATCTGTCAGCATACTGTTGCATGTTCTGGGCTCCTGTTGACTTACGAGTCTCGCAGTTGAGCGAGGCGACTCCGAGGACGGCAGTAGCGCAGCAGACGGGGGTCTTGGAGAGGCCAGTAGGGCAAGGGACGTAGTCGTTGGCTCCGTTGTTGCCACCGTTGTTACCGCCGTTGTTACCGCCGTTGTTACCGCCGTTACCGTTGTTACCGCCGTTGTTGCCACCGTTGTTGCCGCCGTTGCCGTTGTTGCCGCCGTTGTTGCCGCCGTTGTTACCACCGTTGTTACCGCCGTTGCCGTTGTTGCCGCCGTTGTTGCCGCCGTTACCGTTGTTGCCGCCGTTGTTGCCACCGTTGTTGCCGCCGTTGTTGCCACCGTTACCGTTGTTGCTGCCGTTGTTGCCGCCGTTGCCGTTGTTGCCGCCGTTGTTGCCGCCGTTATGGCTACCCTTGTGGTCGCCGTAGGCAGGAGTAGGGTTGTAAGAGTCGGTCGGGAGGGCGGCGGCAATGCCGATGAAGAGAGCAATGGCGACGGTGGTGAACTTCATTTTGATGGTGGGTAGCTGGAACTGGGAGGTTCTGAAGAGCGAGTGTGGAAGTGTAGGAAAGTGAAGAGAATGATAGAATGCTGAAGTGTGAATGCTGATGAGGAGAGAAGAGGAATGTTTTTGGTTGCCGGCGACCCCGTCATTTATAGAGAAATTCAACAACCAAAAGATGCAGACTGTCAATTGACAATGTCTGGAGCAGAGGGACAGTGGAGGCTAAGCTCCCTTGCTGCGTCGTGATACTGACGTTGAGATGCCGACTGTCTCGCGATGGCACAGGGCGAGAAAAAGCACGGGTCAAGGGTGGTTGTCAATGTCCCAGGTGCACAGGTGCCCAGGGAGGCCCGTCTGTGAGCTCATTGACTCTGCCGACATCCGTATCGTCCCTTGAGCCACCTCCACCGAGTGCGGCTGCTGCAACTGTTTGATCCAAACTGATCTTAACAAGACATCGTTGGGTGGCGGCTCTAATCGGTGAATGCCATGCCGAGACGGGGAATATCGTCCCGAGCTTTAGATGTCAGTTCACCATGTCATTGATCGTGCTTCAGCTGCCAGCGATTAATTATTCGAGCCATCAGATGTTTCTACAACGACCACAATACTCGTTTTCATGACAATGATCTGGAATTCAAGCAACAAAATTCATTTCTAATTCTGGAAGTATTCGTCCAATTCACGATGGTAAATAGTTTGCAGGTGAAGAAGCACTGGCTGTCTGTCCTCATTGGTTCACGGCAAAAAGCAATATTAGTGCCACCAAGACGCCATCCCAGACCCAGACATTGTTCTTTACCCAAGCCGCGCGGCGGGTGGGTAAACAAGCTTCAGGGGAGCATAACCTTGTCTTTTTTAAGTTAAGTCCTCGAGATGAGAGTCCCAAGCATCGATCGCGTCTGATGCAGTGGCGTTTGTTGACGTCTTGACATGTATCGAGATCGGGACATCGAGTGTAACATGAGCTCGCCGGAGAAAGTAAAAGAGGCTGATTTCCATTATAGTCGCCCACAGGACCGTTGTTGAACGGCTCAAGACAAGGGTCTCCCCTGCCCCGAAGCTTAACTTGCGGTGCTGATGTCTCACCTTGACGTTCCCCGCCGTTCCGTGATTCGGGGTGTTGGGGCGATGCGCTCCTGGAGGAGGGGGCGCTAGCGACGTTATCCCTTGATAGTCTGACTTCCAGGGAGGCGACTATCCGCCGGCTTCCGTAATTACTCGTCGCTGGTCGAATGCAAGTCTCTCCGTTTCCAAAGGCCAAATGTCTAACCTCCTTTACCCCCGTTCTGGCCAGCTGCATGTTTAGACCGCCTTACCGCGCTGCAAGTGTCTCTTGAAGATGGAAGCTCGGCTAATTACTGCGATTTGCTCGGGGAATTCTCGTGTGGCGGTGTGCGTAAAACTTGGGCCTGGAACTTGCCACCACTGCGTTGGCTGCTTGGCTGTGTTATGGATATTATTCAGGGTTGATTTCAACCTTTGATTTCACACGGATGCGAGGATGGAGTCTGGATTTCCCTGCAGAGAGTCTCTTCGCCCAGGATAATTATCAAGGGCGGAGCAGAACATCCCTGTACCATGTTACTATGTCCGAGGAAGACGGGCTCCCCAGTGATCGGACGAACCCAGGAGCTGTCAGGTTTCAGATATGTCAACCTTCTGCCCTAGCTCCTGCGGCCAATTTCCAGGCACTGTTCGTTTTCCCCCGCCAGGGCTGCTAGGGAGGCCGAGTACCGGCAGCAGCAAAAGAAAAGGAGCCGAGGGCGCTTGGAGAGGCCGAGTGCCTGGGCGGTTGTGGGGTACCACCATCCAAGTCAATTGCTTCTTCTGTCTCTCCCGTCCCGCTTTGGTCTCCTCCACCCAGCCACTACTGGCCTACTTGCCGTCATGGGACTGGTAGTTCCTGTTGAGCCGGCCGCTGCCCCTTGGACATCACGACGCCTGTCTCGCCCATACTCCCGAGCTGAGGCAGGCTGTACGGCGACACAAGACATTGCCACCTACAGACTACGTTTACCGGTTGGTGGGTGCCGGGCCTACATGCTGCCAGTTGTCCGCCTACCCCACCTCAGCTCGGCCAGACGCACCGCCAAGAAGGGGCAACGACCTGCAGGACGCATCACCGGGCCGCAGGACAAAGTCAAATGCCCCTATTCATGAAGATTCCAAGAGAGCCAACGCACCGTTGAGTTGTCAGAACTTACTGCTGTGATGGCCATGCTGCCTACATGTGGATAAAGGTGTCAGCTTGTTGCGAACGCCACCAAGCGCCACAATCTCGTATCACCAGGATTCTAACCAGATGCATTGAGTAGTAGTATCGGTGTGATATGTTATAGGCTTTCCTCCTCTCGAACGAGTGATCGTGTTCGTCGCGAGACGTTCGCCGAGATGCCTTAACTCACCGCCAGAGCAGCCTCATGTGCCCCAGGCATGGTTTTACAGAACGCGAAGAAGCAGAACTTGGAGTAGCAGAACTTCAAGGAGTAGAACTTGAGATCCTTTTTGCGACGACAGCTGGAGTCTCGTCTGGCCACTGATAGTTAACTGACCAAAGTATGAGGGAATGCCGCATTGGTACTAAGTGACGTGACCTTTGACTCAATCGCCCAATGCGAAGGCCAGAATCAGGCACACTCACGTGGCGCTCCCGATGATCTTCTTCAAATCTGTGTCACGACATCCTCTCATCAATTGCGAATCAAGCCCCTGGCGTCGAGTGTGCAAGTGACTGCAGAAACAATGAGCATATCACATGGCATAGAGACAACGGCATGGAAGTGCTTTTGACAAGTTTGTGTAATGAGCTACCCGACGGCTCAAGAGGTTCTTTCGTGGTCATGCTGTTATAGCTTTACTTCCGGAAAGCCATGAAGTCTACAGTGTCGCACATCGTCCCACACATCCAAGCTATACCATCATTCCACCGAGAACATCATCGAATACCTCAAAGTTGCCCTCATTCCTCGCGTCGAACACAGCAAAAACGACGCCCTTCCACCAACCGCCAGCAAACTCGTTCTCGCCCAGGACTTCTCTCCAACACCTCGCCACTTCGCCCGGTGGGTTGTGGAACGCACCACACCCCAGTGCCCCTAACACAAGCAGCCCGTGTGCTTTGGCACCGGCCATCCGCAGGCAAAGCCTCATCTTGCCCTTCGTAAGGTCGCGATCTCTGGTGTCGGCGAATTCGAGCCGCTCCTCTGTCCCTGTGAGTGTTGCCACTCGATTCCGTTTCGTTGCTGGGTTTCGCAATGCCGCAATGCTCAAGACACTCACGACAGGCAGGTCACCAAGGCCGCTGTCCGGCACAAGCAGTTCGTGGCCCGAGGCCATGTCGTCGCGGATGATGACCACATCTGGTGAGTATATGCCCATGAAGGCGTGGTCAAAGGGGTAGTACCGCCGGTGCAGCGACAGATAGAGCGAGGAGCGGTAGCATAAAGCCTCCTCCTGGGCTCGCGCGCCCTTGAGCCAGCCGCCGCCTGCGCGAAAATCAGAGGCAAGGTTCAAGACTGCAACGCGACCTCCGTTCGGATGCTCTTCGGCGAGGTCGAGGGCCGCGTTGAAGGTGTCGGCGTTGACGACTTGGATCGTCGTCCGTGGGTGCTGCGGGCAGTCGGACGCTTTCAAAGCCGGAAGAGTCGCAAGATGGAGCGCTTCCGACGCGGAAGCGTTGACGCTGGGCAGGTGAGGCAGGATGTCGGGAAGCAGCGTCCGAGTCTCCTTTGCGACCTCGGCGAGATCTCTATTGCGGCGCGTGCTGTTGGGGTTGTGTCCTCCACGACCTCGTCCTCGACCACGGCCCCTTCCACCGCCGCGGCCGAAGCCCCCTCGTGCGCCGCGCCAGGTTGACGTTGAGTTTGAGGAGACCATGTTGTCTGGGCTGTCGGACTGTGGTCTTGGCCGCCCTGAGAAGAAGTCGTTGATATTTGTCTGTCGCGACATTTTGGAGGGCGGCAAACAGGCAAACACACGTGATCAAGACGCTCTGGAAAGTACACTACAGTAGCTCTTGCCTGTAGCTGAGATATGGTGTTGGTTCCAAGAGGAAGGTGCGACTGATCATGAACATGAGATGAAGCCTTGCCTCAGCAGGTGCGCCTGACAGCCTACCTCAGCTGAAGATGCCTGTTGTCATCGGATTGGATGGTTGAGTCACGGTGGTAGTCCGGTGCCCCACCTTTGGCTGTGCGAGCAGGCAGCCAACCATCACTACCCCATGACAAGCCCGAAGCCAGTGGCCACCATGAAAAAGACATCAATGGGTATCATGAGCTATGGTTGGTTCTAATGATACATATGCTTACAGTGTTTGATACACGACCAGTCTGGTCAGCAAACCAACTCAGGCCCGCGTTTTGATGGCCCCCTCGGGCATAGCATCGTCAGGCTCAAACTTTCTGGGAATCAACCCCTCAGCCATCTCGATGGCTCCCTCCATGTCGTTCTTGTTGAACAGGAAGAGCCCTTGGATGGCCGCTGTGCTCGTGTGCCGGTTGCGTGTCTCCTCGTCCTGGCCCTCGCCAAACAAACCCAGCTGATCGAGCTTGGCGAGGAACCGCTCGCGAGCCGACCCATCGGCATCAACATCGCCGTAGAAGCGATCCCACATCTGCCCCGCCTGATGTCTCGATGCCTCGCCAATTCGCATCATCAAATCCACTCGTCCTGGTCGTATCAACGCAGGGTCCAGGCGGTCGATGTGGTTCGTCGTCAGGAACGCAATGCGCTCTTCTCCCGCCGCCAAACCATCCAGCGCGTTGAGCAGCCCAGAGAATGTCACTGTGGCGCCGTTGTACCCGTCCGTGTCACGCTGTCGTCGGTTGACGAACGCCGCGTCTGCATCTTCCAGCAGCAGTATGCTCCGCTTCGGCAACTTCGTCAGGAGGAACGCCAGCTTGTCGTCGGTCATGCCCATCTCGCTGAGGTTGATCATGGCCACGCTGAAGTCCAGCTCGCCCGCTAGCGCCTGGATGAACGAGCTCTTGCCGCTGCCTGGCGGGCCAAACAAGAGGTACCCCCTCCGGTAGGGGATGCCGCGGTCGACGTACCACTGCTGCCGCGTCATGAAGTCCTTGACGTCTCCGACAATGGCCTCCTTGACACCTTCGTCCAGCACCACCGACGCAAGCGGTCTCTTCTTCCTCGGGTCTCCCAGCGGGGCCCAGTCCATCCCTCGTGCAGAGTACACAATCGTTTTGCCCTCCTGCGCCTTCGCTGCCAGCATGTGCGCCTCGGCAAACACGTCCTCGAAGATGTGCCTATGCGCCCACAGCGCAGTCAGCTGCACCACCTCGTGCGGCTCTCCTGTATTCATGTTCGCAGTGTTGTGCTTCTCCCGATTGACCGCAATGTACGCATGCTTATGCTTGATCACATGCCGCCCGTACCCCGGCTGCAGGAAGAAATGCGCCGGCCCTGGCCCCCCTCCGCTGAGCGCTCCGCCTCTCGCACCCGCTGTTGTCGTCTGCACGGACAGGTTGTGGATGCGCGTGATGCGCGACGCGACGAATCCCGGCTGCGGGCGCGGTTGGGAGAGCCAGGCGAGGACCCATGGGTAGGCGGGGTCTTGTTTGCTGATTTCGACATTGACGAGGAGGCGGCGGCGCGCGGCGCCCGCGGCGACGAGGACGCCTTTGCGGCCAAAGGCGGCTACGGCGCCGATGGAGGCGAGGCCGATACCGCCGGCGAAGAGGGGATTGTCGAAGAGAGCATTGATGTTGAGGAGGGACGCCGCATCTGGCGAAGTCGAGGACATGGCGGGGGAGGCGGCGAAATGTCGAGGAGTTGCTGCGATGGGAGCGTGTCCAGAGTCAAGCTTGAAATTTCCATGTGCAACTCGAACGACATCATCAGTTGGTGACTAATCTCGGTGGGGCAAGGTGCTCTCGGTGAGTCGGACTGCATCAGTAAGATTATCGAGAAGTCGAGAATTTGGTGCCGAGAGACTCAAGCGGAACAAACGCCACTTGGCATCTCCCAATATTCGTGAGGATCTATTCATTATTTTCAGACTTCAATCGCTCTGTTGATTTGTCTTGTGACTGCTGTTGTCGAGGACCTTTCGCTGCCTCGTAATTATGCTCGGCCCACTGCGCCCTGGGCTTGATGCCAGCACAAGGCTTCTGTTGACAAACCATCGGGTACCCCGGCCGCAAGTGCTTTCGTTACTCCAAAAAGTGGAAGCTGGCATGAACTCAATTATGTTGTTGGATGCTGAGAAAAGCAGGGCTGAGGAGGCTTTGGCTACTTTCTGTCTGTGCTCTACCAGCCCCCCTATTCGCGCTCGGCACTCTCCCTTACGACAGTCCTGCCCTGCAAAGTGCTCGCTTCAATTTCTTACATCCATCATCTATCTTTTTAACTGCGCAACGCGGTGATGACACCATCACCCGGCGTGGAATGTCGTCAATGTCCAAGACGATATGGGCTTTGTCATCACGCCCGTGAAGGAGAAGCGGGACTACGTTGGGCTCTTGTACGGGCGTATATCTACGCTTCAGAAGATCAACATTGCTGAAAGCTACCGCTAGGAGTGCAGCACAATGTGAATAAAGTATCATATCTGGCCAATGCAGAAAAACGCAGGCTGCCATATCAGTCCTCGAATGGTGGTTGGGGGAGACACTGAAGGCGCGAGGTCAGCGGTCGAGTGACGAGGCCGACTTGGCTAAGCCAACAAGACTCCTAACATGCACTTTTTTATGAGACAGTGTGTAATGTTTGGTTTAGCAGCCGTTGCGTCGCCCTGTGCTTCTTTTAAAAGGACACCCAGTCACGCTTTTCGTTCTTAGAACTTCCCACAAATTGAAAGGGATGGAATGCAGGCCGTGAACGCGGTGGACTCCGCAGTATTCTATCCAAAAAAAAAAAAAAAAAGGATTGGATTGTTTCCTTAAGTATCGTCTCTTGTTTCTCACCCACAAGGTCAGATATCTCACCATAGAATTGAAATCGACATTTCCCAACAAGCCGGGCGCTCCTTCAACCCAGAGCTCCAGCGCATACCGCATACATGATTCTGCCCTTATCCCCTAGGCAAGCTCTGCTCCCTCCTGAGGCTGGATCTCAATCAAGTTGCCATCGGGGTCCGCCACGAAGATGAGCGGCTTGTTGATAGGACGGAGCACGGAGAGGATGAATTCTACCTCTTCGGAATCGAGCTGGGAAACAGCCTCAGGCCCCAAGCTTGTCGCGTTGGCAATGCCGCCCTCGTTTGGCAGCTCTTCACCAGACCTCTTGAGAATGTCGATGCCGGGATAGGCGTCCAATCGGGCTTGCGTGGCCTCGATGTCGGGCACAACCATGCCGATGTGGGCAAATGTGTTAGGAATTCGCGAAGATGCCGGGAGCTCATTGACAGGAACATCGACGTGGATAAGCTCGAGAAGACCCTCGACGTTGTTCTTCTGGCGGTTGAGTTCCTCGGTAGTTTGGTAGCCAGTTCCGTTGCGGCCGCCGTGCTGGTGGCCCAGATAGGTGATGGAAAAGTGCTCCGAAACTTGAATGGTGAGGAAGTTGCGAAGACCAAAGACAGTCGTATAAAAGTTGATACTCTCTGTCAGGTTTTTGACGTTCAGGCACAGATGGTTGATGAAGTAGCCGGTGGTGGCTGGATCCGAGGCTGCCTCACTGCCGAACACCGGGTAAGGGTACTCGGTGGTGCCGTTCGTCGTATCGTTGGAGGCGGGAGGCGGGACGCAGGCCGATGCTAATTGAGCCAGAAGCAGAGGGACTGCCGCGAAAACCTTCGTGGAAACCATTTTTGGGATGCGGTTTGGTGATTTGGTTGGGCGATTGCTGCAGATATCTCTGTTGAATCCGATGAGAGGAATGAGAAGCTGATGATCATGTAGCTAATGCCTTCTTAGTCCTGAGCAACGAGACGGGCATATTTATATCTATCTCTCTTTATCCTAATAATAGCAATGGTTTTCCCCGTCGAAGATGCAGCAACGAGCCATACACCGAGCCCAAATCGCGAACCGCGAGCCAGCAGGGATGTTAGCCCACCTTCAGCCCCAGAACTGGGGATGCCATGCAAAATGGCGGACATCAATCATTCAGTGAAGCGGTCTGGCAAGTAAAAGTTACCAAAGTTCCTGTTGGCGCCGAACTTTCAGCCCCTGTGATGAGGCGTCATCGCGGCAGGAGCGAGATCTTTTGCCCGCTTGGCCCATTCGCGACGACGACATCCTGTGCAGGATTCGCATCGCGGCTCTCGCGACAATGATCGTCCAGGGGCATTTGCTTCTATTCAGCCCTGTTAGCGTGATGTCGGGATACAGAAGTCCCTCGGCACCTCGGTGGTAGGGACTTTGGTATGGATGGGCGGGGCTCCATCTATGTTCGAAACGCGTCATGAAAGAAACCCCCATGCATGCTCTTTCCGTTGGGCATTAATACAAATCACTGAGCCATGAAGGGATATATCGGGTAGCAGAAGGAGGAACTCTTGGAAATGAACCAGTCAATGCAGCACACGAGCTAGGGAAAAGCTGAGGCGCCCCTACTCATGATGAAGTCAGCCCGAATAGGGATCGAGTCGTGTGCAGGTAGAAGCTGCTCTGGATGGATATCATTCTTTTCATAGCTGTGTACTCTTTACGAACTGGATGGCTCAGTATATGCGGATGTGACACTACATATCATCTCCGGAAGCTCGATTTCTACCTCGTGTACTTGATGGGGAATACTTAATTCTGTATCTAGTAGGTTGCGAGAGGACGTGACGCAATTGGGGGGGAACATGACATCGACAAGAGTCAGAAGCTGAATCGCCGAATACTTGAGACATTTTGATGACGAGCTTGATTTTCTGTCCATGCTTTTACAGGTACATGATGTGTACATGCAAAAGAGAAAAAGGGAGGGAGGGAGGAAGAAGGGGGGTTGGGGAGGCATGCTGCTATGATGCTAACTCTGGATCGGGGACATGGCTGCTGCTGATCGAAGAGATGCTCTACTTAATCGCATCATGCTGTCGATGTATCGTGTTTGTGCGACGCGTTGAGGGGCGCCCCGGGCTGCTAAACGGCAGCGTCGAGAACTAGAGACGCGAGTATGCGAATGTCAGATGGGCCCCTGAACTGAACTCTTTCAGGCATGGCGATGAATGGATTGGTTGCATTGCAAATAGATTATGGTGCATGTAATTAGAGACAGACTTAATAACTGGGGTCTTGCAATGGCCACAACGTGAGAGGCCTGGTCCTACATGATCTTATTGATAATGGCGCCGCACTTGGGTCGTAAATACGGGTTATTGGTCTTCCAAGTGGCTGCAGAGCGCTTGCGCATGGCGGGGAATGAATGACCACATGGGGTCAACGGAGCACTGGTTGGCTTGGACTTTGGTGCTCATTACACGTTGAGCAGCCGCCGATGCCTTCAGCAGGTGATGGAGCTTACTCCAACATCCATCGCATACCATTGATCAAGTCCACTAGCCACTCCTTCGAGACAGGCAAATCAGGGCAGGTCGTCCAGAAGCCGTGAGGCAGCCCTTTGTAAACATTGATCTTGGTGGAGGTACCCGCCTCGGACAGGAGTTGTTCAAGTAGCAATGCCTCATCCCGGCGAGGGTCCCAGCCGCAGACCGCGAAGTATGCCTTGCCGGCCAGGTCAGCTTGCGAGTCGTACAGGAGCGGAGACAGGCGTTTATCTTGAGGGGGAGCACCGTATTTGGCTGAGAAGATGGTCAGTCGCAAACCCTGGCATGTTCCCAAGGGGCCCGGGGGGTGGGGGCATGTCGCTTACCCGCGAAGTAGTCAATCGACTTCCGGTTCAAGATTGGTGCGTCGGTGATCTCATCAACGCTCAAGATGCGATCCCGATACTTCTTTGGACGTGCATCCGGATGGCAAAAGCTTCCAGCGAGGAATACGACACCCGACAGGCGGGGTGTCAGGCCTTCCAGCCGTGCCAGATGGGCAATCCCAGCTGTGAAGTTGGCGCCGGCCGACGTTCCGCCCAGCACAAAGCCCTTTGTCAGATCAATCTTCAATTGCACTTGACTCGATTCTTTCGTGGCCTGTTGACCTTCTCGTTATGAAGGTTCTAGTGCAACGTCGGATCAGATGGTTTACGAACCCAGCGAACAACATCCATGCAGTCCTCGAAACCAACTGGGAACTTGTTCTCAGGAGCGAGCCGATACTCCAAGTTCAAGATTTGAACGTCTAACTCTAGAGCAATGGCTCTACAGGTCGAGTCATCCGTTTCAAGTCCTCCAGTAACGAAACCACCGCCATGCATGTAGATGAAGAGCGGGAGCGTGGTATCGCCGCTGGTGGTCTTCCGATAGGTCCTGGTGCAGATGGGTGTTCCGTCGCGGACATGGACGTCAAATTCGGAAATTTGAAGGCCAATCTGAGGTATAATGGGGTTCTTGGCTCTGTTCATGCCGCTTCTTCTCGTACCTTCGGGCAAGTTGTTGGGGAACTTTGCCCGCCAAGATCAGCATGCCGTCTTGTTACTCTACTTGATAGTCGTAGGTGCTTTTCGAGTACTTGCAAGGCATTTTGACTTACATCCACCCACTGGAGGTCTGGTTCGCCGTAGTAACGATGCTCGGCCATTGTGCTTTTTGGATGGCGGAGGTTTAGCCGAGGGGCGAAATCGCAGAAGCTAAGGTAGGGCAATCCCTCTTGAGGATTCGTGGATTACCACCCTCTTAAGGTTCGCAGATCCTTGAAGCTGGCAAGTTGGGCAAGGAGTGATGGCCGACTCGTGTCGATCCACTCCCGTTCTGGGCTATCCGGCTCGGAGACCGCTGCTTCGGCGCAAATCCTTCGCGGCAGGCTTTCTCGTATAATTGCTCCGATATCCCCATCTAATCTGATCATCGTGTCGACGAAGGGGAATAGTCTTCCAGCGAATGGAACAGAAGAATTGAACGGAAGTCCGCCCAAGCTCCAACGCCCCACGGCTCCAGCTTTCTACCCCGGCACATTATCCAAGGCATTACACAGCACTGAAAATGCGCCGTGTGGCGTGATCGGCCGACCCCCGGCGGCTCCAGGGACGGATCAGATTAGATTAGATCGAAGGTGCTAAGTCTTGTCTCCACAGAACGTGCCGCCCCAGCCGGCGGTATTCCGCCGGCGACCGGGTGTTGACGGCGTGAGAGGAGGGGTCGCTCAAACACGCAAAGTGGGAGTCTTCTGAAGCGACTGACGAGCAAGGATGAAAACTTAGTGCCGAGGTGGGACGGACTCCGAAAAGAGAGACCAACCAAGTTGAGGCGGTTCAAATAGATCGAGTGCGCCTCGCGATGATCAGGGATCCAAGTCTTGTTTGTTCATCCCCATCATCTGTTTAGCTTCTTCCAAGCCAGTGTGAGTCTTTCTTGCCAATATGACTTCCACACAGCCATCGGCCGAGATGCCCATAGAGAAGGCCCCCGACAATGGGACCCCGCAGGCTGCCGACGCCGGCGATCCTCCCCAGAAGCCTGCCATCACCTCAGACGTCGGCGACATCATCCAGTCTCAGGGTGTCACTCGTATGGAGGCAGTTTATCGCGAGGGACAGTCCAACCGCTCGACCTTCTGGCTCGTGGGAGCATCCGTCCTCGTCTGCGCCTGGGCGTACTCGCTCGATTCGTCCACGACGGGTTACTACAGCGTTTACGCCTCTTCTTACTTCAAGCAGCACAGCGCCGTCCTGTCGATGCTTGGCATTGCGACCAACATCATCAGTGCCGTGTCGAAGCCGTTCATCGCCAAGATATCCGATATTACCTCCCGGCCGTACACGTACATTCTGGTTGTCATGTTCTACGTCGTCGGCTACATCATCGCTGCGACGTCGCAGACCATCTCGGCATACGTGGTGGGTGAGGTGTTTGTCGCCATTGGCGGCGCTGGCCTTGACCTGACCAACGACATTATCGTGGCGGACCTGACGCCGCTAGAGTGGCGTGGGTTTGTGTCGTCGTTGCTTTCGTCTCCCTTCATCATCAACACCTGGTTTTCCGGAAAGATCGTCGAGGCGCTGTCCAGCCAGGGGCAGTGGCGTTGGTACGTAGTCTCCGGCATCCTCGGGGCAACAGCAGGCTGACGGGTCAAAGGGGTTACGGAATGTTCGCTATCATCATGCCCGTCGTCATCGGGCCCGCCATCGTGGTCCTCATCTGGCTCGACCGCAAGGCCAAGAAGCACGGCGTCGTCAACATGGCTTCTAGCAATGCCGACCGCCGCGCCGCCAGGGAGCTCGCCGAGCGTGATGGGTACGAGGGACCGCGCGGGACCATTATCGCACCCGCTGCTGATGAGGACCGCACCTGGGGCCAGAAGATGAAGCATAACCTCGACGAGATTGATGCCGTCGGTCTCATCCTGCTCGGTTTTGGCTGGTCGCTCCTGCTGCTTCCCTTCTCGCTCAAGACGTACGCCGACAAGGGCTGGAGAAATCCTTCGCTGATCGCCATGATGGTCGTTGGCGGTATTCTCCTGCTTTGTTATGTGATCTATGAGATCAAGTGGGCCAAGATGCCAAGCGCCCCTCGTCGGCTGGTTTTTAACAAGACCTTCGTCATGGCCATCGTAATCGACAGCTTCTACTTCAGTAAGTCATGTAGACGCGTTCCAACGGGCTGTCCCACACTGACTCCTCACAGTTGCGGGAAGCATGCGCGGCCTCTATTGGAGCTCGTACGTTCTCATTGCCAAAGACTGGAGCTATCAGAACTGGGTCTACTACGGCAACGCCATGACCCTGGCGCTCTGTGTTTTCGGCCTCGTCACTGGTCTGCTGCAGCGATGGACTCACAGGTACAAGGCCATCCAGCTTTTCGGCCTGGGGTTGAAGGTCATCGGAATGGGGATCCTCCTGGACGGCCGCCGGGCTGCCATCAACACCGGCGCGATTGTCATGTCGATGGTCCTCATCGGTGCTGGCGGCGCCATGTCTGTCGTCGGCTCTCGAGTCGCGTCCCAGGCGGCCGTGCCCCACCAAGACGTGGCGCTCGCCATTTCCCTCCTTTCGCTCTGGTCCAAGATTGGCAACGCGATTGGAAGCGCCATCGTGGCCGTCATCTGGGCCGAGCAGATGCCCAAGCAGCTCAGGATCCACATGCCCGCCTCGGCAACCGAAGCGGAACTGAAGGACATCTTCAACGACGTCAAGTCCGTCCGGACGCTGTACGCATTTGACGATCCCATGAGGCAGGGCGCCATCGAGGCCTACCGCCGCGCCTTGTACTACTGCCTGGTCCCCGCTCTCGCGCTGGCCTTCATTCCCCTGATCGCGGCCTGTTTCCAGACCAACTATTATCTCGGAAAGCAGCAGAACGCCGTCACCAATGTTGGAAACGACGGCCTGCCCCTAGCGGAGAAGGACAGGAACCCGGAGGCCAAGTCATGATAGGTGGAGTCTGGTGGTCAAGCTTTGAAGCCAAGGGGTCCGGATATTGCGTACGCGGTACTCGGCTGGGGTCTGCTGCCATTTGCTGTTAGATGAGCGTGTCTCATAGCTCCTTCTGGTCGAAATGGATGTGGTATCAAAGGCATCGCAAGCTTCTGTCGCTAAAAAGTCGTCCTTGGAAAAAAACCTCAAGATGTGCAGGACACAGATTGTGCAGTGCCTGAGATGTCAAGAAGGTGGTCGGTTCAGACGAGGTCAGCCACACGAGTGGCGGTGCAGCTCCCGTGCCTGTCCTGAGTTGGTCAATGACGTCGGTGATGTGGCAGCCGGCGGGATAACAGATCTCGGGATGCAGGCAGTCGCCGATGAGGACGAGGGGCGATGGCATGCGCCTCTCTTGACGTCAACGCAATATTTCTCTGGCATGTCTGAATCCCCCGAGGAGCCCATCTCGTCTCACCTACACGTACCATTTCCGCATCATTCCCTTTACCTGACCGAGTCAAAGCTTTTGCCGTTAGAACCCCATATCCCGAAAGACCCCTATTTCCACAAGACAGGACGAGACATTCTTGGCTTTTCAGCTTGGCCCAGTGCCCCGCCATAACCCCCCCAATCCATCCCCTGTGCAGCGTTCGCCAGGGCAACCAAACGACATTACGATACGCTGCGGGACCCCGCTACCATCTCGCCATCCCCATCAAATAAACACGCATCGCGCCACAAGACCTACCAAGGCCGGCCACAACTCCAGGATTCCTCCCCTCCCTAGAACATCCACTGCTTCACGCCCTACGTTACCACCGTCATGACTTCCCAGGCAGATGCACAGGCCCAGGCCGCCGGCTCCAGCAGCTGGACGTCCTTCGTCAAGGTGAGTGGCCCCGCCGCTGCTTCGGCCCTCCCCACGAAGAGCAACCGCAGGACACCACAGAACACCAGCTGACGGTCGCCCACGCAGTCCATCGCATCCTTCAACGGCGACCTCTCCTCCCTGACGGCGCCGCCCTTCATCGTCTCGTCCACGTCCCTGACCGAATTCTCCTCGTACTGGTGCGAGCACCCCTCGCTCTTCGCCGCCCCCGCCAAAGAAGCCGACCCCGCCAAGCGCGCCCTCCTCGTCCTCAAGTGGTTCGTCAGCACCCTGAAGCAGCAGTACGCCAGTCGCAGTGAGCAGTACGGCAACGAGAAGAAGCCCCTCAACCCTTTCCTCGGCGAACTGTTCCTCGGCAAGTGGGAGGATGAGGCGGGCACCACCGAGCTGATCAGCGAGCAGGTTAGGTGAGTTGGTCCTGGAGCCTCCCGGCTTCGAAGCCGTCCGTCCCCCCTCGATGTCTCGTGCTGACTCCCCGCAGCCACCACCCGCCTGCGACGGCCTACTCGATCAACAACCTCCCCACCGGCGTCCATCTCGAGGGCTACAACGCGCAAAAGGCAACCTTCAAGAGCACCATCAACATCAAGCAGATCGGCCACGCCGTCCTGACCGTCCCGATCCCCGGGGACGCCGACAAGAAGACCGAGACGTACCTCATCACCCTGCCCTCCCTCCACATCGAGGGCCTCCTCTTCGGGTCCCCCTTCATCGAGCTCGACGGCTCCACCTTCATCACCTCCTCCTCCGGTTTCACCGCCAAGATCGACTACTCCGGCAAGGGCTGGCTCTCCGGCAAGAAGAACTCCATCACGGCGACCCTCTACCCCACGGGCCGCGAGAAGGAGGTCCTCTACAACATCTCGGGCGTCTGGACCAAGACGTTCGAGATCCACTCCGGCCCCGCCAAGACCAACTCGTCCAAGACGCTCGTCGACTCGCACGACGCCACAAAGGTCGAGCCCACCGGCCTCCTCGTCGCCCCCGTCGAGCAGCAGCACCCGCTCGAGTCCCGCCGCGCCTGGGCCAAGGTCGCCGCCGCCGTCGCCAAGGGCGACATGGACACGCTCTCCTTCGAGAAGTCCAAGATCGAGAACGCCCAGCGCGAGCTCCGCGCCAAGGAGCGCGACGAGGGCCGCGCCTGGGAGAGGCGCTACTTCACCGAGTTCCGCGGCCAGGACCCCGTGCTCGAGTCCCTCGGCGCCCACGTCGGCCTGCCGCTGGCGGGCGACGCCGACAAGACGGGCGGCCTCTGGCGCTTCGACGCCGAGAAGGCCGAGAGGGTCCGCAGCCAGCCGCCCACCACCGAGGAGGCCAACCAGGCGCTGGCCAAGGAGGCGTTGGGGCAGCAGTAGTGCGTGCGGCGGCGCGCGCGACATGAGTACACGAGACCTGATAGAGGGCATCCACGACGGCACAGTGGCGCCTGGAGTTGTAGTTGTAGCTGCAGTATTCATTGTAATGACCGACATTCGATTGCTTCACTTGACTGCCCGGGGTGATGGCCCCTTGAGATCAGCCATGATGGCGAGATAACCGAACGCATCCACTCTGGCGCCTATGGCAGCCGGATTTATATACAAGTCTAGCAACTTCCCAACCTTAACTGTACAACGCTGTGGTGCGTGATCTACCACGCTGGATTCTACGCTTTTTAGTATGCCTGCGGCCGACGGCTCGCTGTCCAGCTGTCTGTCCCCTCACATGCTCCTCGTGCGTCGCGCGATGCAACATGCAACATGCAAAGCCCATGCATAGCCCATGCGAGAAAGCAAAAACGCCCATCATGCCCATCCCATGCAATAGTACACTCGTCCCGTCACTCGAGCGCGAGATATCCCCTCCGTCCCAGCAACCCCCACATCATGCTCATGCACCCCGCCTCCGGCACCTCCCCCTCGATCCCCTCATCCTAGGAACTCGCATCCTCGCCGTCTTTTTCCAGCTCGTAGAACAGCAGGTACACCTCGCGCTGCATCCCGAGCACCTCGGACGTCTTGGCCTCGCGGATCTTCTCGTCGCTGATGCGCCACCACCGGTCTGGCGTCTTGCGCTTCCTGTGCGGCCGCGGCGCGGGTGGCACGGCCATGGGCGTCGCCCCGTCGGGCGTCACCGTGCCGGATCCGCCGCGGTCGCGTGACATGGAGATGCGCGAGAGGGCGGAGCGTGTCGACGCCGCGACGGAGCGAAGGCTGGCCGTGTCGTCCTTGTCCTTTTCTTTGTCCCGCGGCTCGTCGCGCGGCGCAGAGGTGGGGCTCAGGCGCTGGCGGAGGGAGCGTGGGCGTGGGGAGGCGTCTGAGGCCAACGAGTTGGTCGAGGAGTTGGCCGTCAGGGGAAGGTCGGGGGTGGAGATGGCTGGGCTGTCGCCACGGGAGAGGGCACCGAGCTGGGGCGTTGAGATCGGCGAGGCGGATTTGCTGTAGATGCCGGCCGCCTGGAAAGTGTTGAGGTTCGGATACGGCGCGTGGACGATGTTCTGGCGTCGGAAGGACTCGTAGTGACCACTGTGATGACTGCCTTTGTGGGTGACGAGGCCGAGGAGCTTGTAGCGGCGGCGGTCGGTGAGGCCGCCGAGGGGGAGCACCTCGGGGAAAGAGACCTTGGCGGAGTTTTTGGTCGAAGCTTGGGTCTCGTAGATGGAGCGAGAGAGATGAATGGTCAGGACCTTGGGAAACTTGGTGATGCGGGCGGAACGGGCGATGCGGCGTTTGGGGGCGTAGCGGGAGTCGGGAAGGGTGACGTCTTCCGGCGTGTTGTCAGGGTCGAACTCGATGGCGCGCCGGAGCCGCTCGAGCTCTGCCGTCTTGCTCTCTTTGAAGCTGTCTGATGTGGACTTCGCAATCTCCTTGGTGATCATGTCCTCGGCGTGGACAAGGCGGCACTTTTCGCACTTAAAGTCGTCGATGTACTCGGTTTTGAAGATCTCGTCGAAGCACGAACTCAGCGTCGTGGACCTGACCTGCGGGACACGGAGGGTCAGGGTCACGAAGGTCTCGGTTTTCGGCGCCGACTTGTGGCCGCATGTCTGGCATTCGAGCTGGGACTCGTGCTGACCCTCCATGGGGAAGCACTCATCCTCGTCTTCGAGCGCGTTGGGGATGACGCCGTTGGTCTGAATCGTGGGCGGCGTGTTGTTGCTTGACGGAGAGCTACCCGAGTTGCTGCCGGAGGCATTGGGTTGTTCGGCAGCAGCCAACCCCTCGAGTCTCTCCTGGATAGCCACGCCATCGACGGGCTGTGACGCGATAGTCCCCTGGGCGACCGCGTTCCGCGCATGTTCTCTAGCCCGCTCGCCGGCGTGGTACTCGTCCTTGAGGCGCTCGGCGACGATCTGCAGGAACTCCTGGGCATCCTGCTGCTGACGGCTAATGCGCTGCTTGAACGCTTGCTCCAGCACCCTGACGAAATCCGCGGCGGAGGTGCTCTTCTTGTAGATGGGCCTCTCGTTCAGCGCGTCCAGCATGTCCTTCAGTCCCTGGGAGACAATGCCCTTCTGGAGGTTCTGCAGCTTCCACTGCGGCAGGTTTTGGTTCGGCGGCTGGACGAGATGCGCGTACACGGCGGGATCTTCTATGTTCCGGCGGTGTGTCTCCCGGATCAGGTAGATGCGGAGGTCCCCCAGGCCGGCGAGGGCCTGGAGGGTGGAGTTGATGAAGCAGTCGTTGGCATAATTCCTCAGGCCGACGACGCCCTTCTTGCGGGAGGAAGAGGTGGAAGCCTCGTCAATGGCAAAGTTGGGAGCAAAGACGTAGACGAGGGCAATGGCGGCCAGGGAGGCGCCGGCGGCGTAGGAGATGGTGGTGAGTTGTTTGTCGGGCATGATGGAGGTGGAGGCGGGCAGAGGCAGAAGCCTCGGGAGGGTGGGAGATCGGAAGCGTCGGAAGATGGGGTGCGCAGGACGAGCGATTTGCGGAGGTCGTGAAGGTGGTGGTTATCGTCGTCGTCTTGGTCGTCGGGAGCAGCGGAAATCGGTCGGCTGGCATTCAAGGGTATGTCGAACTCGTAAGTAAACAGTCCAGAAAAAACATTGTACACAAAAAGGAACCACAGGCGTAAGGTTGGTCGGGGTAGCAAAGTTGGGTGGGTGGTAAGAATCTGGAGAAAAGCCGGGGATCCGAATCAACCGTACGGACACGAAGGACGAGATGAACGAAGTGCTAGTCCCGTCTTCGCTAAGCCGGACCGATGGTATCCTGGTGCCTGCCTGCGCCTACCTGCGCCCGCCTGCGCCTGCCAACCTGGGCGGGCCTGTGCCTGTGCCTGACGTGGAGCGAGGCGAGCGTGGGCAACCGGGGGAAGGATCGAAGCGGTGGGGGAAGGAATTTTGGAAGGTCCGCCCCACGCTATGACGCGACGGCGCCATTCGTCATTGGCGACCTGCCGTGGGGTCTACGGGTCGTCGGATTCCCCTGCCGCGTCTGCAGCACATGCCTGACTCAGCGTCTTAGGCCCTGACTGCCTCACGATACCTGCCACTTGTCTCGAGCATCATCAATTCCTGTGTATATCTCTTCATATTTATCCACGATCAACATCAAGGTGGCTTTCGCCAGACTCATCCGTGCTTCGGTTCCTGCAGGACAGAAGAGTTGGTGCGCAACCGAGAGGTTACATTTGGCTTGATATGATGCGACATCCTGGTGGCGATCATCGCACTCATTGGCCATGCCAAGTCGAAGTGAACCTCACGATTCGCATTTGGGACATGACCTTAGAAATATCTCGGAACCCTGCAATAGAGGCTTTGCACCAGCCAGCTGGGGAGTCAATCTTCGGTCGTGTCGGTTTCGTCGTCTGTCACGTTTGAGGCCCACAGCCCTGTCACAGCTTCAAGCCATCTGAGAAACGCTTCATCATTTGAGCCAGCGGATATCTGGTCCCTAGGTCGCAGTGGTGCTGGCCACCTTGTGCCATCCGTTTCGACGGTCGGCTCAGTTCGGCGCAACGTACTCATTAATCGTCGGCGTCGTCTCCAGGTCGATCTTGACATCAAACTGACCGCTGGCCTGTCCGTAGCTCGCCTTGACTGCCTCGCTCGCATACACGCGCATCTCCTTCTCGTACGCCTCTGTGACTCCGTTCCAATGCTCGCCGTCGCCGCGTTCCCATGCTTCCGTGATGAGCCGCCCGAGCAATGCCGAGTCGCGCACGGCTGTGTTCGCGCCGTTGCCGCCTGCGGGTGTCATGGCATGAACGGCGTCACCGACGAGAGTAACGCGCGGGTCACTCTCCCATGCAGGAACACCCTCAGGCGAAGAACAGGTGATCTTCCAGAAGGCCGCCTCCGAGTCATTCATGTTGTCGAAGAGAGGCTTGACGCGCTCGTGCCAGTGCGAGGTGAGCGACTTGGCGATCTGCGCAGCCGGAAGCCCCGTGATGGTGTAGTTGTCGTTAGGCGCCTTGATGACGCCCGGTGAGCCGACCATTGTCCAGCCAAAGTCGATGTCAGGGTTGTCCATGTCGTTGGCGCGCACGTTCGTGATGAGGAAGACCTTTCCACCGTTAGGCTGTGTTGTGTCGTCCACCATGCGGAACACCCCCTCGCCGAGTTCTTTGAACGCAGTCGTCGGGGCCTGTCCGTGTATGCCTCTCGCGCCGAGGTCATAGACCTTGACGGCGCCGTTGGTGAGCTGCCTCGCCACCTCGCTCTTGACGCCCTCCCCTCCGACAAGCATGGAGCCCTCTTCGCTCTTGCTTCCATCTGCAAAAACGAGGCGCACCCCGTCGCTCGTCTTCTCGTAGCCCTTGACCTGGTGACTCCACCTGACGTTCTCTTCCAGGCCCTCCATGAAGAGCTTGCGCATGTCGCCGCGTGAAATGCCAACCACTTTACCATCTCTGCTCGTCAGAGGCTCGCCCTTTACCGATGGCTCGTCTCCACCGATTGTCACGCCCGTCAGCGGATTGATGGCGGAGAATCCGGCACCACCGGTCTTGCCGCACGCATCGTAGAACTTTTGGAAACCTTGCGGCCCGAGTGCTGCTTCGATGGCGTCGAGGCCTTGTGAAGAGAGGCGCAGACGGTAGCCTTGGGCGCGGAAGACGATGGAGGCGTCGCGCTCGAAGACGAGGAAGGGAATCTTGGAGCGGTGCAGCGAGCGAGCGAGGAGGAGCGAGGCGATGCCGCCACCGGAAATGAGGATGGGCTTTGAGGCTGCCATGGTGGGTGATGAGATTGGACGATTGATCGTGAAGACGGTAATGAGAGACGAAACACCACAGGAATCGATCCCGAACAAGCACGGGCTTATGAGGGGTTGGCTTTGGCTGATCGGCACGAAGTGACTGCTGCTGGATGCGAAAGGTAAATGACAGGAGCTTACCTGAACCTAAGGTAAGATACATTACGTCATTACTAATAAGCAGTGACTAATCCTCCACGGAGTTTGCGAGACGCCTTATATCGAAGTTGGTGTGGCGAGCGCGTCAGTCTAATCTCACATCATCTTTGAGGCGTTCATTCGGACATTTGGGGCTGCAACTGCGGCAGTACAGAGACTGTTAGTAGTCGACTGATTACAAGGTTCGAACAGAATCATCTGAACCATCCGGATTGTCTATCATTTTGATGAGCTCACAGTCTAGCTTATGTCGACAACCATTCGACCGCCTGAGATTTCGCCCTTTCTCATTCTATCCAGACCCCGATTCACTCCGTCAAAGCCCTTCTCGGCGGCCAGCACCTCTGGCGGCGTGACGAGCCCGCTCTCCAACAATCTCTCCAGCCACAGCACCAATGCCTCGCCGACGGCTGGCACGTCGTGGAAGATCTTGATGGGCACCGTGTGGTACGCAACACCCTCCGGCGGTTGCCCCTTGGGCAGCCCAGTCAGGCCGACGAGGTGTGCTGACTGCGACTTCGTCCTCCGCGGCGTGTCTGGCGGGCTCGGAGGTGGTGTCGTTGTCTTCTCCTCCCCAATCTTGATGCCTTCCAAGTCGGCAGCTGGTGTCAGAGCATCCAGCAAAGACTTTGCAGAGTCACGGCCCGTTGTGTCCAAAGCGAATCGCAGCTTCTTTCCCACGTTGGCGCGGATGATTTCGACGGCTCGCGAAGGCGAATGGCTGTCGACGAGTAAGTCTGGTCGAAGGACCTCATGATCTGCCAGTCGCAGGCCATGCTTGGCCTTGTCGACCACTGTCACTACTCGAAGTCCAGCCAGTCGTGCTAGTTGCACGGCGAGGTTCGCTGAAGTTGAGGAGCCTAGAATTCGTGTCAGTAGCCTGGACGCAAGACATCGCAGAGTGGACTTGTACTCACCACCCCAGATGGCCAGCCAGTCTCCCGGCACGGCCCTCTCCCGATCCTGAATCCCGGAGAGGCACTCTGCCCTTACATCCTCCGGTAATGTTTCCGGCTGGATCGACCGCACCAGCTGTATCAAGTCGGGTCCGTCCAGGATACTGGAGAAGTCGACTCCCATGCAGATACCGAGAGACAAGGCCGCCGCTACATAAGCTACGCCAATGGTCGCGCCCGGTTGTCGCGGCACATTGGGCGGGATGCGTACCGTGTTGAAGTCGGACGACACGACGTATTGCTGGAAGCCGGCTTTGCGCAGATCTCGGTAATCTGTCGAAATGACGAGTACCTAGAATGATTGAGCATGTGGGAGATCAGATGCAGCAGAACAGGACGAACCTGGTCGCCTTCCCGTAACCTCGAGTCTGGCCTAGATGACTTGACGATCCGGCCGACGAGTTCCCTGCCAGCAATGTATGGTAGAACCGGGAGTCCAAAGTTGTAGTCCCTGTTCTGAATCAGCGCG
This sequence comes from Verticillium zaregamsianum, assembly GCA_002851755.1. Classification (NCBI taxonomy): domain Eukaryota; kingdom Fungi; phylum Ascomycota; class Sordariomycetes; order Glomerellales; family Plectosphaerellaceae; genus Verticillium; species Verticillium zaregamsianum. The sequence continues at coordinate 2,499,385 of NMXM01000007.1, read as the reverse complement.
TGCTATCACAAGAGCCACTTCCGTAAGCCGGACGTACGGTGCTTTCCAGTCAATGGGGTTCAGTCCAAAGGTCTCAGCCCGAACGAGCACTTCACTCTCATCATTCAATCCTGGAACCGCGTAGTCGTTCGTGACCTCGTACGGCTGCCTCGGCCCATGCAGCAAGAGGACCGTCTGGCCGCTGGGGATATCAGTATCGGACATGATGGCGATGGGACGTTGAGTGATACGATACGGCCTGCGACAATCTACCGCAAGGCACCCCTCTCACACCAGTTATACATCCGAGGCTGCATTTTGGGGTCAGTCCAAATCCCTTTTGGGGTACTCATCATCTTGGCGCCGCAGTCGGAGGGCGTCGATCGGAGGGGTCGTCGCGAATACGTATCTGAGGCATTGCGTGCTCCCCAGTCCCGCAACGGAGTATTGCGTGATAGATTACCACCATGGCGCGTCGCGCTCGGCATTTCGCGACCCAGGATGATGCGAGCTAGCCTTTTAACCCAATCAATCTCGATGAGGCGATGACGCCGGAGTGCATGTCAACGGCAACCCGGACGTAGATGTAACGTTCAGGGGCAGGGTTCTCCAGTTATCACCATGAACCCTCACCCACACCAACGCCACGAGCGCCCTGAACGGCATAGCTCTGCAACCACTTGGAGCCTTCCGCAGCCGATACGCTTGAGGGATATTGCAAGGCAAGAAAGGGAAGCATGGCGTTGGATTGGCAGGTTGATTGGCAGGACACATCTATTCTGCAGCTACTTGTATGTCTCCCTCAAGCGTTTAGCCGACGGCCTCGCCTCGAGAGTATGAACGGTCGCAACGCCTCCGATAGCCTGGCTGTCGGCACGCGCGCGACGTGATCCCTAGGCGGGTGGCGCGTCTTCCTGGTACACATCGTACTTGTACTGCGACCCGGTGTGGTCGGCTCTCAGCCCCTTCTGCCCCTTGCCGTACACCCTTTCCCTTGCCGTCAACTGCTCATCCTCCCCAGGCAGTTCGGGGTAGAGACCCCTGCGTCGGAGTTCCGGAACTAGCAGGTCGACGACATCCTCAAAAGTCCCCGGCGTCGTGACGTAGCCAATGTTGAAGCCGTCGAGGTCGCCCTCTTGGATCCACCGCTCCATCTCGTCGGCCACGGTCTGCGGGCTGCCGACCGAGACGGGGCCGAGACCACCGATGGCGGCTTTTTCGGCGATCACGCGCGGCGTCCACTTGGGAACGTACTCGCTTGTCGTCGTGAAGGCGTCCAGGATGCTGCGAACCTTGTGGGCCTCGAGCGAGTCGGCCGCCGTGACCTCCTGATCCAAGGGGATCTTGGACAAGTCGATGCCGGTCCAACCACTCACAAGAACCAGGCCGCCAATAGTCGAAGCGTACTTTTTAAGCTCGGCGAGCTTTTCCTCGGCCTCCTCATCCGTGCGGCCGACGATGGGCGTAAAGGTCGCGAAAAACTTGATCGACTGTGGGTCACGGCCCAGGGCCGCCGCCTGTCTCCGGATCTCCTGCACCTTGGGCTTCAGCAACGCCGGCGAGTGCGAGGACACAAAAATACCCTCCGCATGGGATGCCGCAAATTTGGATCCGGCCGAGGATGTACCGGCCTGGAAGAGGAAGGGTGTCCGCTGTGGCGAGGGGTCCACGATATGGCGCGTGTCGAGGTTGAGGAACTTGCCATGGTGGTGAATTGTGCGCACTTTGTCGGGATTAATGTAGCTGTCGTTCTCAATATCCGGTTCAATAGCGTCGTCTGCCCAAGAGCCCTCCCAGAGCCTGGTTGTATGTCAGTAAAGTGTAAGCATGGAGACCCGCAACAAGGATCAACTCACTTATACAGCACCCGCAGATACTCGTCCGCCTGCTCGTACCTCTCATCATGCGGGATGGGACTTTCAATGCCAATAGCGGCAAATGCCGCCTTTTTCCAACTTGTCACAATGTTCCAACCGACACGCCCGCGGGTGAAATGGTCGAGGGAGCTGAAGCGCTTGGCTAACAGGAACGGCGGCTCAAAGCTCGTCGAGGCGGTGATGGCGAAGGAGAGATTCTTTGTCACGGCCGCCATAGCACTGATAGGCTATTCTTGATGTTATTACAGGCTTCTTGACAGGGAAAATATTGGCCGTTGTGAGACTCACGATCGTCGGGTCCGTCATGGGCCATTGCGCCGCGCGACGAATGCAGTTGTCCAGGCTACCTTCGTACGTGTCGTATCTAGTAACGATGAGTAAAGGTACATATCGAGTAGCAGATACCATGCAAACTCACCCGCCGTAGGTATCAGCCAGGAACAGGGCGTTGATGCCGCCACGTTCCAGCAGTTTGGCCAGGTCGATCCAGTACTGCAGGTCGCGTTTCGTCGCGGACTTGTCGACGGGGTTCTGATTATGTCAGAAAACATTCGCAAAATTCGGTCAAAGAACTTCACCAACCTTCCATTGTCCAGGCGAGAGATGTCCCACCGTAGACATGTCAAAGGCGTTGAGCAGAATCTGCTTCTTCACTTCGCCAGTGCCATTCTCGGGGCTTGAGGCGCCATTCCCAACAATTGGTAGGGACGTCATTTTCGCAGCTGCAATGAGATGAGTTGCAATAGAATCGAGTTGTCAGGCTGTCAATTGACTCTCAACAAGCAGCACAAGGTCTAGGCCCGGCCTTGAGCATTTGTGCGCATCGGCATCTTTGTATCACTGTCCAGCATCCACCAGTTCATACGCCAGAGCCGCTCGTCGGATCACGCCTTTCGCAGTGTCACCCTCACCATCCGCAAGTTTCGTTTCGAGCAGCATCGCGACCCGACCGAGTCCACTTTACCGTGGGGAGCCGGCGCGGGATGAAGAGCGCCTCGGTCCCCAATCCTCGCGTGGCATGCTCGCGCCATTGCGGATACGGATGGTGCCATCGCCCCGACGCGCTGCGGTCTCCGTCGGCTTCAACGGCGGAACCATCACGGCGGGATCGAGGTGCGCACGGGAAGCAGGCTTCGGGTGCACATCTCGACAGGTCTATTGAGGGCGTGCAGCCGATGTGAGGGGCAAATGTGTGGGTGGCTTTCCATGGTTCATGCGCTTGTCATGCAGACGGTTCGTGTCCTGTTACGCCGACTCATGCCTCCTGACGTTATATCCGCGGGATGAAGATGTGTGATTGCTGCTTAGGCTGACTACGAGTATAGGTTTGTATGTGACAGGTCACTGCTCGCCCTGTTTTATCCCACGATACTGCCTATTCTGGACCGGGTAGCAAGCTTGCGGGCGTCTGCTTTGGCCACGAACCCCCACTGCCCTGTGCCTCTTTGCCTCTTGGCTTGGTTCACTCGCTGGTGTCCCCCTTCCCGGACACGCTCACCGGTGCGCCCTTGCCCGAGCTGGTTTCCTGAACCGGCGCTGCCTCCTCAGCATACGCCGTGGTATTTTCAACCCCGGGACTAGATTTTCATCAGTAATGCTTCAAGTACACAGGAAAAAAGCAACTCACTCATGACGCTTCAAGTACAAGCGCAGTGCATGCGTCGCAATGACGAGCAGAATCGCCGAACCCAAAGTAAAGGCGAAACCCTTGGGATACCGAGGCGCCTCGACAGTCGGGAAGACGAGCAACGGCGTCCAAGCCGTGGACGACTGCGAGATGGCGTTTATGAGGACTAGCGTGAAGGCTCGCTCGGCTGGCGATGAGCGCAACTGCGTATTAACCCAGCCATGGAAAACACTCGACATTGAGTAGGAAGCGTAAATTGTGGAAAAGGCGAACCACTTTGCGGACTCAGGCACGTCCCATATGACGAGGATAATGAGGCCGATGATGTTCCACGTGTGCGCCATGGTAATGGCCCACGCCGGCCCCAGGACCAGATCGGACGCGAAGCACACGAAGAGCGTATAGAAGATACCCATACCCGGCGCGATGGTTCCCAGCTCGTTGACACGCGCGGCAGAATACCGGCCCAAGCTCTTGATCCAAAGAAGGAAGGAACCGGAGCTGGTGTGAATACCGGCGTTCCAGAAGAGCACGTCCACAAGGATGATGGCCCAGAACTGCGGCTTCAGGAAGACCTTCTTCAGATCCCGCAGCGTGAATTTTCCGTGTGACTCGTGACCGGCGCGGTCGAGACGGGCCTCGCCAATCTTAATGTCCTCGGCCGTCAGCACGCGCCGGTTAGGCTGGTCGGGAGTACCGGGGATGACGAAGTACCCGAGAATGCCAACAGGGATAGTGATGAGAGCACAGATGATATACATCCAGCGCCAGCCCTCGAGGCCTTTTACTCCGTCGAGCCGTGCCGAGGCGCCGGCCTGGATAAGGCCCGCCGTTAGGGTGCCGAGGGACAAGCCAACATAGAAGATGCCGCCGCGCCGCGCAATCTCATCGCCACGATACCAGGATCCAAACAAGTAGTGGCAGACAGGGAAAAATGCAGCCTCAAACCAGCCAACGAGGAAACGATAAGCGGCGAGCTCGGCGAAGCCCTGAACGCGGAACTGTAGCAGCGTAAAGATACCCCAGGCGATATCAAGGAATGGGATCAACCAGTGTATGGGGACGTATGTGAGCAGGAAGAAGAAGGGAATTTGCCCTGTGACAGCGCCGATGATGTAGAATGTCTGCAGCTGGACGAGCTCATTGCCGTGGAAGCCTAGATCTTCCTTCAGGCCGGCCACGTAGGCATTATCTGGACTCGATCAGCACACAACATCAAAGAGTGATGATAACTCCTATTTACTGAGATTTGACTGGATATGTGTTAGCATTTATATAATGTACTTGAATTGTTTGGGAGGCTCTTTGTCTTGGTAGGAGACTCGAGTCCAAACAATGCGATGCAGGTGTCTACATACCTGGTCAATATACTTGACCCAGTACGCCAGAACGGCATACGGCACGATCAGGGCATCGATCTTGCGAATGAACTTGCGTTCCTCCTTGGTGTCCGTATCGGAGTACCACTTGATGTGCCACCACTTCTTGCGCGCAGGGTCGACCATGTTCCGGACCAGATGCCTGGATGTCTTGAGACGTCAAGATAAGGTATGGTCTGTCAAAGGGAGTCCGATGGTTCAGAAATTATCTCATAGGTCGAAATAGAGGATGACTGCCAGCATAGCAATCGATGGAAGGGTCGATCTCCTTTAGTATGCACTCTGCTCCCACCCCCCCATGAACACTTAATTTGCAGCCATGTCGCCACGCGAGATCTTCTCTGTCCAGCGTCTAGCTAGATCATCGTGCCATGCAATGAGGCGTCCATGCGTCAGGGCCAGACCAGGGTCGCAAGCTCGATACCAGCCATCTGTCGGCTAAGATAGCATGGGGTTCGTGCTACACACCCACCTGGCTGCTACTACCGAGGTGTCGCCCAGTTGCCGGAGCATTGCACCATATCAGCAGAACTGATGCGACTGTGCGAACTGCAGCATGAGTCGGGAGCCGTCCGATAAATACTCGAAACGATAGGCGACAGGGTAATGGGACCTTGTCGATGCAGAGCATACTCCGACAACCACGTTCTGGGCAAGCCACACTGCAGGGAAACACGACCCAGGGCGTTCATCAAGGATAGCGGAGCCGAGCCGTCGGATCAAAAGGGCGTGTCCATGCTGGTTGACGTCCGTGATGCGCCGAACCGGAGGTGCTGGTGGTGATGGCGATGCGGCAAGATGTGGGGGGGATGGCGTGCTCGGAGGTGACATATGTGAGGCGACGCGGCCGCGGCGTCGGCGGCGGCGCGTCGTGCGGCACCGACACCGCGATGGCGAGCTTGGGAGGGGTCGAATCGAGGGGTCGAGGGACCGAGGGATCTGCAGAGTAAAAGGGTTATGTTCGTGGGATGTTGGCGTTTGCTTCGTGATCGAGACCTCCATCGTGTCTGACTTTGGTCTTTTCCTCCAGGACCAGTCACCCACCCATCTTGATTCCCTCCCATTCATTTGACCATTCAACCATCATGGGCGATTATCACGCTTCATCGGATAGCGGTGTTGGAGGTGTCGGGCTCGATGAGAAGCCTCAACCTGTTGCTGCTGGCGCTCAGTTGGACAGTCAGAGCTCATCAACACCACAGACTTCCTTCGAGGAGACGAAGCGAAAGATTGACGCCATTACCCAATCGCTTTTCCAGCCTCCCGACTATAACAATCCGTCTCACAAGCTTCTCGACCGCTACATTGACGAGCCGCGAGAGCTGCGCGTCGCTGTCATCGGCGCCGGCCTCAGTGGCACCCTCTCTGGAATTCTCCTCCCGGCCAAGGTCCCTGGCATCAAGCTGACCATCTTCGAGAAGAATGCCGATGTGGTACGTGAGACCTATTCTTCACCAATCTACCCTTATTGACCCATTCTAGGGCGGCACCTGGTTCGAGAATATCTATCCCGGCGTGCGATGCGACGTTCCTGCGCACGTCTACCAGGCTACATTTGACCCCAATACTCAGTGGTCGGAGCAGTTCGCGCAGGGTGCTGAGATTCGCGACTACTGGCAAGGCCTAGCCAAGAAATACGAGCTGTACAAGTTCCTCCAGCTATCGCAACGCGTCGAGAGCCTGAACTGGGACGAGGACAAGTCAGAGTGGCAGATCAACGTCAGGGACCTCAAGTCTGGTGTCCTGCGCATCGAGACCGCCGACTTTGTCCTCACAGCCATCGGCCGCTTCAATGCCTGGAAGCTGCCCAAGTACCCAGGCATTGAAGAATTCAAGGGCACTCTTCGTCACGCTTCCAATTGGGACCCTAACTTTGACCCCCGCGGGAAGAACGTAGCGGTTATCGGCAACGGCGCCAGCGGCATCCAGCTCACATCCCACCTTCAGCGTGTAGCCGGCCGACTGGACCACTATGCTCGCAACAAGACGTGGGTAACAGCCTCGTTTGCCGGCCACGATACCTCTCTCGACCCCATTCCCATCTCGGAAGAGCAGCGCGAGCTTTTCAAAAAAGACCCCGAGGCCTACCTCCAGTACCGCAAGGAGCAGGAAGGGAAATATTACCGCGGCTTCAACGGCTACCTCAAAGGCCACGAAGCTGTCGAGTCCCAGCGCGAGACCTTCAAGCAAACTATGAACGACCGTCTCGCCAAGCGTCCAGAACTCGTTGACGCCCTCATCCCCGACTTCTCCCCGCACTGTCGCCGGCTGACTCCTGGCCCGGGCTACCTCGAGGCCATCGCCTCGGACAATGTCGAGTACATCCGTACCCGCATCAAGCGCATTACACCGACCGGTATTGAAACGGAGGACGGCCGCCACCGCGAGGTCGACGCCATCTTCTGCGCCACGGGCGCCAACGTCGACATGGTCCCCCCTTTCCCCATCGTCGCCCGCGGCGAGGACCTAACCCAAGCCTGGCGTGAGGGCGGAAAATACGGTTTCCCTTACACATACCTTGGCGCCGCAGCCCCGGGCTTCCCGAACCTGCTCTTCGTCCACGGGCCTGGCGGCTCGGGTCGCTCAGGCACGGTGCCGCACAACGTCGAGAACCAGATTGTCTTCTACGCACGAATCCTGCGCAAGGCCGCGCGGGAAGGCATTCGCACGTTGCAGCCAAAGAAGAGGGCGGCCGATCATTACACGCAGTGGAGTGACGCCTTTTTCGCGACGACAGTTCTCTCTGAGGGCTGCAGCTCCTGGTATAACGGTGGCAAGCCGGGGTCGAGAATTCACGGGTTGTGGCCGGGAAGCGCGTCACTTGTGACCATGGTGCAGCGGGAGCCGAGATGGGAGGACTGGGAGTATGAGTACGTCGAAGAGAGCGGAGGAAACCCTTTCCTGTGGTACTTTGGAAAGGGGTGCACGAGAAAGGAGTTGACGGAGGGGACTGACATGACCGACTACCTAGTGAGGGCTGACAAGGTAGATCTGAAAGACGTCCATGAGGGGTGGTACACTGTACCATAGGTTGTTTACAGTAATTCGCAATCTAGCATTCATTTTTAATTCCTTGCAATCTTTCAGCTGAACGAACAGCTCAAGTCAAGTTGCGCCGCGATGACGGCATCCTGTCCGTCGTCTCACGACATTGATTTTTGACTACAATGGTATCGGACCTCGCGACCACGCACTTCGAGCTGAAAATTCGCGCCGTGTAACTATTGATCTAGCGATAAACCATCGTCAGCTTCGGGGCCTTGGAGTTGTCGGAACTCCCCGAGCCCAACCCATGCCACGCGACGTTCCAACCGAATCCAGGAATCATAGCCGCTTAACCTCTCCAACATCTCCAATGCCCCTGCCTCCAAACTTCTAATGGCCCAACGGACCGAACTAACGTCAGGAGGACCCTGCAGAAAGTCCGCCATGTCTGGTGGTGGAGACCGAGCTGCTGCAAGGGTCGGCGTTAGCCCCGGTCTGGACATGATGTTCGCCCATTACGTGCTGACCCGGCGGATGTCGCAACCTCCCCGGTCTTGGCCTTTCCAGCTACCCTGGTCAACGGCGGGACCGCAACCGGAGCTGTCGCCGAGAAGACGGGTCAACTGCCGTGGACTGCAGACACGTGGGAGTCGTGGTCCGGGCGGGCAGGTTGGCAGGTTTTCTGTTCCCAAAGTTTGATGGACCCTGTATCGTTCCCAACATATATTTTGCCCAGGGACGGTTGTTTTTTAACGACTGCCGATCATCGCGTCTTCAAAAATTTGTGCCTCAACTCTGTCTGCACCATGGCCGACTCTCGGGAACTCCGTCACGATGAGGTTGCTCCTCCCAAGGAGCAGCAGCACCCAGGTATGCCTGAGACCTGCTCACTTCATCTGACACCGCCGCCACATCTCGCATTGGTTATGATTCTCTAACACGGCGCCACAGTGAAATGGTATCGCTCAACCTTCTACAACATGACCATCCTCGGTCTCTGTAACTTTGCCGCGCCTGGTATCTGGGGAGCCATGAACTCTCTCGGCGCTGGTGGTGCTGCTTCACCAAAGCTCGTCAACGCAGCTAACGCGCTGACGTTCTGCCTCATGGTCGTCTCGTGCTACTTCTCGAGTGTCATTGTGCACTACATAGGCATCAAGGGTGCCCTCATCTTCGGAACGTATGTTGTCTGCCCGTTAATCTGTATCAAAAAGTATGCTGACACTCTTACAGCATGGGATACGCCCCTTTCGCCGCCGGCCTCTACACGAACAACCGCTACGGCAACGAGTGGCTCATGCTTCTCGGTGCCGCCCTCTGTGGCATTTCCGCCGGCGTTTTCTGGATGGCCGAAGCCGCTATCGCGATAGCCTACCCTGAGCCCTGGAATCGCGGAAAGGCCCTTGGCTACTGGTTGACGTACCGTCTGGGAGGTCAGATTCTCGGAGGAGCCATCAACCTCGGTCTCAACATCGACCGTGACCAGGCCGGCAGCGTGTCATACACTGTCTTCATTGTCTTCATCGCCATTCAGGCTTCCGGTCCTTTCGTCGGCTTCCTGTTGAACAAACCGAGCAAGGTCGAGCGCAAGGACGGGAAGAAGGTCAACCTGTCGATTGTGGAGAACCCGTGGTTCGAGATTAAGGCCACCACCAAGCACTTTTTGAACCCGAAGTTCCTGCTGCTTCTTCTCTGGATTGGACAGGCAGTGTTTGCGGAAGCTGTCTATTTCACGTACATCGCGCGTAAGAGATACGACTCAAATGGAAAATTGCAAGGGCTAACAAGACGCAGTGTGGTTCTCCGTTCGCGCACGCGCTCTGGGCTCGTTCCTATCCGGTATTGTGGCAGTCATCTCGGGCAACCTCCTTGGTGTAAGTTTGCTCCATGAGATGAATGGAAATTAAGACTAACGGAACCAGCACTGGCTTGACCGCACCAAGATTCCTCTCAAGACACGCTCTCGCGGCGCTTTCTGGTTCATCGTCGTGACCCAGGGCGCATGGTGGACGTGGGCCACTATCATGGCAACTCGGTTCCGCGAAACTCGACCGACGTACGACTGGACGACTGATGGCTTTGGCGCGGCGTTCGGCGTGTACATCTTCCTCACAATTGGGTTCCAGCTTAACTACCTCTTCCTGTGAGTAAATCCCCCACAAGGTGTCGAGACACCGCTAACGAGCCAGGTACTTCTTTGTTACGAACCTGGCCGAGACAGAGGATCAGGTCATTCGCTACGCCGCTCTGCTCCGTGGTACCGAGTCGGCATGGCAGGCGGTCAGCTACGGCCTCACCTCGCTTGCCGCCTTTGGTGAGGTCGGCGGTATCTACATGAACTTCAGTCTGTGGGCGCTGGGCATTGGCCCGGCCTGGCTGGTTCTCAGGCACTTTGGCAACGGAGCTGCGAACACGGGGCACCATGAGGCCCACGGCTCGCAGGCAGGCGACGGCGTGGTGTCGAGCGAGACACAGAGTGAGGATGGGGAGGGCAAGAAGGCTTTCGTTGGAGGAGATAACAAGACTTCCGTGAACTAGCCCCCAATGGAGATGTCAGTTGGAGTCACGGAAAGGCCGTTGTGGTGGGGATCCAGGGGCTACAGTTCAGACTGGCGGACCGCCGGTGAACCATGATAGATTAGATGTTTGCTTCACGATCAAGACATAATCATATAGCCGATCCAATCAAACTTTCTGCAATATAATCTTTCCGGTTTGACACCGATCTTCGACCCCAAATACAAGATGACAGGCATACGGAGGAAACTCCGAGGGGAACTCCCATGGCGCAGAAGACGATGATGCCCAACCCCCACGCCCCCATTTTCCAATTGAGCCATTCATGCACCTTGAATGGCCGTTTCGGCAGTAATCCATGGCCCCGGCAGATCATTTCCCGACGGCTAATCTACCGGCCAGGCGGGCAGCCTTGAGCCCGCCACGCGTCTTCATATCTCACCTTTGCGCCTAACATGGCGTCATCTGCACGAATCGTTCCCCGAGACCCCAAGTCTTTTTGCCTGTCCAGGGTCGATAGCTTGAACGCCACGGGAAGACGTCAACCCGCAGTAAACCCCTCAAGCCTCTATCTCCGATGGGTTACCCCTCGTGTTCCATGGGCTTGAAAAGGGGCACGGAGGGTTGACGCCACCCGGAGCTCCGATGGCACCATCGCCCCACCCGTGCGGGGCCGGCGCCCGCCGGCCGATGATCGGGGCTGTCGGCCTGTCGGGCTGGCGGCGCTGCACACGTTCTGGACCCTGTAATAGAGCTTGGAGCTTGGGGTAGACGCGCTTCCCCTCGGCTGACGTCTGTCCGATCGTGGTCAGAATATCTTCTTCACAAGTTCACAATCGATACTTGAACATCTTGCGCCAGCACAAGCAATCACCAACACTCACCTTTCTTGCATTACCTCCTTGATCATTGCCATTCGTCCTCCTCTACCAACATAGCCATCGCCGACGCTACTATCTGCACAGTTATCTTTCTGCACAATCACAATGGGCGACGCAAACGCCTCTCCGGCCCCCGCGGCCGCCCCTAAGAAGAGCCTCGTCATCAATGCATTCGTCGAGATGTGCAGTGGTCACCAATCCCCCGGTCTCTGGCGCCATCCCGACGATCAATCTCATAACTTCAACTCAACCCGTCACTGGGTCGAGCTCGCGAAGCTTCTTGAGAAGGCAAAATTCCACGGCGTCTTCATCGCCGATGTGCTGGCTGGCTACGATGTCTACAGCCAATCCCTCGAACCTGCCATCACGTCCGGGGCCCAGTGGCCTGTGAACGAGCCGCTGGCGGTCGTTTCGGCCATGGCGGCTGCGACGGAGAGTATCGGCTTCGGTGTGACCGTGTCGACGACGTATGAGCAGCCATACCACCTGGCGAGGAGGCTCGGAACGTTGGATCATCTGACGGGAGGACGGTGAGTCGCCCTGGTTATGTGATGCTGGTCTATGAATACTGATTTCTCAACGTGCAGACTCGGCTGGAATGTCAGTATTACATCGGGGACTCACCTAGCCACACATACTGACTCTGCCAGATCGTAACCAGCTACCTCGACTCGGCCGCCAAGAACATGGGTCTCACCCAGCAACCTCAGGTACAACTTCTCTTGCGTCCAGCTCCCACCCTTTGCTAACACCGGCAGCACGACGACCGCTACGCCCAAGCCGAAGAATACCTCCGCGTAGTTTACAAGCTCCTCAACTCGTCCTGGCGAACCGACGCCGTGCTGCTCGACCGTGCCCGTGGCATCTACACCGACCCGGCGCTCGTCCGCCCCATCAACCACGAGGGGCGCTTCTTCACCGTACCGGGCCCGCATATCACCCAGCCCTCGCCCCAGCGCACGCCGCTCCTCTTGCAGGCAGGCACGTCGCGCGCGGGCAAGCAGTTCGCCGCGCAGCACGCCGAGGCCGTCTTCGTGTCGGCCCACGCGCCCGCCGTATGCGCCAAGAATATTGCCGAGATCCGCGCCCTGGCCGAATCCGGGTACGGTCGCAAGGGCACCGACATCAAGGTCCTCGCGCTCGTGACGCCCATCCTCGGGCGCACCGAGGAGGAGGCGCAGGCCAAGTTGGCCGACTACCGGCAGTACGCGTCGCTCGAGGGCGCGCTGGCGCTGTTCGGCGGGTGGACGGGCATCGACCTCAGCAAGTACGGCGACGAGGAGGAGCTGCGCCAGGTCGAGAGCAACGCCGTGCGGTCCACTGTCGAGGGTTACGCCAAGTTCTCGCCCGGAACGGCTAAGTGGACGAAGCACACGATCGCTGAGCACGTAAGCATCGGCGGCAACGGACCCGTGTTGGTCGGCACGGCCGAGCAGGTTGCAGACGGCCTGGAGACGTGGGTGTGGGAGGCGGACGTGGACGGCTTCAACTTTGTGGGTGCCCATCTTGACCGCGCGACGAATGACTTGTTGCTAACGAGGATTAGGCCTATGCCCTCTTCCCCCAGTCCTTCGAGGATATCATCGAGCAGCTGCTGCCCGAGCTGCGCAAGCGTGGACTCTTCTGGGACGACTATGCCGTACCGGCGGGCACGTATCGCGAGAACTTCTACCGTCGCGAGGGCCAGAAGCAGCCGCTTGATGAGCACGTCGCGGCGTCGTACCTGTGGAGGGAGGGCGTGTCAGCGGAGGAGGCCGTCATCCCGGCGGAGCCAGCATCGGAGAAATAGGTGTGGCACAGGCGGAGGACAGTTTGATTTGAACAAGTATATTAGGGAAAATGCCATCAAGGGCAACGAAGGCCTGGGCCAAGTCCGCGGTCCCAAGCTATTCTGCAGCTCCTTAGAGCTGTTTTAACTCAATGTGAGCCATTTGTGGCCTTTGAAGTTATAACTGACTGCCTCGCACCTCGACTCCCTTCCTGATCCGTCCCTACATGGCATCTAGAAGCTCTTAACCTTCTGCATGCTGCCCTCCTCTAGCAGCGCCTTGTGCATGTCGAAGCTGTTGAACAGCAGGTGGGGCTCGTGGCCCCAGCCCTTCTTCAGGCACTCAAACTCGGCCTTGTCCAGGTAGCGCTCGAGGATGGGCTGGTACACGGGGTGGGCGCACTTCTTGATGATGACCCTCGCCCTCTCGCGGGGGCTGAGGCCGCGGACATCGGCCAGACCGTTCTCGGTGACGATGACGTCCAGGTCGTGCTCAGTCTGGTCGACGTGCGTGCACATAGGGACGATGCAGCTGACACCATGGGGGTCCGTCTTAGAGGGCCTCGTGCTGGGCGTGTGCATGATGGAGTACTTGGAGCTGCGGAGGAAGTCGGCGCTGCCGCCGAGACCGTTGAGCATGCGGCTGCCCATGACACAGGTCGAGTTCGCGTGCGCGTACATGTCGACCTCGACGGGCGTGTTCATGCCGATGACGCCGAGGCGGCGGATGATCTCGGGCGAGTTGGACACCTGCTGACTGCGAAGGAGGAGCTTGCCGTGGTAGTCCTCCCAGTTGTCGTAGAAGCGACGGAAGCCGTCGGGGGAGAAGCGGATCGAGGTGGCCGTCGCAAAGTCGAGACGGCCGGAGTCGAAGAGGTCGAGGAAGGTGTCTTGGATGACCTCGGTCCACACCTTGAGGTTCTTGAAGTTGGACTCGGAGAGGCCACCAATGACGGCGTTGGCGATGTTGCCGATGCCGGATTGCAGGGGCAGCAGCGACGCGGGCAGGCGACCACGTGAGACCTCGTGCTCGAAGAACTCGATCAGGTGGTCGGCGATGGCCTTGCTGCCGGCGTCGGCGGGGGCGTTGGGGGAGGTCTGGTCCTGGTAGTCGGACTCGATGATGCCGACGACCTTCTCGGGGTCAATGGGGATGGACGTGGAGCCGATGCGGTCCTCAACACCCATGATGAGGTAAGGCTTGCGCTTGGGGGGGAGCTGAGTCATGGTGATATCGTGCAGGCCCTCGAAGCTGGGCAGCGAGGTGTTGACCTCGATGATGATCTTGTTGGCCATCTGGATGAGCTCGGGAGTGGCACCAACCGAGGCACCAGGGACGATGCTGCCGTCCTCCATAATGTCGGTGGCCTCGACGACGACGACGTCAAGCTTCTCGTTTGGCCTGTCCTTGGTGTAGAATCCGTACATGAGGTCCACGGGGAACATGGACAGGTGCTTGTCGAAGAAGTTGATGCGACCCTCGTTGATACCCTTGGCAATGGACTTGCCGACCTGGTGGGGGCTTCGGCGCTCGATCATGTCGAGGCCGGCCCAGCGGTCCTCCGTCTCGGCGCCGGACGAGGCGCCCACGAAGAGCGAGTACTTGAGCTTGCCCTGCAGATTGTTCTGCTCGACGTGGTCGGCGAGGTAGGTGGGCATCTTCTTGGGGTAGCCGACGCCGGTGAAGCCCGACCAGCCGATGTACGCGCCGTTGGGGAAGTGCTGGAGGAGCTTCTCGGGGTGGGTGAGCTTGTTGAGCATGGACGGGCGGCGCACCCTGGCCTTGAGGGCCGCCGAAGCGATGGGTGAGGCCATTGGAGTTGTGTTGGTGCTGGTGGAGGGGAGAGGGGGGTGATGGTCGGGCAAGCTGTCCGCGAAGGTCGACCAGCAGCTTCCGACGGGCAATTCGACAGGTAATCGACCGACAATTCGACAGAGATGAGCGAGAAATGAGCGAAAGCCCTCCGGAACAGCCGCCAAGTGGGCACGAAGCAAGCTTTATATTCTGGCGTTGCTCAGAGCGCCATCAGCCCACTTCCCATGACGTGTGACGTGTGACGCTGACGGGCGACGGGCAGCTGGCGAGCGGCACTGGGAAGAGGGAACAGACAAGGGCATGTCCAGGATCGCACTCAATTGACCAATCATGATGGCGTTCTGTCTCGATCCGCGTCGCCCAGGAACGTGTCGCCAGGTGCCGAGATGTTCGAGCCTGGCCCAGATAGGCAAGGAGGGGTCGAGCTCCAGGAGCTGGCTCAAGGGAGCTCCATGACATGGACGGGCGGGCGTCTTTGAAACATCCGTAGATGCGAGCAGCTATCTCGGTCCAGCTCGGCCGGACGAAGCTCGGCGTGATGGGGTTGGCTGGGCTAGCGATCGCCCCCACTGTTCCCGGTGGTCCGGACGAGCGGTACCCAGCATTGGACCGTGGCTGCGGTGGGGATGGACATGCAGTGTTCTGGTGCAGGGTTGATTCTGGCCTGGGATGGGTGATGATTCCTCTCCGGTCGACGACGATGTTGGTGATGGTGTTGATGGAAAGTCTTTTACTGCCTACTCTTGGTGTTTCAGAGGTTCAGGCAGCAGCACTCGAGCCGGTCGGGTATTGGCTCCAGCCACTGCTGACCGAGATCTGTGGCTGCCAGTGGCCCGACCGAGGGTTTGCCCTCTTCACCGAGTCCCCCTCAGCATACCGGGGCTAGGG
The DNA here is from genome assembly GCA_002851755.1 of Verticillium zaregamsianum. Taxonomy (NCBI): domain Eukaryota; kingdom Fungi; phylum Ascomycota; class Sordariomycetes; order Glomerellales; family Plectosphaerellaceae; genus Verticillium; species Verticillium zaregamsianum. The sequence goes on along the minus strand of NMXM01000007.1, from coordinate 2,483,668 downwards.
TCAGGGCCCGCTCTCACCCAAAATAAACCAAGGCAGGGGATAAATCTCTCCGTCGATCAAGGGATTCGGAATTCATTCTCCTTCTTTTCCCTCTTCTTCTCAAACAGTTGAAGGGGCAGGAGGAATAGGACGCTTTCGATACGATTCGGCAGCGGTCACGTCCTAATAGCAGACAGACCCCTCAACACACCCAACTCCTTCTCAAAGCTGAGCTTGGCGAAGAGTGTGTGGCTGTGCCGTGTCTGGATAGAGGTCAATATTGTTTCCGTGGCGCTGTATCGTCTGACGTGGCGCCCTCCCAATGGCTTTCACACACAGCATCGACAAGTGTGCCTGGCGACCTGCCTGGTGAGGCTGAATGACGGCTCCCTCTTCAAATCATCGCAGGCGATTTACATAGTTTCTCCCACCACTTTCCCAGCTGCAGCAATTGTGTTCTACAGGCATCCTCACATCTTGAGCAGTCCAACGACACCATGCGCCTTCTTGATGTCCATACCAGGCAGCTGGCCAACAATCGATTCTTCGACAGCAAAACCACCAGATACGCTATTCTCTCGCACCGATGGGCCACGGACGAGCTCACTCTGCAAGATCTGAAGGATCCAGATCACCAAAATCGACCGGGCTACGCCAAGATCCTCGGTGCCTGCGACCTGGCTCAAAGTCAGGGCCATGACTTCATCTGGATCGATACTTGCTGCATCGACAAGACCAGCAGCACTGAGTTGGCCGAGGCTATCAATTCAATGTTCAGGTGGTATGAAGACGCCGATACGTGCTACGCACATCTTGCAGACGTCACGAAGCAACGATCAAATTACGTATTGACGCCGCCACCTGAGATGGTCAGCAGCGAATGGTTCAAGAGAGGTTGGACCCTGCAGGAGCTGCTCGCGCCGGGGCACGTCGAGTTCTACGACAAAGACTGGAACCTCATCGGCACGCGAACGAGTCTGCAGGACGTTGTCAGCGAAGCGACCGGCATCCCGGCCGTTTTTCTTTCTGGCCAGAAGTCCCACCGTTCCGCCTGCGTAGCACAGCGCATGGCGTGGGCGGCCTCGCGGCAAACGAGCAAGGTCGAGGACCAAGCGTACTCGCTCCTGGGTCTTTTCGGCGTCAACATGCCACTTCTCTATGGAGAGGGTGACCAAGCTTTCCAGAGACTGCAGCAGGAAATAATCAGGCAGTCATCCGACCAGTCCCTGTTCGCCTGGGGCACGACGAATCCTTTCGTCAAAGTGGACGAGATCGGTATTCCACAGCTAGGCTCGGCCTTCCACGGTTCTCCTTCACCCAACCCGATCGGAGTACTCGCACCGCATCCAAGCTCATTCTCTGCGTGGGCTGAAGTGCAACTCGCCACCGTGTTTGATCACAAATCCGAGGTTGAGCAAACTGGCTCTAAAGTCCGACTATCAGTCCCGACAATCTCCGGGAACTATGGAAATAGGAAGTTGCTGCTGCTCAACTGTCGAATCATCGATGATTCCTCCGAATCCATCCTTGCTATTGTAATTATCAAAGATCATGCATCAGGAAGGTGGTTTCGCGAAGTTCCCCGACGTCCAGGGAGTGCCCGTTGCGGGAGGGGCGCAGAGGATCCCACAACTCATATTCCGACCTTCCGCATTCCCTGGCGAGCGGTGAAATATGCCAGATATGAGTGTGTGGATGCCTCATCGAAGCCTCCTCTCCACAGCGGTTTGGAGTATTCTACAGCAAGCGCATTCGGCACGTTTGGTCCCCTCATTCTCCAGACATCGCCCGAGCTGCCCGAGAGACTCATCGACGTGTATCCCCCTGAAGCCTATAACCAGCAAGCCAACGTGTTGACACCAAGGCGTGATAAAGAAGGTCGGTGGGAGCGAGTCACACTTTTCTTTCAGCCCAAGGAGGCCAGTGTCGACGATACCGTCACGAGGAACTACGCAGTCATTCTGGAGCCGAGAACCTTTTCACAAGCATTTTTCACTTGGCGCGGACGAAACCCTCCATTCGTATGCTACGTCACCCCGATGCCAGTCACAGCATGGCCCTATTTTTCGAGGTTGTGTCACCGAAACCCGAACATTGCCAATGGGCTTCTTCGAATCCAATCAAGCACTGGTCTCAGGGTGGGCTCGTGCGACCCAAGAGTAGCGCGCATACACCACGACGTGTTCCTTGGTCAGGACCACTACGTACTGAGGGTTGAAAGGTTTGATCCTGACGCATGGGTTTCCCTCTGGAAGTGGCTCTCGTATCAGAGATACTTGATCGCCTTCCTTGGCAGGATAACATACGCCTTGCTCCAAACCTACGTGTTCACAGGCTTGAGCATGAGCTACCCGTCTGATATTGCAGCGAAGGTAGAAATGCTCTCTGTGAGGCTCAGACAGAAACTCGAAGATATGCTACTCAGCGCCTCTGCCGTATGTCGCAAGCAGGTGCTTCTGCTGTGGATATTGGGAGCGACCTTTCCCCTTTTCCACAGTGCCTTGCTCACGCTTGATGGCAGAGGGGGATCGGAGTCTGCAGAGACTTTACAACTCTGGCCACATTATCTACTGTCATTTGGCATTTTGGCTATAGTCATGGTCAAGTGTGACCTCGCCATGGATAGTATGAGTGCTTCGACAAAGTTTGCTCAAAGTCGACTGGTGATCACATACTTTCCGTTCATTTTTCTTCCCAGTACCTTCGTGCAAGCTTGTTTCAGTTCGCAAACCGTGTCACGACCTCTTTCTTTTAATCTCACGTATATGGAGATGTTTCATTTTTTTCTCATGGGTGTGTCGGTGCCGTGGTACTTCATGAGGCGGCCAGGACTTTTCGAAACCAAAGATGACGCCAGGAAAAGGCGTGGGAGACGGGACATAAGTTCAAGCGCTTGAGTTTTTAGAAAGACGATGCAGTGGATAGGTCGCATACTTGGCAGGACAATAAGTAGTGAGTCAAGTTGAATTGACCGAAGGAGAAAACCTGCAGTTAGCTCTCCCACTGATCAGCCCATCAACGCGCCAAATCAGCACCCCGATTTATAACCTGGTCCCCATTGAAAATCTCATCTCTTCACTCAATGATTATCCCCACTGACGCGGCAGATATCAATTGACAAAACAGAACCTTCGGATGTTCTCATTTATAGTGAACAAATCGGCCGTCTCAATCACTACCCTCTCAAGTCCACAAGCCTCGGCGACTTCCTTGTCCGACATGCCTACGGCCCCGACTACCTTCCCATAAAGACACCACAAGTCGCACTCTCGGGCAACAATCCCGAATCATTAGCCGGCGCCGACGCGCGGCGGATCTGGCTGTCCGGTATTTCTCTGCACCACGAGTACGTTCTGGTCAACTCGGCAGCGTCCCACATCCTGACGTCGGATAGGAGAACCACTTGCCGGTCTGGAAGTGAACCTGAAGCATCGCGCGCTACCGGAGGCTGGCCATGGTGTTGAGGGCGATGATGCCGCATTCGGCCCGCTTCCCGCCTCTTCCCGCATGTAACCATCTTTCTGATCCCCTGCGGCGAGACCGTTGTCGTCTAGTCCATTTCCTCCGTTGCAGTGATCTTTTTGGCAATGTGCTTGCCGGTGTATTGGCCCGTCACGTTCAGGCTAGGGGCTGCGCTGGCCTGGGAACTGGGTCCATGGACGGCGTGCCATTGTCGACTGGGTGGATCAGGTCGTCGGTGCATGCGTTGATGAGGATGACATTAGGCTTGAACCTGTACGAAGGTCTAGAGGCTTCGTGGATCTCAATGATGGTCTCGTATTCCTATTGTTTCGGGGGTCATGTTAGTCAAACCGACCCTGCCAATGGTTAGAGAGAGTTGTGTCTTCATCGGGTTGGGCAAGCTCTTTCAGGTACAAACAGAATGCACGCACGGACAGAACTGATGAAACCTTTGTTTACTTACGTGCTTGGGCCATAGGGCTGACATGCTTGATTCCTAGGTACCATGATGACGCGCCTGGCGCCTGCATCATTTTCGTAATGCATGACATCTTCAGAACGGCCTAGAGCATCGAAAGAATGAAACCCTTCATAGTACATACTATTTTAAGCATAATCGTAGCATGGTAAGGCATTTATACTTCGTGCCCCGTCATCGATGTCTCTAGGCTTTTCACTGAGGGGTCTATCACTAAAGAAATGGCGTCGGCACCCTGCATAAATTGCATGAGGACAGTTGTGCTGCTTGTTCAACTTCACACATGGAAGGCTTACCAAAATCCCAGGTCCATCTGCCTTTTCTGTTCGGACTCGATGTCATTGTGTCATTTACTCTTGATCGGAGAAATTGGAGACTCTATTCTGGCACATTCGATTCCTCGACTCACTTGGGATGTTAAGCGAGACAGACCCGCAATGTCACCCTTGGTCTTGGAAATGCGCTTACATGTTCTTTATAGCTGATTGTCTTTCGGTTCCAAATCCCCACATCTGGCTTGGAGAGTCAACCACAGCGGCCATGAGACAACGGCAGCTACAAAGGACATGTCCATGCGTCCGGGCCAGGCTTGAGAGACCCTGAAAGAACTTTGACTTGCTTTGTCTACGAAGTGACACATTTTGATGATAATTGGATCGTCTTAGGCGGTGCTGAGGTCCTGGCGTCCTCCAGGCCTGTCGATACATGATCTAGTTGCTGTTCCAGAAGGCACACTGAAGTCTCCTCCAGCGCATACCACGCCACGCAAAGACGCCACGTGCCCTTCTGTTGACCTGGATCTTAGTTCGTTGTTGTCTGGAATCTCCTTTCTGCGAGCAAAGACAGACAGTATTCGAAATTCACCTACCTTAGACAACAAAAGAGATTTCCAGCACCTGGGAGCATTCGCCTCAGCAATATCTTTGAGTGATGCCTGTGTAGGTAAGTCATTCATGCCTATTTAGCTGATAGTGGCATACTTGCCATGGCTGCCTCGCTCACTTTTTATTTCTTGCTGCCACAAACTGCACACCTTGGTCATAGCGTGCTCCTCCTCTTCAAGCCCGCAGCAACTCTGCGTCTGTCCATCGGGCCTTCCCAACAGCATCCCAGTTTGTCATGTCCGCCATGGACTCTGCTCAACTTCGAATGCAACCCGCTAGCAAACAGGGTGTCGAAGGCAAGCACGACAACAGGCAGCTTTCCAGTATTGCCATTGTCTCTTCTCAGCATACAGCTGCTTCTTTTGCTGAGCCGTTTACCCACGCCGTCTTCCCGACCAGTACAGCACGTCTCCAGAATCAAATCTCAGCCCAAGCTGTCCCTCTCTTGTCCTACTTCGCCCCTCGTGAGGGAGACGTAGGCGGCTCTCAGACGTCATCTACCTGTCCAACGATTCTTCGCGAAGGTCGACAGCTTGCGCTTCATCATCGCCACTCTATCCGCATTGCCCCCCCTTCCAGCGTAGCCACGGCCACGGGACACCAGTACTTCAATAACTTGAGGGCGATGGATAGATCTCACAACCACATAAGGCCATCCTGGCGCCAAAAGCGCCCAAAGCATCCGTTCAAGTATCAAGAGGCAAGCTTTCGCCCGAGCAACGCTATCACCGGCTGGGCCAACCCTCCTCGGAACCCCTTCGAAGAGGCTCGACTCAAAGCCAGGCACGGCATCTCCGCCAAGTACCGTGGCGACCCAAGCCTTCCGGGAAATCAAAGCGCCAATATCCCCGACTCTGAGAACTGCTCCTTCTGGATCATCAACCTGCCCTCCGACGTCACGCACCAGCAGCTGCTTGGCCGCATCCGCAACACCGGTCGGATTCATGCGTGTGTCATCAACCCTCCCGATCCGAAGAATCAGCACTTCACCGCCGCTGCTAAAGTCGTCTTCTTCGACCTTCATGCCGCCCAGAAGTTCCTGAACGACACCTTTTGGGGCCTGATGGTCGGTGGACACCGGGCCCGCGTCAGCCGGAACCGCATCAAGTCAGCTGCCCAGCCTCACGCGACGGGCCAATCCCGCGTGCTCATTATCGAGGGTGACCCCGACTTTGTCAACCCCCGAGAGCTTACACGTTACTTTGACGGCAAGTTTCAGTACCAGATCGACCGCATCATTGACGTCTTCCGCTCGCCGGACCTGGCTGTCGTGGAGTACCGATTCGGGAGTTATCGCTGCCAGGCGCAGACAGCGCGTATGGCGATTCAGACGGAGCACATGTGGGGTCCTGGTGGAAGCGGGCGTGTCTATGATCTTTGGTTCGGCCACGATCCTTGTGATGTGGTTCCCGGATCTCAGCAACGAGACCGCAGATTTTGGTAGGGGCTGGACTTTACTGTGCTGCGATGAAAGCCGGCGGCACCTGGGCTTGGTTTCTTGTTCACTGGAAGCCAGGATGGCAACCTTGTGTTGAGGGTTGGTGTTCGACTTCAGGTAGAAGATTGGAGCCTCAAGCTCATGCGATGCATAGACATTTCACTACCAAGTTCCCATATCGTCAGCGAAGAGGTGCTCGTGGGTAATGCTAAGGGGCTCAGGGGCAGCTCCTCAGCTGGCGGCAGCTGTGAAAGCTGGTACCCCACGTAAATCGGCTGGCGATTTAATTCTACCTGATTGGATCAGCCCGCTCCACCTCCCTTGCGGCATTCAGGTCGACGGTGATTGCAGTGGCAAATGAGACTCTTGCCCTTCAACAACCTCATCGCTCCGACATTTCCGTCTGTTCTCTGGGGGTGTGTTTGTCTGATAATTGTACCCGGAAGATCTTCATAGCCGGCTGCCCTCATGGCGATCGATCAATCGGGCGCGCTACAGAATGCAGACACATCCCCGGATCCTCCGGTCTCTCCGACTCGGACGCCGGGTACAAGCCCGGACGCCATCAATGGCAGCCCTCAGGCGCAAAAGCCTGGATCATTGGATCACACCGACCTGCTTCTTCAACAGCCGGAGGTAGTTGACATTGCTAGTGATCATGAAGATTCCGAGCGTGAGCTTCACATGGTCCCCGGCCCACCCCCTCCCGTCACCAGCTCTGAACGCGTTGCTGCCGACGGCAACCTCACCATCCGCTCCAAGCGGACCGAGAGACAACGGAAAAGACTCGAGAAGAAAGCCAGCAGACATCCTCCGAAGGACCTGAGCGCTGGCCCCTTCCCACTCCCAGACGAACTCCTGCTCTCCATCTTCAGTCTGGTTCGGCCCAGCGACCTCCTCCACCTGCAGCAGACCTGCACCTCTTTGCGCGACTACATTCTCATATGGGAACCAACCCTGGCCAAAGAAATCATCGCGCGCCGCTACTCCTGTCTTGAGCCTTGTCTCAGGCTGCCCGCCATGATGAGGGACATCGACCAGTCCATCCACCCAGCGCTGCTGCATCCCGAACGCCAGAGCGGAATGGGCATCCACAAGAAGTTCCAGCACGTGCTTCCAGCCGATCCGACTTACATCTGCACCTGTCTCACCTGCATTCTGCGCTGGAACTCGCTCTGTCTGGTCGTCGACTTTGCGCACTGGCAGCCCAACCTCGACTCCGGCACACCCATCCCCATGATCCCCCGCGGGAAATTCCCGATATGGAACGAGATCCTACTGACTGAGAACGAAAGAGTCGTAAAGAGAGCCATGGCCTCTCCGCTTTGGTACGCTCGCGTGCTGGAGGTGCACCTCAAGTCAACGACCAACTCGATCCGCCGACACGCCGCGAACCAGGGAAATAGGCGGCGCCGGTTCCGGATGACCAAAGAGGACGAGATGTCCGGCACGGATGAGTTCCTCCAGCGCAGCGGCCCGCCGACAATGGATTTCCCCTTTCACAGGGACAACTACTACATGCTGGAGTCGTATCTCCCCAACCGGGGGTGGAGCTCTGACATGGAGAAGTGGCTGTACATGCCTGACTGGCATGAGAGAGACCTGTACTGGGTATCGGAGCGATGGGGCGAGAAGCCGGACGATGCAACACCGTCCAGCGATTCAAAGCCTGCGTCATGAAGTCATGCAGTGCATTAAGCTTCTAGCATTACGTCCTATGGAATCATAGGCACCCTCGGCAGGCAATAGCAGACGTCGCCATTTACTGCTTGGTGGGCTCACCCGACTTCTCATCCCCATTTTCCGCGTCAGCAACATGGCTTACGGCCGGGTCCTTCTCCATCAGATCCGAAGAGTTCACGGGAGCGTCGGTGCCATCGAAGACGACAGCCATCTGCTCAAGCGTGTAGCCGCGTGTCTCGGGGTATCCGAAGAACACGGTGACGATCATGAGCGATAGCACGACGATGAAGACAAAATAGTACTTCCAGCCAATGGCTTCCAGGGCGATGGCGTTGACGAAGGTATTGACGAAGATGGACGCGACGGTGGTGCACCAGGCGACGGTGAGGCCGCGCGAGCGCAGGCTGAACTGCCAGATCTCGCAGGGGTACGCGGTGAGGAAGGGGGTGCTGGAGGCGGAAACACAAAGTCAGTGGCGGGCTTTCACCTAGCAGATCATAGATTGGGGTAACGTACAGGGCGATTCCATAGCCTGCAAAGAATGTAAATAGGAAGGGAATGACGGCCATCCCGACAGACGATGACGCCGAGGTCTCGAACGCACCACTGAGGCCGGTCACGATGATGAAGCTCGTCAGCATGGTGATGCCAGAGCTCAAGAACAGGAAGCGGCGGCCCAGGCGATCAACGTTCGTGGCGGCTGTCACGGCCCAGCCGAGGTTCCAGACGTTCAGGCATGCAGAGATGAGCGTCTGCTCCGTGACAGTCTTAACGCCCACCGAGTCGAGGACGAGGGGCAGATAGTAAGACACGACGCCGTTACCAGCCCATTGCGCGAAGAAGCCCAGCGTGACTGAGATAAAGAGGCGATGCCTATTGCCCCGGGTCTTGATCATATCGGCGTAGGAGGCGCTGGAGGTGGCCTCCTTCTCGGCTGTGATAGCCGTCTCAATCTCGGACATCTGGTAGACGACAAGGGGAGTGTCCCTATTACCGCCGGCATGGTGCTTAGCAATAATCTCCGTGGCCTCGTCGAGACGACCGACGCTGACGAGCCAGCGAGGGCTCTCAGGAGCCAGCAGGAAGCCAGGCAGGGCGAGCAGGGGAATCAGAACCTGCAGCAACACGGGGATACGCCACGACCAATCGCTGGGAATATTACGGCAGGCAAAGGTGACCCAGCCGCAGATGGTGCCGCCGAAGTACCAGCCGCACATATACAGGGCGTTGGCAATGGAGCGATGCTCAGGGTGGGCGATTTCGTTGACGAGAAGCGGGGATGAGTTCCCCAGCCAGCCGGAGGCGATGCCGATGACCAGACGCGAGAGTGTAAACGTCTTCTCGTTGGGGGCGCCAGCCTGGAGGCCGACTCCGAGGATGAGGAAGAAGTAGCCAAAGTAGATTCCGAGCTTCCGACCCCAGCGGTTGGAGATCCAGGCAGCGAGGGGAAAAGCAAAACCGTTACCGAGCCAGTAAATGGCGGTGATCCAGCCCAGGTAAGTGCCGCGCGGGTACCCCATGAAGCTGTTCCAAGTGTCGAGGGCCAGGATGCCGCTCATGACCGAGCCGTCGTATCCGTTTGCAGAGGCTGTTGAGGCGTGTTAGCAAGCCCGACATAGTCTTCGGGGGAGGCTTCATGGGTTCAAGTTATCGTCAACATACAAAACATAACGAGGGAGATGATGTGCCAGTTGAGCCTGAGCAGGTGGCTCTGCTTCCACCATGGCTTGTCAATCTTTGGCACATTGGCCAGTTCCACTGTGTGGGCCGTCATGATGAATGGTGTCAGAGTAGAGGATGTCGCTGTTGTTGTTGATCGATGATGATAGCAATGAGATGCATGCTGGAGGTGGGACGAGGCATGTCTATATACCCTGGAGCTATGAATGGGAAGCCGGTAGGCGATGGCAGAGGCAAGATTTGCTGAGCTCGGAGCGCCGTCAGGCGCCGAAGTTTTGCTCCGCGATCTTGAACTCCGCCTCGACTCTAGCCGTTCCCCATGGAGACGCCTGACTGGACCTTTACGGGGTTCAACTAGTCCGGGGGCGGGGACACACCAATGCGAGAGTCATGCAGAGGGAGAATTACCACAGGGATGAAAGCACCAGCAAGCGGTGGTTCTTGCTGCTAAAATTCCCGTAACAAGACTTGGGCGAGTCAGATGCTGTTCTGCTCTGGATCCATGATCATCTCGTTGGTCATTGCGGAGATTTAGCATCTTCTTGGTCAAGTTGTAGAACGACGTCTGGTTGACAATATCCCGAGGCGGAGAAATATGTTGCTGGTGGAGGGTGAGTTGGTGAACAGCCGCCCACTTGGCCCTGGCCCCATATTCTCCGCCTTCCATGCTTCAAGCGCGACATCATCACTCGAACGCGTGGAGATGCTAAAGTGCGACATTGATCCTGCGTCTAATCTAACGATAAAGATGCCGCTAGATGTCATCGGCCAAGATTTGGCCGATCGACCGACGGCGTATAAGTTCTCTGTCGTCCGTAACCTCGCGCTGCGCTTGGGAGATGGACGAACTTCTCGCGCGGTTCCCAGACCATCATTGCCCTTCCACGTTCTTGCAGGTTGCTTCCGCACCAGGATTTGGATCCAACCATGGACGTCGAAGACCTTATTGAACAGCTCACTCTTGAAGAGAAGGTTCAGCTGACAGCTGGTAAGAGGACGCCCATTCGACTCAAAATTTGAGGAATCATCGTCCAATCCACTGATATTGTATGACAGGCACGGGCTGGTGGCATACGACTGCGATTGACCGACTTTCAATACCTTCGATTCGTCTCTCCGACGGCCCCAATGGCGTCCGCGGCACCCACTTCTTCGACAGCACGCCGTCAGCGTGTCTCCCCTGCGGCACCGCCCTGGGTGCGACTTTCGACACAGACCTGGCCCAGCGCGTAGGCCGCTTGCTTTCAGACGAGGCACACGCCAAGGGTGCCCACGTTATCCTCGGACCGACAGTCAACATTCAGCGTGGTCCTCTCGGCGGCAGAGGATTCGAGTCTTTCTCTGAAGATCCGGTGCTCTCCGGCATCATCGCCGGCCATTATGTTCGCGGTGTGCAGGAGTCCGGGGTGTCGGCAACGCTGAAGCACTTTGTCTGCAATGATATGGAAAGCGAAAGAATGGCCGTGGATGTGCAAGTCACGGATCGGGCCCTCCGCGAGGTCTACCTCCTCCCCTTCATGATCGCCATCGAGATGGCCAACCCCAGGGCCGTCATGACAGCATACAACAAGATCAACGGCGCCCACGCACCAGAGAACCACCACCTCCTTCAAGATATCCTTCGCGATGAGTGGAAGTGGGACGGCCTCGTCATGAGCGACTGGTACGGAACGTACAGCACATCCACCGCCATCAGGGCAGGGCAGGATCTCGAGATGCCTGGGCCTAGCCGTTGGCGCGAGGAGGCCCTCGTCCACGCCGTCACCGCGAACAAGGTCAAGCGCCAGGAACTCGATGAGCGCGTGCGTAACGTCCTTAAGCTGATCAAGCACTCTCTCGAGAACACCGCCATCCCCTCCAACGCCCCAGAGGGTGAGGCAAACACACCCGAGCACGTCCGGCTGCTCCGCGAGGCGGCAGCCAAGTCTCTTGTCTTGCTGAAGAACGAGAGGAGCATCCTTCCCCTGGATCCTGAGAAGCGCATCGCGGTGATCGGACCGAACGCGAACATTGCCACTTACTGCGGCGGCGGCAGCGCATCACTCAGGGGATACCGGACCGTGACGCCGTTAGAGGGTATCCGAGGGCTCGCCAGGAATGTCGAGTTTGCGCAGGGCGCCTACGGTCACCAGTCTCTGCCCCTGCTCGGCAAAAGGTTGCGGACTGTTGACGGCAAGCACACGGGCTTCACTCTCAAGGTGTACAACGAGCCCAAGCCGACGGAGGGTGAGGACACGCGGAGGGTGCTCGAGGAGCGGCTTCTGGATGACTCCAATATGTGGTTCGTCGACTATGAGCACCCTGAGCTGAACAAGGTATGGTATGCCGAAACTGAAGGCATCCTGACCCCTGAGACGTCAGGCGACTGGGACTTTGGCCTCTCGGTCCATGGCACCGCTCAGCTCTTTATCGACGGCAGGCTCGTCGTATCCAATGTGGAGAACCAGCGAAACGGCGGCAGCTTCGCCGGCTGTGGATCGGCTGAGGAGACAGGCAGCGCCAGGCTCGAAGCCGGTCAGAGCTACCGCATCCTCGTGCGCTGGGGTAGCTCCCTGACATCTGGGCGCAAGGTCTCGGGCGTGGTGGACTTTGGCCAAGGCGGCCTTCGATTCAGCGGTTGCCCCAGGCTTGATGCCGCCGCTGCGATTGAGGAAGCAGTTGCGCTGGCGAAGTCTGTCGACCAAGTTGTCGTTTGCGCAGGTTTGAGTGGCGAATGGGAGTGTGAGGGACAGGACCGTTCTCACATGACCCTGCCGCCGGGAACGGACGAACTGATTACAGCCGTCATCAGGGCGAACCCAAATACTGCGGTTGTCATCCAGAGCGGCACGCCTGTTTCGATGCCTTGGATTGAGGATGCCGGTGCTGTTGTACAGGCCTGGTTCGGGGGTAATGAGGGAGGAAACGGCATCGCCGACGTTCTCTTTGGCGCTGTCAACCCGGTAAGTCGCTAACTCGCCCCCCTCATGTGATTCAGTATCCACAGGAGCTAATGTAAATTCGCCAGGCCGGCAAGCTGCCTCTTACGATGCCTCGACGATTGGCCGATAACCCGAGCGCCCTAAGCTTCCGCTCCGACAACGGTCGTGTCCTGTACAGCGAAGACATCTACGTAGGTTACAGGTGGTACGACACTCTGGATATCGACCCGCTCTTCGCTTTCGGACACGGTCTTTCTTACACGTCTTTCGAAATTTCCGATCTCATGATCGCCGAGTCAGGGGACAAGTCGAAGGACAGCGACGCACCTAACCTCAAGGTGCGGGTCAACGTTCGCAACACCGGCTCGCGTGGCGGTGCCGAAGTCGTGCAGATCTATGTCAAGCCAGCGGCGCCTACACCCATCACCGGCACGGCGGAAAACGCCATTGCTCGACCGGCTAAGGAGCTCAAAGGATTCGTCAAGGTGCAGGTTGAGGAGGGTGAGATTGTAGTTGCCGAGGCTCATCTGGACTTTTTGAGGGCGACAAGCTACTGGAGTGAAATGGAGAACTGTTGGCGCAGCGATGCCGGCTCCTACACAATATTGGTGGGAACGAGCAGCCGGGGCAGCTTCTTGGAGCAGGTTGTGGTGGCTCAGAAGACGAGGAGATGGACAGGGCTTCGGAGCTGAGCTGGAGAGGCATCCAAGTCTTGTCATGGTACATAGCTCTAGGCAGGTATAATGCAAAGAAATTTATGATAATGTTTTAGCCAAGAAAGAGGCATCTAAGTACAGTCATCTTATACGGCCCTAGACATGGGAACAGTGTAAAGAACGTTTATGAGTAATGCTCTACCCAAGTGAGAGGCATCTTAGTCCAATTATGCTACCTAGCTCTAGACATAGGAATAACGTAGTAATCATTCATGATTAATGTTCTGGCCAGGTTAAAGAAGTGCAAGTCCATGCCAATTGAAGCTTAAGGTGAGACGGAGCGGCGGACAATTAGGAGCACCTGGGTCTAGCCCCTGAAGCGCTTGGTTTGTCTGCCCAAGGTCTCTTGGGGCTCTTTTCACCATGATTCCAGGCTCTTCCCCACAAACGAGCTGAGCTAGCGCCGTCGACGGCCTGGAATGACTCAGGGACAAGCGACACGACGGGTCCGATCAGCCGATGGACGGATGGTCCGATCAGCTGGGACAGATATTTCTCCGCTTGCTCCCTCCGTTTCTAACCCCATTCCTTGTTCCCCAGGATCAGTTTCTCCCCCTTCGTTTCGACGCCGACTTGCCCCAATGGATCCATGTCACTCAGATGCTGAGCCATCCCCCGGACGGAGCCAACCTGCCCCCGCGGAGGAAAAGTCGACTACAATTGCCACGCGAGCTTGCGATGCATGTCGTGCAAGGAGGAGAAAGTGCGTCTTTGCTGAGGAGCCCGATCTTGGGGTTTCCCCACCAAACGACAACGGGACGCCACAATGTGCCGGCTGCATCAAACTCGGCCTCCCTTGTAGCTTTGACATTCCCACGAGAACTCGAGGTCCTAAGAAACGGCAAGTGAAAGGTCCTGTCAACCCTCCTCCGCTCAACTCATTGCTAAGTGGCAGGACATGCAGACGCCGCCTCTCATCTACGATCCACAGCGATCCCCCCTCGGCAGTGACAAGTCAAAGACCATACGATGATGGACTGCTGCGTCAAGATGTTTTTGTTACCGCCTCTCCTTCAGCGTCGCATCGAAGTCCCCTGGTTCCCGAGGCAGGCTTTCACTACCCGACAGATGAGCTCTATCCCCGGCCACTCTTCCACGTCATCATGACCGACTACCTCCAGCGGATCTACCCCCTCGTTCCCGTCGTCCACCGTCCAACATTCAAGGCCGAACTGGCCTCAGATCGAGACGTCACCGACTCGGAGTTTCTCTGCCTTGTCTTGAGCCTGACGGCCCTGACGATCGGCCTCTTACCGTCGAGGTTCGACCACTACCGAGCCATGGCCCCGGAGTTGGTTGACCGGTTCCCTACGCGGAGCGCCATGATCAACTACTGCGCCCAAATGTGCACCCGCTTGCGGACCACTGGCTACTGGGACCACGTGAACCATCGAAAATGGGCTGTGTGTTACAGCCTGTCGATAGGTATCTTCCAGACCGGCCAAACCAACCAGAGTCGAATGCTCGAAGTCGAGGCCGCGCAATTTGCTCGCCTCTTGGGCACACACCGAATTTCGGAATACGAAGGCTTGAACTATATTGAAACGCAACTGCGGAAGAAGGCTTTCTGGCTTCAGTTCTACGGGTTCGCGTGCGTTGTATAAAAGTCTTGAGAAAGCCGGACGCATGGTTGACAAAGTCTTCTAGGCACTCCCTGATTCATGTCGGACGCCGCGAGCAGCTGGCCTTTCTCGACCACTACACCTTACGAGACGTCAATTTTTCAGCTTTGGTCCCCCTCGACGTCGAGGACGAGCTGATCACCGAGACGACCGTCTTTCATCACACGACACTGGATCCGACGACATCACCCATGACCAACGAGAGCCAAGCGTTCGACGCGCCAAACACGGCGTTCAGTTGCATCAGCGCATTCATCGCGGCCTCGCAAGTCTTCTTCAAGGCGATGCAGGAATCACTCTTCCACGAGAGTTGCGATTGTGGCCTTCACCGCACGCCGGAGGTGCGCCTCTCTCGACTCCAGAACTTGCTCGGAGAGCTCCAGTACATGCTCGACGACCTCCCACCCTCCATGCGACAGTGGGTAGTTGCCGAGGAAAGTTGTCAGGTGCGGGACGATTTTGGTTCGGACACGGACACGCCTGCAATCGCCCATGCACAGCGAGAAATCACTCGCGCCAACCTGCATTTCACCCACCTCTGGCTGCAAAACTTCCTCCTCGAGAAGATGGACCTCATCCTGCAGCAGCAGGGCTCAGAGGCTGATATGACACCCGAAGCAGCACCAAAGTCTGCGGCCCTCCGCGCCAACTGGACGGCACGGGAGGATATCTGCCGCCAGATGCTGCACTTGCTGCATAGCATACCCCATGTTTATCTTGAGCCGAACGGGCTATATCTGGTGAGTACTTATAGCCAATCCCGCAGACCCCCCTTGAGAGATGATATAGGTCTAAACAAGTTTCGTGTCCAAGGCGTACAAAGTCCGTGATGTAGCCGTGGCATTGCTCAACTGCCCGTTTGAGGCCCACGAAGGCCCTTCCCGCCGAGCCGCCGAGTACATGCGTGACTTCACGAGTATGCTGTCTCGCCTTGACCGCAGCGAGATCATGAACACTGCGAGCCTGAAGAGCTGGGTTGATAAAGACCGAGAGACGATGCGATAGCCGCTCATGAAACACTTCACCGGTGGTACGATTCCCGAAAAGCAGAGCTTGGGTGGCAGTTCCGTGCGTTGGTGTGCAATGCACATCATTTAGCCAAACGAGCGGGAAAATCTTTAAAAGAATCCTGTGCTCGTTCGATATGAGGTATCCTGAGCTTCAACCCATAAGGAGCAACTCCGACCTTCCAGCTCGCTTACAACGTAGCTTACACCCATACCAAGACCTGGGCACAGGTCGGCTATTCAGCGGGCTTACGAAGTCAATATATCTCCAGCGGGGCCAGGCGACCAACTGCAACCCTTTTCGATTGCGCCGCAAGATCGACACGGAGTGCAACGACGTTGGGCTCACGGCGCAGTCTTGGATGCATGTTCTACCAAGCAACACTATTCAACCGGTTTGACGAGACGGAAGCAATGTTGTCACCCGCTCGCAAAAGTTCCAATACATGCGGGCTTGTCCTTCAAGTCCCCGCATCGAGCTATCTCGTTGTAACACGAATTCGGCCTCCATCTGCAGCGCCGAGCCTTGAGCACGCACCTGAATCAGCGTGAAGCGACAGATCTTGACTCTGCGTACACTCGGGGCGGAACTCGACGCCTCGAGATGAGAACCGAATGGGCCCTTCCGCGGTCCTAGAAAGTAGACGTGGATATCTAGAGTCCGAGCGGTAACAGAAAGTGACTGGCTGAAAGACTATAAATATGGAAGTTCATCCACCGGTGATCCCAGCAACAGGGACTCGATCACTCAAACCCATCAAAAACATCAACAACAACCTCTTCAACGCTACAAATCATCCAAACGCCACCATGAAGTTCAGCATCACCGCCCTCTTCCTCGTCGCCGGCCTCGCCATGGCTGCCCCCGCCGTCGAAAACCGCGAGCCTGCCGTCGAGAAGAGGCAGCGCTGCGGTGCCGGCTTCGTTTGCATCGGCAACGTGTGCCATCTCAACTCGTGCAACCAGGGGGGCTGCACCCTGATCCCTACCAGCGGCAGGTGCTAGATGTGAGTCTGCATGCGCACTGCTTTTCAGATGGTGGCGCCCCGAGTCGCAAGCTGACCATTGCTTGGGGCAAGTAGGTAGATTCTCGAGCTTGCAGCCGAACCATCGCCATCACATGCCGGACAGTATGTGCGAAGTCAAGATGGTCGACGTTGGAATGCTGAGAATTGCAGGTGGATGTGCTAGTGGGAGTCAAGGGCGAGGTTCACCATGTGGCTGTAGAAAGGTCATCGCCAGATATCTTGGACACAGCTGAAAACCCCAATCGAATATTTGCTTGCCCGAAGGACTTGAAAATTTACTTGAAGGACGCTCACAGTATGATCCGTGATTTTGACGATTCTGTGTACCCTTGACTCACATGATAGTAACGATGGCTAATTTTACAGCTAGTTTCCATGGAGTTGAGCAGCCCTTCAGAGATATAGTATCCAGCACAGCATCGCGGCAACCCCGTTCATTCCATAGATAGAATTTTAAAGATCATGTTCTGCCGACCTTCAACCTAAAGATTAACAGGTTCCTGAAACAGGATTACTAAGAACAGCTCATAGATTTCTATTCAGAAGGGACATCACCACAGCCTGTGGAGGAGCGCACCCTTCCTTTGTGAAGCCTCATTGCTTTCCGTCTCGTCCAGCATCCTGTCAACCTGCCGACGAACAACTTCTAGCTCTGATTCGATAATTTGAAAACGTCAAGGTCAACCGTGATATTATACAATTCAGACTAGACATTCACTGAAAGGAACTTGACCACGAGTCCAAGGAAGGCGTTCCAGAAACCTCAAGAGATCCTAAAGAAGAGAATACCTAACCATCTCTGCAGATCCGGCGACCTTGACAATATCAAGCGCGCGAAGGAAAGACTTCAGGGGCTGCGAACCGGTTTGGGCCTATCCCTTGCACCAAGCATCTTGCTACTCGAAGCCTTGTCGTGCTGGCAGACCAACGACATCTCACAGTAAGAGAAACAGCGACGCCAACGGAGAATTTTCTGACACGTCAAAAGTGTTTTACAATTTTGGCATATACCTCGTCATTTGACCCTACATACACATCGCCCCCCTCGCCATGCTACACCACGCGACAATCACCGGCAAAAAGACAAGACCACAAGAAAAAAGGACTTTTTTTGACTCTCCCCACCATCACGGGGAGCACCGCCCAATCCTTCCCAGCTTCCGCGCCCCTCTCTCGAAACGGGGGGGACAACGTGGTGGTATATGCTGACCAAGACACTTGATGGACAAAAAATTAGAGACGCCGTAAAAGAGCCCAGAAGAAACCCCGAACGCGGAAAAACCAGGCCGAACACATCTATCCGTGCCTGCCGCCCGTCCGCTCGCGCATCATCTTGCGCCTCTGCAGGTCCTTCTCGCTATCCCACGTCAGGAACTCGTGCAGTCCGGAGCCGCTCGGCACCATCGGCAGGACGGGCACCTTGCGGTCCGTGACGACCTCGAGCAGGGCGGGGCCGTCGCTCTCGATCAGCCAGCGCAGGGCGTCCTGGATCTCGTCGGGGTTCTCCAGACGACGGCTCTGCACGCCCATGGCGTCGGAGAGCTTCTGGAAGTCGGGGTTGACCGAGTGCGTGTGGGCGTAGCGATCCTCGTAGAAGAGGTTCTGCCACTGCGTGACCATACCCTGCTCCTCGTTGTTCAGAACGATGACCTTGACGCCAATGTTGAACTGCGCGGCGGTGGAGAGCTCGGTCAGGGTCATGTTGAAAGAGGCGTCGCCGTCAATGTCGATGACGAGGGCGTCGGGCTGGGCGACCTTGGCGCCGATGGCGGCCGGCAGGCCGAAGCCCATGGTGCCGAGACCACCGGAGGTGATCATGGAACGGGGGTGGCGCCAGCGGAAGTGCTGGGCGGTCCACATCTGGTGCTGGCCAACACCGGTGGTGATGTAGGTGTTGTCCTTGCGGTCGGCGGTCATCTTGCTGAGCTCCTCGATCAGGGTCTGGGGCTTGATGAGACCACCACGCTCGGTGCGCTCGTAGTCGGACAGGGGCCAGCGCTTCTTCCAGCCGTTGATCTTGTCGAACCAGGCGCTGCGGTCCGCCATGGAGCGGAGCTCGACATGGGGCAGCATCATGGCAACGTTAGTGGCGACGTCACCCTCGACAGCCTCGACAGCCTGGACGACCTTGTTGATGTTCTTGGGCATGATCTCGAAGTGGACGATACCACCACGTCCCTCGGCGGCGGCGGCCTTGGCGCCGGGGGCGAACTTGCCGACGTTCAGAGTGACACGGTCGTCGAAGCGGGCACCGAGGGCGATGATGAGATCGGCCTCCTGCATGGCCATGTTGGCATAGGCCGTGCCGTGCATGCCGAGCATGTGCAGGGACTTCTCGTCGAGCTCGTCGAAACCACCGAGACCGTGGAGGGTGGTGGTGACGGGGATGGAAGCCTTCTCCGCGAGCTCCTTGAGGATCTCCGGGCCGTTCTCCGACAGAATGACACCCTGGCCGGCGTAGATGACGGGCTTCTTGGCGATGTTGATCAGGTCAGCGACGCGCTTGACCGAGGCGGTGAGCTGCTTCTTGCTCAGGCTCATGGCAGCCCTCGTGGCGGCGCTGGGCAGAGAGGGGATAGACGACTCGGTGGGGATGGCTCTCCTCAGGATACCAGCGGTGACATCCTTGGGGAGATCGACGAGGACGGGGCCGGGACGCCCGCTGGTGGCGATCTCGAAGGCCTCGTTGATGCGGCGGGGCAGCTCGGCCACGCTCTTCACCATGACGTTCCACTTGGTGCAGGATCGGGAGATACCGACGACGTCGGCCTCCTGGAAAGCGTCGCTACCGATCGAGGTGGTGACAACCTGGCCGCAGAAAACAACCATGGGCGTGCCGTCGGAGAGGGCGTCCTGGAGGGGCGTGATGACGTTGGTCGCGCCGGGGCCGGAGGTGACGAGGACGACACCGGGCTTGCCCGAGGCACGGGCGTAGCCCTCAGCCATGTGGCCGGCACCCTGCTCGTGCTTGGGGAGGATGAAGTCGAAGTGCTCGGAGTTGTAGATGGCGTCGAAGACGGGCAGAATGGCGCCGCCAGGGTAGCCGACTGGGCAAGGTTAGCTGGAACGTTGCGATGGCGTTGCAAGCGAGGCTGAACTCACAGACGTGCTTGACGTTGTGCCTCAGCATCATCTCGTGGAAGATCTCTCCACCAGTCTTGCCAATGAACCTAGTTACATGTGAGCCGGCTATCGTTCGTGTAAGTGGGCGGCGGCGACGGGCAGGGGGACGTACGACTCGTCCATCTCGGGGGCTTTCGGGTCGACAAGGGGCTGGACATGGCTGGACTCGTCGGCCTGCTTGAAGCCAGAGGCAGGAGGGGGGCGGACATCTCCTCTGTAGTGGAAGGCATTGTCAGTCCATGAATGTCATGAGTCACCAGAGACGGCGGTGGCGGGAGGAGAGGGACGTACGGTGCCGGGTTGGTGGCGGAGGTAGCTTGATTCCTCACACCGGCGGGCGTCTTCTTGATGGACTGAATGGCCGAGACGGCGGGGGAGGTGGTGAGGGTGCGGATGGAGGAGGGCCTGTTGGCGACGGCTCGAAGGGCACGGCTGGCCTGGCGGCTGCGGTGCATCATGATGGGCGGTCGGGTTGTGGTGGTGGAAGTGGTGGAGGAGGGAGTGGTTCGGACGAGGGAGAGAGAGCAAATGAAGGAGGAGAATTGGATGTGCTCGGTTTCAACAAGAGGCTCGCGAAGTGTCCAGGAACGCGTGCCGTCAGTATTGGACCTTCCACACGAAAGCGTCGAATGTCAATGGGAGGGCGTGGCCGGGGGAGGTTTGTGAGGATGGAGAGAGTGGGAGGTGCCCGGGCCTGGAGGCGAAAGTAGGATCACAGGTTTAGTTTGGCGACTGCCCTGGGCCTGGGTCACTGTGGCTGGCTGGGCAGGACCGACCGACCGGCGCATCGGAGGTGGAAAAATATCAGTTGGCGGCATTCCGTGAGTCAACTGGTCGGAATGCACCAGAGTGTGGGGTCGGGCGCCTCTCGCGTGGCGATATCGGCCTATGGCGCTGCGAGCGATTCGATTGAGGCGCTGTCATTGGCCGATCTTTATTCGTTCTGTGGGGAGCTCGACTCAGGCGGGCTGGCCACGGTCGGCAGCAGCAGGCGACTTCTCCCTTCCCAGGTTCCCCTCCTTGCCAATGCTCACCCTCGACAGCTCCGAATCAGGAGTCTGGGGTAATGCCGTTTGACTCATTGATGGTATCGCCGGTGCTGTTTCCAGAGCAGAGGCGCCTGTGCGAAGCATTGACATGTCGCTGGTGCGAGGCATGGCGCATTTTGGAGGTGCCACGCAGGTGACATCATTCTGCCTCCAGGTGCTACCTTCCTGGGCAGGTACCTAACTAAGTAGGTAAGGTAGGTACCTCAAGGTCTGAATGTATGGCGTCCACATGCAAAGCCGCCGCCGTTGCAGCCACAAACACTCAGCACGCAAGGCGCCGCTGGCACGAGGAGTCTGTGCTTGTTCGTCTTGTAAATCTTCAAAGCATGCCTGGGAAGACAAAAACCATAAACACAGTTCGGCCAACCCACGCCGGCGACCCCAGCTCATGCATCACCCCCCAACCCCTTCATGATAGCCACCGCCCGCTTCGCGATGCCTGCATCAACGTCACTACCTCCCTCGGCCCTCGTCTCGAACCCCTTCACCCAAAACGCCCACCTCTCCTTTCCATATCCACCCTCACCCCCAAACTTCTCACCCGCTCGCAGACTCCTCGCCTCCGGCCCCGAGAGCACCGGACCGTCCGCCACGAGCTGCGACACTCTCGTCCCGGCGTGCACGATCCAGAGGGCCGCCGCGGCCGCCAGGTACGCCGCCTCCTTCGCCTCCGCCACGTCCTCCTCAAAGGCCGACCGCAGCTGCCACAGCGCAAAGTCGTCGCCGGAGATGAGGTTGCGGCTCCAGAGCAGCGCCATGAAGGCCTGAAGGCTGAGGTAGCTGGCGAGCTGGGCGTCCGTCGGGGGGCGGCTGGGCTCGAAGGGGGCTGTCTGTGTCAGTTTTCTCATTCACATCACAAGGGGCTGGATGGAGGACGTACGGCCGAAGACGTCACGGAGGTTCCAGCCGAATGTGTGCAGCGCGCGGGAGGTTTCGAAGCCGTTCTGGGATAATTAGCGACGGTTAGACGCAGCAGGTGAGAGATACGCACCGTAGTCTCGGTGTGCACTGTCTTGGGCGACAGTGACAGCGTCTCGACGGTTCTCACGAGCTTGATCAGCGCCGGGTGATCGTACGGGATCTGCTTAGCGACGTCGATAATCATGTTGTAGAGTGCGTAGTGCGCGTCGGTGCCATCCGATCCAGGTGGGCCAGGGAGGCTAGCAGCCAGGTCCTTGGCCGTTGATTCCGCCGTCACGGTGCTGCTCGAGTCGGCACCGAGAAACGACTTGACCGTGCTGAAAGCGGCGGCGTCATCGTAAGACACATCGTCGGGTGTGTAGCTTAGGTTGAGAGCCTCAGCCATCGTGATAATGTTGGGTGATAGACGCGGGGTTGGTAGTCGTTGTGGATGTCTGGCAGGACTGGAAAAATAGGCAGAACGCTTGGTGAGTAGTATGGCGTGTGGTCTCAAACGAAACAAAGCTCTGAATATATCTGTCCTGAACGGAGACCGAGAGATAACGTTGGACATTTGAGGATTGACATGTGGAAGATCGCCCAGGCACCTCGATCCACGGATGCCCCTCAACTGCCGACGTCACAGGCGGCGGGGTGCCAGGCCATAGGAGAGGGAGAGGGACCAAAGTGGGGGTCCCGTTCCAGGCCTCCAACGCTGCTACGGTGCGCCCCGTGGCCCAGTCCCCGGCTCCGGTTCGTCCCACCTACCAACCTTCGGCGATCTCCTACAGTGGCCCCTCAATCCCTCATGCCTACCCCTACCCAGCTGAGTGGGCATTTGGACCCATTCAGCGCCTTGCTTTGGTACCGTCGAATTTGAGTTGCGTCCTTGCTTAGGTATCTCACCAGTTTGCATTGACTTCTTCGTACTCCTATTCCCGCACCGTGCAGATGATTCTAAAAGGGCGGGTTTTCTTCAGGATGCAGGTCTTGGGCCGTTATGAGATGCAACTTAAAAACAAAATACCTGGCACATGTATCCCAGTGACGCTTCTGCCTACTCTGTGGCCAGATACTGTGGCCAGATACCAACACCATGGCTTATTTCTGGAATCTATTTCTTCATCAGCCGGGCCCGTCAACTATTGATCGAAAAAACAAATAGCTTCACATTCGTGATGATGGTGTTAACCTGTTCGCTGGTTCAGACAATGTCGCATCATCTGTACTCTGAACCAAGTTCGGAGACTATTTTGAAAGGCCGAGTACCAAGCTCAGAGCACAGTTCTTTGATCGCCAATAACGGGTTGCCGGATGGTTCTTGAAGGTGCTGGCCGGCGCCTACCTGTCCCAAACCTAAGTGGTAATGGAATTGTCGTGGCGACTCTCGCCAACTGCGTAGTTGCCTCAAAATCAGTCAACGAGCAAAAGATGACCCGCCACTCTCTCTGGGGGGCAGGCACCAACTTCCTCCCATCTCTTACCCATTGTACTTGTCCAGGTCCTCAGAAGTACCGTTTGACAACCTCAACGCCCTCTCAGCACAAGCCACTAGGCTCATCGACCCTGATACGACAGATAAACATACCATCTCGGCTTGGCCACCGACTCTTCTCCGGGCCATGGCAGCGACAATGGACGGCTTAGATGGCGCGGAGATAGAATACGACTGGTCCACATGCCTTGATGCTGCTCACTTCAAACTGGAAGTCCCCGACAATGTCCGCTACGGAGCCAAGCCCAGTGTTCCCCTGAAAGACAAGCAGGCCGATAGGGTCGAGGACAAGATCGTCGCAGAGCGTGAGAGAATCGAAAGACAGCTCGGCCCGCGCACCCAGGCAGAGCAACGTATCATCGATGCGGCCGACCTGATCCTGATCCGCCGGCAAAACATCCGCCACGCCCGTAACCGCGAGCGCCGCTTCGAGACCCCCTCCAAATACTACTCCCCGGCCGAGGACCCCGAGCTGAGCCAAATGCAGAGACCCATCTTCAGAGGTCTGTACGACATGAGGCTGCGGCCCGTCAAGTACTACATGGGCCACAAGCCGGGCGACTTCATCTTCCGCTACTACCACCTGCCGTGCCTGCCGTTCCGTGACCGTCGCAGGTGGGTGTATGAAGGACAGGTGCCGCACCTGCGGTACGAGTACGACGCTCGGCTGCTGAACAAGCTCTTCCCTGAAGTTCTCGAGGCTCTCCTCTGCCTCATGAAGTTTGACGAGAACAACCCCTCAGCGGAGCCTCCCGACTGGATCCTGGAGACGCAGAGCCACGGACGCGTTGCACTGGCAGAGCCCAAGATCCAATCGCGCATTGTTCAGGCCTGGAAGAAAACTGTCAAGGGTCATCGGCGTGAGGGATACATCGAGATACTGCACGGATCGCATCTGGTGCAGGAGATGGCTTGGCTGTACAAGCGGGGGGAAGTCGCGATCCCGTCAAAGCTCTACCAAGCACTGCTTCTGATCATGCCCGACCTCGAAACGGTCCACGAGCTTTCCGACAAACACGACGAAGCCCTGGAGGAAAAGGCACGTGAGCTTCTCTTCGATGGTGGCGAGGGGTGGAGGGTCGTGAATCCCGACGAGGAGTCCCGCAGAGCCTATACCAAGACCATGAAGCACACGCTTTTCGACTGGCAGGACTACAGCGAGGAAAAGGAACAGAATGAGCGAGAACTCGATTGCAGCCATGTGCTTGTGTATACCCTGCACTGCGACAACTTGAAGCCTTGTGAGATAAGGGGTGAAGCGGCCCAGACGGTAGCCCACGTCCTGGAGGCGGAAGGGGCCCACATCAGCACATCGGAGAAACCTTTACGCGACTCCCAGGAGCCTGGGCCGAACCCCTGCGATCGCCATTTTTTACTACAGCCTCAACATCCGACTCCTCCACGTTTCTCGCGGTGCGCCATCCACGAACACCACAACAAGCTGCGGCTCGAATACGGCCCCGACCACGGCTACTACCCCGACGAACGATACGCGGACCAACCCACCGTCCCCGAACGCGTCAACATCACAGGGCTCGCCGTGCAGATCGCCCGCAGCAGCGCCACTCGCAACCAGGACGAGGCCGACGTCGGTTTCGACTTCATCTCGGGCAGCAGCTCATCCGACTCGACAGTCTCCCTCGGCGGATTCTAACGGGCTTCGTCGACTCAATTGATACCCGCGGCCCCGAAACCTCCCCCGACTCGCCGCCCAATCCTTCAACCACAACGGAATAACGAAACACCCACACCCCCCTTCCACAATGGCTCTCCTCCCCTTCACCCTCACGGGCCTCCTCGCCCGCCCGACGCTCCCCACGGCCGCGACCGCCACGACGATCCTCCCCCTCCTCCGCACCTTCACAACGACCCCCGCGGCGCTCGCCAAGGGCGCCAAAAAGTCCAAATCCGCTCCCGGCTCCGAGTTCCGCGCCCGCGTGGCCAAGCTCCGCGGCAACCTGCACGGCAACGCGCCGCCGCCGCTGCGCATGGCCCGCAACCGCCACCTCCGCCACTGGACCATCCACCGCGCCTGGCAGCTGCACCAGCGCACCCTCCGCGAGGCCCACGAGCGCGAGCTCATGCGCCAGCACCAGGGCATCCACAACGCGTGCGAGGAGCTGCGCGCCACCGAGGGCCCCGGCCTCAACGCCGAGGGCTACCTGTACCGCGTCGCCCTCGAGAAGAAGGGGCTGTACGGGCTGGACGCCGTGCCGATCGAGTACGCGAGGCTGCAGACGGAGACGCCCGCCAGGGTGGCCTGGGATCACGACTGGAAGAGGTAGACGGCCTGGTGGGCGGAATGGCTAGCTTCACACCGGCACAGCGAGATTTCCCTTTGGTTTCGTATCATACTGTATCAACATTGTGTCGCATAGAGAGTTTCTGGGGCAGGCAGACAGAAAATTGGTCCAATGCCGAGATGTGTTCATTATTATGGGATAAACCGCGTCCAACGTGTGAGTGATGCTGCACGACAGCTAGCATTTGAAAAAAAAAAATAGAACAAGGCATAGCAGCAAGCCCGCCGTCCGGGCGCTCGCGCCGGAAAGGGGGCCATCCCATCTGTCCACCAATCTTCGCCATTGCCTGGTCTTGTTCACCCACGGAACGCCAGGCTAGCTCAAGATGCTTTTGCGGAGGGCCGACGCCGATGCTTGCCCCTTGGCGCTTATTATACACACTGTGGCAGGGGAACATGCCGCGCTGCTGTTTTCCGGTCTCCGGTCCCGGAGCGAAAGAGAGAGACGTTTCGTTGTGGGACGCGGTCGGTGGCGTCGCTTATCAGTTGTAGAGCTGCACGGCAACGACAGTGGTGACGATTCGAGATGCGCCCTTTCGCTCGTTTTGGGCGTGCCGTTTCGAGGAATACGTCCTGTGGATTCGTGGCACGACATGTGGGCGACGAGCCGCTCCGAGGTGTGTCGGCCAGCCGTCACCCGTCTTTTGTTTCCCTCCTCCCCACCTCTGTTCACTCATCCTCCGCCCGTGTCGAATTCGAACGAGACGCCTGTTCAGAGGATCACGCAGCACCCGCTGCCCTCGCCCTTCTCGAACGTCAACAGCGCCGCGCGCGTGGCAGCCTCAAAGACGTCGTCGACGCCCTCGCCGCTGAGGCTGGAGCACTCGAGGTACTTCCGGGCGCCGACCTCACGAGCGACGGCATCGCCCTGGGCGGTGGTGACGAAGGGGAGGGACTTCTTGCGCATCTCCTCGACTGCGACGGGGTCTTCGCGAAGGTCCTTCTTCAGGCCGACGAGCATGATGGGGACGTCAGGGCAGAGGCGACTGGCTTCTTCTATCCACTGCGGTGTTTGTCAGCTGGCTGTGTGGCATGATTGATTGGGGGGGTTGCGGGCTGACCTTGTGCTTCACGTTGTCGAGCGAATCCGGGGTGTCGACGGAGAAGCCGATCAGGATGACGTGCGCTTTGGAGTAGGCGAGGGGTCGAAGTCGCTCGTAGTCCTCCTGGCCGGCGGTATCCCATAATGCGAGCTGAACGGACTTGCCGTCGACGCGACAATCTGTGACATAATTCTCGAAAACGGTGGGGATCTAATCGGGACATCAGGTTAGTGAGCTCGGTCGGCCGGGGTGCATTTGCGTGTCTGGAGGTCGCTGGCGCTGGTGTACTGACATAATGCTGTGATGGTTGGTTAGCAAAAGAGGGTCTACAGTCATTTCGAGGGAATGAGATGGGAGAGACGCACTGTTGGAAAGTATCCTAGCGTGAAGACGCTGAGCAGACTGGTCTTGCCGCATGCTCCGTCACCGATGATGACGAGTTTCCTGTCGGGGGTCTCATGTCAGCGTCGTGCGTCGTGCAGTGTCGCAGCGGTCGTGGTTGCAGGGCGTGAGGATGTGACGGAGAGGACATGGAAGGGGCAGATGGCGTTATCGATCGAGGCGTGCATCGGGGTCGATTGCCAAGGGGCCTGGCGGGGACGGATCGTCGTCGTACCTTCGAATGACATTCTGGGTATTTGAGGCGGCCATGGTCGGTGGAGGAGGAGAAGGAGGAGGAGGAGCAGGTAGATAGGTCGGGAGAGGGGGAGAGAAGGGGCTCCTGTGTCAATTGGAGGAGAGAGGGGAGGCCGGAGCGGGTGCCTGGCGATGTCGAGTGAGGATTCGGCTGGCTTGGGTTGGTGTCGGGCTGATGTTGTCGAGAGGAGTTGGGAGGATAGGAAATCGAGTTCGATTATCGAAATCCCGAATGTCAAGCAGCAGCAAGCCACAGTAGGAGCCACAGGCTAGCCACGTCGGTGCCGGTCGGTCGGTCACTGGGGGGAGAGCAGTTGGGGCTGGCAGGGTCGTCGGGTCAATCGGGTCGGGGTGGGCGAATTCTTTGCTTCCTGTCTTGGGAGGCCTAGAGCCTAGAATGTTGGTTTGAGTGTTCGAGGCCTTTGATGGGTCGAGAGGCTGGGGTGTTCGCGGTGACGGAGGGCGGTGTTCGTGATCGGGAGGGAGATTGGACGGGGGAGAAGGAAAAGAAGGGGAAGAAGGAAAAATAAGGGAAGTGACCGTGACGATCGGCCTGAGGCGCGGCGCTGGCGTCGGTGCTGGCGCTGGTCCCGGTGCTGCTGCGTGCTGGGGATGGGGGAAAGGATGGGGTAGGTAAGATCGAGCTGTGAGAGCGAGCGCTTGAGGGGCAGGAATACGAGCTGAAGAATTTCGACTCGAGTTTGTCGTCCCTGCCTGGGTCCTACACCTACCTACCTGCACTTTGCCAACGCTTGTGTCCTCAGTCCTGAGTCCTGAGCCCCGAGTCCTGCGTCCTACGCCCTGCAGTCTTGCGTCCCGCGTCCTTGCGTTCCGTCCTTCATGTCTTGCTTGTTTGGCCGGACTCTGTTCCGGTGGTCTCGTAGACACATGCCTCCGCAGACTGAAGGCCAGCGCTCTGAGCTGCTCAAACACCAACGGGAGGCCCCCAGGCGCCCGGGTGGACGGGGGCTTCGTGCTGCTAAGCTGCGCCATCCTCCGGCATCCAGATGGCTTACTTTCCCTGCCGTCCGTCATGCCATGCCCCGTTCGTTCGCTGATCAATGGCGAGCAAGATGCAGCGCGCCAGCAAACCCCCACCACCCCCCCGGTCGATGTTGGCCGCGCCAGCCGTTCGGTACCTCCAGGGCTAGTTTGAGAGTGACGGGTCTGCTAGCTTGTCTAGTTCTGGTAGTTTCCAGGGCATTTGGCGGTCAACCCGAAGACATCCACACCCGATCGGTCCCCCCATGAGATCCCCTAATTGGCAGACGTCCGACGAGCACAACATATGCCGGGCAACCGGGTATCCACGCGCGGGACGGACTCGCGTATAATGGTCAAGAAAGTTTGGGCCCGTCGGTGAGAGGAGGTGTGGTAGTTGGTGAGCATTCTTCGAGGCCTCTCGTGGAACGCCCTGCGAAGAAGCAGTGTGGTCTGATTTGTCCTTGGACCTCGTGGCTAGTCCATGCTGGTTTGATCTATTCTTGAGGCAGACGGGATGTTGGTCTGCGCGCGCCTGACCCCGGTCCAAAGCCGGGTCGACATTGACTGGGTTTTCAGCATGACCATGCCACCGCATGGTATGCTCCATGTGTCTTGGGCGCGGCGGGGATCCCAATGGAGATCGAGAGATGATAAGGGGGGGGGCACGTCCGGGAAGATCACCAGGGACTGGACACCAACACCAGCATGAATCCGCCTGATATGAGGAGCTGCAAGGCTACAAGACGCGTTTAATATTCAGGGGCTTGGTAACATGATGCGTGACGATGATCCAAACCGATCTCTCAACATGGGTGCGCCTATGAGCCAGCCTACAAGCCGCGCCGGATCTGCCTGCCTGTCTGTCTGCCTGTCTGCCTGCCTGATTAGCACTAAGTAGGGAATAGAGCACCTCCAGGGCATCCGCGGAACGAACAGCGGCCGAAACAGCAAGACTGACGAACTCAGACCTCCTCGGAAATCATCGTCGTAATCCAGTGGAAAATGGAGCGGGTGGGGGAGACGGTCCCAGCACTTACTAATAGGGAGCCATGACCGCTCGACTCAACCCTGATGGCCCGGAGCCCGGCGTTCCCTCCCTTCCGTGTTGGCCTTGGGAATAGCCCGCAAGCCCGCAAGCCGTCCGGACGAGTGACGCCTGTCGCATTACATAATCACGCCCCTCCACGGTCTTGAAACGTGCCTCAGGCCGCTGACCCCGTTTTGCTTGCAGCTCCGTCACCAGCCAGCTCCAGTCAGACCACGTGACTCGCACCAAAATCGCAGCCTCGAAATCTGATTGACCAGCGGCCTCACGCCTGCAGCAAGGCCCTACTTCCCGGTCAGACCCAGGTACTCCTCCCGCCTGATTGCACCACAAAGTGACTTCCGCCCTTCCCCGACCAACGAAGACCGGGACAGGACAACCTCTACCTCACTGTGAACCAACCGAAACGAGACGAGCACCATCGCGATCAACCTCCCGCCCTCTGCCGCCCTCGCAATCCCACCCCATTCGATACCATTCTCCACGCGCTCCTTTCCTCGACCGACGCGACCTGCAGCCTGACCTCCTGCCTCGTCGCCGCCACTGCCACTGTCATCCCACTCGCCCCAACAGTGAGTTCTGCCTCGTCATCCCTCACGCCGCGCCTCAAACCAACACACTGCACCCCTCCCCCCTCCTCCCCCCTCTGGAGCCCGAGCTCCTTCCGCCATCCGATCACATTGTTCCGCCCGACGACACGTCTGTGCTGGAAACACTCGACCTGCGCTCCCTGCCCAGGCCGACCTCGACTGGCCTTGACAGCCTAACCGCCACCTGCTGCGACCCAACACCGGGACATCTTTGCTAACCTGTCCTCCCCCATCATTCTAGACAGCCGACCGATCCAGCGCCCTCCCTTCCTCCTCCACGGCCGCTCCTCCAAACCAGACCAGCTCCCCTTGACCTGCCCATGGTATCGACGTCCTTGACCTGCTCCGCGGCAGACTCTTGACATGCCTGCCAATCAACGCCAGCCGGCGGCGCAGCCTCCGCCATCGCCCAACGCCAAAGCCACGGCCAGATACACAAACAAAGATGGCTCCAAGATCATCACCGTTCCCAAGTCTGCCCAGAGCACCGAACCGTCCCAGCCCTCGACGCCGACGACCTCGACCAAGTCTCCCGCGTTGCCACCGACCAACGGAATCCACGCCGACGACCCTGCGCCCGCGGTCAATCGCAAGAAGCAGAAGAGGCGAGCAAAGGCTGCTGCCAAGGCCGCTGCAGAGCAGGCGGCGGCTACGACCGACGAAAAGCCCAACGCCACGTCCTCGACCGCACCTTCCGCCACGACGGGGCCTAAACCGGCCGCCCGCCAAGACGAAGTGGAACCCGAGCCGACCGATGACGAGGAGGACAGGGACGACGACGGCCACGACAACACTAACGGTGCCATGTCTGGCAAGTCGAAAAAGTCCAAGAAGAAGAAGAAGAAGAGCGGCGCTGCGAATCCACTCATGGACGACCCGCAGTTCGCCGATGTTCCGCCATTGGCTTCGGATCACTCTCTGCCCCCGCGCGGACCCGGCATCTCGAAAGAAAAGATCTGGAACACCAGTTCGCAAGAGGAGCGTGAGCGGATCAAGGAGTTCTGGCTCGGGCTGGGCGAGGAGGACCGCAAGTCACTGGTCAAGGTCGAGAAGGACGCCGTGCTGCGCAAGATGAAGGAGCAGCAAAAGCACACGTGCAGCTGCACCGTCTGCGGCCGCAAGCGCACTGCCATCGAGGAGGAGCTGGAGGGGCTGTACGATGCATACTACGAGGAGCTCGAGCAGTTTGCCAACCAGGCCGATGGCCCCCCGCTGCCTGGCGACTTTCCGATACGGTCCCGCATACCAAGCGCCTACGCGGCGCGGCAACCACCGTCACGGGGCCGCATAGTGGAGCACGTCGGGGATGACGACGACGACGAAGAGCTCGACTACAGTGGCGAGGAGGAAGAGGACGTCGACGAGGACGACGATTACAGCGAAGACGAACCCCCGGAAGATGTCCATCCACATGACCGCGACATGGCTGACTTCCTGACTTTCGGTAACAGCCTACAAGTCAAGGGTATGCAGCTCCTCGACTCTCTCCTCTGCAGTTATGGTAACATGGACTTAGGTGGCATACTCACCGTTGCGGATGACCTACTCAAGAACGACGGCAAGCGCTTCATCGAAATGATGGAGCAGCTGGCCGAACGACGCATGGCCCGCGAAGAGGACGCTAGGGACGCAAACCGGGGCGCCTACGGCCATCCCGTCGCAAATGGCACGTACGCGGGTCACACCCATCCTCCGCCAGAAGACGAATACGACGACGAAGAGGACGACGACGATGAGTACGACGACGACAGCCAGGACGAGGGATATGATGATGAAGAAGTGAGCTCCACTCACCATGCGCATGATCACAGTCACGGAGCTGAGCATTATTGTTGCCATCATCAGGACTCGATGACCGAGGAGCAGCGCATGGAGGAGGGCCGTCGCATGTTTCAGATCTTCGCCGCCCGCATGTTCGAGCAACGCGTTCTCACGGCATATCGTAACATGGTGGCCCAGCAACGGCAGAACAAGCTTCTGGAGGAGCTCGACGAGGAGCAGCGGCAGGACGCCCAGCGAAAGGCCAAGAAGGCCAAGGATGCCCAACGACGCAAGGACAAGGCCGCCATGAAGAAGCAGGTCCAAGCCGAGGACAAGGCTCGCCGAGACGCCGCCAAGGCTGCCGAGGAGGCATCCCGACTGGAAGAGCAGCAACGACGAGCGGAGGAGCAACGACTGAAGGCCGAGGAGAAGCGCCGGAAGAAGGAAGAGCAGAAACGGCTCGAGGAGGAAGACCGCCTTCGCAAGGAGGCCGAGCGCCAGAGGCGAGCCCAGGAACAGCTGGAGAAACGTGCAGAGCAAGACCGCAAGGTTCGCGAAGCCAAGGATAAGGAGAAGAGGCTGAAGGACGAGGCCCGCACGCGCGAGAGGGAGGCCCGCGAACACCGGGAGCGGGAACAGCGCGAGAAGAAGGAGAGGTTGGAGCAGGAGAAGCTGGAGCGGGAGGCGAAGGCCCGGACGGAGCGAGAAGCGAAGGCCAAGGTCGATAAGGAAGTCCAGGACCGTCGCAAGCAGGAAGAGAAGGCTGCCCAGAAGACGGCCGCCCTCGCCACTGCTGCCCACGCCACTGCCGCCCCGACGCCATCCCAAGCAGCAGCACCACGGCGAACGTCGCACAACCTCGTTCCCGTCCCGGCCGCTCTGCCACAGCACCAGTCCGCCCAGACTTCCTTTGCGTCGCCCAAGGTTGCCGTCGCGACGCCTGCCCTGCCGAAAGCCCCTACGCCCATTCGACCCAAGAATACGCCGCAGTCGCAAGACGCCAGCGCCGGCAGCTCGGCAGTCGGTTCGCACGCCTCTCAGTCCGGATCAGCACCCAGCCAGAACCCGTCACCGCACTCGGCGACACCCGTGCACCCGAGTCCTCACCCGTTCGTTGCCCAGCGGAAAGGCAGCGGCATCCCGCCCCTGCAGACGCACTCGGCATCGCCGCCTCACGCCAAGGGTCCCAGCGCCGGACCTTTCAACATGCCTCCCGGCATCAGTCATCCGCCTGGCTTCCCGATGCCACCTCCTGGTCTGGCCCATCGACCTCCGCCACACGATCCCATGTTTGCGCAGTTTGGAGGCTTCCGACCACCTCCCGGAATGGGGATGCCCGGACCTCCTGGTCTCAACGGACTGAACGGACCCCCTGGCAGGGGCTTCCCGATGCCGCACCCGCCGCCGGGCTTCTCTCAGCCTTTCGGTGAGCCCATGCCGCCTAATGGTCCGCCTCCCGTATCGCACACACGACAGTCGTCCGGCGGCTTCGACAACGCCCCCTCGGTTGCCTCTCAGCCCATCGGAAGGCCGGCGCCTATCGGACGGCCGGGCAGCGTGGTGCACGGCCAAGGGTCCGACCAGGCAGACGACGCCTCCAACCAGCATCTCGGAAGCAGCGCGTTGCTGGATGATTCAGAGGAGCCCATCGGGGCGGCCGCGGCGAGGCAGCGCCATCAGGCCCCCGGCCCACGACAAGCGTTCCCGAGCACCCCCTTCGGCATGGATGCCGGCTTGCACCTGCAGAACAATCCATGGAGCAACCCGTCGCCGTTTGCCGCATTCGGTCCGCCGCCCGGTCTGGGCGGTCCGACCTGGGGCAACCCCTTGGCGTCGATCCCACCCATGCCGTCTCTGGCGCAGCTGCGAACGTCAGCCAATCCCCGATCTGTCGGTGTGCGGCTCATCCTATGCCGTGCCTGCAAGGAGCTGCAAAGCAGGGGCACAGAGGGCACGGACGCATTTACGGATCTGGACTTGATCATGGGCGAGGTCGAGCAGCTCAACCGGATGGAGGGTGTCAGTCGTGAGGCCATCTCAGAGACGGAGATTCTGGACCTGGCCGAGACGGAGGGCACGCTTCAAAACGGAGGCGGCGTGTTCGACATTCGCAAGGACGCCAAGGGCCCCGGCAAGCATACAGTACGATGGGTGCCCGACTTGGGGGGTGACATGGCGCAGCCACCGCGAGCGGTGGGCGAGATCGGCAGTCCTGTCATCGGCGCCGGCCACCCGGCGTTCCCAATGCGAGGAGGACACTAGGAGCGTCCGTCTACCGGGGATTCGGCCACGACGTCGTCGTCAGAGGAAGCCGCGGCAGGATCGAAGACGAAGCATCGGCCGCTTTTCAGGGCGATACGATCGGCCATGCGCATGCGACGAGACTCCAGCGCGTCAGGGGATGAGGAAAGCCAGAAAGCCGGGAGGAGGACGGATGTGTGAGCGGATTCTTGGCTCTTTGCATGATAGCGAAACAGCAGCGAGGCCGACACGATATCGGCATAGCCGGCATGGCGCTGCCAGGGGTGCGTAGGGAGTATCCCGTGTGTGCATTGTTGTCTAAAGTAGGCAGGGCCATGTACAGGTGGAGCGTTGGTCAATAGGACTACCTTGCAAAGGTACTCGTTTCCCAGAGGTGAATGATGTTGTGATTCGTAAAGGACTGGTCTGTATTTGTACATTCCTGTCCAGCACCGGGGTGAGGAGAAGAGCCCAACGTGATGCATGTCATTGGAAAGAATTCAGGGGCATTCAGGAGTGACATTGAGGGGTTGTATTCGGCGGACTGACTGTAGCAGTGATAAATTACGCAAACTGAAGAATATTCAACAAGCAACCTAGCCGCCCGGCTAGCTCAATCGGTAGAGCGTGAGACTCTTAATCTCAAGGTTGGGGGTTCGAGCCCCCCGTTGGGCTCAATTCCTGACGCATCCATTGGATCTTCAACTTTTGCATTTCCTCCCTTGTAGGAGTTCTTTTTTTTTTTGTTGGCTTCATTGATCACCGTTTCTGGAGACTTATTCACCCAAGGCTTTTTGGTTTCATTATTCGTGTTGATGCTGCCTACATTACTCGGCCCTCGACCTTTTGAGTGACTCGAAATCCGCAACAATCACAGCATCATCAACCCTCGACGCCTTACTCTCCTGCCCGACCAACCACTCGCCCTCGGCCTGCTTTGCCTTCTCGATATTTTCCCTCGTCGTCGACCTGACCGCCGCTCTAATCCCGCGGTAGGTTCCCTGCACCGGATATGCCACTAGCCCACCAACAGCCGCCCCTGTCTTGGTGGCCAGACTGACAACCCCCTTGGCCAACCCCTTCGCAACGCCCAAGGCCCCCTCGTCCCTCTTTCCCCGGTACGTATACGTCACGATATCCGTTGCCGCCCCGGCGATGCCGCTGCGAAACTCCCGCCCCGCCACCGCCGCCCCGCTCTTGAAGTCCCGCACGTCGGCGTGCCGCTTGACGTCCTCCCCGTACAGTCGCGGCACGGCGCGCAGGCCCTCTGTCGCCGCGAGGGGGATGCTGACGAGGACGCCCTTGGCAACGCTCGTGACAATCTTTCCGGCGCGTGCCGCCGACGTCGTGGCCACTGCCGTCGAGGACGCGACCTTTTCGCCGTGTGGCGACGGCGCGCGGGAGCCGGTCCGCGAGGACTCGGGAGCCGGGGAATGCTGCCGGCTGGTACTTGACTGACGCGCCTCCGAGATGGGCTCGTAGACGAGGCGGGCCGTCGCCTGGCCCATGTTCGCGAGGGTCGAGACCGAGGCGGCCGAGACGGCGGTAATGGGGTCCCATCGCTGGATGTCGACAGTGAACGGCTTGCTCTCGTGTCTGGTCGGGGTCAGCACTACTTCCGTGGTTTTTGAAAAGCAGCAAGTGGACATGACATCTTCTTGAGAGAGGAAAAAAAAAGGAGAAGAAGTGCAGAGATGGAAAGACACTCACAGTTTCAGCCTCTTCGGCTCTATTGCCCCCCTCTCCGCCAGGATCCCCACGGCCCGCTTCGACAGCAGCACCGCCCGGTGCTCCCCCTTGTACGCCCAGGCCGCCGCCTCGTGCGGGAACAGCTCGCACCGCAGGCCCCTGCGCGGGAGGTGCTTGTGGAACGCCTCAACGGCGACGCGCGCGCCCTGCTCCACGGACATTGTGTTGGCGATCTCGAGCGCCGCGGCCAGGGCCTGAGGGCTAAGGGCGTAGGAGAGACCGTCGGCGAGTTTGCGGGAGGTCAGTGACGCGTAGGGGATGGGCGGCGGGCCGGCGCCCGCTTCGGCGATCATGCGGCCCCAGAACGGTTGGCTGCAAGGTCAGCGGTGGTCACTCAGGGGAGAAGGGGCGTTGTAGGCGAACATACTCTCCGAAGAATGGCACGACGATAGTTGGCTTGCCGTAGCTCAGACCGCAGGCCGTGGTGCCGGCGCCGCCGTGGTGAACGACGGCGGCTACCTGCTGGAAGAGCCACTCGTGGGGACACTCGCCGATGTGGAATATGTTGGGATTCGGCTCGGCGTCCGTCCCGCTGGCGAGGCTCGTCCAGCCGCTGGAGATGATGGCGCGGATGCCGAGGAGTCGGACGGCCTCGTGGATGATGGTGGCGATGCGGTCGGCGTCATCGACGACGATGCTGCCGAAGCCGATGTAGACGGGTCGCGGCTCGGCGTCGAGGAATTTGCGCAGCTCAGGTGAAGGTTCGTATTTGGGAGTTTCGCGGAACACAAAGCCGCAGACATCTGATGTTGATGGTCAGT
The DNA here is from genome assembly GCA_002851755.1 of Verticillium zaregamsianum. Classification (NCBI taxonomy): domain Eukaryota; kingdom Fungi; phylum Ascomycota; class Sordariomycetes; order Glomerellales; family Plectosphaerellaceae; genus Verticillium; species Verticillium zaregamsianum. The sequence continues at coordinate 2,447,091 of NMXM01000007.1, read as the reverse complement.
TCAAGGAAACTTCATGGACAACAGTGAGAGGCGAACCAATGTTGGCGCCCCAGTCTACTGGTCTCGGTACGAGCGCTGGCGAGAAGAAGTAGGCAAAGGGGATGACCAGGCTCTCGAGAAGTCTCGACCCCTCGCTTGTCGCAATGGGCTCTAGGCAGAGCGTCTCCTCGCGCCACCGGTTCACAATGTCGCCGAGTCTGCACTTAGAGTTAATTATCCGGGCCAAACACACCACACAGCAGCAAGCAGACTCACCCCTTCCAGGTCATAAACTCAACGACCCCGTACGACAAGTACTTCCCCGCAGAAGGTCCCTCGTCTTTCCCTTTCAGATTCGCCAACGGATGTGGGAACGCCCTCGTGCTCGTCCACGGCATCGTAAACATTACATGCAACGGCACCCCCAGCGCCTGCGCGCAGTGCACATGTGCGAACCCCGGAGGATTCGCGATAATGGCATCCGCCACGAACGGCGCCCCCGTGTCCGGGTCCGCGTCGATACAGCTATGCCAGAAGCCCTCGAGCATCTCGGCAACCATCTTGCGCTTCGACTGGATGTCTCCCGCGCGGATGCTGCCCATGCTGGGGATCAAACCGGGATTCTTGACCATGTAGGCCATGAGCTCGGAAGGATCGCCGCCGACGGGGAAGAACTCGAGGCCGGCGGATTGTACAAAGGTGCGGAAGGTGTCGTGTGTCGCCAGGCGGACACGGTGGCCGTGTTTTTGGAGCTCGTGGCCGAGGGCGGCAAATGGCTGGATATCTCCTCGGCTTCCAATGACTTGAATGAGGACATTGAGGCGTGGTATCGGGGCAGATGTCGGACTCAGCGGGCGAATAGGGTGCGAAGGTGTTGTTTCCAAGGGTTGCTGAGAGGTGAGAAGCTTCTCGAGATGCTTGGAGGCACGGGGGTCGATGTCGATGTCAACACGGCCGTCACCTGTGTGATTTAGCCTTTATGGTGTGGTAATTGTCAAGTCGTTTTGAGAAGACGTACCGTTGACCCCATGGTCTTGGAGAGTAGGACTCAGCGACAGAGTGTCGTAGCCATCATCGTGCTGACCTGCCCGCTGCTTTTCCATTATGCTGTTATGCCCGAACTCAAATTCTTCCGTGATCGCTTTCTTCTTCCGCTCTTCTCTTGAACTTGGAAGAGGCTGGCGCTCGTTTGATGGTCTGTAAAATCAATACTGCGCCTGGGGTATCAAAAATCAACTTGACGAAGAAGAAACAGACACGGGCAGAGGCACTGCTTCTACTCACACGACGAGATCCAGACGAAGGGACCATCTTCTATTAAAAGCTCGCCCACTCCGCATTGGACGTCATGTTAAACGCCTAAAAGTCAATCCGATGAATGCCTCGACCCTCCTTTCGACGCGCAAACCCTGCATAGCCCTGTGTTCCCCAACAGTTCGCATAGTCGTCTCGGGACCCCCTTTTGGCGCTTCTCAGACTTGCCCATGACGTGTTTCCGAATTTACGGATTCGGTGCGTAAATTCCGAATCACTACGCCCCGAAAACCAGCCCGCCAAGGCCGTATGGAGGCCCCGACCCGAAATGCACTGACTCAAGTGCCGGGCACTATTCCATTCTCCAAGAGAATCCGACTAATCAGGAAGTTTGCGCATCTACTCGGGTTGAGGTCCCACTTAGGGCCCCGTTTTTTGAACGATCGACCTAGGCAGATGGAAGAAGGGAGCTCGAAAAAGCTGAGGCATGGGCGGTCGCAGTCGGCAATGCCGTGTATTCCTGGGTTTGACGGGGGTATGTAAAGGCCTGCCCCCTGGCCGTCGTCTGGTTTACCTTTTCATGGTGTCTCCATTAAGTTGTTGTTCACGGCTGCCTCCTTTTCATTGTGTTTCCAGGCTCAACTACCACATTGTAAAGCCAGTATTGGACTTGTAGAACAACGATATTCTTCCCTCACCGCCAATACCCTTATTCCGACGACAGGACTTCCGACACACTCAAGACTCCTTACCACAGCTCGAAAGACAAAGAAAAAAATGCACGACGGCTACTGGCACAAAGGCGGCGCCGGCGGCCTCGTCGCCCGCACCGTCCTCCGCACCGTCCAGTTCCTCCTGGCGCTCGTCATCGCCATCCTCTACGGCATCGACACCCGTGACGACGCCTCGACGCGCACATCGCAGTGGATCTTCGCCATTGTGGCCGCCGTCATCTCCATGTTAACGGTCCTCCTCCACCTCTTCATCACCGTGACGCGCTACGGTTGGTGCGTCTGGGACTGGGTAGTCGCCGTCTTCTGGGCGGCCGTTACGGGTGTTTTTGGGACGCTGTATTTGTCAGGCGACTACAAGGAAATGGAGGGCATCCCGCAGGCGTCTGGCAGGATGAAGGCGGCCGTGTGGCTGGATCTGATCAGCATGCTGCTGTGGATTGCGACAGGGCTTCTTAGCACGATATGGTGCTGCGGGACGCGGAAGATGAGGCGGCGGATCGAGCAGGATCATGCGAAGCTGGAGGAGGGCCAAGACGGGGTAGAGATGGGCCGGAGGAGTACCGGGGGGCCGCCGAGCTATCGGTCGGGGCCGGAGGTGTAGACATTATTAGGCCTCGTCGTCATTCATAGCGCCTCTTTATCCTATCTACAACAGTACTTTTGCGTTTGTTTTGTCGAACCACAGTCTGCTGCCACTTGCCGTGATGCACTTCAAGGCGGCTCCGGACAAAGCCCGGACCCAGGGACAGACGCCGGCCTCGAGTGGACCCACATCGCCGAAAAGTATGGGGCGTTGAGGACGTATCTGGCAGCAGCTGGCACAGGCTGTCAGCCCGAAAGCACAGACCACCTCACTGTTTCAATCACCACACGATCCGATCTGCTTCCTTCCTTCCTTTCGTCTCCGGCCTTTGCTCTCCATTCCATCCCAAGACACCTTCATCACCATTGCAGTCATCAACATCCGAATCCGGCGCAGGCAGATCCATCCTCCATTTTCACATTGATCAACTGCGACGCCTCGAATCGTTTCCCCAGGCCCGCCTGACAAAGCTGTCGACCCTGCAATGCATTGCTCCGACCCCCAACAGCAGCAGGGGCGAGCTCCAGGAGCTACCACCATAGCACAGCAACCAATGTCAAACACTTGACAGCATCCTACCTCAACACACCTGCTAGCATGTCTTCGTCAGATGCCGGCGTTATGGCAACTTCAGGCTAACCTCAGCCCTGGTCCCAGCGTGCTGCCTCTCGACAAGGGTCCCAATTCGCAGCAGCAGACGATCTAGGCATGGGTTTCCATCCCAGGCGTCCCACAGCACCCCGGCGCACTCAGCAGCTCACCAGACCCTCCAAGCATGCCGTCGCCCGCCCGATGCGGCCTCTGTGTCACCGAAACCCCACGCGGGTCCGGGGGCGCGATAGGGACGGCCACCGATGGCTGGATCTCCCCACGTCAGTGCGGCGAGCTGAAGGATTCAGAGATGGTCGACTCGTCGTCTCCATCGCCGTGGCGCCGGTCTGGATCCCGGCAACGGCCAATGAACTCGGGCTTCCCGCCGCCGCCGCCCATGACGCGATCCGAACCTTACTAGGCTGGGATGCGCAATGTCGAGCACGCCATCGCCTCCAGGGTCTTCTGCCATCCTTTTGGAGCTCTCGACCTCCCGATTCCTTCGCCGCAGCTCCACTTGTTCACTCAGACACACGGCAGGGTTGCGTCCCTTGCCTGCGACATTCTCTCGATTGTCCCCAGATAACCACGCGGCTAGTCAGCCGTAGCGCCGGCTTCGGTGGCGGGTTCGCAGCCTCTGCCTGCACATCCTGCACCTCGCACGTTTGGAGGGAAAGCTCCCTGGCCGCCAAGTACCGACGAAGACGCAAGGCCCAGGGCGACGCCGCATTCGCCCCGGATTCTAGCTCGACGTTAAAATCCGACCCCTTCCTCGTCGCTGATCATCCTGCCTGCGGGTTTTTCTTCCCCTTCCCTCGTCTCTCTCCCTTTTCACTCTCCACGGCTTCTCGTGAGACATTGCCCACCATGGCCCACCACGACGATGGCAAGGACCAGTACATAGAGCACGACCGCCCGGCGCCGGTTCCGGCCTCAGACGGTCCGGCTGTGGCTGCGGCTGCCCTTGGCGTCTCGGAGCAGGGCCACGGCCACGGCATTTCACCTACCGTCGAGGACCACACCCTCGAGTCGCATCCCGACAAGACGGACAGCAGCTCCGATGATTTCAACGCCATTGACCCCAAATCCGGCGTCAAGCGCGGCCTCAAGACCCGCCACCTGAGCATGATGGCCCTCGCCGGTATCATCGGCCCTGGCCTGCTCATCGGTTCCGGTGGCGCCCTCACCAACGGCGGCCCCGCCTCGCTCATCATCGGTTTCGGCGTCATTGGTATCGTCGCCTTCAGCATCATGCAGAGTCTCGGTGAAATGACGACGCTGTACCCCTCGGGCGGCGCCTTCACAGCGCTGGGCGATCGCTTCGTCGATAAGGCATTCGGAGTCGCCATTGGCTGGAACTACTACATTATCTGGTTCTGCGTGCTCGCCAACGAATACAACGCGCTTTGCAGCATCTTTGTCTTCTGGAGCGATAAGGTGCCTCTGTGGGGGTACTTTTTGCTGTTTTGGGTAGGTTGGCCGCTGATAACGCTTTAACGAGCCTCTGCTGACGCTATCCAGTTCGCCTTTACCGGTTTCCAGCTCCTCGGTGTCGAATCCTTCGGCGAGTCTGAGTTCTGGCTCGCTTTGATGAAGCTCGTCGGCCTCGTCGCCTACTTCTTCTTCTCCCTCGTCTACGTCGCCGGCGGCATCCCCGGCCAGGAGGCCTTGGGCAACCGCTACTGGATCGACCCCGGCCCGTGGAACAACAACGGCTTCCGCGGCATGGCCACCGTCTTCGTCTTCTGCTCCACCTTTTATGCCGGCGTCGAGTCGGTCGCCGTGGCCGCCACCGAGACCAAGAACCCGGGCCGCGCCGTGCCTCTCGCCATCCGCCAGGTCTTCTGGCGCATCATCTTCATCTACATGGGCTCCGCCATCTTCTTCGGCCTGACCTGCCCGGCCAACTCGGACATGCTCGTCAACGCCAACGCCAAGGCCCTGCAGAGCCCCATGACGGTCGCCATCCAGAACGCCGGCTGGCAGGGCGGCGTGCACCTCATCAACGCCTTCATCTGCATCACGTGCCTGAGCGCGTGCAACGCCTCCATCTACATCGGCTCCCGCACGCTGCTGTACATGGGCCAGGACGGCAAGGCGCCCAAGATCCTCGGCTGGACCAACAAGCGCGGCGTACCGATCCCGGCCATCCTCTTCACGAACCTCTGCGGCGCCTTGTCCATGATGAACAACAGCACCGGCGCCGGCAAGGCCTACGGCTACATTGTGAACCTCAGCGGTGTGTCGACGTTTCTCGTCTGGGGCTCCATCTCGTTCGTGCACATCCGCTTCCGCCAGGCCTGGAAGGCGCAGAACATGAACGAGGCCGACCTGCCGTTCAAGTCGATGCTGTACCCGTGGAACGCCTACTTTGGGCTCGGCGCCAACATCTTCCTGGCGCTCGTGCAGGGGTGGACGAACCTGGCGCCCTTTGACGCCGCCGGCTTTGTCGACGCGTACATCCTGCTGCCGCTGTTTGGCATCATCTACTTCGGATTCAAGTGGTGGAACAAGACCAAGTTCTGGAAGCTCGAGGAGATCGACCTGCTGTCGGGCAGGAGGCGTGACCTGGAGGATCCGCGGGAGAGGGAGACAGTCCACGACGGGACCAAGCTTCCTCTGTGGAAGCGGGTGTGGAAGAGCATGTGAGGGCATTGCGGATATACCCCGTTCCCCTGCCGGGAACCCTTTTGATTCCCATGTCGACACTTGTAACGTGTGGGAGTCAACGCTAGAACTTTGATGTTCCAGTCGTGCGAGGCCAAGATTAACCCATCAATTGAACCTATGGACCTCATTCTGACCCATGTCCCACCACCCAAGCTTCAAACGTGCCACGCAGATCAAGCGTTCCAGTAGTCGAGATCCACCCACGACCGGTAGTCCGGCAGCACGTCCTCGATGCGCACGGGGGCGCTCAGCTTGCGGGCCCAGCTGACCCTCGTGCCGGCGGCGCCGGGTCCGGTGTTGCCGTACTCGGCGTAGTAGACGTTGCCGGTGGGGTTGGAGCCCCAGGCGGACCAGCCGGCGGCGGAGATGACGTTGCCGAGGACCGAGTTCTGGACGACGACGCGGGCGTACTCGCGCCAGGGGCGGCCGAGGACGGAGGAGCCGGCGGCGAGGGACACGCCGGGGGCGGTGGTGACGGTGGCGGCGTTGAGGACGTACCAGAAGGCGTCGGGCGAGTCGCGGCCGCTGGCGGTGATGTAGCCGCGGCCGCTGACGGCGATGTCGCAGCCCTCGAACCAGACGTTGCCGTCGTTGCCGAAGATGAAGTCGGTGGCGCCCTGCACGTAGCAGTCCTTGAACACCTGGTGCGGCTTGTTGACGTACACCGTGTCCTGGTACCCGACGAAGCGGCAGCCGTAGTACCCCTGGCGCTCGGCGTTGGCGCTGACCGCCAGCGCCTGGCTGCCCTGCCCGTAGCCGTTGACGAGGTTGACGTTGTACACGCGCAGGTTGGGCGTGTGCGCGCGCAGCGTCGCCGAGAGGTCGTTGCTGCCGGCCTGCGCCGCCGAGAGCGTGTTGGTCAGCGTCACCGTGTTGCGCGCGTGCGCGAGGTGGTCCGGCGTCGAGCCCTGGATCGTGAGCGCCGCGGGGAGCGCGGGGATGTACACCTGGCCCGTGTAGGTGCCCGGCTGGATGAAGATGGTCGACGGCGTGTTCTTCGACCGGATCGAGTCGACGGCGGCTTGGAGCTGGTTCTGTTAGCGAGGGTGCCGCTCGTGGACGAAGCGGGATCGGGGCTCACCGAGGTGAACTGGCCGCCGGAGGGCGCGACGACGATGGCGCCCTGGGGCGGGGTCGTGCGAGGGGCGGCGGCGGCGAGGCCGGCGAGGGCCGCGAGCGGGGCGAGGAGGCCTTGGAGTCTCATGTTGAGCTGCTGAGATGTGTGATGAGGCGATGCCGTGAGCTCAGTTCGCGAGCATCCTGTGAAAGCTGCACAACCGCCCCCTTTATACCCGTCGCTCTCACCGCAATCATCTCACTCTGTGCTTCAAGGCGACCCGTGATCACGACATGCGCTGCGCGGTCGAACGGAGGTCTGGAAAAACGAAGAACAGGTGGGCGTAAATTGTCCGCCGAGGGAGCAGGGCCTACTCTATCCATGCACCCCGCGATCGGCATCTGGGGAATAATCCCGTCCACAGATCATGCCCCGGGGCGCATGAGGGTGCCGATCCCCCCCTGGCGTCGGGTGCGGACGACGACCCTGCAGGGGCATGCGGAGGCAGCAAGTGCCGACAGTTTTAGGCAAAACGGCCGCCCTGGCTTTTGCGCATCGCTTTGAGGACAAGAGGCAGAGGCCAGGCAAGGACGTGGTCGTTTGCCTTTTGACTCGGCTTCGTTCTGGGATCGGCCTGACGTATCCTGACTTGCACGTTCGTACGGAATCGACAAGATGTGGATCAGGGGCGGATCTGCTGATTGATCTTTTCTAGATGTCGTATGTCTTTCAATTGTAGCCTGCGGAGCGATGGCAGAGATGAGAGATGCCGGGGCTGGAAACCGTCAAATTGCGAATCGTTTCGCTTTAATGACCTACATGGTGAACTCAATATTCCACACAAGGCACGACCACTATATTGGACGTCAAGTCGACAGCACCGACTCTCGACCCATCAGTCACGCTTTGGGGCCTCTCAAGACGCCTTCGAGGAATACCAAATCAGCATACGGAATAAGGCTATCCAGGGGAACTACAAAAATAAAGGTGTACCGTAATCGTTAAAGGGGTATCATGTGTCGGCCGTTACGCATCATTTCATCCTCTCTTCATGCCCCGCACGCAGACCGCGGAACTCCCCAGAGCGCCGTCATGCCCAGGATCCGCCCTGCGCGCTCGTTTGCCCCGATCCTCAAATGCCTCGAGACCTCGACGGCGGCGGCCCCCTCGCGCCCGAGAACGATCCCCAGCAGTCCCCTCACGAAACCCGCCGCAGGCCTCGCGTCCGGAAGCCGCAGCGCTGCTCCGGGTGCCTCCCACCCGTCCATGTGAGGGGCGTACATGACGGACCTCTCCCTGACGCCGGCGGCGGCCGAGGCCGGGGGCGCGCCGACAACGCTCCAGTACAGCCGGCTCAGCGGCGCCTCGCCGGCGAAGAAGGCGGCGTCAAAGGCGGCGCGGTCGGCGGCGGCGCCGCGCACGAACTGCATGTACGTCTGCGTCAGCCGCACGGCGTCGTTGACGCGGCAGTCGCGGTGCTGGGGCGTGTCGGCGGTCCAGAGGGCGGAGGCGTGGTAATCGTGGTCGGGCTGGCGCGCGTTGCCGAGGTCGGCAAGGATCCAGCGGGTTGGCTCAGCGTCTGAGGCGATGAAGATGTTGTCAAGCTTGACGTCGTCGTGGCAGAGGCCGTGGACGGCGTGCAGGTGGGCCAGGGCCGAGAGCAGGGCGTTGAAGGCCGGGCGGTAGGCGCGGTCGAGCTCGAGGTGGGAGAAGGGCTCGGGGGCGGTCCCGAGGTCGTGGGCGAGCTTCTTGAGGGTGCCGGCGCGCAGGAAGGGGGTGACGAGGTGCCACTTGGGGGGCTGGTGGTCCTGGACGGACGCCAGGAAGTAGTCCTGGACGGGGACGAACATGCTGCGGAAGGGGTCGCCGTCGTCATGGAGGCGTTCGCGCTCGAGGCCGCCGAGGAGGAGCGTGGCCGGGATTTCGGTCGGCCAGCGCGTGCCGGGCTCGCCGGGCACGCAGTTGCGCAGGGGGCTGTTGTCCTCCCTGTAGACCTTGACGACCGAGTTGTTGTAGAGGAAGACGTCACCCTCGTGGCCGCGTCCCAGGTGCTTCCAGCGGGGGCGGTTGAAGAGCAGGGTCGCCCTGTCGAGGTCATCGACGACTTCGCCCTGCCATCCCTTGCGCGCGAGGAGGGCCTCGTCATCGACCGTCAGGCTCGAGAAGCGCGTCGGCGCGTATTTGGCTCGCATGGCGTCGCGAAAGCGCAGGTGAAGGTCTCCGAGATGGAAGAGGCCGACGACAGTGAGGACGGCGAGGATGCGGACGACCAGGCGCGAGGGCATGCGCCGTGCGGCCCTGCGGCGGGACGGACTCCAGGTGCGGCCTCCCTTCTCCATGGTGAGCTAGCTGAGAGATCGACTTGCCAAGAGGAGAGGTCGAGCAGTAGAGAGTATCCAGAGAGACGAGCAAAGGAGAGGAGAAAGTGTCCAGTATGCGAAAGCCGGGAACGAGAGACGGCCGGCAGCAGCGGGAGACGGCCTCATAAGCGAGCGTCGTCGACGGCGCCAACGCGGTGGGCAGCTCAGCAAGCTCGACAGCAGGGCAGGGTAGGGCTGGGCTGCCGTCAGCCAGAGAAGAGCACGAGATGAACGACGACGCGTCCCTGGGGGTCAAGCCCGGGCCAAGACGTCATGCCGCGGGGATGATGCCCGCGAGCAGGAACCGCGCCAGCAAGGGAGGTATAGCAGAGTCGGAGGATTGGGGCCATGGCATCCTGGGCACCGGCACCTGGGGCGACTGGGAGCCAACGACGTGGTGATGCCCAGACGGCAGCGGCTGCCAGGCGGGTCGACGGTCGGCTGTCGATGGTGGTGGTGGATCAGGATGGGCGGGTGCCGGGGCGCAAGATCCTCAGCCCTCCTGGGCATGCTGACCAGGGCGGCCATGTGTTGGCGTGGGCCGCCATCTGTTGGCGTGTTGGCAGGAGATCAAGAAAGGGTGGACGAGGGAGGTTAGACTAGAGTTGGCGATGGGCTGTACATGGTGGTTGCCTGCGCCTTCCCCACTCTTCACTGCTTTCTCCTGTGTTCCTTCCGTTTTCTGGTCCAGAGCCGAGCCCAGCCCAGCCCCCGCTGGTGCCAGCGCACCTTCAGGGGCTTACAGGGGGGAGGGGGCATCACAGGGCTAATGCCCCCACCGCTTTAGCGGAGGTAGCGCCCGGCTGTGGCCCCTGCGCGAGGACGTCATGCCTCGCGACTTGCAACCCGCCCCGGCACCTGGGCGAATGGGCAGCCCAATCTAAAGCGCCCCGTCGCTTGCTCTTGGCCCGTCGTGTCCAGTCAGTCCCACACAGCCGAGTCCCGGATCGGAGCAGGCAGGCAGGCGCATCCCAGGTCAAGCAGCCAGGGCAGGACTGGGCTGGGTAGTTCCTGCTCAAGCGCCCCCCAGCCACAGACCAAGTCTCGGGCGGTGGCTGTTCTCCCCGCCAAGATCTGCGATGCTTCAGCGCCAGAGCCCTCGTGGCCATCTTCCGCGACTTGGTCCTGATCCGGAAGGTTGGCTCTGCAGCTTGCCTGACCGGCTCGGGGGGCGCAAGCAGTCCGCAGTCCGGGACGACCTATCTTTGGACTGCAACGCTGCTACGATTTCTCTGCCCCCGGCCTACCCAGGGCCCCATAAGCACCGAGCATCCCGAGGTGAAACTCTGTGAGCCAATCCTCCTGAGGCCGTCTGGGACCCATCCGCGGAACGGGAAGCAGCCACGTCGTAATCGACACCAAGGAGCCCGCGTAAACCCCGTGAGACGACCCAGTCAGTCTTCCGGATCATACGACCCGGCACGCCCGCTCTGCCCAGCTTTGGTCGCGTGTTAACCCCTGTGCCAATCTCCGTCGAAGCCGCGGCTGGATGATCTGACGAGCTTGGTATGACGGCACAGTCGGTGTTGATATCGGCAAACGTGGCAAAACAAGCTTGGAATAAGAAAACGGCTAATTCAGCAGACAGCCCCCAGCAGCCCCCATTACCAGCGTTACGTCTGTTGCAACATACAATGCCACAAGTACCAGCCCCTATAACATGTATCCCAGCTGTTGACCGCGTCGTGCATAATTCGTAAATATCCATATGAGCCACGCCTCAAGTCCTCTTGTTAAACACTCAAGCGAGTTCCTGCCCTCTGGCTGTGCTGGCCACCCGCAGCAACGGGCTATGCCATCAATGGCCTCTGGTTGGCAGTGGCAGGCCCGAACCACCCTCCGTCGATCCACGCGAGGTGCCGGACCGTCCTCCACGCCGACCCCTGCCCCTGGCGAAGCGACCCCTGGGACGGGCGTGACCCCTCTGTGCCGTGGCCGGAGCGTTGACCGCCTGGACGTTCTGAGTGGTCGGGTGCTGGCTGGCTGAGGTCTTCGTGGTTGGGGCTGCCGTATTCTTGATGGTGTCCTCGTCGGCGGGTTTGATCTTCTTGGTGGCATCGGGTGCTTCGACATTGTCTAGTGTCCCACAACCCTGTTTATCATCGTCAAGCAGAACGGCCCCCATCAGACATTTGGGCGAGGGCGCAGACACCCGCCTTGGCGACTCGTACCCATCCGAGTCCTCCTTTGTCTCGCTCTTCGACTCGAACCGGCGCCGGGGAGACACGAGCGGGAACCGAAACTCCCCGCGGGCCGCGGGGGCCGCGCTAGGGGGCAGGGCGATATTCTCGGGCAGAGGCGTAGCTCTCTGGGCGGGCGTCGGCGTCTCGACCCTGGTGCTGACAAAAGGGCTGGGCTGGCTCTGCGCCGCGGCCAAGGCGCCAGGCGTGAACTCGGGGGCGTCGGGGTTCAGCTTGGAGCCCTCGCGGCGATGGCGCTTCGGGGTCTTGACGGGGGAGCTGCTGGCCGGATGCTCGATGACGCTCTTGTCCTCCGTGCTGGTCGAGCCGTCGATGTAGCAGGGCAGGGGCTCGTTCTTGTGGTACGGCTCTTTGGTGGCCCAGAGGTTGGCGTACCTGCCCATGGACGCGAGCAGCTTTTCGTGGCTGCCCTGTTCCACGATTCTGCCGTGATGAAGGACGACGATGTAGACGCCGTCGTAGGCCAGGAGGGGCTGGCGTTCGTCTTCGTCCTTGACAGCGTCATGGCTGCCCAGCGGGAGACAGCACTGAACGAGGCCCAGCAGGCCTAGTGTAGCTCCCATGACGATGCGGCGATGATGAGGGTGATGGCAATGGTAGTGTTAAGCTGGGGCTGATGAGTCCAAGAGAAATGAAGCAGTCGAGATTAGTTGACGGGGAGGTTTTCAGAGCAGACATGGCTGGCGCTGCGTCGTCTTCGTATCCTGGAATGGTCGTCAGCCCCCCCGGGGAAGGCACAACAGGCGCATCGTGCCTTCCGGGCATCACTCCAAGGTTGTCACAGCGAATGCCATCGCTCCTGCACAAGCACCGGCCAACTGAAACTGATATCGTCATGTCCGGGTGTTCATTCGTCAATAGAGGGCTGTGCCTGCTCGTGATCATATATCTAGGTGTCACGCCCGCTCACGTCTCGCCGTCCCACAGTCCGACCTCGACCCTACTGTCCACCAGAGCCGGCACCACGGCCAGCACCGTCCGCACCGGGAGCGCCGGGAGGCCCTTGACCGCCCATCATGTTACGCGCCCTGTTCTCTGTCAGCAAATCTGTTTTCCGCCATCACCAGGCCGTCATGCGGGGCACTCACATATCGGCAATGTTGGGGTCCTGCATCAGGCTGCCCAGGTCGGGCATGCCGCCGCCGGTGCCGAACGAGTCGGCCATCTCCCTCAGCCTCGGGTTGCTCATGAGGTTGTTCATCATGTCCGGGTTGCTCATCAGGTTCTGCGCCATGCTCGCGAACATGGGGTTGTTCATGATCTGGCTAAAGTCGGGCATGCCGCCGGCACCACCCGCACCGCCGGCACCGCCGCCGAGCATGCTCGCGAGGCTGCCGAGGTCGGGCATTCCACCGGCGCCGGCACCGGGGCCGGGGCTGGCCGTGGGACTCCTGGCGTTCTCGGCACCCTCGGCCTCGAGCTCGTCGACGCGGCGCTTGGCCGTCTCGAAGCCCTTGCGCATAGCATCGCTTCCGCCGTTGCCCTCGGCGTCGATGCCCTTCTGGTACGCCTCCATGGCGCCGCGCGCGTCGCCCAGGGCGAAGCGGGCGAGGCCCAGGCGGGACCAGGCCTTGGTGTACTTGGCGTCCAGCGCGACGGCGGCCTCGGCGTCGGCGCGGGCCGACTCGTGGTCGCGGGCGGCCGAGTGCGCGGCCGCGCGGTTGGAGAGGTAGACGGCGTTGCCGGGCGTCAGGGCCAGGGCCTGGGTGTAGAGGTCGACGGCCGAGGCGTAGTCCTTGGAGGCCATGGCGGCGTTGCCGCGGGACTTGAGGGCGTCGGCTTCCTTCTTCTGCTCCTCGGTGGGCGCCGCACCGCCGGCGGCGGCGGAGGGGGCACCGCCGGTCGTGGAGGTGTTGGCAGAGCCCGAGGCGTTCTTGAGCTTCTCGTACACGCCGTAGATCTGCTGCAGGTTCTGGGTGCCGACGGCGTCGGTGAGGGCCTTCTTGTCGGCGGGGTCGACCTTGAACGAATCGGCGATGCACTGGACAGCGACGTCGATCGAGTCCTTATCGTCGGCGGGGAGGGTGCCGTCGGTGACGGAGGTGGACAGGAAGTCGCAGATGGCGAGCGCCAGGCGCTGCTGGGATGTTTGGGCCTGGACGGGTTAGCTGCCGTTGCTGTGTGGCCATCATGAACGGCACTCGAGGATTGCGGCTATTGCCACCTCGCCGAACGATTGGGCTGAAGGAACAAGACTCTTACCATTTTGCTGGCCTTTGGTGTGGGAAGGATGTTGGGAGAGGTTGTAAGAATTAACGAGCAAATCGTGTTGGTGAGGTGTTCTTTCCCAGGTAGATCTCTTTCTTCAAAGTCGCCTCGGTGACGGTCGACTCTGGGCTGGAAGGTTCCAAACCGCGGACGTCAGTGAGGTGGGGTGGCTCCGAGCTGCCTAATTGCATTTCCCGATGGTCACCCCGCATGCAGCAAAGCATCATCACTTGGCATCGGAGTCGGCGCCTGGGACCGGGTGTATTATCATTTGCCTTCTTCTACCTTGGCTATGGACGCTCGAGGCCGTCATCAAGTTACAAACATAAACGAGCCGCCGTATTGAAACCTGAAACGCCCGATGACCGCACTCCTCATGAAGCAGAACCGGCTCTCTTTCTGTCCACGTTCCGCACCTTGCGCAGTGGCCTGTTGACTGCCCGCCTGTACTTGGTGTACAGCTTGAAAGCGTCCCTCAGGACCAGGTACATGCATCCTCCCACCAGGCTCCGGCCCCACGTCTGCTGCAGCAGCCCAGGGCGCCCGAATGTCCTATCTCCCAGTATCGTCATGTGCTTGGGCAGCAGGAGCTGCAGGAGCTCTCCAGCCCCTGACGAGATGGCTGGCAGCAGAAGCGCCCCGGCGATGGCGTTGGCCACGTCGCGGAGGCTGGCATGGAGGTTCCACTGGCGCTGGTCGTTGATGGGCGCCGGCGCCACCACGGGTGGTGGCGCAGCCTGGTCGTCATCACGTCCTCGGTCATCGGCGTTGGCGTCTCGCGGGGCGAGATCTGGCAAGGGCTCTTCGCCCGCTCCCTCGTTCAACCCAACATCGTCCTGCACATCCCCCATCTCCACGCGGATGCGCTCCTGGCCGAGCCGAGGGTCGTCCTCCTCCACGTGGATGATCTGCTCCTCGACCTGGAGCTCGACATCCACCTCGGGGATGTCCAGCAGGTTGATCGCCGCATCCAGCATGCCCACAATACCGCCCTCGTCCCCGTCGTGATCGTGATCGTGATGTCTGCCGTTTCGTTGTCCGTCATCCGGCTGAGGCTCCGGCTCCGGCAGCCCGGCTATCCTCCTGTCAAGCTTGTTCTCGTACGGCCGGATGAACTCGCGCCACAGGTTCCTGTACATGGCGCGCACGTAGGGGAAGGCCGTGCAGACCAGCTCGGGCGACGGCGGCCAGGAGAAGAAGTGCTCGTCGCGGGCCATGTGGAAGGTCCCAAACTGCCCACCGTTAGTCCTCGACTTCTTCTCCCAGAGCGTGTTGAGACTCACCAGTGCGGCCAGCGGCAGGAAAATGACGTTGCCCAGCCCCGGAATCGACTGCGACAGAATCAACGTCGGCGCCACGGCGCCCAACCCGAGGTACCGCCCCAGCCTCGCACCGTGCTCTTGCCGCGGGTCGTTCAAGAAGTGAAAGCGCGCCTCGGGCCCCGCGAAGATCTGGAACGCCACATCGCCGTACGTGGCCAGGCCGAGCCAGGTCCCGATCGCGACGCCCGTGCCGAGCAGCGGCGGCGACATGCGGCTGAAGGCTTGGTGGAGACGGTTACCGATCGCCAGGGCCGGGTCGAAAGGCTCGTCGACGGAGATGTCGGCCTTGCACACGGGGCACTGGAAGGGCTTGTTCTCGCGCTCGAGCTCGGCGATCCAGTGCATCATGCAATCCTGGTGGCCCTCGAGCGAACAGGGGCATGGATTGACCCATTCTTCGGAGGAGGATTCGTCTTGGTCGGTCAGGCAGACGAAGCAGCGGCCTACGGCGGCTGGTGCTTGATTCGCGGCCATCTTGGTGGGTTGTGGCGGTGGTGGTGGTGATGGAGGAGGACGTCGCTGGCAGTCGAATTGTTCGAGGTGATGACGTCGGAGAAGGTGTGATGATGCCGTGGGAGGATGGGGTGGAAGCCTAAGAGACCCAGCTAGCTTTTGTCGAGCATGACAGGGACGGGAGGTGTGTTGGCTTGTGTGTTTGTTGCCGTGGAAAGTGTTGGGTTGGGCGTCAGGCGAGGTGCGATCGTGGCAGGCAGACGTCGTTTCCGTCTGAGTACCTTCCCAAGCTCCAGTCGTGTGACATCAGTAGCTCTCTGTTCATGGCGTAAACCCAGACTGAGCGCTGACGAGGTGCTAGCTGTATACGGTTAGGGGATCAGTAGTGGGGCCGCCGGCAACCACATGTCAAGCCTCTGGCCATTCCGATCCGCTATTCGTCTTCTCAACCGCACCCAGGTACCTTGACTCGTAGCGAACCCGATGGTTTGAGGCCGAGCAGGTATACGGGAGGCATGAACTAGAAACACCACGAAGGCGACCCCAAGATCTGGTTTCCTAGGTCTTCGCAAAACAGCTGAAAACTAGGCGGACATTACTGCGTCATCCACGTCACTATACATATTTACAGACAACGGCATACTCATAGTGCTCGTGGTTATTTTGCGTGCTCTTCGCCCGGCTATGTCTACCGCACAATAATCAAGTTCGTATCGCTCCGACTCATTAGACCTATTCTACTCTAAGCACTGTACGCGTGACCTTGGTCTTCGCGCTTTTCTCTCCATGACGCCGGAACAACGCAGGGTAAGCATGTTCGCCATCAGTTTTGGTCCCTCCACCAGGCTGCACGTCCCGAAGATCATGCTCGTCTATACCGCATACTCTCCCCTAAGCATGTCCCGCCGACTGGGCCAGCTCGTTGAGCTTGCCCTGCTCCTCTGCATTCAGCATGCCGTACCACTCCTTGAAGCTGGCCACATCCTCCCGGGCGGCCCGAAGGAAGAACTCGGTGAGGTACGCTTGCGTCTCGTCGTCCCGTTGGCGGTTGCCCGACGCTTCGATGAACGAGAGGAGGTCGTCCTTTGTGGAGCCCAAGCTGAGGTCGAGCGTATCAGGGTCATCCTCCCAGCCATCGTCGTCGTTCGCCTCATCCTCGAACTCGCGAGCTGCCGCCGCAGCGGCCGCGGCCGTCGTCGAGGCGTTGTTGGCGCCCGAAGCGGACAGCAGCTCCTCAATAAGGACCTTAAGGATCTTCAGCGTTGCGGGAACAATTGTGTACTTGTCAGGGTCTGTGGATCGGGTCAGCATCATTGTCAAGACACCAGTTCAGTCGGAGCAAACGTACTAGCCTTGGCGCGCGAGCGCGTCATGATCTTGCCATCGTCGTTGCTGGGGAGCAGGTCGCCTCGGACCTGGATCTGGGCCAGCCGAGGGTCGTTCAACGAATACAGCTTGGAAAGGGCGATAACGTTCTGGCGGATCTCGTCATAACCGGCAAAGTTGACAGAGTTCTCCAGCCACTTGCTCATCACCACTTGCAGACCACTCTCGCCATTGATCTGGATCTGGCTGAGGAATTCCACAACATCGTGGGCACCGGTGAGCGACAGACGCGCAAACACCAAAATGAGGGACTGGATGAATTGCGCAGCCTCGGCAGATGCCAGCCTGGTCGCGACGGCCTCGAGGAGCTTGGGCAGGAACGGCCCAAGCCTCTCGTTGCCGGCCTTCTCAACGAGCTCCACGGCAAGGCCGCCGACCTCGGAGGCCGAGTTGTCTTCAATGGATGAGCCCAGGAGGCGATCAATGATGCGCAGGCACACCTCCAGTCCAGACTTGCCTCCCTCATTCCAGGCGAAAACCTGGTGGTGATCGTGCTGCAAGAGGTACTTGACTGCCTCGGAGCCTGGCCGAAGAACCTCGCCCTCGTTGGACTCCATGAGAACCTTGTTCAACTTGGGCAGAGTTGCGGCAACGAAGCCGGCCGGAAGAGGCTCCGAGCCGTGTTCGATCAGCACAGTGAGCAGCTCGACAGCAGTCTAAAGTGAAGTTAGCATGGTTCGGCCGCTTGTCCATGTTCATGTAAGAACTCACCGTGACCAGAGGGTCGTTCTCCGTCACGGCAGCCGTGTTGAAGGCCGCGATGAGGGTTGGCAGAACCTTGGCGCAGAGGGCTGCATACGAGGCCGAATCGGACAGGCTCCGTACGATATCCTCAAAGGCTTCCCCGATCAACATAAGGGCTTGGAAGTTAGATGAGGCGTACTTGGCGATGTGGAAGAGGAGGTCCACAGACTGCACATCCTGAGCCTGGATTGCGACGCGGGCGTCCAGGTTGATGGCGAGGCGGATCGTCTCTGCAAGGGTCACGACAAGCTCCTCGAAGGCCTCCAGGTCGTCGGGGTCCTTGTCTTGCATGTACTGAGAGATAGCGTTGAGCATGGGCACCTGGCGATCCGCAGGGACTCGTCCGGAGCGCATGAAGTACTCGAGTGCCTTAATGCAGGACAGCTGGACGACCTCCTCGCCCTCAGTGGTGATGCAGGCAATCGTGCGGTCGAGCAGCGCAGGGGGTGTTTGGACAGCTCGCGTGAGGTTGCCGCCGAGCAGGTATCCACGGGCCCTGAGGTAGGGCTCCTCAGACTGGTTGATCGAATAGTCGACGAGGGCGAGGTAGGCCTCGGTGATGGGAGCAGGAATGGTCTTGTCCATGTCCTGGAAGTCGCTGAGAAGCATGCTGAAGAGGAAGAGCGAGGCCTCCTGGGTCTTCCATGGAGCCTTGTCGGCGGAGAAGAGAGTCTGCGTGTAGGCGAAGACAGCGTCAACAGTCTTCTGGCTATACCACTCGCCCAGCTTGATGAGAAGGTCGCTGGCGGCAATGCGAGCGGTGTAGTTTGCCGACGCCGACGTCTCCTCGACGAGGTAGAGGGAGCAATCAATGTCCCACATGCCCTGCTCTTCACTGCCAATGCGCGAGTACGACGCGAGCATGCTCATGACCTCGACCATCCATGAGGGCTCGCCGGAGGTGGCGCTCTGCTCCAGCTGGCGGGCGAGCTCGGTTACAACGGGGGGCGCCCTGAAGCACTGGTTCAGGAAGTCAAGCTCCTCGACGACGAGATAGTCAAGAGTGAACGGAAGCGCATCCGAGTCTTCCATACGGCCCTGGGTCGCGTTGTTGATGTAGAGGTTCTCGTACGGGGACTGGAGGGTACGGAGCTCCGACCAGACGGTGGAGAAGAGCTCGACGCTCTGAGGGGTCATGAGGTTGCTGAAGACAGTCTTGATCTTGAGCAGCGTCTTGACGGACTGGATCTTGATGGAGATGACGCCGTTCCAGGGCTCGGGCTGGCGTGAATCGCCAGGGGCGGTGGCGGGGGCCTCGGGCAGCGGCGTCTTGAGGACCTGCAGGAAGAAGGGGAACCACTGCTTCAGGGCCTCGTCGGCAAAGGCCTTGACATCCGTGGGGTGATCCTCCTTGACAATATCCATGAGGTCGAAGCAGCCACGGAAGATGGAGACGGCCTGGGCGCGCAGGCTGGGCCGGCGGTTCTCGTCAAAGGCGACCTGGGTGACGGCCTTGACGATCTCGCGAGCCATGGAGAAGAACTGGTCCTCGCTCAGGCTTTCGTCAATAACATCGCTGAGGATCTTGAGGCCTCCGTAAATCTGGGCGTCGGTACCGCTGGGGATAACAGCGAAAAGGGCGGGCAGCAGGTGAGGCCAGCGTTCGGGGAAGTCGTACGAGGCAATCTTGCCAACAGAGTAGCTGGTCAGGGCCTTGATCTTCTTGTCACCTTCGTCGTTGAGGGCGAGCTGGAGAAGGGCATTGCGGAGGGTCTCCCGGGTGGCGTCGGGGATCTCAATCATGGGCTCGTCGGCGCGGT
Source organism: Verticillium zaregamsianum (assembly GCA_002851755.1). Lineage (NCBI taxonomy): Eukaryota > Fungi > Ascomycota > Sordariomycetes > Glomerellales > Plectosphaerellaceae > Verticillium > Verticillium zaregamsianum. The sequence goes on along the minus strand of NMXM01000007.1, from coordinate 2,427,789 downwards.
CCTCGTCCTGTCCCCAGTTCCTAGTGATGAACTTGTTCAAGGTGGTCAAGGCGAGCTGCCGCACAGCAACGTCGATGGAGGCATGGCTGGCAATGTTGACGAGGGCGGTCGGGAAGGCGGGGTTCGCGCGGGTTCGCTGCAGTTCAATCTCGGCCTGCTGTCGCTTCGTCTGGCTCTGGGGCTCGGCCGAGGCATGCGCGACGTCGGACAGCAGAGAAATCAGCTGGTCCTCCATGATGGGCGCTGCGCTGCTGGCGTCTGCGAGCTGGAGGGGGGGGGGGAGGGGAGGGCTGTCGGCAGTTCGGGGTCGCTTCACGCGAAGGGTTGGGAATCGGAGTTCAGCACCTCTTTTGCTGCGTGAGCTTCAGTGGGAGGTGGGGAGTGGGCTGAGATGCGTGCCGGGTCGGAAGGCTGTGTCGAACTCGAGGTCGATGTCGGAGTCGAGGAGGTGAAGGAGGGGTGGGGAGGGAAAGGCAAGAAGTGCGCGGGCAACAATTATCACAGAAATGTTAAGGCAGGCACAGCACAGCACAGCACAAGCACTGGCAGGCGCAGGCACATGGATGGGCAGGCGCGAATGGAGGGGTGCAGTGGAGGTGGTCAGGGTGTCTCAGGTCTTTTTTGGTGGGGTAGACCTTTTTGACATTGGCAGCTGCGCATAAGGTGGATGGGTGCGCGCGGTTGCCCGATGTTTATTGACGTGGGAGAGCCGGTGCCGCTCGTGCCAGGACCAAGCGTTTCCGGCTCTACTGGCCCCTGGCCGACATGGCGTGTTCAGGGCGTGTTCAGCTATTCAGCTCTCATCTGGGCTTTGCTTCCGTGGATCGTGAGGGCATGATGCGACAGCCAGAGGACTGGGCCCCCCAAGCTTTTGCACTCCGTAAGTCGGGACTACATGGAGGAGACTGCCCCTGGATCCAGTAGCGCCGGCACCATCAGACCATCTCAAACACTGCCGAATCTACCGGGTGAGCCAGGCTCTTCTAGGTCATCATCTAGTGAAACGAAACAAAAGTCAATGTCTCGTGAGCCGTCGTACAAGCCCAACCATCAGCCGTGGACTGAGTCCGATCGCCCACTTCTGTGCACAAAGTAAATATTTTGTCCCTCGGCACCTTGATCACTACAGAACACAGGGGCGATCACCTCGAATCACCATTTCGGAAGAGCAAAATGCAAAACGATGGACAATGCGCGAATCGAACGCGCGACCTTCAGCAAGCAAGTATCCAAGATCAGGAGATCTCGTCGGATGCTAAGCAGACGTTATACCACTAAACCAATCGCCCTTGGATGATTTCGCTTCGAAATCTGAGGCACCATGGCCTGCGTAGCAAGGGTCTTAGGGCTCGACAGCATCATACGACGGACCTGTCTACCCACTTGGTTCGGTTTGGTGGGTTAGCCTCGGGGTTCCCGCTCCACCTTGACGGAGCTTTTCCCGGGGTCGGCGCCGATGTCATGCGGCAGCTGATGGTAGGTCACTCGACGCCAAGCAAAAGAGCAAGCCTGCTTTGGCAAGACATACAACTTGAGAGCAAAAACGTTCCTAGACACCGCGGATGTTGGTCTAACCCCAACGTGTTGATCAACGGCACGCGTGGCTGCTCAAGCGCGAATAGGACTAGCATGATCTAAAAGGGACGCAAATTCATCGGATACCCACACTGGATCTGGGGGCGTAGTCCAGATTTGCCAGTATTTCAACAAACTGCGCGATGTACTCACGGCTGCGCCTCTCGACGTCGCTGAGGACCCCTGAGCCCTCGCTGCGTTCCAGCAGCGTGGCCGCGATCTCCCGAATCTTCGTAATCTGCGGAACGACCCTCATCAGCTTCTGCCAACGCAGCTTGCACGCCCAAGGTGGAGTGAGCTTACCATCGAGGAGCCGTTGGACTCCAGCGTCCATGCCGAGCAGTAGTGCACGACGTCGAGCAGCTCCCGGGCGACAGACTCCTTTAGCTGCCACAGCTGCTCGCGGGCAGACATATCCGGTGTGGCGGACGCGCCTTCGCTCACCGGCGACGTCCCCTGGCTGCTACCAGCCCTGGCGCCTACTTCAGACCGCTCGACTTTATCAAGGCACATTTCCAAAATCATTGATTGGAGGTAGATGCTCGTAATGTGAATGTTCGCTCGCATGATGTCGAATTGAGGCGACACGTTGGGCAACGTGCCGGCCTCGAGCTCATACGTGGCGGACGAGCCTCGTCGGCGCGGCATCCGAAGCTCCACGGGCAAGTTGCTCAGCGTGGTGTTGAGTCTCGTCATAACGTGGAAAAGAGACTCTAGGGTAGGGATTGATCCCTGAAATTTGGGCTTTTGCCGTTCATCGTTGTCGAGAAGCCGAGGAACAAGCGTACCGGAGGTCAGGTGGTAAGCCTGAGGAGGCCCAGGGAAGGCCTTGTGCAAGAGATCGACAATGCAAAGAAAGACCTTTATCAAGGCGACGAACCCAGAGATCATGGGCAGCGGTCGATTGCGTGGCACATAGTTGCCGGTTTGTTCGTAGGCCTGGGTGCCAATTTCGTCATCAGCAAGCTCTAACGGAAGCAAAAAGTCCCAGTCGGTAGACATTGGGTCGTAGCTGAGCCCAGTGTGAGGGATGACGAACGACATTCGGTCATGGCTATATGTGTTTAGTCCTCGTCTTCGTAGCAGGAAGGGTATCACGCCGTTGTACGTACATTTGCATGATGAACAGCAACCAGAAAGCGCGTTTGCACATCTCCGCTTCCACGGGATTCAAGTGCACGTATGAGTCTTTCTTGAATAGTTCGAGCACCCGAAAGGAGAGAATCGCCTCACTTGCATACGACCATCCAGCGCATAGGCGACCCGCGTAGAGAGTGGCAATGGCCAGGGCGACCGAGACGAGCATGCCGTCCATTGTGGGTTGATTTTGCCATCTGGGCTCGCTCCCGATACGACTGAGCAGAACAAGTTGAGATGCTCTGTCGACCATCTGGCCGACATCGGTATAGAGTGAAGAGCCATAGACGGTGATCCTACGAGGAATGGAAGCCACCGTAGCCGCGCACAACGAGATGGTGAGGCGTAGGAAGGCTGGATCTGTTTCATAACGTCGCGCGGCGAAGGCGGCTTGATATGTGGCAACGTGTACGATGGGTAGCACAGGGTATACCCGCTCGAAGAAATCGTCAATGATGATTTTCAGAGTGTACTCTGGTACAAAGTCTACGATTGAGACGTGCCCAAGGGGTAGTTGGTGGAGTCGGTGGGCTTGGTGGAAGCTGGTGGTATTGGGGCTTGCGATTGAAGGAGTCGAAGGAGTCGGAGCATCATCGCTCGCAACGGCGGTGACAGCGCGCTGCCTGGCTTCTGCTACACGTCTAGGGAAGACGACCACGTTAGAGCCATGCTCGGTGTTGCGCGCGGGGGGCGGGGTTCCGAGTACCTGCTAGGAGGGCCTCGCGGTTTGCGCGTCGTCAGAAAGGTGCAGGGCACTTCGGCTTTCTGACACTTCTGGCAGGTCGTCGAAGAGATGTCGAGATTGAATACACACTGATTGCCCAAAAGTCAATATCCATGATGCTTGGCAACGAGACGACGACACATGGAGTGGGGAGGTATGGGTAGTCGGTACCTGGATCTTGCGCTCGCGGCAGAGATCGCATGCCTTCCGGGCGATCGAGCGGCCCTTTCTGGAACTCTCAGCCATCGGAAGTGCATCGCGAGGGAAAGGAAGAGCTGTCGCTTGGAATACTGGCTCAAAGCTCACATGGCGTGTGCCGCCATATACTCGAGCATCTTTCCGTGGGCGCGGCGCCTGGGAGCAGTTCCGGGATGATGGTTCACTTGTGGAGCACGATGGATGCCCCGCGTGGAGGTGGCTGGGTGCGATGCATCTAAACGAGTGGACCTCGCATGAGATTATGAGCCATAGCTATTTATCAGGCTGGTACTGCTTACATACATTCGACATCCACTCACCAAGAATTACACGACCTATTCATCCCTCTTATCGTGGAGCATAGGCATCGCCGAATGAGCTTCTAGATCAAACCCCTTGTTCCGGAGCAGCCCCTTTTCAAATAACCACGTGATCGTCCGCAACCTTCCCGTCCAATTCGCTGACGGTGATCAAGTTCGTCTGAGCAAACTTTCGAGGCGCGATGCCTCTTTCCCACAGCTCATCAATCTGCATGTATGTGCGGCGCTTGGTTTCCGGGATCATGAAGAAAATGAAGATCGCAGCGCAAGCAAGTACCGAGCCGAATACAAAGGCGATTTTCCCCTCGAGGTTCCCCTGATCCGGGTTGATCGCGTAGGGGAGCGAGAAACTCCAGATGCAGGACGACAACCCGTTCATCATGGTCGCCAGCGCCTGGGTCGGCGCACGCAGCCGCGAAGTCGGGTTCTCGGCAGAGATGGGCCAGGCGGCGCTGCCTACTGTGGCCTGGTACACAAAAGACCAGACCGCCATGAAGGCAACCTGGCCCCAGAGCGCACCAGGAGCATCGATGACGGCCAGGACGCCGATGAGCAGCAGCGTGATGGACAGGGCAATGGTTCCCCAGAGCGCTGTGCTTCGACGGCCGAACCACTCCACAAAGAACCAGCCACACATGTTGCCGACGACCATCAGACCACTTAGGCCCACGGTCACATCGAAGGACACGGCTGGATCCATACCCGCGAGCTGCATAAAGTCTGGTCGGAATGTCAGCCTTGCTTATGATTAGGAGCCAGTAGGGCATTGACACCCACAGCTCATGTATCCAATCACCCAAACACTGCCGCTAGCGTTTTGGATGAAGAACATGCTGGTTGCGACCAGCGTTCGCTTGATGTGTTTCTTGGAGAAACACTCAGCCATGGACCCCTGGGACTCGTTCTCCTGGTTCATGCGAGCGAGGGATCCGTGTATCTCAGCCATGTGGCCGTCAATATCGTAATCCGGGTCATGGAGCTTGGTTAGGTTGCTGCGGGCTTTGTTGATCCGCCCATGGGCGACAAGCCAATACGGTGACCTGCACAACGTTTGTTAGAATGACTGATAAGCGACACAACAAGATACGAGCTGGCATACTCTGGGAAGAATGGCAAGATGGCCAAGCCCACCACGGCGAACCCCCATTGCGTCGCAAACAGCACTTGGTAGCTTCTACTCCCCTCATAGAAGCTGGCCTCACGCATCACACCATAGCCGATCAACTGGCCGAGCACGATGGCGAAGTTCATACCCGCCGTGATGGCGCCTCGAATCGCGAGGGGAGCCATTTCCGAGGCATATGTCGGCGCCACGGTGATAAAGCAGCCCAGCGGCACGCCGGTCAAGACTTTACCACCGAAGAAGTGGCCAGGTGTTTTGGCAAACACCTGAAGGAAGACACCCCCGATGCTGACGACATAGGCACCAGCGACAGTGGGCTGACGGCCCCATTTGTTCACGAGGAAGCCAGCTATGAAGCCACCAAAGACAAGCCCTGCAGTCGTGAGTTAGCCTCAAGCATGGCATTTTCTCGAGAACAACACAAGGAGATCCTACCGAAAAGAGTGGCAGCCTGAAAGCCAAGCTGCCAGTTGGCATCTACGACGTATTCGCCGTTGTACTCGTGCCCAAAGTCCCTGCGAAACTCTGCAATCGACACGACGACACCGCCAGCGAGGCCATCAAACCCCCACATGATGCAGATGAAGAACATATACATGCCTGTAGACATCTTGCGTCAGAGTGTGACCTCATCTATGGGCAGGTGTCGACTTACACCAGGCTAGTGGCTTCTTGTTCTCCTTGACGGCTTCCATCCGTGTGAGTCTCTGCTGGCGGGCTTCGAAGCCCGCCGCGAGATGTGATGTGGACATGACGGCGTGATCGCGTTCAGCCTCGGGCTCGACATGCTGGACTTGGCCAGTCATGTCCTTGGAGTCTTCCATTTCAGGGGATACGCGCTGATTTTTGTATTCTTCCTGATACTGCCTGATTGATTGAAATCAAAAGGTGAACAACCTCTATTGACCCCTTCAGAGAGATGTTGAAGTAGGCGTGATAAATCACGAAATTTGTGTGCATCTACATCGCGGCTAGTTGCCTGATATATGTACTTTTGGTTCTCAGTCGTGATCACTTACGACTCCATGACCGTGACTTAGATCTCGTAGCAAGGGTGGGCCTCGCACACAGGGAACTTAGGTATGTGGTAGGGGCGTGGGGAAGGCAAGGATATGGAGGGGAGCGGAGAAAGACTGACATGGTACCTCGTCTAGCTTGTCTCCCTTCCGTCTAAACTGTTCCCCGGAATCTTGAGTCGCGCGGCCTGTGATTGGTTCCCTGACTATCAATTGAGGACTTGAGTAGGGAGACAGACGGAGAATCCTAGGAGAATTCGATCTCTTGTTCTCCGGATTTCGGGCTTCACCACGTGGACTCAGTGTCCGCCTCACCACTCTGGCGGGTTTCGGACTTCCTGTCAGATACCCCGGACATTCTCCGTCATTGATGAGGGGGAAAGGGGGTCAATGGCTCCTCAGGACTCTAACAGCCCCTCTTGAGTGTAACTTACGCTGGATAACATCACGCGACACCTTGATTTCAGATACAATTAATCGACATTGATGGTGTGGAGAAGACGAGGTAGGATGTGGGCGTGAGGTTGGGTAGTATTCCGAGGTCACGACCTCGGTCCTCGATGACGCTCCGTGCTTCATGACATGGTATAACATGGAGCCTCCTCTGCAATCGCGCTGGTCATTCGGCTTTCAATTCTGATTCCCTGGTTTTGTTTTAATCAAGGCTGGCTACCACCCACACTTCGAACGTTTCGCATGGGTGAACTTCACACAATGTCGAGCATGACGAATGAGCCCACTGACGATGAGCTGCGTGCTCTTCTATGTGACCTCAGACTTCATGAGAAACTCCTCCTGATGAGCGGCAAGAATGTATGGGAGACTCAGCCCGTTGAGCGCCTCGGCATCCCGTCACTCAAGGTGAGTTGACCATTACAACTCGACGTGGGTCGCAAGAAACTGACCGGCCTGCTCGATGTCAGATGAGTGATGGCCCCAATGGTGCTCGAGGCGGCAGCTTTTACGATGGCACAACAGCTGCCTGCTTCCCTGCCAGCGTTTCACTCGCTGCTACGTTCAACCGAAGTCTGACCCGCCGCATAGGCAAGGCCCTGGGGCAGGAGGCGCAGACCAAAGGCGCCTATGTTCTGCTAGGACCAACGGTGTGCTGTCACAGATCGCCGTTGGGTGGGAGAAACTTTGAGGCATTCTCAGAGGATCCGCTTCTTTCCGGACTGCTGGGGTCGGTATACGTTCAAGGCCTCCAGAGTGAGAGGGTCGGCGCGACTGTCAAGCACTTTCTGGCGAACGAACAGGACACGAGGAGGTTTTCGGTGGACCAGACCATATCCGAACGGGCTCTACGGTATTTCATCTCCAAATACCCCCATTCAGAATCTTCTTGCTAATGGAAGAAAGTGAGATCTACCTTCGCCCGTTTGAATTGGTGGTCAAAAACTCTGATCCGTGGTGTATCATGACGAGTTATCCCAAGATCAACGGAACCCACGTTGATGCCCAGGCAACATTTATTCAAAACGTTCTCCGAGACCAATGGGGCTTCCATGGTCTGGTGATGAGCGATTGGGGTGCGACATCAAATCACGTCGAGAGCGTGAATTACGGGTAAGTTTATCCGCACCTACTGCCAGTTTCCACCTAACCGACCTGTACAGTCTTGATCTCGAAATGCCCGGGCCTCCGAGGCATCGTACGGTGGAATACCTCAGCACAGCCGTCAAAGATGGCCAAATACAGATTCAGGATGTGGACAAGCGAGTCTTGGCCCTACTTCAACTCCTTAGGAAAACGGGCAAGTTCACCGACCGCAAAGAGCCGGTGGCAGAGAAGGCGGTTGATCTTCCAGAGCATCGAGCCTTGATCCGGGAGGCGGGGAGCGAAGGCATTGTGCTGTTGAAGAATCGAGATGGCATCCTACCCATCGACCTGAAGAGGACTAAGAAAATCGCAATTCTTGGTCCCTTGGCCAAGATTGCCTCAGCTCATGGAGGCGGCAGTGCGTCTCTGAACTGCCATTACAAGGTCAACCCTTACGACGCCTTTATCAACAGCTTAGGCTCGGATGTCGAGATATCCTATTCTAAAGGTAAGTGTCTTCAAAATTTTGCGACGTCCAGGCGTGGCTCACCGAGGCACAGGAGCGCATATTTTCCGGGTCTATCCCGATCTTGAGACCGGAACCCTCAACCGCAGCCACAACCCGGGCTTCATTGCCGACTTCTTCAAGTCGCAGGACATGAGCGGCAGCCCGTTCTACACCGAAGAGTACCCCCGGGGCGCTTTCATGACCCTCATGAACCTCAACGCAGCCGGCGCGCAGGCAGTCCGTTTCAGCACGACCTACATCCCGCCACAGTCTGGGAACCACTACCTCAGCTTCTCAGGTCTCGGTCCGTCTAAGCTGTACATCAACAAGATCGTGGAAGCAGAACAAGTCAAAGAGACTAGAGACAGCATGGGCTTCCTCCTCGGCGTGCAAGACGAGCGGCGATTCCAGTACGCCTTCGACGCATCCCAGTCCTACGACATCGTCATCGAGACCATTCCCTCCCAGGTGAGCAACTCGGAGCTCTTCCTCCTCGACGGTCAGATCGCCGCGCACCTGGGCTTCGTGCCCCAGGCCGAGATGGAGGCGGACGTCCTCGCCGAAGCCGTGGCGCTGGCCCGCGACGCCGACCTGGCCGTCTGCTTCGTGGGCAACACGGCACAGTGGGAGACGGAGGGGCAGGACCTGGCGTCCATGGCGCTGCCTGCGGACGGCTCGCAGGATGCCCTCGTCACGGGCGTGGTAGCGGCGAATCCCCGCACCGTTGTCGTCAACACGACAGGCGTGGCGGTCGAGATGCCCTGGTTAGAGGACGTGCCAGCCGTCCTACAGGCGTGGTACGCCGGGCAGGAGAGCGGGAACGCAGTCCTGGACGTACTGCTCGGCGCGACGAACCCGAGCGGCAAGTTGCCCGTTTCGTGGCCGAGGAGATACGAGCACACAGGGTGCTACGGCAATTTCGGCCTGGACAGCTACGAGACGGCAAAGGTGGAGTATGTCGAAGGCGTGCACGTGGGATATCGCCACTTCGACCGCTACTACGGCACAGAGAAGGAGGTGCTGTTTCCGTTTGGTTATGGCCTGAGCTACACCACGTTCGATGTGAGCGGTGCCGAGTTGTCAGGAGACTTGGGAGACCATGCTTTACCAGGCAAGGTGACGGTCTCGGTGTCTGTGAAGAACATGGGTGTGCGAGCGGGCGCCGAAACGGTCCAGGTATATATTGAGCCACCCAAAGGGGATTCCGCCAACGGGCGGCCTCCCAAGGCTCTGGTGGGGTTTAGTAAGGTCTTCCTCGAAGCTGGTGAGACTAAAACTGCGAAGGTGACTTTCAGTCGTGACGGCGCAGCGTACTGGGATGACCGTGAGGCCGGTCAAGGCGGACAGCAGTGGCGGGTCGAGGGTGGAGAGCACATAATATCGGTGGCCACCAGCTCGGCGCCTAGAGATGCTAAGGCGAGACTGATGCTGAACGTAGCTCAAGAGTTTGCATTCTCGCCTTGAGCGAGTGGTAGAGCTATTGGAGGTCTTGGATATCAGAGATGAAAAAAGGGGCAACCGGAATGGCGGACCCCCAAAACTACCGCTTTGCATTCTACCCAGTGTTACTGCTCATGAATATCATATATCTTGGCCTCACGTCATAATGGCAATTGTCATCTGTTCACAGACTCCGACCAGTATCCCTGCCCGTCTCTTGATGTACGCCCGCGCCGTTCCTCAGGGGCGCCTCGGCCTCAATGATGCGCTTGGGAAGCGCGTAGCCGATGCCGAAAAAGACGAAGAAAGCCCACTTCCAGCGGAAGGGGTTGAAGGCGATGCAGAAGGTGAACCACCAGACTAGCTCGGTGTAGGTGAAGAAGTCAAATGCGGCGATGGGCGACGCCGACTTGAGCAGCCTCGTAAAGTCGATCCACAGGCGCATCCAGGTCGGGTTGGGGCGCGTCAGGGGGTCGACGAGGAACATGAGCAGGATGCGCGTGTAGATACCAATGTGCCAGTTGCCGACGGTGCCGATGGCGTTGACGTAGGTGCTGCGTCTCTTAGCACGGAACAGCAACACGCTGAAGGAGATGACTTACCAGTTGATGGCCGAGATGGAAGGGTGGTTCGGAGGGAAGGTCTGCAGGTACCAGTTGGGCGGGTCGTACGGCTCGTCGAAGCAGTCGTCCGGCAGGAAAGAGAGCGAGGGGCGCTTGAAGCCGGTGGCCATGACAATCATGTCGGCGGGGATAACCTCTGTCCTGCCGGGGCCGCCCTTGGGCACCCCCTTGGAGCGGCGGTTCATTATGACGCCGTCCGCGGTGAAATCGACAATGTCGCCACGAACCCAGTCGGCCTTGCCGGCGCGGATCTTATCCAGGACGTCGCTGTTGACCATGGGCGTGTCCTCAAAGATGCCCTTCTGAGAGGGCGCGAGGTCGGACAGATCGCGGTAGAACAGCCGGCGCAGGAGCATCTCGGGGACCCAGGAGAGGACCGTCTCCTGCCCAAACACGTTGAACGCCAGCAGGATGTTGACCAAGGGATTCCGGGGGATGATCCACTTGTCGCTCCTCGACAGGATGTAGCTTTTGTCGGCGTCCTCTGCGGCCGCGAACTCCAGGGCCTCCACGGCACTGGCGCCGCCGCCGATGATGGCCATCTTCTTGCCCTTGGCGCTCTTGCCGGTCAGCTGGCTCGAGTGGTAGACGGGGCCCTTGAACTTCTCGATGCCGTCGACCTTGGGCATCTTGGGGTCGCCGCAGGTACCGACGGCGCCGATGATGCCCTCGAAGCGACCGTTGGCGGTATTGTTGACGATCCAGCGACCCTTCTCGTCCTGGTAGACATTGTTGACGGGCGTGTTGAACTTGGTGCGCGTGTCGAGGCCGTAGCGCTCCCAGAGCTGGCGCACCTGGCTCACGATCTGCTGGCGGTCGGGATAGCCGCGGTCCCAGTTTACAGAGGGATGGAAGCGGTACATGAGAGAGTGGATCTGAAGGCTCGATGTGTTGTTGACTTTCTGAGAAACTGTCAGTCACGGTATTGGTCGGTGGCAAGGGCACAACGTACACTCCAGATGCCGCCGAGGTTGGACTCAGGGCCAGCCTCGAATATGACGACGTCGAATCCATGGCCAATGCAGTGAGAAGCGGCAGCGACACCAGTGATGCCGGCGCCGATGACGGCGACCTTGGGCCGGAGGAGCTGTCTGCTGGGGTCAGGCGGCGCGGGAGACAGGAGCTTGTTCAGCAGCCATTGAATGATCTGGTAGATGAAGAGAAATGGGTGCAGAACCGGGTTCTCCATGCTGGACTGGGACGTCATGACGGACGAATGCTGGATCGGGAGTTGAAGAGGCGAAGGAGCTCGGGATCACGGAGGGGGGGGAGTTCAGATGCTTAAGGGCCGTGGACAGCATGCACGTAGCTGTCTGGAATGATCCGACAGGCCAAGCCACTCTGATTGATTGACATGTGAAGGACGCCTGGCTGGAAGAGTCTCATGTTGTTCCATATCGGCCGACATAAGACTGGGTCCATGAAGGTTGACTTGACGTCACGATGAAGTGCCGCGCAGCTGCGGGTGGATGCCCGTCCCATCCGTGCTCATGCTCGGCTTGTTCCATCGTTCATGCATTTGACGTCGACGATGCATCACATAGCGCGTAATCGAGCAAATTAACGGCTGCTGACATTGATGTCGACGGAAACTCGACAGGCTGCTGGACAAGTGGCGTCTTGGTGCTGTTGTCTTACGACGCGCCGGAATGTGGCAAGCCACGACACGTTCCCTCTCACCCTTGACTTTTGAGTCGCGTACCGGATACCGCCAATGGCGCAAATTGTTGAGAAGTGTTTCTTCAATTCCCACTGTCTGTCTCCCTGGCCCACCTCTATTTGCGGCCTCCGCGGTCGCGGCGACCAGCCTCCAACACCTTGAGCCTCTTCTGGAATCTCTCGCCCATTTCGGGCCCGTGTCCGCTCCCCCTCGGCCCGTCCGTCGTGTCGTGGCTTCGCTTGCGGCTCTTGTCCAGCAGCGCCTTGGTGCCCTTGGCGCCCTCCTTCTTCGCCGTGAGCCTGTTGATCCTGTCGACGCCCTCGCCGAGGTCCCGCCACTCCTCGCCGCCAAACTGCATGCGTCCGCTGCGTCCAGCCGCCTGCGCCTCCTTGGCCTTCTGCTTCTTGCTCTGTGTCGGCAGACGGACAAAGTTGGACTCTTCGTAGTCGCGGCGCTCGTCCTCCACCTTGCGGTCCGCCGCCGTCTTGACCTTGCGGCCGCCCGCCACGACGTTGGTGCCGATGCTGGGCTCCGCCAGCGGCGCCGTCGACAGCTCCGACTCGATGTACTCGTCCATGGTCGCCGACTTTTGCGGCCGCTTGGTGGCCTTTTCTTTGCGTTCCGAAGGCATGACTGTGGGTGCCACTCGGGGCGGCCTGTAGATGCCGTCCTTCTGCGCTGCCGCGACGGCCGTCGACGCCGATGCCGGCTTGACAAAGGCGTCCGGTCGCGCCTGGAAGTTGGCGGATTCGACCTTGTTGCCGTCCTCCTCGTCGCTCTCTTCCTCGTCGTCCTCGTCCTCGTCGCTCTGTGACCCCGACTCGTCGTCCGAAGCGTCGTCGCCCTTGGCCTTCTTCTTGGTCGAGGCCTTGCTTGTGATGGCCGCCCGTTCGGCGTCGTCGGCGGCGCGCAGGATCTTGTCGATCTGGTAGCGAAGCTTCTCCTCCAGGGGGCGCACGCCCTTCTCTAGGAACAGGCGCAACTCGACGAGCTTCTTGACGATGGGCTCGGTGGCGTCGTCGGCATTGTCGTCGTTGGCTTGGGGCTTTCTCGCGTTGCGGAGCTTCAGGAGAATGAGGAAGACGAGGTTTTGGAGGTACGACAGGAGGAGCTCGTTCTTGACGTCGAGGAGAGAGATGCCGTTGTCCGACTGTTCGACACCCGCAACCTTGGGCGCCGTGTCCAGGGCGGAGACGAGCGATTGCGTGAGAGACTCCAGCAGTGCTGGGAGGGAGCTGGGTGCGGCCATGGCGGCTCTCGTGTTTGTCGATGTATGGTGAATGTGACGCCGAATTGAAGACGCCTTCACGATGGAGTCGTATGGTGGGAGGGCCTCGAATGCTCTTGCCCATCACGATTTTTTCCTTGGGAAAGAAGAATTCATGTTATCGATAAGAGCGAGATCTACAGCCCCACATTGAACAGGGATCATGCCACTTAGCACTCGGGTCGTGCCTACCTACTGCAGAAGAGCTGCATCATTGGCTGGCGCCGAGGATGACCCGGCGCACCCGGACCCCCCTCGCCGTTGCCCGCACCTCCGTAGCGCAGCACACTGGGCGCCTCAGCCTGACACTGATACGCCACACGCTTCCAAGGGGGCGGATGACTAAGCCAGCATTTCTTGGACCGGACGGACAGCTGTTCGAGGGAGCTTGCGCAACGCAGGAGCAGCAACGACACCTATCGTGAAGCAACCCATTCGAAGACACGACGACGACGACACTTGTTCTGGCCATCCGCCGGCCATCTCCATCAATCCGAGCTTCCGCTGCTACTTTTCTGCCGCCTGCGCAGGGTGCAACTCATTGCGCCAGGATCAGGCGTGTCCTGTGGATCTCCGGCTGTAAGCCACCACCCTGCTCCCAAGAACCAGGTAAACCTCCCACTCCTCCGCTGTCTACGCAGCTGCCTAATCCCTGGACTCGACCACCACATCGCATGTTCCGTCTGCTGTTTCATTCTGCCTAATCGTTCCTCCCATTGATCAAGGTTGACACGATCTCGTCTCCTACTTCATCCTGCCAAGCCGTGCTTTCCATTGTTCCAAGGTTGACGCGATTCCTCTCCCAGCATAGAACAACCGAACGACGATGCACGTCCCGACGATGGGCGCGCCGTCCGCCCTCGTGGCCACCCTCCTGGCCCTGCCCCAGCTGGCCTCGGCCTTCTACCTCCCTGGCGTCGCGCCAACGTCCTACGAGAAGGGCGAGAAGGTCCCCCTCAACGTCAACAGCATCAAGCCCGTCGCGGCCCCCTCAGACTCCCGGTTACACTCGGTCGTCTCTTACGACTACTACCACCCGGCCTTCAAGTTCTGCCAGCCCGACGAGGGCCCCGAATACGTCTCGGAGAGCCTCGGCAGCATCCTCTTCGGGGACCGCATAATGACGTCCCCCTTTGAGCCGCTGATGCTCAAGGACGAAAAGTGCAAGCCCCTCTGCATCAAGAAGTACCCGCCGCCCGCCGTCGGCTTCATCAAGCGCCGCATCGAGCAGGGCTACAGCCTCAACTGGCTCGTCGACGGCCTGCCGGCCGGCCAGCAGATCCAGGACGACTTCACCAACACGACCTTCTACAACCCGGGCTTCCTCATGGGCGGCGTCGACGAGGACGGCAACATCATCTTCAACAACCACTACGACATCAACATCGAGTACCACCCCGTCAGCGGCAGCGCCGACAAGTACCGCGTCGTCGGCGTCATCGTCGAGCCCAGCTCCCGCGCCTACCCCGGCCTGATCGACTGCAACAACCCCATGGACCCCATCATCTTCGAGGAGGACGGCAGCGAGAAGGAGGTCAAGTTCTCCTACAGCGTCTACTGGACAAAGTCCAACACGGCCTGGGCCACCCGCTGGGACAAGTACCTCCACGTCTTCGACCCCAAGATCCACTGGTTCTGGCTCATCGACACGGCCATCATCGTCGTCATCCTCATCGGCACCGTCGCCTCCATCCTCGTGCGCGCCCTGAAGAAGGACATTGCCCGCTACAACCGCCTCGACCAGATCAACCTCGACGACCTCTCCGGCACCGGCATCGACGAGGACGACGGCGTGCAGGAGGACTCGGGCTGGAAGCTGGTGCACGGCGACGTGTTCCGCACCCCCAAGTACCCCCTGCTGCTGTCCGTCCTGCTCGGCACCGGCGCCCAGCTGTTCGTCATGACGGGCTTCACCATCTGCTTCGCCCTGCTCGGCTTCCTCTCGCCCTCGAACCGCGGCTCCCTCGGCACCATCATCCTGCTGCTGTACACCATCCTCGGCTTCGTCGGTGGCTACGTCTCTGCGCGGACCTACAAGGCCATGCAGGGCGAGAAGTGGAAGGTCAACATTGCCATGACGCCCCTGCTCGTCCCCAGCATCGTCTTCGCGTCCTTCTTCCTCCTCGACCTCTTCCTCTGGGCCAAGCAGTCGTCCGGCGCCGTGCCCCTGACCACCATGCTCGTCATCATCGTCATCTGGTTCATCATCTCGATCCCCCTGTCCGTGGCCGGCTCCTGGCTTGGCTTCCGCGCCGAGGCCATCGAGTCCCCCGTGCGCACCAACCAGATCCCCCGCCAGGTGCCCCCCGTCACCACCTACCTGAAGCCCGTCCCCAGCATGCTGATCGTCGGCCTGCTGCCCTTCGGCGCCATCTTTGTCGAGCTGTACTTCATCATGAGCTCCGTCTGGTTCAGCCGGATCTACTACATGTTCGGCTTCCTCTTCCTGTCGTACGGCCTCATGATCGTCACCTGCGCCGCCGTCACCATCCTCATGGTGTACTTCCTGCTGTGCGCCGAGAACTACAACTGGCAGTGGCGCTCGTTCCTGGCCGCCGGCACGTGCGGTGGCTACATCTTCGCCAACTCGCTGCTCTACCTGGTCACCAAGCTCAAGCTGGGCGGCCTGGCGGGCGGCGTGCTCTACGTCGGCTACAGCGCGCTGATCTCCTTCCTCTTTTTCATCCTCACCGGTAAGTTAGGCTGTGTCCCAGATGTCTACATCGTGCTGACCCCCGCGCCTAGGATCGATTGGCTACTTTGCGAGCTGGTGGTTTGTGCGCAGGATCTACGCCTCCATCAAGATTGATTAAGCTGTGTTGCCAGCTCCACCGCTCGCACGGGGCAGGCTTGGGAAAGGATAGGGGAAGCCCGGGCTGTCTGGCGGCCGGTTACGTGTGTACGATAACTTCCTTGTATGACCACGCTCTTCGTCGCATCAGATGTTTGCACGGACGCAGGCACGTACCCACCTCGGGTGCTGCCTGCTCTCGCCCAGGGCGATATGAGCGCAGCGGGGGACTCAAGCGGGCCGTCACGGAGCGTTGGCGCCGCCCAAAAAAAGATTCATGATTCTAGACGTTCAAGAGCATTCAATAGACCGCAAGCCGTGTTGATTTTGTTTTTGTCATGTCTACGAGAGGCCTAGCGTACCAACGGCAGACGCTACTCGTCATCATCATCGTCGTCCATGTCCATGCTCGTGAACTGGAACTGCGCGTTCTTGCTCGCGGCGGCGGGCGCGGTGGGCGAGGCGCCCGACGGGCCGGCGGTCTCCTGCTTCTGGGCCTCGGCGGCGGCGGCGGCGGCGCGGCGCCTCTGGTTGGCCTCCCACTCCTCGCGCTTGCGGCGCGTCTCCTCGGCCTTGCGGCGCTCGAGCTCGGCCTTGGCGGCCTTGTCCTCCTCGTCCCGGCGCTTGGCCTCGGCGGCGACGGCGACGGGGTCGTAGCCGCGGGGGTCGATGCCGCGCTCCGTCAGGTCCTGGCACGCGGCGAGGGCGCCGCCGCCGATCTGGTACTCGTTGGGCCAGGGGATGAAGACGGCGCCGTGATTCGTGTCGAGGTGGTCGCGCAGGCCGTCGGGCAGCGCCGTCGAGATGAGCAGCGGCGTGCCGGCGGGGTCGCCCGCCGCGCCGTTGGGGCCGGCGGCCGGGTCGACGAGCTGCTGGGGCGTGGGCGTGGGCGCCGCGGGCGTCTGGGCGCCGGGGGTCGGGGCACCGGGGGTCGGCGCGCCGGAGGGGGTCGGCGCGGCGCTCGTGGCCGTGCTCTGGACGCCGTTGATGGCGGCGCCGCCAGCGGGCTCCTCGGCGGAGACTCCAGCGTCGAGGACGACGCCATTGGTCACGCCGGCCGGGGGGAGGGTCGTCTTGCTGATGCGGCGCGCATAGTTCAGGAGCTCCTCGTACTTGATGGGGTAGTGATCCTCGTCGCCGTGGACGGTGATGTGGGTGGTGGTGATGTCCCTGCGGGTCGAGGCGAGGGTGGACAGGGTTTCGCGGATCTGGGCATCGAGGGTGGACGAGGTCGCTCGGAGCTGCTGCAGACGAAGGTGGTTGTTTTGATGCTGTTGTACTGGGAGGGAGGGTCAGCAGCCGTCGATTGGGTGTCATAAGGGGGTTCGGCATACCTTGTTCAAGCCCTTTGGAGAGCTCTCTGTCGGCTTCCTGGAGGTCGAGGGCCTGCTTGGCGTAGGGGTGGTACTTGGAGACGGACTCGACGAGGCTGGCGAGGGCCTTTTCGACGCGTTCGAAGCGGGCGTCAATGTAGTCGTCCATGGTGGTGCCTTGATCGTGGCGTATGAGTATGTGGGTGTAGGCAGCCAGGCAGAGAAGCACGACTAAGGGAAGCACCACCAAAGACGCTCGGCCGAGCGCGAGGCTGAGGGCGAGAGGGAGGGCACGGACCATCCCATAATCGAGTCGGTCGTGATTGGCCCAAAATCGGCAGACCCCTGTCGCCAGCGGAGTCCGGCTTTTCCCGCCTCGAATCTTGCGCATTGGGGAGCGACGATTCGAATCGATTCACGACCTCCTACCAACCATCTGCCTCCTCGCAACCGCAATTGAACCGTCGATTCGCGCCTTCGAGCACCAACATCACAATGGCCGGCCCTGTGAGTGCCATCCCCACGATGCGACGGGCTCCGAACCCTCGAGCGCCCTCCGGACCACCCGCCATCATCGAGCCACGATCAATTGACTGACCGTCCGCCCACAGCCTCCCAACCCGCTTTACCCTACGCAGTTCCGAAGCAAGTTCGGTCCCAAGTACGTCTCGACCCAGTCTGGCGGCCATCGAATGCTGTCGCTCCTTGTTCACGGGGAGCAAGCGGTCGGCCGTGCTGCTGCTCCCTGCGACCGGGGCAGCGACACGACGCGCCAAACCAGCGAATCTGGACGTGGGCTGACCATCATCCTAGGTACCACTACAAGCCCAGCGTCGCCGGCCTGAACTTCACCCAGCTCTCCCGCGTGTGAGTGCCCCGAAACTTTACCGACGATACGACGCGAGACCTGGCTTGGAGGTGCATTTGTGTGGGTGCGGCCGAGCAGTACGAGGCACGAGACATGCTCTCCTCGCACGGCGGCAGCCCAATTGACGATCCAAGCCGGGACCTCGAATCGACTCCGGTGCAGAAAGAAGTGGAGGCTAATAAGCAGCAGCGGCGTCAAGCTCGGTGCGTTCGGCGGTGTCGCCCTCTTCGGCGTCATCTTCATCGCCTCCAACGTCCCCAGGCTACGCAGGGACGTTCTCCAGGTGAGTTCGGTCCATGGCACGCACGGCAGGGCAGGGCAGGGTCAGAAAGTCTAACATGTGCGCAGAACGTTCCCATCCTCGGCGGTCTCTTCGTCAAGGAGTCCCTCCCCGCCTCCGACAACGTAAGTCTCGCTGTCTTGGCGCCGTCGTGTTCTTCGTGCTGACCCTCTGCAGCCCTTCTAAATGTATCACCCGCCAACGCATGGCATGCCGATGGGAGCGCCCCTGGGGCATGGCCGAGATGCCAAGAGGGAATGCCTCGGTCAAGGCAGTTGTACAACTCTCTGGTTGAATAGATTCTAGACCAATTTGTCCGTGCCGCCGTGCAGCCTGATGTGATGTGATATAGCCTGTATGCATTGCATCTAGGACGAGGAAAGCCTCTATTCGAATATGAATTGAAGTACAGCACATGTATGTCAGCAGACCTTGAGATATACATTTATATACCCAGCAGGCCGAATGCCGAGGGCTGCGGTCGACTTGAGGTGCACAGTGCGTGTCGTGCTGATCCCGCCCAAATCAGATGCTCGCACGGTGACAGCTGTAATGAGCGACGAGCACCAGTTGAGCGGGTTCCTTCCTTGAGCTCACGTCCTGCTCATGAGCTCATTGACTCCATCACCAGCTTTCATCCTGCCGGCGCTCCCACTTTCCTTGAGTCGTTTCTTTCAGACACTCCTTCTGCTCGGCATCATCATTTGCAGCCGTCTCGCGATCACGAATACTCACACTCACCTCTGCACACACGACACAGCCCACAACACAGCACCCGCTCGACATGTCAACTGCCCAACACTGTACCTGACCATCGCATACGCCTTTACACGCGTACTCACTCGTCGCAACTCTGTTACATGCGTACCATAATCTATAAATTCTGACAACTTTTGCTTCGAAAGGAAGGATCTCCCCTCTTCACACATCCTCACCGAACACCTGTGCCTTGCACACGTGTTCACGACTTCACCGGCCGGACTCCGAGAGGAGGACAGCCCTCATCTTCGGACGACAGCATAGTCGGACGAGGAGCATCACAAGCATCACAGGCACCACAGCCATCACAAATATCACAAACGTTTCGACGAAGCAATTACCGGACGACAGCCCACGCCGGCTCTGTCAAATCTAACCAGCTCACCACAGTACACCCTCACCATGGGCATGAACGAAGTCTCCGGCTCGGTGGGAGTGGTTGCGGCTACCATGGTGTGGCTCCTCTTTGGTAGAAAACAGGACGCATCGAATTCCGCCATCACGAACCTGTTCGCTGCCGCTCTTTTCATCTACGGAACCGCCTACATCTGGCTGAACCTCGTCAACGACTTCGTCCCGGAGCCATACCTGGTATGACCAAAATCCGACCGCTTGAGATCGGACGAAACTAACATCACCCAGGACGAGGTCTTCCACATTCCCCAGGCCCAGCTCTACTGCCAGAACAGATTCACCGAGTGGGACGACAAGATCACAACTCCACCCGGCTTGTAAGTCCTCCATGCTCCACGTCCCTACCAACAACCGGCCCTGACCACAGCCCCCAGGTACCTGATATCCAGATTCCTCATATTCGTGGGATCGCTTCTCACCCGGGCCGCCGCAGAGGAGGCCTGCAAGCCCGGAGATCTCCGCCTTCACAACGCCTTTGCCACGCTCGGCGTCTTCTTCTGTGCCGTGTACTGCCGGCACAAGATTGAGGGCCAGCGTCGTGCCATCAGCGGACGACGCCCGCTGCAAGCCGTCTCGAGCTACTCGCTCTGGACCGGCCTCAACATTTCCCTGTTCCCGGTCCTCTTCTTCTTCTCGGGGCTCTACTACACCGATGTCGTCTCGACTCTGATCGTGCTCGTCGCGTACCTCAACCACCTCGACCGCGTGGGCCGGGCCTCCAACTCGATCCTCAATAATGCGTACACCGTCCTCCTGGGAGTTTCTGCTTTGAGTCTTAGGCAAACCAACGTCTTCTGGGTGGTGGTGTACATGGGCGGCCTCGAGGCCGTCCACGCCATCAGGCTGTTGAAACCTCAAGCCGAAGACCAACAGTGCATGATCAGGCTCACCGAGTACCTCAAACACTTTGCCTGGAGATCCTCCATCGGCGATATTCACGATCTCCCGCTGAACCTTGCGTGGCCGCATAGTAAGCCGCCTTTTCATGCGTCCCTGCACCACACTGACATTGGCCAGACCTGTGCTTCTCTGCACTGAGCATCGGCGTTGCGGTCGTCTGCAACCCCGTCCAGGTACTGAGGTGGGTGTGGCCGCATATCACCATCATGGGCTGCTTCGTCTCCTTCATCGTATGGAACGGCGGCGTTGTTCTCGGTATGCCATGTCGCTTCCACCTGTGATTGGATTCATTCTGACAGTCTCAGGCGACAAGTCGAACCACGTTGCGACCATCCACCTCCCCCAGATGCTCTACATCTGGCCCTTCTTCGCCTTCTTCTCAGCGCCCCTGCTCCTCCCGTCGGTTTTGGGCCCGCTGCGAGTCGTTCGTTGGATCGCCCAGTCGTGCATGTCCGCCAAGGCTCCTGATACCGATGAGGGCGGCGTCCACAAGGAGTGCTCAGTCCCGTCCCCTCAAATGATGCAGCGCGAGCCCGTCACGAGCTCACGATCGCACAGAAGCGACCGCCGCGATGACAGGCGTGGAGACTGCGCTCACGTGCAGACGCTCCGGGATCTCTTCCACCCCCGGTCCTACCACTACACCATCTGGATACTGGCCGCTCTGGCCTGCTGGGTCGTCGTCCTCAAGAACACCATCATCCACCCGTTCACCCTCGCGGACAACCGCCACTACATGTTCTACGTCTTCCGGTACACCATTCTGGCCTCGGCACGGCGCCGCGAACTCTTCGTCTTTGCGTACCTGCTCTGCTTCCGCCTCTGCTGGGCGGCCCTCGCGCCCTGCAGCCCCGGCGTCTGGTCGCAGATGAACAAGTTCTGCTCCGCCTACGCCTTCGACTACGAAGACGCGCCGCCCTACACATGCCACCCCCTCTGGGGACGGGTGCGCACGGACGAGTCCCTCGAGAACAAGACGCGTCCGGACCTCGACAGGGCGCCCGGCCAGGCACCGCAGAAGGGCAGGAAGCGCAAGGGCGGCGACCGGCCCATCCTGCCGGACGGCGACGAGCCGCCCCAGTCGTCGACGGTGATCCTGCTGCTCCTCACGACGACGCTCTCGCTCGTGACGGCGCCCCTCGTCGAGCCCCGCTACTTCATCCTGCCGTGGATCTTCTGGCGGCTGCTCGTGCCGGCCTGGCGCGCCCACGAGCACACCCTCGACCGGGAGGAGCCCGTCCACCGCGCCCTCGGCCTGGGCTGGCTCTTCGAGCGCGGCAGGCGCGTCGACCTGCGCGTGCTGCTGGAGACGGTCTGGTTCCTCGCCATCAACGCGGTGACCATGGCCATCTTCCTGCTGAAGCCGTACGTCTGGAGGGCCGAGGACGGCACCGTCCTCGACGGCGGCCGGCTGCAGAGGTTCATGTGGTAGCGGCTCGCATCAGGGCGAGCGCTCATCAGGGGACGAGCCACTTGGTCAACCAGGTCGTTCGTAATGCAATACAGACACGGTCTGATTTCTCATATTGTGCTTTTGATTCCGTGACAGAACGCCGCCGCGTAGTGCGCCAGCACGAGTCGTCTAAAATAGTCATACCTGACAGTGCCCGTTGATCCCATGCCCCGTGCCATCCGTTCCAGCCGGCCCCAAACGCCATTCCTGTAGACCCCGCGTCCTATGTACGTCCCGCAGCCTGAGAGGCCGACTTGTCATCCGTCATGTGTACTTATCATCATTCCAATATCGTGAAGCGAGGCCCCCCTCATAAGCTCAGCCGATCCAGGCTCAGCCCGTCGTTGCTCCGCACGCGCCGCACGACGCCCATCTTGAAGAAGCGCTCCTCGCCGCCCGCCGTCCGCCCGCCGACGTACCACTTGTCGGCGCCAAGCACGTCGCGGAACCCCTCGCTCGAGGAGTCGCTGCCGCGGCGACGGCCGGGCGACGATCCGGGGATGGGCACGCCGTGGGGCTGGCCGTGGCCGTGGCCGTGGCCGTGCGTGTGCGGGCCGGCGCCGCGCGGGGAGTGCAGGGGCAGCTGGTTGACGACGCTGCCGGTGGCGGAGGCGGCGTGTGCGTGGGCGCTGGAGGAGATGGCGCGGGGGTTCGACGGGGAGGAGGAGGAGGCGGCGGCGGAGGAGGATGCCGTCTGTGTCGTGTGCTTGTTCGGCTGCTGGGAGAGGGTCGTCGACGGGGGCGGCGTCTGGCGGAAGGAGGCGAAGAAGGTGGAGAGGAAGAAGGGGCGTTGGGAGGGCATGTTGGTGTTCGGCATTTCGGGCTGCGCTGAGCCGAGGGTATTGTTGAAGGTGTTGAAGGTGAAGGAGTCCTCGGTTTGAGACCCTTATGGTGGTGGCAGCGCGCAGGTCTATGCTGCGGCTGTCTCCCGAGGATCGGCTGGTTCGACTGGGGTGCTGTGGGAGCCGGGTCGGTCGAGTTGATCGGATTGCGCGATCACCGAGGCTTCGTGACTCTTCCGCTGGTGAGTGCTTTCTGCCCGTGTCGTCCTTCTGTCGAAACGAGACTCGAATGTAGATGCGGCTGGGTGGAGGCGTCGAGGTCGGGAGGGGAGAATCGGCGATGGGTCCAGCACGAGTCGATGGCGGGGAGTCGGCTTCCTAAAATCCTGACGTCGAGGGGCTCTTTCCTTCTGCTGCGGCTGCCACTGCGAGGGTGACTGCCACTTCCTCGCTACCTGGGCCGTGCCTTCCAGGTTTCCGGTCATGTCCGTGGGCGCCAGGCTCCGCCGGGGTGGACCTTCCGGCTGTTGTCGGCCAATCTCGGGAGCGAAACTGGGGGCCATGGGGTGTGAGCGGGGCCCCAGTGTGTAATCCTGGGCATCTCATTCGTCCGAGCGTCCCACGCTTGGGGTGTTCTTGGCTGTGACAAGATCGGCCAACACCCGCCAGTCGCCTGCCTCACCCTAGGTACCTACCTACCTGGAGATGCCTACGGTACCTCGTTAGCGAGAACCGTCCTTCCCGCTCACAAGCTTTGGACTGGAGTCAGAACTACGACCCGAGAACCACCGCGGAAGCCTATTACTTGAAGGCTGCATTGGCGCCTTTGTTGGTCGTGTCAGTGATCAGTCGGGATGGGATGAGCGTCCGCAACCCCTCCTTCTGAGCAAACGCTCCTCGCCCAGCACACCATCCGAGCTCGTCACAACCACCACCGAATCTCGATGATCTGATATCCCGCAGAGACCCAACCGACAGGCGGTGCTGCAAAGGATCTTGGTGCCGCAGGGAAGCTGCGCAGCTGGGATAGGCGCCGCTTCTGCCGAGGGCTTGCCGTTCGCAGTGTTTGGCCCGACCTGCGCCAGACTACTTGCTGCACCTGCATGGTTGGGACCGCCGCAGTAGAAAGGGCTAACGCCTCGCGGTACAGCTACAGTTGTCACAAGTTGCTCGAGGTACGCTCGTCGAGAACCTGACAGCTCGTAGAGCACGTTGCTCGGTGGGGCACGATCTGTCGGAACGGCTCGGACATCCAGAACCACGGTAGGTCGGTTGAGCGAGGGTTCAGTCTCTATCGCCAGGCTTGGTTGTCAGCCGTTCTCTGCCAACATGCCGTCGAGACATTCATCCTCCAGGTATTAGCACACCAGCATCCCACCAACATCGAGCACCGAACACATCGATCATCGTATGACCATCAGCACTATCGGTCTTGGCTGCCCAGGTCCCTCGGGAGTCTTCGAACTGCCTTCCCCGCATCCAGCCTGCTTCCCGCCCGAGTCATTCAGCAACCCTCTCGCCCGGCCTCGTTCCTGTTGCCGCCGTCCGGTTAGTCTGCGGGGAAGCGAGGTTGGCAGCCACCGGGCAATGCTAGTCGGGTTGCCGCCGGTGTTGGACAGCGGAGGATGACCGTGGTCTGAGGTCTGGTCGAGGGCTAACAGGACCGGGAGACGCATGCCGTGCGTGGTGCTGCAAGTACGGGTCTTTCTAAGTCGTAGGGGCGTTTTATATGAGTGCTGCACGCCTGTGTTGGCTTTGCCAATAAAGGCCTCATGCCTCATTCAACTACTGTGGTCACCAGAATAACATCCTCGGCTCGCCCTGCCGCCTGCTCGGAAGTAGACATGCAATAGAAGACAATGGCAAAGCCTCTCGATCTGCGCGCCGAAACGTCAATTATCCATTGCAGAACCTCGCAGACCAAAGCCCCCGCCAAGAGGTCTTGCCGGCATCGTGTCTTGGGCACCGTGTCTTGGGTGTCTTGCCGCATCGTGTCTGCCCCGGAGAATCCTCAGCCCTGCGTTATCTAATCTGATTGGCACCGGCCAACAACGCCGCGGCAATCCCCCACCCCCAGGGGCCTTCAGCGCTTGAGGCCGCTATTCTCGAATCTTCCAGCGGACCCCCCGCCGCTTAGAAATGCCCCGGCGGGTCGGCGCGCCTGCGCTGCTCGCGCGACCACCACGTCGTCGACTTGCTCGACGAGGCACGACGGTCGCCAGCACGCCCGAATGGCCACCTCGACACTCATCCTCGCGTGACGCGTGCCTTCTGCACCTCTGCACACCCGCCTCTCGCGACACCTCTGCGACCTGCCACGTCGCCCGCCCGAGCATCGCCCCGCACCGGACATCTCGACGTCCCCGCGCATCCGAACGAGCCGACTACACTTCCGAGACACGCATCCGGGCACCGACGACCTTTCTTCTTCTGACCGCCGAGACTCGCAGCCCGAGACCTCAAGATGTCGGAATCGAGAGCCATCCAGCTCAAGGAGGAGGGCAACCGCTTTTTCCAAAAGGGCGACTACATCAATGCCGAGGGCTGCTACTCCAAGGGGTAGGTCCAACCCCGGAATCCCCTCCCAGACCCCTCCTGACACCCCCAGCATCATCGCCGACCCCAAGAACCAGGCCCTCTACACCAACCGCGCCATGGCCCGCCTCAAGCTCAACTACTGGGACGCCGTCGTCGCCGACTGCCAGGACGCCCTCGCCCTCAACCCCGCCAGCATGAAGGCCTCGTACTACCTCGCCCAGGCCCTCGTCTCCCTCCACGACTTTGACGGCGCCATCACCGCCGCCATGCGCGCCCACGCCGCCTGCATCGAGACCGGCGACAGGTCCCTCGCCGCCGTCACCGCCCTCGTGCTCCGCTGCAAGAAGGAGAGGTGGGAGCACAGCGAGAAGAGGCGCGTCCGGGAGGACCAGTACCTCGAGACCGACACCGTCGACCTGATGGCGCGCGAGAAGGAGCGCGCCCTGGCCGCGACCGAGAGCGAGAGCGAGAAGGGCGACGTCGTCGCCGAGTGGGACGCCAAGATCCACGACGTCAGGCGCGTCTTCGAGACGGCTAGGGCCAAGAACGAGCAGCGCCGCGAGGTCCCGGACTGGCTCATCGACGACATCACCTTCAACGTCTTTGTCGATCCCTGGGTTGTGAGTGTTTCCCCTGTCCTGTTCCGTTTCGCGACTAACGCCGTGCAGACCAAGACGGGCAAGTCCTACGAGAGAGCCTCCATAATGGAGCATCTGCGCCGCCATCCCAGCGATCCCCTGACGAGGGAGCCCCTGGTGGCCGCCGAGCTTCGCCCGAATCTCGCGCTGAGACAGGCGGCCGAGGAGTTCCTCGATGCGAACGGCTGGGCCGCCGACTGGTGATGGAGGTTTGGTGGAGCCTGGTGGAGGAAGAGTATCATTAGCATGAGCACAATGTTTCGAGCGGTTCTTTGCGGCAAAGGCCGATTCAGCATAGCATGGCATGGCGTTTAGGGTTATGGTTATGGTCAGCAGGAGAGCAGCGCAGGTCCTGCACAGTACATTCTCGTAAAGGGGTATCCTTCAGTAGGAGATCAAATGAACATGTCAGCCTGCAATTTCGCCTATAATGTTTCAAGAACAATCATGACGTGCCCATACTGTCAACACGAAGATGAGTTCCAGATGTTACTGCTGACTCCGTTGCTCGACATCAGTCAACTATTGTTCAACAGCAAACTTCAAAACACCCGGCCCTACCTTAGTATCTCATGGCAATTTAGTGGTCTTCCAATGCTGACACTCACCAATAGCAACACAAGAACTACTCACCGAGTTTCCCTGCTTTGGTGTGCCAAAGCTTTGTCCCTCTCATCGCTCGCTAGTATTGTGGTATTTCGTCGCAGCCCGGCGAGCCCTGGCCTCTCAGCACATCTCAAGCAGCACATGTAGCCCAGCATCGCCAGTAGCATCCTCAGCACAAATTGATGCCTAGGAACTCACCTGAATACCTCAGGTTTCAAGGTATCTGATGTGGGTTGATAAGGCGAACTTCTAAGTAAAGAGGAAGGCACGCGAAGCGGCAACGCAACGCGGTACACAGTGCGGCGCAAGTAGACAGGCTCGTAAACAGCGTCAACATGAATATTCTCGCCGCAATCTACAGTGCGGCGCGCGCACTGCTGACCGACTGTTGCTCTCAGGCAGCCCCGGCAGCCGTAGTATAAATCCCGAGGGATCTCGATCCTGGAACTCTTCCTTCTTCCCCTCTCCTCTCTAGGGATACCCTCTGAGCCTGAACTGCCCGCCAGTTTTTGAGAATCGCGCATCACTTGTGAAGCATCGGTCAACTCTCTCAAGATATCCTTCCTTCTTTTCCTCGGCTTTCTGGGGAAAACATTCTTAACTTACAGTGGACAATCGTGGATCAGGTCTCGGGGAGCTTCTGCACCTGACTCATTTCTTGTTGGCTTCGGTCACAAGAGAGCCTTTTGAAGCGTGCGTCTTCCGTCGGGAGAGGTGTCGTACCTGTCTGCTCGGGGGACGGAAGTAAAACCTCAATATTCACTGTCTCGTTATCAAACGTGGAAATCTTTGGTCTCGGGAAGCTTCGGCGCCTGACTCATTTCTTGTAGACTTCTGTCTCAAGGGAACCATCGACTAAACGGGCGACTTGGGTCAGTGAATTTGAACCCATCACCACCATGTCTGGAAACGGAAACCACATCGACTGGCCCAACAAGATGGACTTGGTAGAGGAATCCAACCGTCCGCGAGTCAAGTTCCCTCCTACTGCTGTCGTCACAAGTGCCAAGGTCGAGGATGCTCAACCGCGCGTCAAACTTCCACCCGCTGTCGATCCGACTCCCGCTCCAACTCTGGCACCCGCCCCTTCTTCCGCTTCTCCTCCTCCTCAGTTCTCTGCTCCTTCCTCGACACCCGCTTCCAGCTCGACAACCGCCAAGCATGCAGATGCCAAAGCTATCCAGATGTCAAGAAAGAGCTCCTTTGAGAAGTGCGCGGTATTCGCCAAGAGCGTTCACGGCCCTCTGATTGCCTGCCACAAGTCTCTGAGTGCCGATGCGGATCAAAAGATCGAATCGACGCTTGTCTGCGCGAGGAACCCAGACGCTGCACCATGGGTTGGTAACCGCCTATATCTTTCTCTAGGCACGGACCAGACCGAGAACGAGGCCGTCGGCCGTGGAGTGCGACACGTTGCTGCACGTAAGTATCATTGTCCCTCCCTTCCTTACAGCAAGATATACTCCGTCCCCATCAACCGACCCTGGAGCCCCCAGCGTACAGATGCCTTCATTTTGGTCCCAGATGGCCTATACATTGATTATTACTGACAATCTCTAGCCGACACCACCAAGATCAGTGACCCCGTCAAGGTCTCCGACTACGATGAAATCGATATTCGCCTGTACCGCGGCCAATATTTGTGGAGTGTCAAAAAGGCATCGTCTGATGTGGTTGCTCGGTTCCCTGGCCTCAAGCCCAAGGCTCTTGAGAGCGGCATCACTGTTCTCACACTTCGCATCATGGACGGTGAAAAGGCTGAGATTGTCGGTTTTGGGTGGCCTTGTGTCAATCCTTCCGAGCCCAAAATTGATGATTGGGTTCACAAGAATATACCTGTTGCTGGCGACATCACTCTTCTCAAGCTTTTCCAAGCGAGAGAGTTCCATCTGGCCATTGCCCAGACGCCCGACATGGTCGTGAAGAAGCTGGTGCACGACGATCTCATGCCAGCCGACTTCAAGTACTCATACGGTGATGATCACAAATGGAACCCCGACCTGTATCTTGAGCAGCAAGTCAAGTGCAGAGGGCAAACTCAGTTCCTGGCGACATTCAAGTAAGTTTGGTGTGCATTAGCAACCCCAGATTTTCATCGCATAACTAACGCTGGACAGCTATCGGGACGACAATGATCATCTTGCTGTGGTCTCCCAGAGCGTCGTACAGGACGTTTTCTGGCTGCAGCAAGAGATCGAGAGGCTGCGCGAGGACAAGACCCCCGTTTACTTTGTCCCTCGAGAGCTTGATGTTGCCCCCGAAGACTGCAAATCGTTTTTCGTCATCATGCCACGCGACAAGGTTTTCTGGACGAGATACAACAACGCCTGGGCCAGACTCACCAAGACCCCGTCCCTGCAGTTGATGCTGTACAATGACAAGGACTACAGCCAGAGCGGCGGCATCTGGTTTGTTCCCCCAGCTCTCTATGCTTTAATAATTTGTATTAACCCAATTATGATCAGGAACTGCAAGCTAGTATCACACCCCAACGCCTTGGACGAGCTCAAAAGCCTTCATCCGACAACAGACGATGAACTGGTCTTCAAGGCTCGTCGGCCCGATGCTGACAACCAGTCGAGCGGCCCCGACTATCAGATCAAGGTGTTTGGTGACCGAGCCTCGGCAAACCGCAAGTTGGCTGAGGGGGCCGAGCATTAGAATTGCGCCTCTCTCAACTTCCCCTCGCAGCTGCCGGATGCCGAGCGCAAGGTCAATGCTGTCATGAGCCTCCACCCCGATGCCACCCCTTCCAACGCTGTGTCCTTGGGCCTGGAAGAGGATATCAAGCTCGCCGATGTGCCGGCCACGATTCGCGACAAGATGGGGCTGCAACGAGCCGTGGTACGAGGTCGGGGTTTCTACAGCTGGATGGCGAAGCCTGCCTCTGAAGACGGCATCCCACACAATTTTGAAGCCATGAGCTTGAGCACCCCTCGCGAGGTCACGCAGCTGCGCCAGCTTCCTGTGGTCAACTTCCTCGACATCGAAGATGAGCAATACGTCGAGGCGTTGCTCTCCCAAACCCTGCCTCAAGATCGCGTCCGTTTCAAGCACTACATGAGCGAACGTCCTCTGGGTATCGGTATCATGACAGCTGTAAGTATTTCCTACTCTACAGTCATCCACTTTGAAAACTAGATTCTGACATAATCGCAGGGGCCCGGGTTTGGAAAGACCACCGCCGTTGCCGTCGCTACCCTCGCCATGCAAGCCAGCTTGGGTAAGATCCTCTGCTCGGCCCCAACCAATATTGCAGTCGACAATTTTGCAGAGTGCATTGACGGCATCAGCATCAAGGTTGCCGCGTGGTATAACGAGGGCAAGGAGGCGGGTGACCCAGCTCGGTCCCGGCAGAGGCTCGTCGTCCGGGCTTACAAGCTGGACACGGAGGTGCGTGCGTTCATGCGACTTCTACAGGATCCAAACAAGGGAAATACCGCCGCCCCTATCGAGAGCAGGTGGCGCCTGAACTTGTCGCTCGCCTTTTGGGTCTTGTCGTTGTTTGGCAACGGGTCTTTTGCCCCGGGCACTCGCGCAATCGATCCGGACGCCAGCGAGGCCCTCGCCGAGATCAAGGCCCAGTACACCGACCTCCCAGAGTACGAAAACCTTCTAGCCCTTCTCGGCGGCAGCATCACGTTCGAGGAGTACCGGGGCAAAGGAATCGTCAAGGGTGAGAAAATTGCGGCACTTATGGTGTCCATCCTCAACCGAGCCGACATGCTATGCACCACGCCGTCGGCTACTGAGCGATGCACCAAATTGAAGACCTGGAAGAATGGGTGCGCCAAGGGTATTGTCATCGACGAAGCGGCTAACATGCACCGTGCCGACATGTACTGCGTCTGGGGCAATACCCTCACCCCGATCTTCCTCGCCGGCGATCCAAGACAGCTCCCGCCGTGAGCATTGCCTTCAGTCAACTCCCAAACTACCTATTTTGCTAATTACATTACAGAACCGTCATGTCCAGCACCACAAAGGACGCCGAAGGCAATTTCCTGCACCGGTTGGCGAATGACTGCAGAATCTCTGCCCTCGCGTTCATCCAGGCTTCCGGGTGCCCCGTGTACCGTCTCAAGTGTCAGCTCCGCATGGGCAAAGGCTTGTTTGACATCATCAGCAAGGAGATCTATCCTGACGTGCCGTCAACATACGCAGAAAAGTGCAACGTTGACATGGCCAAGTTCGAGTCCGGCCATCTTCTAGAAGCTTTTGTGCGCAACAAGTACCCCGGGATCAAGGCGCCTCCGGCCGGCAAATTCAGTCCCGTCTTCTTACACTGCCCCAATGCTCGGGTTTGGGAGGATGGGCGCTCGGGGTCCAAGAAATGCAAGCAGCAGGCCAGCATTGCGGTCAAGTTCGCGTTTGAGCTTGTGACGACCGGTGGCGTGAGAGCCAAAGACATCACTATCATCAGCCCTTACGCCGCCAACGTCGAACATATCGGCCGCGTGCGCAAGCAGCCCGAGTACGCGGCCGCGCTTGTAGAGATGGAAGAGGCCTGTACCGTTCACGGGTACCAAGGCCGCGAAAATGACATTGTGATTATCGTCATGGGTACCAGCGCGGCAGCGGGACCCGGTTTTACCTCAGACGAGAACCGTCTGAACGTCTGCCTGACCCGTCAACGCACAGGTCTCGTGATTGTGGGGGATATCGATGCTCCTGGCGCCCTAGATCAAGACAAGAAGAAGAAGGGTCAGAAGATCGAGACCATCACAGTCACAGACTTTGCGGGCAATATCATGCGGACGAAGGCTTTGGTTCTGCGAAGTGTGTACCGGCAGTTGAGGGACAGTGGCAGGGTGGTTGAGGCTAAGATGTGCAAGGGCGAGGGCGAGGAGGAGTGAAAGGGCAGACAGGGGTCGCCATAAACTGTTTTGGTATGCGGTCTTTTGTTAAAGTTGTGTGCGATATCAACATTTCTTGCCTCCGCGTGATGTCCGGGAACCAAGAAATCTTCTCGATCGTTGCAGCACCAGTCCTCATCTCATCCGGACCTCGGACCTCAACTTGGACTCAAGCGAAGAGAAAGAAGAGATAGAGATGAACCAGAAAGAAGGTCCTAGTCTCCAGATGCTATTTCAATCAAGACTAACAAGCTGGCCGACATCTCAAGCAGTGGCGAATGTCTTGAGATGGAGCCGTATATAAAACAGTTTGATCACAAGGCAGAGGCTACCGTTGGTTATTGCCGCCATAGTATCAACCCGAAATTTTTACCAGTCCTGAAAACAGTGCATTCATTCTCAAACCCTTCAAATGATTTAAAACTACCACTCATTACTCAAAGCAGACAGACCCTCGAGCAGGAGCTGTTTATTAAGCTGCTCGGTTGTATTTTGCCAAAGACCAGCAACCTGATCTTTGTCATGAACAACCGGGTTTGGCGACCCTACTTTACCAACTGGCACGAGAAACTTGCCCTTAAAATCAGGACTTCCCCGCACCTCCTTCGCAGTAGCAGCAAAAAGAGGGTTCGCAGCTCCTTGTTCTGCAGTCAAGAAGCTGAGACGAGCAACTGCTCTAAGAGCAGGACCATTGATTGACATAACACCTTCGGTGTTGACCTCACCTGGATGTACAGATAGTGAGAGAATGGACGAATTCCTGGCCTCCAACCGGCGTTGCAGTTCCTGTGCAAAGATGACAACTCCGGCCTTGGACACCGCGTAGCGGATCATGTCAAAGCCCATGACGAACCTCATGAACAAACGCCAGGACAGCGGCCATGACTTGACCGGCTCTGAAAGCAAGGAGGAGGAATTGAAAGGGAAGGCAAAGTTGCTCGGTAGCATGCTGGCGTGAGCAATGGAACTAATGCTGACAATCCGGACATCGGAATCTTTCTCCTTCGAGGCCTGCTCCAGCAGAGGGAGAAGACGGTTGACAAGAAGGAACGGAGCAGCGACGCTTTACGGAGAAACCCTGTCAGAAGATGGACGACATTTTTGCGACAGGGGCGATACATACTTGATGGCCATGTGCTGCTCCCATCGTCCAGCCACGAGCTCGGTAGATGGTGTGCTGGCCGAAGCATTGTTGACTGTGGAAACGAGGACGCACGTTAGAACTGCCCAAAGGCACAAGCAATCATACAGACATACTGAAAATATCAATTTTGCTGGTCTTGCTTTTCAGTTCATCGGCGAATCCTGTGATGCTTTTGAGATCTGCCAGATCTAGTGGAAGCCACTCGACGTTGGCATCAGCATGGGCGTCCGGGTAATCATCCTGCAGCTTGTCCTGTGCTGTCCGAGCGCTTGACATGGACCGTGACGTCGAGAACACCCTGGCTCCACGACTTGAGAGAAGTCTGACCGTCTGTAGACCAATTCCTGAGCTAAGAAGGGCTGCTGTTAACACTGGGGTCTGCACAACACTCATACTTGAGACATGGTGCTGGACTTACCTTGCACCCGTGACAACAGCAACCTTCCCCCGGAGGTCAGGCATGTCTGTTAGAGGATCCCACTGTTTTCCCATGATGACAAAGGCAAAATGTGACGTGTGTTGGTTTGAATGATGAATCCGAGATTTCGACGTGTATGTTGTCGTTTTTGCAGTGAAAAGTACAGCAAGAGCCACCGCAAAGGGATTCGAGGCGTAGCTTCTTCATTTTATAATGAAATGAGAAAGTGGACTTCGGCGGACTTCAGCGGAGTGATGTTGTAAAGTTTGACCATGGTTGGATCTAGTCCATGCTAGTTAATTACTCCGTATGTCTTCCATTGACCCAGTTAGTCCGAGAGCATTACAGGTAAAAATGATGCATGAGCATGCACCAGCACGTGCCTCCTACGGTACCTGCCGTCCCTGCCACAGATACGATTACTTGGAGTTGGACCTCAATCAAACCGGACCCTTGAGGGAGTCCGAGCTGCCGGCGACCCGAGTCCGAGAAACAGTTAACCTGGCGCGAGCCGGCATACAAATACGCGGTTAGCTTCGCCGCTGCTCAAAGGGGATGATGTGCGCAGGCCACCAAGTAATCTCCGCTGCCAGTGCTGAACGCTGACTCAACTGGCGGCACTTGATGGGGCCTTTTTGCTTCCGGACCCCGAGTAGATCAGACGTCACCCGATGGCATGATGTTTGGCACAAAGCAGCGCTAACATCATGTCTTTGACATATGAGCAGGCAAATGGGTATATCATGCTTGGCCTCCTGGAATGTGGTCTCGATTTCTTGCCTCATTCCTCACGAAGCGTAGGCAATATTACACGTATCGCGGTGATTAGCCGCGCCCAGCTGCTGCGAGCACCGGAAGCTGATTGATTCCGGTGCCATACCTGGACTGACACATGTCGGTTCGGACGTGACACAGCATGAATAAGATCAATTATGACGTGGTCAAGCGAAGGGCGTACATTCTTTCGTGCAATGGTCCCAAAATGCCTGGATACATAATGTGCGTTCCTCTGGCCGCTCATGAAATCCAACCCATCAGTTCAATACAACCGCCAGGGCACATTGTAGAGGTAAACAGCCATGTCATTTAACAACAGAATCGCAGTATACGGTCACCGCGGCTGGGCTAGCTCTGTCATTGTCGGTGCTTTAGCTTCAACGGGTGCACTGGTTAAGGTGCTTTATCGCCCCGGATCCGACATCAGTGGCCTCCCGGCCAACATTGTCAGAGTGGAGGTAGACTTGAACGATCAAAATGCCCTCATCGCTGCTTTGCAGAAAATCGACATCGTCATGTAAGTCGTTCATTCAGACAGGTTGACCCACAATCATATACATCCTAACTGATTATGCCTAGTTCCCTTGTCGGACACCAAGGCGTCCAAAGCCAGCATGCTTTCGTCAAGGCTATTCCAGCCACAGATGTGAAGCTATTCGTACCCTCCGATCTTGCCGCCCGCTATGATGAACAAGGTCTCAGAATTCCCGTGAACGCGGGGAAACATGCTGTCGAAGAGGCGGCCAAGGCAGCAGGCATACCAGTGACTGTGCTGCTGCCGGGCAACTTTGCCGAGTTCGCCCTGAACACACTGTGAGAGCCTCTCGAAGTGAACCAGGGGAAGCTCAGCTGATAAAGTACTCTCAGGGGTGTAGGAGTCGATAAGGAAGGGAACCGAATCATTTTCACTGGCAACAGCGAGCAGGAACCGATCAATCTCTGGTCAGTAAAACCAGCGTGCCCTTGCTGATGACCCCTCGCTACTGGCCTCCTTCTGACGAAATATCTTAGCACAAGAGAATATGTAGCTGCAGCCTACGCCGAGATCTTCGCAAGAAAGCCATTGGAACAGATTCAGAACAGACAGATCGGCCTCGCGGAGCTGAAACCGACCGGTGCTGAGATCGCAGCTGCCTTGAAGAAGCTGCATGGGAATCCGCCGACAACCTTTGTGCATTCAATGGAAAAGGTCGATACCGAGGTTGAGGGCGACATCAGCGCGGGCAGGCCGTCGGCGCTGTCGTGGTACTGTCGCAAGAGATGGGGATCGGGCCAAGCGCGGACAGTTGGCACCGACGATGTCTGGGAGGTTGATGGCTATCGCAAAGCGAGCCTCGCCAGTTTGATCGTCGACGGCAAGTTGGCTGCTTATCGTGAACTTCCGCCGCCGGTCGTCGAGATTCTGAACAGTACGTTCCAGTAAAGGGGCAACCCCTGAGCTCGAAATGAGTAGGCACAGGCGAAAAGTTGTTGGTAGATGCGATACCTTGGCATCGCTGTCAGGCAACTGACCAAAGACATTTATCTCGTTTTTGAGAGCCGAAGGCCGAAAAGAGCTCATTTTGAGCGTCCCGTATCGTGTCATCTGTGGCCCCGTCGTGAACAGTGACGTAGACTGATCGAACATATCGACCAGCAGTATCTCGCATCTCTCGATCAAGAGCGATCATAGCGTTGCCCGCGCTGTCGAAGCAGGAACTAGGTTCTGGCAATGACTGTTGGTTGAATTTATTAATCTCAGCTAGCCACTGTTCAACAGTGTATTCAAGTAGGCCTCGCTCGAGAATCTCGCAGTGCCATGTGGGTCTTCCGGTGCGAGTTCCCACTGAAAGCAAGATGGGTATCTTCTGATTCTTATACTTGACGCGAAGGATCAGAATGTTGAACTGGCTCTTCAAGGGGCTTCGAAAGCCAACAACGCTGTAAACAGGCATTGAAGTATGAGAGAAGGGCGACTGAGGGTACTGGGGCACCAGGCAGTCAACGCCAAGGGATAGCTCGCTCCCCGTTGAACCAGGGGCCATGACTGTGATGTGGAAGCCGACTTCAAAGCGTGGTCGAAACGGTAAGATGCTGAGGCCGCCAAGGTCGCGCGGCATTCTGCAAAGAATGTACAGGTCCCGAACCTCAGAAACCATGGCCAGGTGGACCGGGAACGATCTGCCAGGAAGAGCAACCCGACGGTAGACGTTATTCTCGACTAGAAGGGGCAGACACATACGTCGTCGCTTTCCTGGATCTGTGTCTTCCGTACTGATCACGTCCAATACAGCGCACACGCAGTGGACTGCCGTCACTACGGGGAGTGTGATACGAAGGCCGACGTTTGTGATTTGGTAAGGTGCAGCGTCGTAGTATGCAGGCGCGGGTACGAAAATACCAGAGTCGAATACGGCCGGCGAAGGGGCCAGAACGGAGCACCAACCATGAGGTACAAGGTCAGCCTCCCAAGTCCAGCAGAAGATTGTCTGATCGTCACTGCTCTTGATGATTTCCTCTTGCAGACGAAGGAACGCTTTTGACCCCTCACCGTAGATCAAGGGCAGGTGAATGTCGAAGATGCCGAGCAGGCAGTAGGCCATGTCCTCGAGCCTTGTCGTTTGACGTTTGGCGGCCCAACTCAAGCGCGCAGCTACGCTAGCGGAGAATATCTTGTTGCTCTGGCCGAGGTAGGTGACATCGATTCCGGTTATGTTAGAGATCTTGAATCGCAGCTCCTGTCGAGTCCCTATGTCCTGCCAGTCACGATCGAAGAAGGTAAGCTTTGGAGGGGCGAGCAGCTCCTGTAAGGTCCAGCCGCGCGTAAACCAGCGACTTGCACTCAGCTCTGCGTTCGATCCGTCGCACGCCAGCTCGGTTGATCGAGACCTTCTGTGAGTGCTCGTCTGGGAGACTGAACCAGCTGATGCCTTGCTTCCGACATCGGCCAGATAGGCATAGCATACGACAGCATTCTCATACCACGCGAACATGGAGTTAATGGCCTCTGACAGCTCAGCGCTGCTTGTCTTGTCAATGCAGTTTGTATCGACCCAGAGATAGTCCAAGCCATCTTTCAGGGCCTGGGAGCAGGCGCCGATGATCTTTCGGTAGCCTGATTTGGAATCGAGAGTAGGGCTGAGAGCAGGAGTCCAGTCCTGGTATGTGATCTCATCGTCGCCCCATGTGTGAGAAAGAATGGCATATGGTGGCGTGTCACCTCCGTGGAAGTGCCTCATCTCCTTGGTATGGACATTGATGAGCCTCATTGAGGGCCTTGGTGCATCGGGCACTGTATATGATGATGGCTGAGATCGTCCAAAATGATGGGGTGCGGCTGAGGTGAAATTCGTGAGGCTCCTTCTGTGGGCGGCTATGAGGCAGAAATACGGAACACTGTGTTATGCCATGTCTGTCGGTTTTAACACTGTGGCACAGTGCCCTCACATGCATACACAGCTCGTGGATCA
Source organism: Verticillium zaregamsianum (assembly GCA_002851755.1). Classification (NCBI taxonomy): domain Eukaryota; kingdom Fungi; phylum Ascomycota; class Sordariomycetes; order Glomerellales; family Plectosphaerellaceae; genus Verticillium; species Verticillium zaregamsianum. The sequence continues at coordinate 2,390,673 of NMXM01000007.1, read as the reverse complement.
CAGTGTCTACCGTTACACTAGACTGTGCCGGCTTGGTGCGGTGTGGGGCCGGCCCGGGCGCGACGCCACAGCACGGCGAGAAGACGACACAGCACGGCGAGAAGCCGACCATGGGCAGCAGCGTACTAAACATGACCTTACGTCCCTATTGCATCAAAGCAACCGTTTGATTCATCATGTTACTAAATTCTCGCACAGCGCATTTCTTCCCCGACATCGTCTCGCATCCGGGCCACATCCAAACAAGAGAAATCATCAGCAGACGAGACCGACCGCCATGCAGTGGCCTCTACTGAGCCTTCTCTTGGTTCGATGGCTGACCCGAAAAGTCACCCTCAGCCATCTTTCGCTTGCCTCCAACCGCAACCTCTTCGTCGTACTGGCCAGGCTCGAGACCAACACCCTTGTCGCTGTAGTTGTCTGCGTCGTACGCGACACGCACCTCGTCCAAATCGTCACCGCCAATTTCCATCCACGTCTTGCTTGTAGCAGGAATGGGGAAGAAGTGGCATAGTACCCAGTAGATACCGAAGGACACAATGAAGCCCGAGAAGAAGTTGACGCGGTAGATGTAGGACGCGCCGATCGGGACAGTGGCACCTACGGCCCCGGCAAATCCCACAACGTTGATGAGAATGCCGGCAATGTATGCGACATACGCCCGCCAGTGAACACCGAAGGTAAAGTAGTAGGAACTGCCCTTCCTCGCGCTGTACAGGTCCTCGATAATGAGGTAGCCCTTGCGCACGGCGTAGTAGTCGGAGCACATGACACCTGCGATCGAACTGAGGAATACACTGTATGCCGACAGGTATGTTGTGAACTGGTTGGAATCCGACTGAGGAGCCATCATATTAGCTAGAGAAGCAGAGGTAATTCGGGATAATACGTACCAACAAAGTCCACGGGCACATCGCAAGACCGATGGCCGCACAGACATAGCTAAAAGAACAATGTCAGGTCTCGTCCCAATCAACTTCAGTGAGTCGTATAAAACTAACCTTCCGCGCCGAATGTTGATGAACCGAGGGAGGAGTGCCGTCATATCAGTGCCAGCAGAGATACTGTTGGCAGCAATGTTTGTCTAGTCCATCACTGATCAGTTATGTGCTCATGAGAACATCGAATGAGTTACTTACACCCAGCTGGGCGAGCGCAAACGAAATTCCGAGGAAGAAGACTCCGAAACGTTCCGCGGAGTTTCCATCATCAATGAACTTTTCAAGGACGATGAGGGGATCCCAGATAGGTGCGTCGTTGTAAATGACGGCTGATGCCGAGCTGACCATGATGCCAATGAAGGACGTGACGGCAAACCCAAGGGGCTACTCATTGGTCAGTATGTGGATCATGTTTTTACCGGAGCTGGTCAATATTTACAATGGTGAAAAGTTGCGACCAAAGGGCGTCTTTGGGCTTCCTAGCAAAGCGACTGAAGTCGGGATCGTTGACGATAAGCTTGAGTAAGAGTCATTAGCTTTGGATCAAATGTGTAGTGGTCGTTGTTTGGACCGTTGATGGGCCGCCCGGCTTTCAAAGTCTCAAGCAACAACCGCAAAGCCAAGTGACTTACTGTTGCGAAATTGGCAATCGAAGACATAATGCCCGAGATAAATGCCCAAGCCCACTCGCTGCCCTTTGCACCTGCAGGTTGTCGCATGATGGGACCGACGCCGCCAGCCCGAGAAACGCTCCAGGCCAGAAACACGATTCCCGCTACAGGAACGACGTATGACTTGACAGTAAATAGGTGGCGTAGCTTGTGTACTGGCACGTATAGGAACTGGAAACAGTCAGCAATTGCGCATGAAACGGAATGGTGCAGGGCTGTGAAAGACGGCAGCATGAAGTTAGGCAACTAGGGTTGTTGTATGCTGTAACAGACTTACCGGCAGTGAGAACAACCAGAAGAGGAAAAACGAGACGAAGTCTGCGGTAGTTGTGTCGGTGAAAGCGCTGCTAGGGATACGTTCGCGGTCCTGTTGGACATCGATCAACGGGTGTTCCAATAGTTCGACTTTCAGGCTTGACGAGTTACTTACCCAGCTTTTCCAGATGGCGCGAATCATGACGTATACACAACGACCTCCGAGCCAAGATTGAACACCATACTGATGTATGTCAGTTAAAAGTTTCCAGGGTCAAGGGTGTTGTCGCTTGAGTGCGACATCAACCATGTTTCCAGATACTCAAAAATTTCAAATCGAGCCCAATAACAGTATAAAGAAGAAAGTCCTTACCCAAACACACGCTAAGAGAGATATTGAGTTAGCCAGTGAGCAACGAGTACCATAAGGTTGTTAAAAGTAGATGTGATATAGTGGGAATCGTTCATGTCGAGGACTCAGAGAGTTCCACGCCCAACACAACAAGTTTGCACGTTTTCCCTTCAAATGAATGAAATTTGACTTACCCATGGCTGTCCTGTTGAAAATGATCTAAAAATAAAACCGGACGGTCAGCCAACAAGCCATCTTCAAGGCCAACGGGTAGTGCTGTATAGTTCAACCAGAACGTCTCCCAAGGCAACTAGCAGGGTTGTGACAAGGATTCAACTTACCCAAAGCGCTCCCCAGATGCCAAAAGAGCTGCGAGAAACCACAGGAAATCCAATGTGGTACACAGCGCCGATACGACCTATGAGTACCACGAAGAAACCAGCGATTAAGTAGCCCACCCAAACACACACCCACGCTTGCCACCACGTCAATCCAGAGACTACCATCGATGCTCCGATCATCCAACTATTAATATTGAAGCTCTGCAGCCTTTGTCAGTCGAAACGAGCATGTTTGGGTGATCAGGGGCGGTCAGAGAGAGTCCGGGAAGTCAGAAGCTTCTGAGCGGACAATATCACGAAGGAATGACGTAATCACGTGCAGAAGGGATAGACTGACATCGGCCACCCAGAAGGCAACAAAGTTCCAGGGTCCCCAGACCCTCCTGGCCTTCTCTACGGGCTTCAGATCATGGTTGATGAGCTGGGGGGCAGATTAGCGGTTGTGTGCGTAATGGTGTGGCAGATCACGTGAACTCACCATGAGCTGGCCTGTAGAAAGACCTGATTCCGTCTGGCTAACGGCCAGTTTGTTGGCCCAGTACTTGGCCTTCGATCCATGAACCCGTTCTCTCACTTGTGGCTCCGTGGTGGTCTCCATCGTGAGACTTCAAGTTTGCCGCTTCTCAGGCCGAGAAAAGCGGGGACAACTGTGGCAGTTCGTCCAATTGGAGTGGAGCTTGTCACCGTTGTCAGAAGAAGGGAAGGATTGTCGGTCCAGGTCGGAGCGGGTGCCGCGTAGTCTTTGGAAGCTTCCACAAAGATGTCTCGCGCAGTAGGTCTAATGGAATGCGCACGTGGGCCGGCGAGGTATTGTCGGCGATGTCGAGCTGGGCAACGAGACAATCAGAGAAACGAGGAGGGTGTTGTGGCCGACTGCCGAATCTGCTGGTGCTGGCTGGGGGCTGCTCGGTGGATCACCAGAGTTCGCGAAGTCGTGTCGACAGAAAGTCCTTTTGGCGCAGCGATTAAAGAAAACAGAGTCTAAAGGGTCTGTGAAGGGGGTGAGACATGAGGAGATATTTATCGTGGCCCTGGCCCTACTGCTAGGCACGCTGCTACCTGGTACTATCTCCATGACATGACGGGATCAGCATAGTCACAGCGGCCTCGCAGCAATCATTACCTACCTAGCTCGTCATGGGGATAGCTCCAGTGGGCCGTCTGCTATCGGGTCCCCCACACGACTCCAGGTCCTCCCAGCGACCCCTGTCACCCAGAATAAGGTTGAGATCTAGATACCGTCAGGACTGTACCTCCCGCGCAGCCAGAATGCGCCGCCGGCGAGACACCTCGACACCACCACACGACAAGGGGCGCCTAAGCTCATGTCGGTGAGTCCGTGTCTACTGCACGACCAAGTCGACGCACCTGCTCAGCCGTGGCACACCTGGGCCGGCTTTCGCGAGGTGCGCCACGCCAGCTTTGCGACTGCGTAGGATCAGAGCCAAGGGGTCGCAACAAGCTTCCGGGGGCGCCATTGGCTCAGCCAGCCGGCATCTTATCGCTGTTCTCGTCCCCTACTGCATGGACGGGTGCTTCCAAGTCAGTCCGTTAGGCGACCATGCAGGGAGCTTATCATGGCGCCCCGACTCCGAGAGCCAGCGACCCCATTACTCGATCTCATCGAGTCAAATTCAGTGATAGGTCTGACGACACGCCGCAGATTGATCGCCGCTCGTCCAATCACGTTGCCATTGAGCAACTCCACGGATCCTTTACCCTGGGCCACACCAGCTCCATTTGGAACGTGTCAGGCGATTGATGATGGCTTGGCAAAGGTTCTCCCCTCGCTGGTCATCCTAGTCTCGTACCATGGTCCCCAGAAGAAGGCTTGTTCTCGCCATGTGAATGTGGCAGGAAGCTTTCGAACTCGGCCGCGTGCAGATAAGACACGAACCCCAGCTGATCCTTTGACCCTGGCTGGGCCTCTCTCTGGTCGGCTCGGCACTTGGCCGGCGCAGCGCTATCTCGAACTCCCTGAAGTCCCCCAGCTTTTGCCAGCCCGGCATTCGACTCGGGGCGGACCCCTTTGGCTGGAAGCAGTCGGTTCTGGAGAGAAACTCCGTGGAGCGACGCCGACATCGCTCGATCGACTATGGACCTGCACGGGCAACATCATTTTGCGCTGGAACTCTTCAATTGTTGGTAGCCACTGGACTGTTACCTAGTGATCATCGCTCTGCAGGACCCTGAGATCTTGTCGATTGCTTGTTCACCACCGCTTCATCGCTACCGCGTTGGATTCTGGGCGCATTCCAAAGACCTGGGTCTCTCGTGAATTTGACCGAAGAACGCCACTAGGGCTTAACGAGCTTAGGGGCCGAAAATTGAGGGCGAGTGGCACCCCGCTTATCGCTCCCACGTTTGACTCGATGAGATCGAGTAACAGCTCGGAGTTTTGCTGGCCTCGGTCGACTGCATCTCCGGGGCGGCTGGCTCGCCGGGTCAACGGCAAACCACGACTCGGGGACGCTACTCATGACCTGCATGGCATTCGTATCTGGTTGGCGACCTTGCCTATCTCGTTTGGTTGCCCGGCGGGGTAGCCCAGGTCTCTGGCCGACGGCCGGGTCTTGAGGCGATGATCGACAGGGCATTCGAGCAGCTCTTGTCCCGACACCAAGGGTTCTTTTGTCGTTCGACGCCCGCAAGTCAAATGATGCCATTTCAGATATCGTCTACGACGCTAGGCATATGATCATGCGAGGGTCTATTCATTTCTGATTCAAAGGTTCATCATGCTTCATCGCACACGGTAGCGGTCACCCGAGCGAGCGCGATTTGATCATCCGCGCTGCACATGCAAACTTTCGGTGTTGTGTTCATCGATTGTGCTTCTTGAAATGTAGGCTTCATTCGTTTCGGTACTGCTCACCTACAATTGAGTGGACCATTCATTCGCATGTTCTTCACAAGGAGTCGACCCACGTCCTAGTCCTGACTTGCGAGGTTCTCACAAAAGAAAAAGGGAGGGCATCTAGGGGACATGAAACGGCATAGAGTGTAGGCGGTATTGCATTCTACGGCCTATTGCATTGCATGCGGTCCGAAGATATGCTGCATTCTGTAGTACGTCTCCCGCATAGCCAAGAGATTCAGATTCACAAGGAGAAAAGATGGTCTCCATCCCTCCAGGCAACGGAACACCAGACATCAAGCGCGCTACAAGAGATTAAAATGGTCAAGTCATAGTGCGCCTTTGATGAAAAATTCATGATGATTCCATTCATCGAGTATACCGGGCCATTGTGCGATGCTTCCAACGATGTCATGACCTGCTCACTCGTTCAGGATGTAAGCAACCACCCCTCTGCCGACCTCGAGTCAAAAGCAATGTCAAACTGAACAGCTAGATCTTCCTAGTTCAAGGAACATGTTGTTATCCAACATACTCAGTAAGCTGTGGTGGGTTGATTATCTGACATGGCCAATGAACATGAGTTTGGCTGTGAAGCTTAGACTACATGGTGATGTGCGTAACCAAATTGTTGGCCATTCATTGATTTGGCCTCAAGTCAAACCTAGGCAGACATGTCTATAATACCGAAAGGAAGTGACTGAAGCACAGTCCAGCATGACCATTTTGAGATAGCTACAAGAGAGCAAAACTGACTACGCCAGATTCAAAGATACAGCCCATGCCGGCATCAAACCGAGCACCTTTATAATCGCCGCCACTAATTTTAGGCAATGTCAGTAAATCATACGTTGCAGCCGCCCTGAGCCACTGTGTGTGCGTTCCGATATAAAGGCCTTGGTGATGGACATGTCAAGTAGTTGGGTAGTTCTAGGACCTGCCATTACGCTTTCCTTACGAAAGAATCTGCAAAACATACATCTCTTGTTCCGCGACACGCACCCTCGATAGATTCTACATTAAGAAACCTTTAAGATCTCTGAAGCTCACCTCAGACACACGTAGTTAAGTGCGGCGTCCGTCAGGCTCATCGTACATGTGTACACGGTTGTCAGCTCACCATACCTCAGGGAGGACCGGAGAGATAGTCTAGAGTTCGACCAGCTCAAAGCCGACGTAGATCTCATGGCCTGAAAGCTTCAAGAATTTTGAGAGCAAGAGATGTTCTAGGGCTTGTGATTATCTTGATGATAACATTTCCTCAGTAGCCCATGGTTGGTCGTAGGCCCTATATCGGATCCAAAACTGCAAAACACGTCTCAGGCGCTGCGGTACTGAAGAATTGATTGTACTCGAAGCGAGTTACGAACTGCAAGAAACAGAAGAAAACAAAGTAATGCGATTACCCCCTATGCGGCAACGAACTCGGAGCACCCCTACTTTGCACGTCTGACACGAGGCAGTCAAGTTGCACACCAGGGGCACATCCCAGATCAGGAATTTGGTTTTCTGAGCGGATGTATGTTTGCTATGGTACATTCCTCGGGCGTGCAGTCTTCCACTGAGTGCCGTGAGCCACGGGTTTACATGGCCACACCCTGTTTGGTTCTGCTTAGACAGTGTGAAGCTCATGGCTTGCTGGCTACCCTCTTGAGTTGGCTGTACCACTGTGGTGATCTGGTAGCCCGGCATCCTGCGAAATGTCAAGAGCAGTCGCAGCTATCTATCAGAATGACCACCCTGCCGAAGGAGGCGAAGTCGTTCGCCACGACTGTGAAAGCCACATGGGGTCTGGAAGGACGCAGGTCAAGGACAGAGCGGGCGCACATGACGATGAACGAGAGTGCAGCATGTACATGCGCAGCTACGCGTTTTGGTACACATGGCTTGCCTCGTGTTGTACCATACCAACAAACTGCTTTGGGACCAAATGACCCATCACAATGGTTGACACCGAGGAATGCAATACTGCGTAGACCAAGAATAGGTTACTGCTTTCCTGGCAAAGAACATCGTGCACGTAACTGCAGCCCGCAAAACAGGATGTGTGCACTCACGATGCCAAACAACGTTGGCGCCGCCACCAACCGCTTCCGAGGCCGAGTACCGGCCGCAAGGAGGCATTCAAGTCACAGAAGCAACGTTCAGCCGAGGGACGACCTTCATCCGGTCACCTTGGCAAGTATGCCGGCCTGCCGCCCGCCTGGATCGAGCTTTTGTCAGGGCGGCTAGGATGGACGCTTCCGAGTACCACATTTGCATGCTTTCTCGCTGAGCAGACTCGATTTGGAGGTGGACCGAGAAGAGAAAACGAAGGACGGCTTCAGAGGCGCATCATCCGACATCAGAAGCGAGATGAAGCTGCCGTCTGAACCAGCGCCAAGAGGATCTCGCAGGTAACCCCCCGTGACGAGGCACCGCATGGGAGGCCCGCGTTCGTTTTCTGCGTCCGAGATGTGACATATCTGACGGTGGACAGCCGCTCCGCGGAGGCCACTGGAGGCCTTCTGGACGATTCTCTGAGGATGACCTTGGCGCATCGCCGGGCTGGGAGTTGGGACGAGCAAGGTCAAACAGGAGGCGAGAGAGTCGGCGGGTCGAGGAGGGTCAGGCTGGAGAGGAGCTAGACCAGTTGTGGGTGTGATGGGAGACGAACAAACTCGTGTTGTCGTCGAGGGATGAAAGAACGGACGGATTCCAGACGAGGAGTTGTTTGAGGCGAGCTAGAAAGCAAAACCTGACGTTCAGGTGAGTGGGTAGAAGGCCTGAAGTGGAAAAGGGGTGGAAGGATAAGGTAAGGTCAGGTGGGGGAGGAGGAGAGCACGAGCAGGAGAGGAGCACGAGCGCTGAGGAAAAAAGGAAGGCAAGGAAGGGGCGGGTGGTCCTGGCTGGGGTCGCTTCTTAGGTGCTAAAGATCGGATCTGCAGGCGGATGGCCCCTGTCGGTCCACCATGATCCGCGCGGCGACAGGGGACGGCAGGCGCTGCCGTGCACATCGCCCAGGCGGGCAGGAGCAGTCTGCCGCATGCACCTTCCTCGACTGACACTGGCCTCTGACTCCCGCAAGATGCCGTCCGCCTCCATCACGGGCACTCTCCTCCTCCTCCTCCTCCACTTCAGCACTTCAGGCATTGTTCGCCATCCCGGCCCGACGTCAGTGCAGCAAACAACGAGGTCAAAGAGGCAAACATGTCTTGATCGATTCGAAACATTGCGGGCGATGAAAGCCGTCGGCGGAACGAACGACAGAACGACGGCATGATTCGGCTGTCTAATCTTGAACCTGGCATGACGATGGCGACTCTTCCGCGCAGTCCAGCATCGCACACGATATCGACCGATGACCTTTGACCGATCATTGGGCCGCCAACACTGGACGAAAGTTGAGCGCCAGTCGCAGGGACAACGTCACCGAGCTGCTCGCCTTACTAGGAGATCCCGTCGCCCCCCTCGAGGAGCCGATGCCTAGCCTCGCTGATGGGGCGACCAGCCGTGAGCTTTGACTCCAGCCTGGCCATCGTTTCAGAAGGCCCAATTACTGTGCTGCGCATTCCCATGACCGATGGCTTAGACACGACGAGGACCTCATCCAGAAGCAATCGCAGTGGCGTTCCCATCAGGATGCCCTGTCGACAATCAGGGGGATGAACTGTAGTTACGCTTAATTCTCCGTTTGCACTGCGGTACCCCCTGGTATGGATGTCTATAATGGCCCATGTAATGCTGCGGCTCACCAGGACCAGGACCAGACACAACCGCCGCAGTAGAAACACCAGCGCGCCGCCAGTAACACCCACCACGCGCCCCGGCTGGCCCCGGATTTGCAGCACATCCGTAGGATCGACGAAACCGCACTCCGCTCCCCTCGAACCTCGAAAACCAGGGCTGCCTCAAAACATTGCGCACCGGGCCAATCGCGACGTTGCGTTGCCCACCGACCCTGACCCGAGGGCCAAGCTCCGTCGTGAAACCAACCCACGAGCGCACAGCCGAGCTTCATGCGCTGCTCGAGACCCCTGTCACCAACGACATCACCACCAAGCCCACGCGCTTGCAGCCAGCCTTCCCGGTCGACCCGCCCGTGCTCTCCTCCACATGGAAGATGCGATTCGTAGATCCTCTGTGAGGCTCAGTCCTTTCCCTGACAAGACCCCGACCCTGCAACGGCACACGACGAGGACGACCACCAAGACGCGAGTGAGCCGGCCTGCGACCTGTCAGTCGACGAGACGACGCCAGGAGGCTCCCAGCCAAGACATCAACTCCCGGCGGGAACAAGCAGCGTGCCTCACGGACCTCACCTCACCTCACCTCACTTGACCGTGGAGCCCTGGAGCGCGGTAAGGAACAGGCGGCAGCCGCACAACCCCTGGAAAGATCTGATTCCGAGATCCAAACCACGACACCAAACCATCCCGTCCATCCCATGTCGTCGTCCAAGTCCAAGGAATTTGTCAAGTCCGCTCCCGGGGCCTCGATACACCCCGATCAGCATGCTATAAAGCAACCTTTCCCAGGCCTCCTCCAACAGCTTCTCTTCTCTCTCCATCCTCACACACAACAAGCAAAGCAGTCTTTCCTCCTCTCTTCCTTCACTTTTCCATTCTACGCCCTGGTGGCCTTTTGAGAACACTCACTTTTTCGTACTACATCACCTTTTCAGTTTCCTCCCAGCTCTCCCAGCTCGATACCCTCCCCAACCTTCAAGATGCGTTCCCAGTCTCTCCTCATCGCCGCCCTGGCCGTCACTGCCAATGCCCACGGCATGGTCAAGTCCATCGAGGGTGCCAACGGTGTCAGCATGCCCGGTCTCTCGGTCGCTGACGGCACGCCCCGTGACTGCTCCTCCAACGGCTGCGGCTCCCAGGCCGACACCGCCATCATCAACGACCGTGAGATCGCCTCCGGCGAGGTCGGTCCCCTCGGCCGCACTCAGGGCAACGGCCCCATCACCGCCGACACCATGATCGCCAACTTCATGGGTGGCGGCACCGCCCCCAAGAACAACGGCGCTGCCTCTTCCGTCGGCCAGGAGGACGACATCCCCGATGCCCAGCAGGGCGGCGGCCGCGGCGGCAAGAACAACAAGCGCTCCAAGAGCTGGGTCACCCGCCAGCTTGGTGGCCTCTTCGGTGGCGGCGGCGGCAACGCCGTTGACGGCCCCCCCGAGACCATGGTCGCTGCCTCCGCCGGCGAGGGCGCCTCCTCTGGTCTTCCCACCGCCTCTGACAGCGGTGCCGTCACAATGACTTTCCGCCAGATCAACCAGGACGGTGCCGGTCCCCTGACCGCCGATGTCGACGGCACCTCCGGCGGCACCGACGAGGCTGCCTTCCAGTCTGCCGAGGTCACCACCGATGTTCCTGGCCTGCCCTTCGGCAACCAGGGCCTGTCTCTCGCCACCAACACCGAGTTCCCCCTTGAGGTCCAGATGCCCGCTGGCATGACCTGCGACGCCTCCGTCGGCGGTGCCGACAACGTCTGCGTCGTCCGCGTCCGCAACGGTGCCGCTGCTGGCCCCTTCGGTGGCTCTGCCGCCTTCACTCAGACCGCCGCCGGCCGCAAGCGTGCTCTCGCCTACCGCCTCAAGAAGCGCATGGAGTTCCGTGCTTAAGCGCATTCTTCACATTGACAAGTAAAGGGGGGTTTATCAGCTCGGGTCGGGTCAGAGGATTCACTGGGATGACGGGGCTCCGGGACGTCAGAGACGCTCGGCTCCGCAGCAGGGGGTTCTTCTACATCGGGTCTGGGTATTCAACTAGGGAAACATCCGTTCTCTGTGGGTTATAGTACACGTTTCTAGACGGGATAGTATTCCTTAGGCTAATTGACGCCGCTTGGATTTTAATATTTGTGCCTGCGCCGCGACTTGCTGTGACTGGGATTGGCATTTACAGGTTCAGAATGACGTTGCAATAACGCTGAACTCCTTCGCAACATGTTTGCCGAGCGCGCGGCTCCCCAGACAACGCTCGAAGTCCGAGTCTCGTCTCAGAAGTTGGGAGCCGGGCGCTAGAAGCAGTGGAGTCCCGCCTGAGACGGCAAACGTGTCGAAGACCAGCAGAAACAAAACACCACACACCACGGACGCACGGGCACACGAGATTTTTCCAAAGATGGACTTGATTTTGATTGCTACAGAACAGACAGGCGGCCACGACGAAGACCTTGCGGGCGAATGAGGCTCCGCACCAGCTCGAGCAGGAGTTTAACGGGCGGCGAGATGCCGCGCCTGCCGGTCTCCGTGATGTCGTGGCAGTCCTCCTCCGGCGGCGCCGACCTTGCTCGCCAACGACTGTAGAAACAGAGATGAAGCCGAGGCCCGCCCTGGGTGGCGGCTTCGGCAGCAGGACGAACAAGCAGGAAAAACGCATCTGATTGTGACGATGCGATGGCGCCCATGCCTGGCCCTCGACAGGATCTCGTGCTGCAAAGCGCAGCAGAGCAGAAACAATGGAAACTCCTGGCCTCCATGCCTAGTCATGGAGGCCCACGACGATCTCGAAACAGAGACGGAAAGAAAGCGCATGCCAGCGCTGTACCTGACGTGCGAAAAGCAGCGTCGCTGAAGATCCCCTTCGATCTTGAACGCCTAGCTCGCGGCTTTTGTATATCCTGACATGCGGAACCGTTATTTGTACAATCGTAATTCGTGAACATTCGGGGCGGGTGCCCCTCTCGGCAGTGGCTGATTGATGCTACAGTCCTGGGGTTGCTGGTTGAATGAAGGCCGACACGTGGCGTGCAGCTGCAGTGTTGGTCAGCTAGAGCGTGGAAGTCAAGAGCGCAGCCACAGTGCTGTCAATGAAACCAACCTTTTACTTCCAGCTTAGCTTTCAACAGCCGTCGGCCAGATGAGCTCCGGACAAGCTGTACTCGCATCATGTGTTGAGGCATTACCAGCGACGACTGTAGGGGATGTTAGCGAGCGCTGGGAGAAGTGAAACGGCGTGACCAACCTGTAGACAGTATCAACTTTAGGAGCTGGTCGCTTCTTGACGCGAGCCGTAGCCTGCTTCCGCCGGGGGTCTTCTCGCTCCTTCTCGTCTTTGGATTTCTGCGGGCGTCCCAGGAGCTCCGCTCCGACCGAAGAAAGGTCCGACTCGTGCGTTCCGCTAGAGGCGAACGAGTTGCGCGAGAGCGAGCGATGGAGACGCTGCTGACCCACCTGGCTTGCGAAACTGGATCGCCTGCTAGACGGCCGGCTCTCGGGGGGTGGTGTGCCAGGAGGGGGAGGAGGGGGAGAAAAGGGTCGATCATTGTCGCGGCGGTGAGAGTCTCTGGAGTGAGTTCGACGAGTTTCGTGCTCGGCCGCCCAGGAACGCTCGCGATACTCGCGGTCTCGAGGACTCCTCTCCAAAGGTCGACCACGATTGCGTGGAGACAATCCGGGCCGCTCACGGTCGTTCGATGAGGTAGGCCTGTGATTGAAGCCTCGGTCGGTGTCTGCGTGAGAGCTCGGGCGCGTGGAGTCTCTCGAATCGCCGAGGTCGAAACGCTGTCTCTTTTGCTGGCCCTCTCGGCGACCGACCTCTTTGTCGCGATTCTGGCCATGCTCGTCCTGGCGCCAGGCGTCGTCGCGAGGTCGTTTACGATGGCTGTTTCTCTCCTCGGCGGCTTTGAGGACGGCAGGGCTCGGACCGGCGAGAATTTCGGCAGGAGTCTTCCACTTTCTAAGGGGCGTCGTCGGTTGCTGCGGGCTTGGCTCGCTAGCGACGCCATTTGACTGCTTGTGCTGCTGAGGGGACGGCTCAGGCTCATTCTTGGGCCTCGGGGATCGGCCTTTTACCCAGAACGCGGGGTCATCTCGCATGGCGTCAAAATGGGAGGTTTCTCGGATAGGCCTGGTGAATTCGTTGAGGTTATCGTTCTTGCAGAACTTGGAGTGAACGCACATGGCACCGTGTACCGGCGGCAGCATAATATCCTGATTGTACTCGGCAGGACCTGGCAGCGGGCTGCGAATCTCGTCCGCACCGTGCACCTTGGGCGGCTCACGGAAGATTGTTTTTTGGTCGTAGTCCCACTCGGAGTCGTGCTCACCATGGGCCTCGCGGGAGGGGCTAGCAGGGCGAGGATAGGGCGAGCCGTCTGAAGGAGATTGTTCGGCTGCGGTGGGTGGCTGAAAACTCGACTCTCGGCCGGAAGACGCCTGCTTCTCGTGTCGGAAGCTTTCTTTATCCCGCCGATCGTTACCCTGGTGTTGATTTCTGCGGCCCTTTCCACGTCCATGGCGGTCCTTCTCCCTGAAACGTTGATTTCTGAATGGATGAGCATTGTGATCTTGCGGGTATGGGCCAGATGTAGGAAGGGGCGGGGGAGGAGAGTGGTTGGGGAGCCCAGAGGACGCTTGTGGAGGGGGGGGAGGCAACGACGGCGGATGATTGTAGCCCATCTCATTAAGAGGGCGATCATAGCCAGCAGGAGGCCGATCGTAGTTGACAGGAGGTGGATAGTAAGGGTCACCATAGCCTCCAGGTTGCTGGTATGGCTGTGGAGGATAGGACGGCGCAGCGCCATAGTGGCCGTAGGGTACGGGGGCACCATGCGGTCCCGGAGGACCTGGAGGTCCTGGAGGTCCGTAGAAGCCAGGCGGACCAGGCGGAGGGGGCGGTCCCCCATATTGGTGCGGAGGAGGCGGAGGCGGAGGATAGTATCCCTGGTAGGGGCCCGGCGGTCCGTGATGCGAGGGGGGTGGCGGCGGCGGCGCACCATAGGGACCAGGCTGGGACCAACCGGGGTACGGTGCTGGAGGGCCTGCGAACGGAGGAGGCGGCGGCGGCGGACCGAAGCTTGGATGGCCTGGCGGGGGTGCATATCGAGTGACAATCATTCCACCAGAGGGGTTTGACTGTCCAGTACGTTGAGGGCCTTGTCGTCGACGGTTGCCACCTTCCTTAGAAGCGCCTTGTCCAGGTTGGCCCGACGGGTGCTGTTGCTCGTTGCTGCTTCCATTTGAGTTAGGTAGCCTGTCTCCGAGGTGGAAGAGTACGATGCTTACGACGATCGAGCTTGGTTCTTCTCCAAGTAACAGTACATGGCGAAGTGATCAGTCGCACCGCAGGTTGTGCAGTACGCGTCGCGAGGCGACTCCTGGCCAGGAGCATGGCCCTGGCTGCTAGCCATTTTTTACGAGGCTGGGTTTCTTACGTCAAGGGTCCTTGACGTCAGGTTTGCTTTTTCCTGAAAGCTGCTGCCGTCCTTAGAGGTGACTGCTCAAAGGTGGTGATTTGTATGGTAAATGGCGACGCGAGCGTTGTGAGGCAGAGTGAGCTGAGGAAGGCGCGCACTTTCAGCTGCGTTCTCTGCCTCAACAGTCGAAGTAGGCGCCAAGGAAGACCTGTAACGACTGAAGTCTGTAGGGACGAAATGAAATATCACAAGTCTGTCTTGATCGCGTTGGCGCAAAGTGGCAGGCGACGCGGCATCCTAGGCTGGATTCCGAAGAGTCAAGTTGATGAGAGAATCCGATCTTCTGGCGGGTCACACACGCTGCGGGTGCGACTATTGAGAAGCAGCCGCGTTGGGAGGCCTTGCAGCAGCGATTGTAAGGTGAATGGCGAGCCAAGCCAGTGGAGAGATGGATTGCGAATGAGGAAGTCGTGGATTGGATCTGAGGCCAGGATGAGGATCCAGGATGGAGTTGGGAGGTTGCAGGTCGCAGGTCGCGCTCGGGCCACTGCGTGGGGTCTGGCAAGCCTCGTCGGCTAAACCATGGGGTCTGATCTCATTGGCTCTTTCTTTCGGTGAGACAAAGGCCAGACCATTCTCAGCCTTCCTCCTCCTCGTGCATCAAGAGTAGCACTGAACGATCACTGTGCAGAGTCACGTGGCATCGGCGTGGCTCCAGGCCAACTCCCAACCTCAACTCCCGATGACAGGTGCTCGGTGCAGGAGCAAGGTCTGGAGGCCCTGACTATTTCGACCTCATCGTGAGGGGGCCTGAGCAGCACGAGTAACAAGACGGGGAGGCTACGACGCCCAGAAGCAGCGTGATACGTGTCTAGGGCTATTGGGAGATAACGGGGTCTTTCAAGAACTATGTACCACAAACTCACCCGGCTGAGGTATAGAGATATGTGGAGGGGAAGATGAGCGCCTCTACCTACATGGACAAAACAACATGCCGGAGATCGGATATGCACCGTCAACGCAACTAGATGGTTGTTTGATGGGTGGTGAGAATGGGTACGGCTAAAGGGACCAGTTCAAGCAAAGACCTAAGCTCCGCCGGTCACGGACGACTCGCCATACGTGGGAGAGCTCAGGAGGCCAGAGGCTCACTGATAAAACAAGGTGTTCCGCTCGCTGGGCTGCAGCGATGTGCAATGAAGTAGGGTTGAAAACTTCAGGCTAGGTCGTGATATCAAGGTCTGGGGAACGCTGAGACGGAAGGAAAGGTAAATCTTGGCATTGTCGCGTCTGACAAAGATGAACGACCAAGCCCAACGAGGGAGTCCTGATGTAGGCGTCAAACCAGAGGGTCCGATTCAGGGCGGCACATTGACGATATGAATGGGGTTCCAAGCCTGGTGTAGCCCATGACCCCAGTGAGGGTGGACGGACGGGTAGAAACAAGGAAAGGTGTGAGAGGGATAAATCAAGCAAATCGAGCAAGTCGAGCGAACTGGACAGCCAATACCGATGGTGCGGGTGATTTGCCTGGGGGTTCTCGCATCGAGGTGTCACACCAGATGCGGTGACAGCGGTAGGGATGGGACGGGACGTGGTCAAGACGGGAAGAGGGAAGACCAAGGGCGCCGACTTGACATGCCAGGGAAGGCTGGGGGCAGTGACAGCCTTTTATTCCATACGGCAATCACGCTAGAGTAAAGCTCGGGCCATGCGCCCTGTGGAACCTGCCGCACCATGGCGTTGACGTAAACCCGCCCACTGGCTCCAATCTGGTCCATTCCCAGGGCATCCTCCACTGTGACCACGGTGAGTACGCGCCAGGCAGGGGAAGAAGGGGCGCCAGGTACCAGGTGGTGCAGACAGCCCGATGTTGGTGGGTTGAATTTCTCAGCCAAAGCCAGCAAGCACCGCACCGCACCGCGTCTCCCACCCACTGCATCTTGACGATCCCCGCGACCTGCGACTCGAACATGACGACCAACTGCCTTCAGCGGTAGCGAACATTACAAAGGAAGACAGGCGATTCACCCCAACTGCTCCTCACGACAGCCTGATTCTCATCCACGACGACCAGCGCCAGGCTTAGCTTCATGCCAACGACCTTCCCTCTCCGACCATGCTGATGCAGCGCCCTCGAAGCTGCCCGCCGAACATCGCTTGCGCTCGTATCCGTAGGGGTCCAACTTTCCGCCGACCAGCCTCTTGAGAGAGGTTGCACCGCCTTTACAAACCCCTACATCCCAGCCTCTTGCGACAGCGCTCGCTGTTGCGACACCACAAGCTCGTCAACATGCCCAGTCTACCATGTTCGTACCTCCGCGCTGCTCCGAGGGCTCCCCCGACGCCACCCTGAAGCCAGTCTGTACCACCCGTCGAGAGCTTTGTTGCTGACCCGAGGAATCAGCATCGGTCGACCTTGACGAATGTATCTCACGCCTCTACAAGAAAGAGCTCCTCGCCGAGCCCGTCATCGAGGCCATCTGCGCCAAGACGAAGGAGCTGCTGATGCGGGAGAGCAATGTCGTTCACGTCCGGGCGCCAGTCACGGTGGTCGGAGACATCCACGGCCAGTTCTATGACTTGATTGAGATATTCAAGATCGGAGGATGGTGCCCAGATACAAATTACCTTTTCCTAGGTTTGTGCACTTCGCTCGGTCTACCGGTCGCGCCCCGTCGCTGACACCCACCCACAGGAGACTACGTCGATCGAGGCATGTTCAGTGTCGAGACGATCTCCCTTCTCGTTTGCTTGAAGCTCCGATACCCCGACCGCGTCCACCTCATCCGAGGAAATCATGAGTCCCGCGGCGTTACACAGTCCTATGGCTTTTACACCGAGTGCTCCAGAAAATACGGCAACGCCAACGTCTGGCACTACTTCACCGACATGTTCGATTTCCTTACCCTGAGTGTTGTCATCAACAACGACATCTTCTGTGTCCATGGCGGTACGTTCTCTGCTTTCCTCTCACCCGGCCGGTGCTGACTGCCTAGGCCTATCTCCTTCCATCCACTCAATAGACCAAATCGTGGTCATCGACCGCTTCCGTGAGATCCCCCACGAAGGGCCCATGGCCGACCTCGTCTGGTCAGACCCAGACCCCGACCGCGACGAGTTCTCCCTGTCGCCCCGCGGCGCAGGTTACACATTTGGCGCGCAAGTCGTCAAAAAGTTCCTCGCCGTCAACAACATGAGCCACATCCTGCGCGCCCACCAGCTTTGCCAGGAGGGCTTCCAAGTCCTCTATGACGACAGGCTCAGTACGGTGTGGAGCGCACCAAACTACTGCTACCGCTGCGGCAACATGGCCAGCGTGCTCGAGGTCAGCGACACGGGCGAGCGTTTCTTCAACGTGTTCGCTGCGGCGCCGGAGAACGACCAGGTGAAGGACATGCAGCAGCCGGGTCCGGAAAAGACGGCGGATGGGACGGGCCTTCCTGACTACTTCTTGTGATGGCTCTACGAGAGGATAGAACTCGTGAGGGGGGTAGCCCCTGAATGGACTAAGATGCCTGCTCTGCTGGGCAAATGCCGGCAACAGGACACGGACCCCGGGAGGAACATGATGACGTGCGATTGTCTCCGGCGTGAGACCACTGGTGGGAAATGCAGTCAGATCTGGCTTGCAAAGCTCGTTTGCATAGCGAAGCGACGCAACGCAGGAAGAAATATACAGTCACGCGAAGAAGCGTGGCACAACGCCCCCCCAGCTCATGATGCATTTCATTCCGTTGATTCGTGAGTGCGTAAAGCAAGTGAGGGACTTTTCTAACGACATGGGGGGCATGGTGGACAAGGCGTCGAGACCAAGTCATTGCGATCATCATCCATTTTCCGTCCTCGGTCCATCGTGATACTAGCCATGAAGCGTGTGACAGAGAGCCGTCCTGCGCGAGCCTGTCCTAGGCGGCGCCCGTCTACCAGTCCTTGGCGATGTCGAAAGACCACTCGAAGGCCAGATGGGTCTTCTTGTCGTCGTCGACAAAGGTCGAGTTGGCGTTGTAGTGGCCGCGGGCGAGCATGCCCGAGGGGGCATCCTCCTCCTGGACTGTGGGCGTGTCAGCGAGGCCACGAGAGCAATGTCAGATAGGGCAGGGTACGCACAGCGCTTGGTGTAGGTGGGCGCCTTGTCGGTGTTGGGAGCGAAGCTGCCCTGGTAGATGTCAGTGAAGATCTAGAAAATACAAGGACGGGAAAACGTACCAGCATCTCCGAGTCCTTGGACACACGGATGCCCTTGCGCTTGACGACCTGGACGTACTGCAGGCCGCTGAGGATCTCGTGCTGGACGCGGAACTTGGCGACCATGGTGAACTTGGCGCCCTCCTTGACCTTGAAGGGCTTGTCCTTGAGGGTCGTCTCGGAGCCCGGGGTCGAGAGGTCGATGGTGACGGGGTCGCGGCCGGGGGACTCCATGCTCAGCGAGTCGATGATGCAGACGCGGGGGTCGTTGGGGTTGGAGAGGTCCTTGCCGCCGCCGCCAAGGCCGAGGGACTCCTTGTAGCGCTGGAGGGACTCATCGCCCTGGTCTGGGAAGGGGTATGTCAGCGGATCATTCTGAGGGACGGATGACGGGTGATGAGGAAGTACAGCGTTCAGGGGGGCTCTCGATGAGGTTGTGGGGCTGGACGGGGGGGTTCTCGACTAGAGACGTCTTGTCCTTGGAGAAGAGCTTCAGCTTGAGCTTCGACTTCTTCTTCTCGGGTCCCTTGACGAGCGACTGAGCTGCGGGGGAGGCCTTCTTCGCCGCCTTCTCTGCTGCCTTGGCCTCAGCGGCTTCGGCCTTTTTGGCAGCCTTGGCTTCGGCGACCTTGGCGGCGGCAGCCATCTGCTTCCTGAGACGGGCCTCGCCGCGCTCAAAGGCGCTCGAGGGGATGACAGGGGCGCCCCAGGGGAGGAGCTCCTCGGGACAGGTGACGGCGGGGGGGTAAGGGGGGACGGCTGGGAAGACGGAAGGGTAGAGGGGCTCGCGGGGGGCAAGAGGGTTGACTCGGTTGCGGATCGCCTCGCGCTGCTCAGGGTTGGGTCGCGAGGAGCGTGGGCTCGGCGACCTCACCTGCTGATAGTAGCCCAGGCCATCGCTGAACAGAAGTCCAGGCATGGCGGCAGTGCACCTGTGGGTGATGACGATGGCGGGATTGGGTTGTGGTGTAGGTGAGGTTGAGGAAGGAACCAGTGCGAGGTCTGAAAGGGCGGCTAGGTTGAAGAAGACGCACCAAAGGCGTGAAGCTGGCCTGAGGGAAGGCACGCTTGCTCAAAACGCCTTGACACTTTTCTGGCAACGCGCCTGCCATGCCATGCCGTCCCATCCCATCGCTCTCTAGCTGCCTCGGTGAGGATCGGTGAGGGCCGGTGCAGTGCACAGGGTCGTCACCCAGCAACACACCGAGGTGCATCATGCAGTCATTCGGTCGGTGAGGGCGAGCCACCAATCCAGCAACTCATCTCACTTTACCAAAACCCGCATTCGCCTGTATGCTCATCCCCCTTGTGGATCATACCGGAAACCCGCTTGGGACCTTCATCCATAGAGAAAACCAACACAACATGAACCGAAAAAAATAATTAAAATGTCGGCGTCTCACTCACCCATCTGTTGGTACTCAGCCAAGCTCTGCTTGGGCTGGGAGAGCTTGTAGCCCTGGGTCTCCTCGGGCATGGCATCGTCATCGTGAACGGGCTGGGAGGCCATGTTGATTTCGGGTCGCTACGGTGCGGTGTGAAGTGGTCTGAATCGCGGTCCTTAGGAGTGTGTGGGGTGCCGAGCGCTGTGTCTGCCGGGCGGAGGGTGTGGTGCGAGAGGTGAGGTGAGAAGTGGACAAGCGTCGCTGAGGAGAGGGAAAAGCAGGTCAGGTAGGCAGTGAGGGGGGAGGGGGAGGGGAGGAGGAGAAGGAAAGTCTGACGATGGCACGCCGACGGGGTGATTGACGTTGGAGTTCACAGTCCCAGCCACAGGAGCCGCTCCGGGCGGCCGCAGTGCCTCATGGTGCCCTGTCCGCCGACCCAGCCGGGTCTGCCTGTCCTGTCAGCTCCTCTGCCCCTCCAACGAGACCCCTCCCCCGTTCTGACGGAGAGGACCTGGCATTGAGGTGGGAAGCTTGGATCGTCCTGACCAGGCAGGCTCTGGCCCTGACTTGTCACACGCACGGTGGGGGTCCCAGGAGAAGCGATGCGAGCGATTCGTTGGTCAGAGACGGATCTGCACCACCGAAACCCGTTCTCAGGCAGTCCATCAAGAGGCAAAGGCGAATCCAGGCACGTCGGCGGCGGTATCATCAGACAGGAACAGCGACAGCCAGCACGGGGGAGCCAGCGATGAAAGGGGGACGGGGATTTTGCGGCAGATGGGCGAATAGGGGGCCAATGTCGGTAGCAGCTTGCAGATGCTGCCCCTCCTCTGCCCCTCCTCTGCCCCTCCTCTAGGAGAGCCCCCTTTTTTAATTGACAACGAGGCGGTCTGGACGCGAGCGGGAGGGGGCGCGAAGTCTTGGTCATTTCAAGTGCCTCAGATGGGCGATTCGAGGGTTTCTTGCCGCGCTGTCTGCCCAGGCATGGAACAGCTGCCATCCAGTCAAGGAATGAAAAGGTGCAGAGACGTCGCTGAATGAGATGTCACGCTATCGCTTCGACGAATGCACTAGAGGACTCCTCCGAGGACCACGTCACTCATCAATCATCAATGGGGACCTGTCAAGGCGTCGCCTTCAATCAGCCAGAGTGGCCACGAGCTGTAGAGGACCTGCTTGGGCGATGAGCTGCAGATTGGGCTCCAACATCCATTGCCATTGCATGAGATGCTGTGGCGAGCAGCTGTCGCCCACGTCGCTCGTCCCTTGCCCTGTTCATGCCCCCCAGAAGCTACTCGGGCGCGATGCGGACGGAAAAGCAAGTGGCATTGACTGATCGGGACTGCGACACGCGCCCAGATGGTCGCATCGAGCCGACGGCCAGGCTCAATGGCAACCAACGCCAGGTGGCATGACAACGGGGAGAAGGGTATCCATGTCGCCACGCCTGGAGCTCCCCGGCCGCCCGCCAATCGAGCCGTCGAAGGCCCGCGTCGGGGGCAGGCGTCGGCGCAGGCTGAGGTCATGCTCGGGATGATAGCTCGAGCTGCCACTCCATCAGCCATGGGGCTGCGTCCCATGGTTCGCACGCGGGCCACGATCAGCGTGCCTCCATCGACGAGTCGAAATGGGTACGCCAGACTTACCCGAGTGCCCGGGTGCGCCCAGCTCAGGTACCTCAATCCACAATCCTCAACAGGAGCGAGTGGAAAGGACAATGCGACAAAGAGTGCACGGCACCTGATCAAAAGAAGGGACGCCCCAATTTGTTTCGGACAGGAACGGAATAGCTCCTGCCAAGAGCTGAATCGGGCAGCTGCGCTCGGAGTCTTAAGATGTACTCCGAACTCATGGCAAGAAAACGCGCAGAGACAAGTATCTCCTTAACATAAGGCCCGAGCTCGACCCTCAGTTCTTCCTTCTACCAAACCCCCCAGACCTCCCGCCCGCCCCTGCCGCCCCTGTCCTGACCGTCCCATCCACACTACCTGAGGTGCGCCTGCCGCCCATTCGCCCTTCCCCCCGACAACTCGAGGGACCCTCAATTCCTCGACAGTGGACGCCAAAAGTGGTGAAGCTTCGCCCAAATTGCGCCGCCCATCCTTTCGTGTCTGTCGACTCTCCCACCTCCACCACCACCCATCCTTCCTTTTTTTCTCCGGTGTCGCCGTCTACAGTCCTCATAATCCATCGGTTTAATTCTCCATCGACACCGAGTCTATCATCAATTGCGATAGACTTCTTTCGTCGCATTCCTTTCCCCGACTCGTCTGCGCGCGCGCGGTTCGGTAGCGTAGGCGACCACCTGGCCCCAGCTTTTCGCGCCCAGTACCACGGACGTGTCCGATTGACCTCAGAGCTGACCACGCGCCCACCGCAGTCAACCCTCGACACCCAGTCGCCAGTTGTTCTACGCAGCGTCGCGCGTCCATCCTTCGCGTCACGTTATTCTGTGTCGCGTTCGATAAGAGTCTTTGCCGACCTCGGAATCTCACACCCCCTTCGGATTGCCACGTTTTCGCCGCTGCGTCGTCGCGACCAACAGCCGCCATGCCTGCCGCCGCCGAAACCATCACGCCCTCGACCGAGCGGCATCTGCCTACGAAGCAGAACCCCTTGATGATCGATGACATACCGCCCTGTACGATTGCGCCATCCACGTTTCTCCGACCCGTTCGCGTCAACTAACGATCTTTCTAGACCAGGATCTGGTGTCGCGTCGCCGTCTCGGCCAGACGCAGCTGACTGCCAAGATGGTCAACCAGGCCGATGGCGATTCGACCTCCCTCGGCGTCTTTGACTACGCGCACCTCCGTGCCCCCGTCCCCAAGGGCATTGTCTCCGGCATCTTCAAGTCGAGCCCCAACAGCTACTTCTTGATGCGCCGAAGCCACGACGGCTACGTCTCCGCCACCGGCATGTTCAAGGCCACCTACCCGTATGCCGAGGCCACCGAGGAGGAGACGGAGCGTCGCTACATCAAGGCTCTTCCCTCTACCAGCCCGGAGGAGACGGCCGGCAACGTCTGGATCCCTCCCGACCACGCCCTGGCCCTCGCCGAGGAGTACGGCGTCCTGCCCTGGATCCAGGCCCTCTTGGACCCTGCGACCATCGCCATGACCCACCAGCCCGACAGCCCTCCCAAGAAGATCGCGCCTCCCCCCAAATTCGAGATCAAGAAGGCCGCCCAGCCTCAGCTCGCTCCTCCCACGCCGCCGCGCAGCATGCGTCTCCGTCGCTCGGCCAGCCCGACCAAGTCTGCGGCTCCTGCTCCTCGCCCGGTTAAGACGCCCCGCAAGCGCAAGACCAAGTCCGAGTCGGTCGACCTCACGGCGGCGCCCGTCGCCATCAAGGCCGAGATCAACGGTGTCATTGAGGAGGACAAGGCGGCCGAGTCCGCCGCGGACACCACAACGAAAACAGTTGAGTTTGAGCCAGCGGTGGTCTTTCAACCACAGGACGAGGACCAGAAGGTCAAGGTCGTCGTCGAACAGGATGTCAAGGTCGACGAGGAGGGCCAAGAGACCAAGCACACCACGGTGGCACTGGAGCTGCCCCTCGCCAGCACCGAGCCGCCGAGCGCTGAGGAGACGGCTCGCATGATCGCCGAGGCGAAGCAGATGGTGGAGGCCGCCACGGTCGAGAAGGCGGCCGAGTCGGCCGACGCCGACGGCGATGTCGATGTCGAGGGCGAGGAGAAGAGCCAGGTCGAGCTGGCCAAGTCCAAGCGCAAGGCCGACGACATCACGGCGCCCGAGGACGGAGAGGAGGGCGCGGAGTCGAGCGAGCGCAGCAGCAAGCGAACCAAGCCGAATGTTCAGCTGAAGAAGGAGCGCGTGCGAAACCGAGCACTACTCGGCATCAGTGCGACCCTGGCCGTCGGGTGAGTTATCATTGCACATGCCCCGGCGTTTGAAGCCAATTTTGCTAACGAGTCCGCAGTGCGATTGTTCCCTTCCTTATGGGGGTGTTCTAGACTGCCCGCGGCTTGTTGGAGTGTGATAGCTCGGGTTCGGGTGGACGGACGGTGTGGAGTGCTTTTCTGGTTTCTGGGACGGTTTTCTGGAGGCGTGGTCCGGGGCGACGCGCCTTTTTCTTTTTCCCCCCTTTCGCTCATACCCCCTACTTATAGGTCTGAGCTGTAGGCAGCTCGGCCGAACTTCTTTTTGTTGTTGATCGATTGGTGTATTCATTCATGATATGGAAAGGGGAGGGCTGCCCTACTGTACAGAAGCCGACCTTGTCAGACGTGGAGAGGAGTGAGGCGAAGTGCGGTGCGGTGAAAAGAGAGGAGATGAGAGGAGGATGCATGCATGGGCTGGCGGGGCTGGATAGGCTGCAGCTTCACTGCTGCTCTCTCTAGTAATGAACATGGCCTGGCTGACGCGGATGCTGATGGTGTGGTGCTCTGATGATGCTGCTGATGGGGGGGGTAAACTGCCGTCCTGGGTGTCTACTGCTCAGGGTGTCTAAGTGTGATGTGATGCAATGCCGTGGTTCTCGATCGGGCAAGTACATGTTTCTCCACGCGTAGCCCTGGAGCGGGTGGCACCTACCCCAGCTTCCCCAACCGCCCCAGGCCGGCTCAGGCGGGACGAGGGGACAGCTGATGGCTAACACCGGCAATGGCCGGCTTTCGGGTAACCACACCCCGCGTCAGGGCAGTCACTACCGTACCCAGGCAGCGGGCAGGAGCTCGACCGACTTCTGGTCGAGGTAGGAACTGTCTTGAAACTCGACTCCTCCGTTGATTGATTTGCCATTGCCGACAGACCTCCTGTTGCTCCCACTCTCCCGTCTGCCCTCTCCTCTCCGACGACACCACAATGCGCGCCAACACCACGAGGATACGCACCGCGCTGCACTCGTCGCGGCGCGGGTTCGCAACGTCCGCTCGCCGGCTTGACAAGTACGGCTTCATCGGCCTCGGCCAGATGGTGTGTTATGTTGCTCTCTATCCATAGAACAGATGACTGACTCCCGCACCAGGGTTACCAAATGGCCAGGAACCTCCAGGCCAAGCTCCCGCCCAGCGACTCCATCAGCATCTTCGACATCAACAAGACGGCCATGAGCAGCCTCAAGGCCGAGATGGAGAAGAGCCAGACCGGCGGGGCCAAGGTCACCCTCGCCGACAGCGCCGCCGAGGCCTCCACTGATGCTGTACGTCCCGGCAGCCAGCATCTCGCCCTCAATCCCCCGCTGACCTCACCCAGACCACCGTGATCACCGTCCTTCCCGAACCCACCCACGTCAAGTCCGTCTACGCCTCCATCCTCTCGGCGATCGAGCCCTCCTCGTCCCGCCTCTTCATCGACTGCTCGACAATCGATCCCTCGACCTCCAAATCCGTCGCCGCCTCCATCACCGAGGCCTCCCACGGCGCCTTCCTCGACGCCCCCATGTCCGGCGGCGTCGTCGGCGCCACGGCCGCCACGCTGACCTTCATGCTCGGCGCCCCGGCCGGCCTCCTCTCGCGCGCCGAGCCCGTCCTCCTGCGCATGGGCCGCCGCGTCCTCCACTGCGGGCCCCAGGGCGCCGGCCTCTCCGCCAAGCTCGCCAACAACTACCTGCTCGCCCTCAACAACATTGCCACCGCCGAGGCCATGAACCTCGGCGTCAAGTGGGGGCTCGATCCCAAGGTGCTCGCCGGCGTCATCAACGTCAGCACGGGCAAGTGCTGGCCCTCCGAGGTGAACAACCCCGTCGCCGGCGTCGTCGACGGCAGCCCCGCCGGGCGGGACTACAGCGGCGGGTTCGGCATCGGGCTGATGAAGAAGGATCTCGGGCTGGCCATCGTTGCTGCGGAGGAGGCTGGCGCCAGGCTCGAGCTTGCGGACAAGGCGAAGGAGGTCTACGACAGCGCGGAGAAGCAGGAGGACTGCAGGGGGCGGGACTTTTCTGTGGTATACAGGTGGCTGGGCGGGGAGCAGAAGTAGAGATCTGGATAGAATTCTGAATCATTATCTTGGCACATGAGGATGTTCTGGTACTGGGTTATTCGGTCCATCGCGGAGAGGCATGGTAGCTGTGGCCTAGCTGTGGCCATGTGTGTCTCGAGTGAGACCAGGGCTCTTGCTGCCTTCATTTGCCAAACTGCCTCCACGAGACTGACAGTGGCAATTGTAGGTGGACAATGCACTTGACTGAAAGCTGCCCGAACTACCTCGGCACTAAACCTGGGTCTGACCTGACTGACTCTATTGCTTCCGGGGTGTTTAGTCATCTCCTACTCTGTCTGTTAATTTACGATCCCAATTGTTATTGATTGAGCCTACAGGCCATTCAACCAGCTACTTCATACTTGTATCAACCCGAGGGTCAACACCATGGCACGACGCCTAGGGCATGAAGAGCCAGAGTGCCTGATAGTCCATTGAGAGGGTCTGAATCATAGTAGCCATGAAGGGACATTCACACGAACCCCTCGAGGAGAATGAAAGGCTCCTAACCGCCCAGCATGATGGATGGCGAGTCCTTCAGCCGTGGCGCATGGTCCGCCAGGGTGTGGCTGGTGACCCGCCTCAGCATCTTCCCGAGGCCACATCCCTTTTCCCTTGGGTGTTCGCAACTGATCTTGGCTTCCATTTTATATGTACAACTGAGATGGTCTATTTAAAGCACGGCCTTTCGGGGTCTGTTGTTGATGAAACCCGAGATGCCTTGTATGTTTTCCCAGAGCAACGACGTAGTCCCTCCGAGTCTAGGCGGACTCTCTGCCGGACTCTTCCGTCTTGTTGCCCTCCTTCGAGGACGTCCCGACGCTCTTGGGCTCGGTCACGACGGCCTCCTCGGGCGACGCGGCGCCGCTGCTCCTCCTCCGAGACCCGGCGGCCATCTGCGGGAAGAACAGCCCCGGTTGGAAAGCCGTCAGCAACGCGACGGCAACGAGCACGAGGGTTGCGTCGAGCACCATGAAGGAGATCTCGTCCTGCATGATGTGGTTCTGCGACGTGTCAGCGATATGTTGACAGGGTGGAAGGCCAGCGCGGCGGAGTGGTGGTACTTACGCCCCAGCCTCCGGCCATTTCAATAATGCTAGGAGGAAAAGTCAGTTCACGACAGGCAGACGGCTTGGGCGCGGAACACGTACCGGTAGATGCACCGCACGATGACGGCGGCGAAGGCCCCCGCGATGGCGTAGACGAACTTCCTGAACCGGGCGTCGTTGTACACGGCGAGGGCGGTCTCCTTCTCAGGCCCGGCGGTGGCGTCGTGGATGTACTTGCGCACGCGCAGCCAGTAGTCGACGCCCATGAGGCCGAAGAAGAGCAGCACGACGACCTGCAGGGCGACGCCGGAGATGATCATGCGGTTACCGTGGTTGAGGAGGGTCTGGTCGGTGCGGCCGGCGGCGGCGGAGATGCCGCCGCCGATGGCCTGCAGGACGAGGCACGAGAGGTCGGCGGGCAGGAAGATCCAGGGGTAGAGGCGCGGGCGGATGCGCGACAGGGCCGGGTTGAGGGCGAGGGCGACGTGCTTGAGGGTCAGGTAGATGGCGACGCAGAGCATGGTCGGGGCGAGGATGATGGCGCAGATCTGCAGCTGGAAGGCGTCGCTGTTCCAGGGGTTCTTGTTGAGGAGGACGCGGCCGGCGTAGCCTGGCTCGTCAGCTTGGCGTCACGACGAACGACGGAGGAAGCAGAGAGGAAGCAGGGAAGATGCAGAGAGGGGGATGAAGACGCACCGGCTGTCTCGAGGATGGCGCCGCCGGTGACCGCCGCCGTGTACCCCCATGTGCGCTTCTTGATGCCGAAGTAGGCGGAGAAGACGACAACGATGCCAAAGGCCACGGCGAAGAAGATATTGGCGCCAAAGTTGGGATAGTAGCCCAGCACCGTGGCCTCGACGGGGCAGTAGAGGCTGACCTCCGAGCACTCGTCGAAAGGCCGGCGGGCCGTCTCGTTCGCGGCGTCGGACATGGTTGACTGAAGGGGGTTGACAGGAAGGGGATGCTTGAGAGAGCGTCGATAGACGAGTGCGTCTGCAGTCGAGATCGGGTTATGATCTGCCCTGAGCCAGGTAATGCGCGACCTGCTTCAAGCCACTTCGAAGGCTAGTTGACACGGGCAAGCGGCCAGGGCGAGGCAGGATCCGAGGGGCGGGTTCGTTCGTCTACAAAAGGACGAGGGCTCGCCCGGGTTTTTTCAAAACTGCCAAATAAGAGAACGAAGAACTAGAACGCAAACAAGCTTCATGCGACAAGCAACGGCCAAGCGGCCTCCCACCACCTCCTACCCCCCCGGGCCGGACGCTCTAGAACCCTTATAACCCAAGCGGCTAATCGCAGTGCATGAGCAGTCGGACTCGGGTCCTCGGACTCGAAATCGTGGAGCCGGAAGAGCTTGTGTTACACACTACTTTTGGGTAGTCCAACGTCGCTTAGGGCCCCGGCGCTCAAAGAGGCAAGTCGCCAGTCGGGGGGGCGCGAGCGTCCATCGCGGTGACTGGTGGAACCGAGGGGTGGGAGAGTTGGTGACGCCCACTCGAGCAGGCTGTGCGAAGGAGCCAGGACGGGGGCCTGGAGATTGAACGGCAATGGAGGCCGGGAGCCGAGCAGGCGACCAGCCGAGTGAGTTATGAGGCAAGCTGACTGGCCGCGGGAGACGTTGTTGAGGATTCGCCAGAGCCGGGCAATCCGAAGCTGCCGCTCACGACATGACGGCGTTCTGGAAGCCTGCCAGAAAAGAAGCCACGGCGAACTGGTTCTGAGGTCAGATCGGCCCCGTGGTGGACGGCCCTGAAGCGCGGTTCGTCGAAGGTCGCGACGATCGGGCCGTGACCACGTTGCAGGGAGCAGGGTCTAGGCTTGGGGCGCAGAGTCGGCGATCGGGACAATGGACGCCCCGCCCGATTGACCGGAAACGTGGGCAGCCGTGCGGAATGGGAAAGTGTTTCGTTGCTTCTGCTCCGTAAAAGAGGCCTAGCGAGCAATGACAAAGCCGACATGACAGAGGGCCCCGTCGGTCTATGATGATTTGACGAGCCGGTCGTGCTCCTCCTCCCCCTCGCTCGACTCGTCCTCGTATTCGTCCTCGCCGTCTTCCTCCTCGTCCGTCTCCTCCTCTTCGCTGTCTGTCTCCTCTTCGTCGTCCTCGTCGTCCTCCTCCTCCTCGGCCTCCTCCTCGGCCAGCCAATCGTCTAGTGATTTCGCCCCCACCGCCTCGCCTAGCCCGTTAGACTTGCTCGCGGCGGGCGCCGCCCTCGCCGCGCTGTCCAGCCGCTGACTCGCCGGCACGACCCTGTCCTCGCCGTACGTCGGCGCCGGGGCCTCCGTGTCGCGCAGCCGGGGGTCCGGCTCGTGGCCCTCGGCGACCCAGGCCGGCAGAGGTTCGTAGCCGCGGAGCCCGTGGACCCCGCCGCCGCCGGCGAGCACGAGCGTCGCCGAGCCCAGCAGGAACCCCTTGCGGGTCTCGGACGGGCTCGGCGCCTGCGGGGCCGGCTTGGGCGCCAAGAGCATCAGCGTCGCCAGCTGCGGGACGGACAGGAGCGCGCGGTACATGCGGGCGCGGTCGCGCAGGTCGTAGGACGTGTCGTAGCGGACGAGGAGCAGCACGTAGTCCCAGAGCTTGGCCACGATGTGCTCGTCCTGGTTGGGCGCCGGCGTCTCCCCCGTCTCGTCCTCGGCCTGGCGGTTGATGTGGTGCAGGTAGACCTTGGCGGCCAGCAGCACGATCTGCCTCTTGGCCGCCTCGGACTCGCTGGCAAAGTCCTTGACCAGGATGCGCAGCACGTCGGCGGCGATGTTGTCCTCGCCGTTGATGCCGGCGAACTCGCCCACGAGCCAGATGATGGTGGCCCGCGCCTGCGGGTCGGTGGCCGAGTCGAGGTTCTTGGCCAGCCGCACGACGGTGGCGATGTGGCCCTGGGGGTCCTGCTGGATCAGGTGGCGGATCACCGTGAGCGACTCGGCCGCCAGCGTGCCGTCGAGGCTGGTGATCTGCGCGAGCAGGAGGCGCAGGCAGCGCGGCGCCGTCGTGGCGTCGGCCTGCGCGCACCGGCCGATGGCGCGCACCGCCTCCTTGACGAGCGCCTTGTTGGAGGAGCCGGAAAAGTGTTCCAGCTCGCTGAGGATGAGGCTCTTGATGGGGGTCGTGGCGTGGGGGAAGATGAGCGTCAGGACCTCGAGCTTGAGCTCCCACACCTGCGGCGGGTCGGTGGCGCGGATGAGGAAGTGACTGGCGTACTTGACAAAGTCGTGCGGCCTGGACAGGCAGACCGACACGATGTTGTAGAGGGCGATCTGCTGGACGTCCTGCGGGCCGCGCAGCAGAGCGATCAGGGGCCCGACGGCCGACTTGACGTACTCGGGCGTGCCGATGTCGGTGTAGCACCTCGTCGTCGCGATGACGACGGCCGAGTTGCGGCTCTGCAGCAGCGGCCTGATCCCGTTGAGCAGCAGGGTCAGGTCCGGGTCCAGCACGGCGACCTGGTGTTCGGTCTCCGTCTCGCGCTCTGTCTCGTCCGCCCCTTGTGACGTCTCGCCGTAGAAATCGCCGAGGTCCGCCGTCCTGGATGCCCCGGCCGCGGCCGCCGTCTTAACGCTCCGTGTCCTCCGCGGGAAGCACCGTCTCGCGTAGTAGGTCATCATCCTGAGGGTGGTGATCTGGCTCCACTCGTCCATGTCGACAATCTTCTTGACCAGGCCGCGGTAGTGCTTGTGGATGAGGTCGATGCGCTCGGGGCAGATCTCCATGAAGGCGGCGACGGCGGCGCCGGCGACGTAGTACTGCTTGTCGGCGATGAGTGCGGACAGGTACTCGACGAGCTGGGGCAGCTGGCTGGGGTCGAGGCGGTAGCACTTGGGGATGGCGAGGGCGGCGGCGCGGCGCACGTAGGGGCTCATGTCGGCGATGCCCTTCTTGATGGCGAGCGAGACGATCTGGCTGATGACGGGCACGCGGATGCCGGACATGGTCTTGAGGGCCAGGGCGCGAACCTGGGGGTTCGTGTCGGAGAGGGACTTTTGTATCGTGTTGATGGAGAGGAGGGCGAGGTCGGGTTCCTGTTCGGCATGGTGGATGAGGTAGATGTAGACGAGCTTCTTGATCTCGATGTTGGGCGAGGCGACGTTCTTGACCACGGAGGAGAAGAAGGGCAGGGTCTTCTGGGCGCGGTACATCATCTGGGGGCTCGTCAGCAACAGTCTGGTCTTCTCGCGGGGGTGGGCTGCCTGGACAGCCGGTCCAAGTCAGCCGGGACGTACCGAGATGACGCGGCGCAGGCCGTCGAGAACCTCGCGGTCATTGCGGCTGTCGAGGAGCTTCTTGATCTGGTTGCGGTCGAGGGGTCGGGAGCTGGTGCGCGAGCTGCGCGCGGCTGAAGCAGCGTCGAGGGTGAGCTCTCGGGCTGTGGTGCGTCGGGGTTAGCAGTCGGTCAGTCATCGGGCGAGGGCAGGAGGGGACGTGCCGCTCTCGAGCAGATCGGATATCCTTGATATGGACTCCATCGGGGGCGATCAGAGGCCCGGCTGCCGGGGGGATTGGCGGGCGTTCGTAGGGTGGTGAAGTGAAGCTGGTGGTGATGGAGCTGGGAGGAATGACGTCCCGTGCCTGGCGGTCACGACACAGGTCAAGGTGGGGAGGTGGGGTGCAAGCCAGTGGGGGTGCTGTGAGGCCCCACTTGCACCCCCTAAGACACCTCCAGGCTCTGGAGACCCTGGAGGCCCTGAAGCGCCCTAAAGACCCCAGGCCTAAGCCCCATGGAGGGCCCTGTAGCCCCCTGGAGGCCCTGAAGCCCCCTGGAGCTCCCTGAAAGTCCCTGGCAGCCCTTATTCGACTCTAACAGCACCTCTACACCCTGCTGACTGCTGAAGCCTGAAGATGAGACTGAAGAAAGACTGAAGCTCGGATGATTAACCCCAATTGAGAGCAGTGTTCAGTCCTCGATCAGCTGAAGCAGCGGTTGATTACGGGCAAAACATGAAATCCAGCCTGTCACTTTTCACATTCGTCAAACAGCCAAGTAGTAGCATGTAGTTATCATCAACATGAGCTTCATGACACGAGGTGTTCAGCCATTTGGCATGCTTCAACTTGATATCCTTCAACACATCTGAGGTTCCCAGAGAACAGTCCACAATGCCCACGGCCTTAGACCGACCCATGTTCACTAGACTACGGGTTGAACGCGCCGCACCGCGCCACAATGGTGTTCCACGATCTGTTCGGCGAGAACTTCTGGCCCGCCGTCCGGGCAATGCCGCAGATCATACAGCCCAAGGGTGCCGGCCGGCAGCAGGTGTCCACGTAGATGCACGACGTCGCGATGTCCCGCGCGTACTGCGCCACCGTCGTCGCCAGAATCGACTGCTCCGACGGCCGGTCGTTGCAGAGGGCGATGCCCGCCTCGCCGTGGCACTGCACGCGCGCGCACGAGCTGCCCCGCGCCCGCAGGTGCCCCGACACCCTGGCGAGGTTGTTGGAGGCCGTGATGGCCTGCGGCCCGTTGATCGGTGCGTAGCGGTTGTTGCAAATGGGCTGCTGTGGGTTCGCCACGCCCTGTCAGTTCTGCCGCGAGCGGTGGCCGTCACGGTGGGAAGACGTACCTGCTCCTGGCGCGCCTCGATCGCGCCGTCTGCCTCCTTGAGATCCGGCGAGGTGTCTCCGCTTTCAGACTGAACGTAGATCGAGACACCTGGGTAGTCTGCCTGGACTTTGGCCTCGATGTCCTGTGAACATGGCACGTCAGCCGGGAGGAGCCCCTGGACTGGAGAGAGTATCTCACGTCAAAGTCGTCTCCCCAGTACTCCAGCTCTGGTCCTCCCTCGACCAGGCGTCCGGACCAGCCGAGCTGGCCGAGGGGCAGAGGCGGCTCTAGCTCGACGAAGTCCATGGTCTCGTCAGCCTATGTGTCTTCCGTTAGCAGGGGTCTTCAGTGTCGGTGCCGCGGGTGACGGTGGAGGTCGGGAAATACATCGCCATGAGTGGTCAGGCCTACAACGCCCATGGCCAACCCGAGGAGAGCAACGTTTGTTTTCATGTTGATATGCACTTGTTGATGTCTTGATGTGGCTTGATAGTCTTTTGAGATGTGTGTCTGGGGGAATGAGAGCAACAAGTGAAGATACAACCAGCGACGCCCCCTATTTATGGTAAAAATGAAGGCTCGAAGAAGTACAACCACGGGACTGATCCAAAATCATATCTCCCCTTGACCACTGTCGCCGAGCCGCCGATCGAGCGAGCCTGAAGCCCATCTCGCTGTGCCGTGTGAGTGCTTTGCTGCTACTTGGCGCTCTAATCACCAGACAACACAGCAGTATCGCTTTCCACCTGCATTGGAGAGGGGGTTCTTGGCTGCAGTGAAAGGACGCAGGCAACAGGATGCATCGCTTCGAAGGTCTGGGAAGGTGGCGCTCAGGTGAGAGCCGTAAGCGAGGTCTCTGAGTTTGGCTGCCAAGAGAGACGCCATCCAGTGGCAGAGTGCATACTAAACAAAAGTTCTTTTGCAAGTTTTCTTTTCCTTGGTCGAGAGGCGCAAATATCAAGTCATTGCAAATATCAAGCCATCGAGTAGTATGTGGTAGCCGAGACTCAGAGGCATGATGGGGTTAAAAAACAGGACAGACTTGAAGTGTTGAATAGTGAGAAACTACAGCACAAGATAGAACCCAGGCTATCCAACGAACTTGCCCTGAGAGATGCTCAACCGGACGAGCACAACACGACAGTCACTCCGGGCCGACGCACAGGGACGGGCCGTCTCGTGCTTCCACTCCAATGACGTTAGAGCAAGACCGACGGCGGCCCCACCTGCTTCTCTACAACCCGGGCCTTGCGGCCGCCTCTCAAAGACGACAACCGGTATCTCTTGAGACTCCACGACTCCCGGCCCGAGACTCACTGTTCTCAAACAAACACCAGGCAAACAGCAGCCTCGCCATGACAGCACCCGTGGTCCTCTCCCCAGCATCCCCGGCCGAGCTTTTACACCACATCGTCTCCTACCATACCTACCCAACCACCCTCCTCATCTGCTCTTCGCGAACCGACTTCCTCGCCTCTCTCCTGCAGGACGTACAGCATCAGCTGCCAAGCGCAGACCAAGCCGTGGACGCGCCTCGGCCGTGCCATCCTTCGCAGCTCCTCCAGGCACCCCTGTTCCAAGTCGCAGTCGCGCGACACATCCGCATCGCCTTCATCCCTACCGTCACCCACCTGCGTGCCTACCTCTCCGCCTTCTCCCCGCTGGACTCCAAGGTTGCCGCGCCTCCCGCGCCTGCCAACACGTCCGCTTCAAAGGGACCACCGCTGCTGCTCGTCTACGGCCTGCTCGATCTTCACCGCGACAGCAGCGAGTGGAGCGCACAGGGCATCAGCACCACGGCCGCGGGTCTCTGCCAGAGCGCCCGAGAGGCCGGTTTCCGGGCGGCCGTCGTCGAGCCGCGGGGCGGCGGCGGACACCAAGACTTCAAGGCACTGCTGGACGAACCGGCCCCCGTGCTGAGCGGTGGCGTCCGACGAGAGGAGGGGGGCTGGACGGGGAGGACCGTCGAGATGGGAAGGATACTCCGTCGGTGGTTCCGTCTGCAGACAGGGCAATGGGACGTCAGGTAGAAAAGCATCACGCACAACGCGAGAGTCGAACACTCTTTCATCAATGAGAAGCAAAATAGACGCCGCTGAAAAAGCCTCGCGGCTCGTCAGTCGACACGCCTGCCCGTAACGCCGCCCTGTGGTATCCCGCCGGTCGTATCCTCGTAACCCTGAACCCAAAACCCCAGCCCCGGCGGAGCCTCATATCGACTGCTCCATCTCCGTCATGTACAGCTTGATGTGCGCCTCCATCTTGAGGTACTCGTCGTAGGCCGTGTGCACCTCGTTCTCGATGTTCTCCTTGAGGTCCAGCATCTTCTTCTCCGTCTGCTCGATGCGCACGCGCCGCCTCTCAATGTCCTTGCCCTTGTCCGTCCGCTCCTCCGTCAGCTTGCGGTGCACGGCCCGCAGCTCCTCCATCCTCTCCTTGGCCTCGTGCGCCTTGGACGCGCTCTGCTCGCGCAGCTTCTCCGTGCGCTCGTTCCACTTGAGGTACTGGCGCTGCAGCAGGGCCTCGGTGCGCTCCACCTCGCGCACGTTGTTACCGCGCTCCGACAGGGCGTCCCGCTGGCGGACGTTCTTGAGGTTCTCCTCATCCTCCTTGGCCAGCTCGGCCGACACCTCGTCGAGCACCTTGATGCACGAGGCGACGTCGGTCGAGACGACGGTGAACGAGTCGGCCGACGTCTGCAGCGCGCGCGACCGGCGGTCGAGCGCGTCGATGTGCGCCTTGTCGTGCGACAGCGTGTTGCTGAGCTCGGTGAGGGTGCCCTGCAGGGCCGACGGGCTCTGCAGCACGTACGGCCGCAGCTTGGCGCTCTCCTGCTTCATGGCCAGCTTGGCGGCCGTCCGGTCCTCGAGCCGCGACGCCAGCTCCGTCTTGCGCACGCGCGCCTCCTCCAGCCGCGCCGCCACCCGCTCCTGGTTGCGCCGCAGCTCGAGCAGCGTCTTCTTGAGCTCCTCGTTGCGCAGCGTCTTCTCGCGCATCTGCGCCTCCCGCGCGCGCCGCGTGCGCTTCATGTCCTCGAGCCGCGCCTCCATGTCCTGGTTCTCGCCGTACAGGCTCTCGATGCGCGCCTTGGTCGTCTCGGCCTTGTTGAAGTGCTCGTCGATGACGGTCGTCTGGCTCTCGCGGAACCGCACAAAGTTGATGAGGTAGCTGAAGATCTTGACGAGCCGGTCGTAGCTGGGCTTGTAGAGGTCGTTGAAGCTGAAGTCGTTGACGCCGCACTCCAGCAGCAGCCGCCGCAGCGACACGTAGAAGCCCATGAGGTTGCGCGTGTCGGGCGGGATGGCGTCACTGTACTCGCCGCACACGTCCTCGGCCGCCGCGCGCATCGCCGGCTCGACCGTCTCGCGCGTCGCGTTGAGGAGCAGCTCGGCGAACCACTCGAAGATCATCTGCACCTGGAGCGCGTTGGGCTTCTGGAGGTCGGCCACCGCAAAGGGGATGCCGATGTCTGTTATGCACCCGACGATCTCCTTGTCGGGGAGCCGCATGAACGCGTCGGCATCGTCCTCCTTCTTGCGCGTGCGGTTCTGGTTCTGGTGATTGGGGATGATGCTCATCCGCGGGTTGTAAGCCATGGTGGCGGTTGGATCTGGGGGTGCCAGGCGGTTGATCAA
Organism: Verticillium zaregamsianum; assembly: GCA_002851755.1. Lineage (NCBI taxonomy): Eukaryota > Fungi > Ascomycota > Sordariomycetes > Glomerellales > Plectosphaerellaceae > Verticillium > Verticillium zaregamsianum. The sequence goes on along the minus strand of NMXM01000007.1, from coordinate 2,354,388 downwards.
GGGGGCTCGTGATTCTCACTGGACGTCGAAATGGTGTTTTGCTGACGATACGCCGGCCGGATGCGACAAGGCGAGCGCGGTACAACAAACAATGCTTCTTAGGAGGGCGGGTTGCTGGGTCAACATATCCTTACATAATCATGCTTGAGATAACGCTCTAGCTCCTTATCAACACGTGATCTGATTACCCCGCCAGGATCCACCTTTTGCCCGCCAGCCGCCCGCTCCACCAATGCAATGCCCCTCGCCCGCAACACCAGCACCAGCACCACCACCACGTCTGCCTCTGCCGTGACATCTCCTTCTCTAACTCCTCCTTTGTCCTCCCCCTTAGTGTCGTGCTTGGTTGCACCCCATCGGTCCCAAACCGCTTTTGCTGCGCGTTCGACGCTTTGGGGTGTTTGACTAAGGTTGCCCACGACGGCGCCGCACTTCCAAGTAGGGTCGCCTCAAATGCCAGACCGACAGGCCGCAGATGCCACGGCATTCGGGCACGCCTCTAACCTCACACCTCGATACGCCACAGGCAGCACATCAAACCCCATCTACCCCGGCATCGAGTCAGGCCAGCCGGTCGAGCCGACTGGGATGGCCTCCGGATCGCTAGTCAGTCGGTGTCACGCATGACAGTGGCTGTCCGCGCCCGCCAGCCGTGTTCTCCCAGAGGCACGCCGGCTTGGAAGCAATGCCGCCGGGAGATGAGCTACTACAAGCCGGGCCAGTGCCACCGACGAGTCACGGGCCATGGTCTATCAGCCCCCCGCGGCAGACGCTGACCGCATGATCCGCCATGGGAGGCTTCAGCCAGCCTCAGGTCCGGTTCGCGTCCATCCAGTGTGTGTTTCCAAAACCATAGAGAGCATGACCAAGGCCGACATGCGGAGGGCATCCTTATGATAGGCCGAGCCAGGAAACTCTTTCCCGGGGAACCTTGACATCACCTTTCGGTTGAACAATTTGACGACAGCCAATCCCCCCGGGCATGGACGAGCATGAACCAAGCGACTTTGCCGGGAATGACCCAGCATAAGCATGAACGACGTTCGCGCGCCGCTCAACGGGAAGGGAGACCATGGCCGGTCATCATCAGATGGCATCCATTCGCGCTTCGCCGCACGCATTGGGCAATGCTCATCTCACGGCCACCTCAAATGACAGCCGTCTCTCCCACCGGATCGACTGGCTGTCAATCCTTTGACATGGAGATCATTTCTTTTGCTCTGCGAGTGCCAAGTTCCATGCGCTATGCGTCATCCAAGCCTGCGAAGTGCACGTTCGATCGAGAATCCATGTGGCATTGGTCCACGTCCACTTTCACGATCAGACATTTCAAAGTCTAATAGCGCCTCTGCCGGGCGTGAAGACATTCTGCTACACGCTCAATCAAAGTTGGCGGTCCAATTGACGAGGTCCATTGGCCTTCCACAGCAGCTTCGCGCTGACAAATGGCACGAGAGACGGGCATTGCACCAGCACCCCGATCGCTGCCCGTGTCTTCTGGGGATTCGGGTCGGGACCGTTTCCCCAACAGTAATTGGACGCATGGTTTGATTGAGTATCTCAAGCAGACTTCGACTGTTGGGCCATTCGGTCCAGTCTCGAGGCCTACCTGGGTTCTTCTCAACACAACACTAATGGCGTTCATCTGAAGCCCTGGAGGTACTGTCGCTCATCTCTACACCGCGTTGACTCAAATCGCCAGCAGGCGGGTACACAGATCAGCCACGTGCACCGTCAATTTTCTTTTTGTTTCCTTTGCGACACGGCAGTATGCGCATGGGGCAGCATGTAGCTCTACGTGTCAAGTCTGACAGGCATGAAGACGCAGGTCACTTACAACCATGAGCATCACTTGCCGCTACGTAGCTCGTACCGACGAGGGCATCACCAGCGGAGCAACCGAGAATGCTTTCCTCCTCGAACCTCCCGAGACGTCGGGCCCGTTGAGGGATTTTCCTTCCCATCGACTGCTGGGTAACATCGACGAAACCTGGAGCCATGACGATGACGGAGGCGCTTCGAAAGTCGAAACTGGTCGGACGTTTCTCAATGATCGACCCTGGGACAATGCCCTTGTCCGGCGGATCAACTCCCAGACCCCGGCCACGAGGTAGCCCTACCATGTCATTCATGACATAATGGGACGCCCAATGCAGGCCTGTAGGCAACTTTGCACCCAGCCCCCTCAATTATTAGCACCTGTAGCGCGCTGGCTGGCTCGCTCTGTCCGACACCAGCCCAGTGACAGTCCCTTTTAGAGCCTCTTAGCTGCCAGATTCACATTCAGATCGACGGCACACAAACCGCATGTGGACAGCATCCAGACTCGCGGCTTTGAAATGAGCAATTGACTAACCCAGCAGCCCACTGGTCACACACACACCTCTCACGCAGGCAAGGCAAGGCCAAGGTGCCAGCGGATACGAACCGTAAAGCAGGCCCCTCGAAATGGACCCAACAAGGCGACATGCGTGTTGCCGCCACCGGGAGATGACGAAAGAAGCTACACGGGCTGCCTTTGAAAGTACCTCACTCGACACGAGGTAGGTTGGCCACTCTCAAGTATCGGCCCCCCTGCCACAAAGTTCTGTCCCCGCCTGGTTGGAGCTCGCGTCGATCACTACTCGAAGGAAAACGGTACCTCGCCTAGCTGGGAGGGTACCGGTCGTCACTGGCCACAAGCCCATGTGGCCCTCTGCAAGTGCCCAGACACAATGATGAGATGAGCCGTGCTTAGGGTTCTGGCCATCTTGGAACCGATTTCCTGCAGCATGGACGCACCCGGGCCCGACCAGCCAGACAGCCGTGTGTTCGTCTCGAGACGAAGAGCCACGAGCCACAGACGCTATGATGGGCAGCAGGGTGGGTATGCCCGGCTCTCTGTCTTGTTTATTGCTTTCTCCCGTCTGGCTTCGATTCAGGCTCGTTTCGCCCGAAGACCCTGCGCCCCCCGTCGTCGAGCCAGTGCCACTCTGCCAACCATGTCGCCCGGGCTCTGCCGGATGGCGGGACCCGCGGCCCCAGCGTGCGTGCGTGGCTTGGATCGCATGCCAGCAAAAGCTGCGCAGAGGGACGGGCGACTAGTGAGCCCTCCTCCATCTTGCCCGTGCCGGTGCCACCGCTAGCGATGGACGGCGGCACCTATGCGGGCCAAGGAGCTTCAGGAAGGTCGGAGAGTTCGCCTCGGCCTCTGCCGTTCCAGTGGACATGGGAGCCTTTTGGTCACGGGCTGGCAGGCAGGCAAAAAAACACACCAAGGAGCAAAAAGGGTCGAGTGACAGCGCCACGGCTGCGGTCCAGGAGACGGTCCTCTGGCTCGCGTCGCGCAAGTCAAGCCCCCCCCAAAAACAAGGAAGGGCTGGTGGGCTAGTGGTATGCTGCGCTGGACTTGTGGCGTTTCCCCTCGGAGGCGGCGGGTGATGGAGGCACGGGAGGCAACAAGCCAGTTCAACTGCCACAAACGACGAACGGATGCGACGCTTGACGACGGAGGCTGCTCCAGTCGCCGACTGGCTCTCATTCGTTCCGCAGGGCCCGAGGTGTCGGTCACGGGGTTCGGTCAAACAACAGGCAGCAGAAAGAGTCCACAGAAGAGGGGCCCACGATCAGGCGGCGGACGGTGGAAACGAAAACGACACGAGAAAGGCGAAGACCATCGACGAACGGGGGGCTGAAGATACGGGCGGGCACCCTTGGATTCATTCCCAGCCAGCACGGCGATTGCACAACGGACCGTCGCCGCCCCTCCCTCCTCTGCCCTCCCTCCCCTCGCCCCCCCCAGCCTGCATCCCCCGATGTATCCATTCCCCCTCCCCCTCTCCTGGCCTGCAGACCGTCTCACATTGCTTCTGGAGCGTTAGCAGCCACACGCACGGGACGGACCAGTACCAGCAGCGGGTGCCCACCAACACCAGCGTTGCGCTTTTGAGTTGAGGTCTGTTCTCTGCAGCAGCACATCGGGTACCTTGCTTGAGACCCCGTTGCCCACATTCCTCCGTCCAGCCCTGAGGTCACTCTCTGGGCAGGGTGCCAGGCTCTGGCCTGTCTGGGCGCAGCTGCATCGGCGGTCCCCGATCGAAACACGACAGGACTTGTCAGGCACCAGAATAGCTGCCAGGCCAGGTTGAGCCACCAGGAGAAGCACCGGACATCAGGATATGAGGACATCAGGACGTCAGGAGACGGCGGCGGCGGCAGCGACAGCGTCCGTCATGTCGAGGTCTGCATAACGTACCGCGGTAGCTTGGGCTCCACGCCGTCAACGCGCCAGGAAAAATCACGACGATCGATTCAATAGCATTCCCCCCGCTGGCGGCGCCGGTGTTGGGCCAGACCTGACCTGGGCTCCCCAGTTCCCAGTTCCCAGTTCCACACCCACACCCACACGTCCCTCCTCTCCCTCCTGGCACACCCTCGATGGGCTCCCACACCCCCCTGTCCTGGCCCTCTTCCCCCCCTCCCCTACCAGACCAGCGCCCAGAGCCCAGCGCCCAGCGCCAGTGCCCTGAGGACCGCCTGACTAGTGACTCGTTCCCCAGCGTGATCTTTGGTTCCTGTTCCTTCATCGTTCTATTATTACCCTGGCCACCCTTCGCCACCCGACCTGCCCGGCTTGCAGTCGTACCAACTTACGACAACACCGACGAGTCGTCTTCGTAATACGCTTGACAGCTTAGACGGTCTTTCGTCTTTCCCTTCTTTCGACCACCCAATTCACCTACATCAGTTCGTTCGACCGAGGTCCCCGCCTTTGCTTGGTTTACACGCCTGAGTCAACGCGACCCGACCCTCGATCAACACCCGACGGAAAACCTGCAAGGAAGCCTTCTAGCTCGCCTTCTACTCGACTAAACGGCACCGCACCCCACGAAGAGCGTCAGCAATCACTATGCGCCGGTTTAGCAGACGAGGCACCGATCAATCACACACCCAACAGTAGTGTCGCCCGTCCAGCGACCACGCGCCGATGGAAGATGGCGTTATGGCCATTTAGGAGGAAAAGTGGGCGCAAACGCACACGGAGCGGCGCCGCCCTCTCAGACGTTGAAGGACCACCACGAAGCCAGACGGCCGACGACGCCGTCACCCCGACCAGCAAGAGGACGCCATCACAGAAGAAGCAGCGCACCGAGACGGAACCCGCCAAGCTACACCGCCGGCCACGAACCTACAGCTTCTCCCCCGGCCGCAATGACTCGATCAGGGTTGCCGGGAAGGGCACTTCGGCCCACGCCGCCACGGGACGCGGCAAGAGGTTCTCGCCCGGCGATCAGATTGACGAGGAGAAGGAGGAGGACTCCCAATGGCAGCGCGTGCCGACGCTTCACGCCACGCGCAACGGCGAGAAGATATCACGGAGGAAAAGCAGCAAGAGGAGGAGGGAGGACCACGACCGCGAGGCCGAACTCAAAGCCATGAGCAACTTCGTCCCCATCAGGCCGTCCGCCGAGGCCTGGACCGCAGGCAGGCCGATGAAGAAGGAGAGCAAGAGAGTCAAGATGGTGGGAAGGACTTCGGTCCCGGTGTCCGAAGTTTCGCTGCCGATTCCCGAGTCGATACACTCGAGCATGTCGTCCGACTCGGAGCATGCCTCCTACAAGATATCCGCCCTCGAGGCATTGGCGCCTCGCCCAACATTACGATACACGACACATCCACGATGGGGACCCGGCAACAGCACAGATCCCACCCGGTCCTCTTCTCAGAAGAACAAGCTGGCCGATCGTGCGTCTCTCCCTGAGGCGACACTCAAATCCCACAAGCGGATCGACAGCCTTGCCGACGACCTGGGTGCCGCCGACCTGCGGGAGCTCATGGAGCGAGACAACAGGAGGAGAGAGAGGAAGCGACAGCGCGAACAGGAGCGCACGGAAAGGCGGCTGACGAGGCGAGCGGAGAAGCAGCGGGAGGCGGAGGCGGAGGCCACCAAGAGTGGAACACCGCCGCCGCAAAACCTGGAACGAGGAGTCATGGGCCGCGATGTCGTCGGCCTCGGTATCGACACGACGTCGGCCGTGGTGACTTCATCGCGGCGCCGGGCGTCGAATTCTTCTCTCAAGCAGAAGGCGCCGTCTCCCGATGCTCGCATGTCACCGCCGGGCCAGACGCCCGCGGATGACGCCCCTATCGAGGGCCAGAACGGGGCGTTCAGCCATTTCCACAGGACCACGAGCATTCCGCTCGAAGCTGCGCCCGAGGTGCAGCAGGAGGTCATCGCACCGGCAACGCCACCACCAGAAAACCCGAAACGGAGCAGCTTCCTTCGCTCGAAGAAGTCGAGGTCAAGAACCTCACTGGCATCCGAAGAGAAGCACAGGCTCTCACCCATGATCTCCAAGACGGATGAGTACGATCCGCCGCGGAAGGACTCAGAGTCCAGTAGCCGCGGGAAGTTGACCTTCTCATCTTTGTTCAAATGGGGATCCAGGGGCAACCGTCGGAGCTCGGGGCCTTCATCTTTCTCGAACACATCACGCGAGGAGATGCAAGCCGCTATCCAGTCCCAGGGCCTCGTGCCGACGCAGTCGGCGCAACAGGCGCAGACGACATCACGGACTTCTCTGACATCAACACCACCTCCTGTGGTGGCCTATACACCCACAAAGATGAGCTCGGGTGTTCCCAAGCGAACACGATCACGATTCAGAGAAGATCTGCCCGAGCTGCCGATGTCTCCACCAGATTCTCGTGTCGCGTCGCCCGAGACCGAGCCACCGATGCCCGCTCTTTCCGAGAGGCGGTCAAGAGAACACAGCCAAGAGGAGGTGCCCACCATACCGGTCCGCTATGGAACCCCCAGCTCAGAACGGCGGACGATCGATGAGACCATGAGGCAAACGCCGACGTCCCTTCATCGACATAACCAACATTCCCCACAACCACAATCCGTCTCGCTGGCGTCCATCGACTCCGAAGCTTCTTGGTTGTCTGGGCGCGTGGGCAAGCGGTCCTCGTCCGGCATGGGGATGCGCGATATCCATCCCCGCTACCCTTACGCACAGCGACGGCAATCGCAACAGTCCTCTGGCAATAACACGGAGGAGGAAATAGCAGAGGACGAATACCTGTCCAACCTCGCCACTCCGCCTCACGAGTCGAGCACGGCTCATGTCTCCCATGGCCGCCGCTCAACGGGCGATGGCCGTCCCAGCAGCGACGAGGACGAGCACATGACGGATGCCGACATGAAATGGGGCTCCGTCGGTGCCCGTCAGCCCGTGATGCACCGCCAACAGGCTGCGAGGGTGAAGAGCAGCGAGGGCCTTCTCAACACGTTTGATGAGGAGAGCAACTCCTCAAACGATCTCATCGAGACGCCACAGGTTGAGAGCGCGACGAGCGTCAGCTACGGCAAGAAGGGTCATGTGCGGCACATGAGCGCTGGAAGCGCCAAGCTGCTCGACATCACTCCTCGCGCCAGTATTGACAGCAAGGGACGCAGTTCCGCGGCCGGCGAGAGGAGGCAGAGCGTGCCTCTTCCTCTGTAATGAGCTAACATGATGGAGTGAGTGCAGGATGACGAGTTTCAGATGCCAGCCAGCCACCGAGTACCACGATCACTACCAATTTCATTACCAGTCCAGGTCCTGCGACCACCCACGCCCACACGGCATTCTCCTAGCTGTCGACTACCGACCACATTCGCTCTTTACTACCACCGTCTCCTTAACCACTGATTCAAACACCAAAAACACTTGGAAAGACTATAAACCAACATACTCTCGACACTGGCTGGCGCTGATCACTCCGAATCACACTCACACTCGTCAAACTCATCGCGAGCTCTCGCCGCGCTTCTTGCGCAACAAACCCTCTACCACATATTACGCAAAGCGTTGTTTTCTTTTCGAATTGTACTTCCTGTACGACACGATACCCCCACGGCCGAGCCGCACGGAGCGCTACGTAGCGAATACCACATGGGCTTTTTATCTTCATTTCAGACTTCCTGACTTATAACCTCTTTGATACCAGCGCAGCGGGCATCGGCGTCAACATACACGAGGACGCCACAGTCGCGCGCATTTATGACACCATTTAGTACGACTTGGCGTGCGGCGGTCTCGCGGTAGTCTCTTCCTGGTCTGCACCAGAGCAACTTGGCTCGTCACAACTCGAAGCAGCCCCATCTAGGAGACCTCGCATGCCATCACTTTCAAACCATTTACCTGTCATCGCAACACGATTAGATTTGCCAGGCTCTAGGGGAGCTGGCACGGGAAAGGGAAAGGCAAATAAAAACGGACGGGCTGGAACTTGTTTCTCGGCTTGTTTTTGAAGATCGGGGCCAAGGGGTCTCGATGGAGAGATCCAGGTTTCGGATCTGCCTGGGATGTTTGTTTGTTGGGGAATTTTGGAAATCCTTTGGAGTCTGGGCGGGTGATCCGGATGGACACTGGCATTGAGCATGTCAAGACATGGCAGACAGATGAATTGAGTTTGATTGAAAGATATACTCGATCGTCATAACAGTGATGAAATGTGAGCTAACCGTCCTGGATGAGAAAAGACCTCACGCCTGGGCAAGGATCGTTTGGTAGATTGTAACCCGCCGAAAAGCACGCTGCTGGTAGATTCGAAGGTCATCTCTCACCACAGCGACTCTTGCCCGGTTTCCACAGCCAGCCACCCATTCAGTGGAAGAATGCCGGTGTTCATTACGCGAACTGCCCCTCGAGAATGAGTCCCTGTCACATAGTCAGGCAGTCCGTCTAATTGGCCCCAACTTGACTGGGGATCACAATCGTCGGTATGCGCCTACACGATGCTGGCAAAGATCCTGAATCGATACATGAAAGGTAGCTTAACATCAGGTCGGGCCTTCGGTTTTGATCCTTCTGCATGTGTTATCGGTCCAGCCCATGAAGCTGATTCCGTTTCGCGCCCAGAGCCCCCGCTGCCGTGCCGCAGGCCAGGCAGCAGTCGTACGAGTCTTCACTCATCGATGCGTTGATCTCGACTCTCCAACCGCCTCACCTGTTTCCCTCAGCGTCCATCTCGCGACGAAAAGACCGTAACTGGATTCAAACGCCCACGAGTCCACATGGCGGAAGATGACCACCCCGTGTCCTACGAGGACCATGGCGATTTTTTCTCGTTCAGGGCGTACATCACCATCCCGGACGTGACTTTTGAGACGGTGATCCCTTTCCTCCGCCACCCCGACGCGGACGACGACGACAACATCTTCGTGGAGACTCACCTCGGGGCATCAGCACAGACGCTCCTCCAGTATCACCGGGACAACACGCCCATCACGCGGGACAGCGACATACACCCCAGACTATTCATCGTCATCGACTCGACGGACTTTCAAGAACGCGGCGCGCTGCTCGTTGCTATCGACGAGTACCACGGCCATAACGATGCCGTCCGCGGCCCCATCGAGGAGACGCGCGACAGGCTGGCGTCCCTGTCTATTACGAACGATGACTGGTCGACCTTTAAGTATATGAACCCCGACGACCACCCGAAAGCCGTGCCGAAGAAATGGTTTACGGTGTATGACCTCCTCCCCGAAGGCCAGGAAGAGACGTTTGAGACGGCTTTTATGAAGGTCAACGATGGTCTGTGCGATGTTCATGTTCGTGACGACGAGGACGACGGGATGGAGACGCAGGACGTTCCCGATGGCACGGATTCGGAAAATTCGGGTGAGGTTTCGTCGCAGGAAGAAGCCAACGGGCACGGGAACCAAACCGACGAGGACGAAGAAGGGGATATTTGCGACGAGGGTGAAGAGGAGGAATATCCCGAAGACGAAGTCATGGAAGACGAGGAGGGATGGGACCATTTCTACAAAGCATTTCGTCCGGAGGCTCGCGCTCTTGACCAGGTCCTGGAAAAGCACGGCCTCCATGCGCAGGAGAACACGCAGGACCCGGACATGCTGGCTGTCGTGGATGAGGAGTACGAGACTCGGGGTCTGCTCATTGTACGGCTGTCTCCTCAGAGGGACTCTTTCCGGTGCAAGGGCGCCGTCGCTGGAGAGATCCTGCGGTGGATCTTTGTCAATTTCATGACTTGGGACGAGGCGAAGAGCTTCGCCAGTACAGCCTAGAAGAGAGGAGGGTTGCGAGTAGACGATGTGAGATGTCCCTGTCGTCCTGTGATGTACAAGAGTGTGTTCTGATTGTGCCTTGACAACGGAACTCTTGGTGCGCACGTGACGAAGTTCCGAGAAGTCGGAAGCGGTCTCCGAGGGGCGATACCGGCCACTGTCGGCAAAGCGAAATGCCGCGAGTCACCGGGCAAAGTCCAAGGGATCGGCTGGGAGCACGCAATCCCTCACCATGACAGCCGGATGAGAACTCAACAACACGGCATGGCGACGACGACACTGCTACGAGTTTTCCTGCGCCGGCAAGGGCCGTGGCTGCGCACACAGGCCAGCCAGCGACGGCCGCAGTCGACCAAGCACAACCCCGAACCCCCCCGTGAGGCGCCCAAGCGAACGGAGGACCCGATCCCCGTACCCAACACGGTCGCGACGATACCACTCTGGCAGCGGCTGGGCCCGCTGACCAAGGCGGCAGAGGGATACGCGCGGGCGCAGAGGAAGAGGCCGTACTGGACGCAGTTCGTGACGGCGCTCGTCATTTACTTCTGCGCCGACATGTCGGCCCAGCGCATGAGCGGCAAAGACTATGCGCCGGAGAGGACGGGGCGGTCGCTGATCATCGGAGGGCTGTCGGCGATTCCGAGCTACAAATGGTATGCGCTGGGCGGGCAGTGATGCCTCTGGCGTCCAGGACGCTGACTGACGGGCTCTCGCAGGTTCATCTTCCTCTCGGTCAACTTCAACTACGCGTCGCGCATCGGGTCTCTGGCGGTTAAGATCCTCGTCAACCAGATCTGCTTCACGCCGCTGTTCAACTCGTACTTCTTCGGAATGCAGGCGTTCCTGGCCGGCGACAGCCTCGAACAAGTGGCGGACCGGATCCGACGGACGGTGCCCACGAGCATCGTCAACTCGTGCAAGCTGTGGCCGGCGGTGACGGCCTTTAGCTTCACCTTCATCCCGATGGAATACCGCAGCGTCTTCTCGGGCGTCATCGCCGTCGGATGGCAGACGTATCTGAGCTTCTTGAACCGAGAGGCAGAAGTGGCAGAGGCGGCGGCGGCGGCTGCGGCAGGCCAAGAGACGGTGCCAGCGATCTCTGGGGGACGCGAGCTGGCGAGGATGGAGGCGTGAGGCATTATAGACGCATAGACCTCTGGTGTAGAGGGCACAGTCTGCATATTCGGCGTTTGGGCATTACCATGAAGCAGGGCAGGATAGACAGGATAGAAGATAGAAGATAGATGGCCGACGCATCCATCATACGATCCATTTCCGAATTACCGCCTGCCGTATTAATGTGTGGTGCTCCTCTAGGACCTGATGGCGTTGCTGACGTAAGGTAGTCCTCGCTCGTCACAAGCTTCACTTTCCCGCGACTTCTTGCCTCCACCATGCCGCCCATCCACTCCCACGATCCACTCATCACCACAAGCCATTGAGTGCCGGACACAATCGGCCTCTCTTGCCCAAGATGGCTTCCGTCTGCCTGCGATCAAGTCGCGCGCAACCGGCCCTTCGCTCCGCCACGACACCAGCCCTTCGAGCCCGACTTCCCAACCACTTCGCCCGTCGCAATGCTTCGTCCTCCTCTTCCTCCGGCTCAGCGGGCTCCAATGCCAAGATCTTTCTCTACAGCAGCGCCCTCGCTGGATCTCTCTACGTCTCCTATCTCTACGCCACCGACACCCGCGCCTCCCTCCACCGATGGCTCGTCCCTCCGATGATGCGCCTCCTCTTCCCCGACGCCGAAGACGCCCACCATGCCGGCACCACCGCCCTCCAGACCCTCTACGCCTTCGGCCTCCACCCTCGCGAGCGTGACACGGCCATTGCCTCTGATCCCGCGCTCTCCATTGAGGTCTTTGGCACCAAGCTCTCCAACCCCATCGGTATCAGTGCTGGTCTCGACAAGCACGCTGAGATCCCCGACGCTCTCTTCGCCCTAGGCCCCGGCCTCGTCGAGGTTGGCGGCTGCACTCCGTTCCCTCAAGATGGCAACCCGAAGCCCCGCGTCTTCCGCGTTCCCATCCTCGACGGCATGGTCAACCGCTACGGCCTCAACTCGCACGGCGCCGACGCCATGGCCCGCCGCCTGCGCGACCGCCTGCGCACTCGCGCCCGCGACCTCAACCTCACCGAGCGCGACCTCCTCGACGGCGTCACCGGTCTCCCGCCAGGTAGTCTCTCCGAGGGCCGCCTGCTCGCTGTCCAGATCGCCAAGAACAAGGCCACAGACGAGCGCGACGTCAACGCCGTCGCCGCCGACTACGTCTTCTGCGTCCGGGCGCTGGCGCCCTACGCCGACATCCTGGTCGTCAATGTCAGCAGCCCCAACACTCCCGGCCTGCGCGACCTCCAGGCCGTCGAGCCCCTGACGCGCGTCCTGAGCGCCGTCGTCGATGAGGCCTCCCGGACCGACAGGAAGGTCAAGCCCAAGGTCATGGTCAAGGTGTCGCCCGACGAGGAGGAGGAGACGCAGATGGAGGGCATCGTGCAGGCCGTCTGCTCGAGCGGCGTGGACGGCGTCATCGTCGGCAACACGACCAAGAGGCGGACGGGCATCGTCCCCGAGGGCGTGGTCCTCTCGGCGCGCGAGCAGAGGGCGCTCGTGGAGGAGGGCGGCTACTCCGGCCCTGCCATGTTCGACCGCACCCTGAGCCTCGTCAAGCGCTACCGCCAGCTCCTCGACGCGCGCACCCTGAGCACCGACGCCGAGGCGTCTGCCGTGACCGGCGTGCTGTCGGGCAAGGGCGTCGGCAGGGAGCCGTCGCAGAAGGTCATCTTTGCCACTGGCGGCGTGACGAACGGAAAGCAGGCACTGGAGATGCTGAATGCCGGCGCGAGCGTCGCCATGGTGTACACAGGGCTTACGTACGGCGGCTCTGGCACTATCACGAGGATCAAGGGCGAGCTGAAGGACAGCCTGTAACCCAACCTAGAGCATATAGAAACTGCGGCGTCATTTGTTTAATCCCATCCTAAAAGATCATTTCTTGATTCTCCACTCGGCATGCACAGCGATCACGCTGACAGGCTGGGAGGCCTGAGAGAGGGCGGCAAGGATGGCACGGTGGGGGCGAAAATGGCATGTTACGCAAGGTCTTCCCAAAGTCCCTGGACTGCGCCGCAGTGCTGATACAGCCTGGAGATACGTGCCGCATTCGTGATTGCGTGTTCCTGGACGTGACCCTCCCTATGCTCAGATAAAAAAATATCCTGATATTAGGTGGTTGTGCCACGCGCGCCTTGGATCGCACGTCGTCGTCTTGTCATATTCAACTTGCAGAATGAAGCTGTTCGACTCCCCAAGGCCAATGCTGCTCGGCTCTATTCTAGCCGTGCTTCCCTTCGCCACTGGTGCCGAAGACTGCGGCAGCGACGTCTGGTCGACTCTTCTCGCGAACAAAGACAACACAACGGCACTCAGATCCATCGAAGCACCGCCATGGGTCTCTGCCCTCGAGTTCAGGGGAACCTTCTCCATCCTCCAGAGCTGCATCTTGACACTTTTTGCTTGCATCTACACCGCCCTGCACATGAACGTGCCCTCGAGGACGGACTTCCGCAGCCAGCTCGTGTCCAAATCGAAATGGATGGCGCTCTCTCTTTTCGCACCAGAGCTGGTCTTGTACGTAGCAGCCTCTCAGCTCTTTGACGCATTGAGAATGCGAAGCCAGCTTAAAGATTTACAAGCGAAATCTACCACAGTCGACAAGGATGTGAGCTCTTCTCCGTGAACCTGAGTATGTCCTGTACCCTGACGCCTGCAGTTCGACTTCAACCTCAAGTACTGTTTCTTCTTCATCATGGGTGGTACGTACATCGAGCTCAGCCACCTTGCCAAGTTCATGACCATCGTAGACGTGGACTGGGTCTTTCGAGGACATTTCCAAAAATGGCTCGGTGATGACCCGCCAACGACCAAAGTTTTATTGACCCCTATGGGCGTTCTCGCCCTTGCCAGTGATGACCACTGGATCTACTTTCCAGAGGGCCACATCGACGACAGGAGCAAGGCGAACATCGTCCAAAAGGCCGTCGTCTTATTCCAAGTCTCTTGGATGGCCACCACATGTGTTGCGCGGCGTTACTATGAGCTACCAATTACACTACTCGAGATACACACAATGGTTCACGTCGCATGCGCTGTTGTGCTGTATGCCTTCTGGTTCCAGGTACGTGTCGGCAGCCGGTCGTTCTCCGCGGCGAACGGTCCTGTATAACGGCTGAGCACGATACAGCTGTACAGTGCTTGATCAACTTGCTGATGTAGAAGCAGAAACCACACGACGTATTCTTCCCAGAAGGCTTTTATGATGCCTCCTGGGATGCCACCCTCGGATACATGGTTCAGATAACGTTCTACCCCATGCAAGTCTCACACATGCTGAAGTACGCCAAGGGCTTGCCAGATCTCCCGGAAGAAGTGGAAGTGATCAGTCTTCAGGACCAGAGTCAAGGGGTGACTATGGTGTCGAACCAGCAAATTCTTGAATGCGGGATTGGTATCGACAAACCCGGCCCGTGGTCACCTAGTCTAAGTCCTCAACTCATAGCCCGCTGGCAGGCGTTCGCTGCTCGTGCTGGTGACCAGGCTGTCCATGATCCGAACGACTGGATCAAAATCTTCCCACAGCTGTGGTGGGGATCGTTCCACGCCGAAGCCCCGAAAATCTCGGCCCCGGCACGCAGCCCCGATTCTGGCAAGGTGGTGGGGCTCGGATGCGTCCTCGCCGCCATGTACGGCGGCATTCACTTGACTGCCTGGTCATTCGAGTTCAGCACTGCGATCGAGAGGTTACTCTGGAGAGTCGCTTGCATCTCCATCATTGCCGTTGGCCCCGGCTTGACTATCGCCGGAGTATCGCTGGCCGCGATCGAAGACCTCGCTTCTGTAAGCGTAAACTCCGTCATGGACGTGATGATATTCATCATGACGACGTATTATTTCCTTTGCAGAATCTTCATCGTTGTTGAAGCTTTTGTGAGCTTGCGCCAGGTCCCAATCGGCGTGTACTTGACACCGTCGTGGTTAGGAATGATACCACATGTGTAAGGATCCATGAAGACTGGCGGGGCTTAGTAGCATAGGTGTATGAAGCCGTCAACAGCACCAGTTCGTAATGCCGAAGCAGAGTAATTTGTGACACGCTGGGTTTTGACGCAATTGCAAAAAATACTCTCCTGGGCTAAGCTGCAACAATCGCATGTCAAAAAAAGCATAGAATCCAGAATCAGGTCAACAGTCTCATTGCAAGGCTCGTGTGTGGACCATAACGACCCGATTATTTCGGTAAGTTAGAAGTAAGAACGAAGGATCCGCCTGCGAAGTTGGAGGTTGCTGAATCTGCTCAGTCACATGGCGGGTTTACAATTCGAACATCCATCGACATCCACGTCTCATTTTATGAAAGGTAGGCAGAGCGACCTGGCAGACAGAAACTTGTGATTGATACGGGTAGAGGGAGATCTGAGCAATGTTGGATTACGCCATCTCACAGCCCACTACGTGATCAGAATGTCTCTTGAGCAGGTCGCAAGTCCAGCTCGTGCACCCAGAGCGAGCTGGGCTGCTGAGAAAGCCACAGGTACGTCTTTCCAACCTCTTCAGCTGCCATCTTCTTGCCTGTCTGCGTGTCCTGGTTATCCTCGTCAATGATGCCGCCGTTCGCGATGGCATGCACACATTGCACGCCGAACTTGCTGTGCTCCTTGGCCACCGCCTGAGACACCATCCGCGCTGCGGCGCGAGTAGCGCCGTACGCGGCGTATCCGACATTCGTACGCATAGCACCGAGAGTGCCAGTGAAGATGATGGTGCCCTTTTTCTCGCCGGCGGTGTCTGAGAGCAGCGTTTGGCCCCCATTCTGCGCGTAGAACAGTTTCAGCGCCTCCTGAGCAAAAACAAAGGCGCCAGTCGTGTAGGTCTGTAGGCTGTCTGTGAATGCCTCGGCAGTCTCCTCCAGGAATGGCTTTCTGCTGCTGTGCTTGACGTGGTAGATTGCGAGCTTTAGCTTGAGGTCTTTGAAGTCCTTGTGCTCTGCAATTTCCTTGAAGGTCCGGCGGAGGTTATCCGCGTTGGTGTCGGTCGGGAAGGGCTGGAAGATGCCCTTGGAGTTCTTGCTGAGGCTGGAGCAGAGCGAGGACAAATTGTCGGGGTTTCGGGCGAGCAACGCGACGGCGAGATTGCCGTGATCGGGGCTGGCCAGGATGCGGGCGATGCCCGCTCCGGATGTGGGGCCGGCACCGATGATGATAGCGAACCCTCGGGGAGACATGACGCTGGAGCTGCAAATGGAATGAAGCACTCGGGTGGCTTACAAGTTGTAAGGAGCATAAGTTTCACGAAACCACGTCTTATTCACGAGTTTTCTGCATTTAAAGGACGGTGAAGGTGCCTCGCGACATGATGATTCGCCAACCGCATGAGTTGATGCAGCTGTAAGCTCAACGTCATCGAACAACAGTACCCCAATCCACGCCTTCGGAGATATGGTCCAAACGCCGCAATGCCCGGCTCCACCATCAAGCTTGCTGATTGGGCTGGCTGTTAAGCTGGGCAGCGTCTCAATGAGCAGGAAGCGAGACAACATGTATGTCCAGCTCAACCCGGATGAGCTCTACTTACAAGAAAACGTCCTTCTCTGGATCTGATAACAGGAAGTGGAATGATAAACATCGATGACGCGACTTCAGGCTGCAATAGTACCTAGCAGCTTATACGACTAAGACATCTATGGCGAATGGCCGCTAGTCGCGCCGGGTACGACTCTTGCCGAGCATTCTCGGTATCCTCCACATCCGACATGCTTAGCCTCCCGGGTCCCCGGCATCGTGGAGTCCATCGCGACTAACACCACGCTCCCCCTCACTTCAAGCCTCACGTGGGGTTCAAGACACACTCATTCGAGCTATCTACGGCTGCACTGGGAATGATCGGGTCCTCGAGGGAAGATCCTTAACACTTTTGCTTTTGCCGTTGAAAGGCCCGCCCAGCTTCCGTCCGCTAAGACATCCCTGCATCGCAGCCCGTCCCTCCGATCTCCCATCCCTCCTTCTGTGAGCCTAAATTCTGACTGACAGCGCCAGATGACGAGACATTCATCTCCCCACGCCTTTTGGCGCATCGCGAGAATCGTGGGACGCGTTACTTGCCGAGCATAGCGTAGCCCCTATGCTCTGGAGCGGCCTTGGCGTGCCCCTTTGCCCTGGCCTTGATGAGTCGATCATCGATAGCGCAAGGAAAGAAGCTCTTCCGGAGACCTTCCGACCAGTAGAGACGCCATCTCACCTCAGACTTGTCTACGATCACATCAGACTACACGCGTGTTGTTGCTATGGCGGATTGTTAAGCGGACTTTGGACTTTGGAAGAGGGTATATAACAGGAGGAGTCGGACCGTGAGAAAGACACTTTGAACTCCATCATCCAACAGGCCATCTACAGCATCTTATACCATAATACCTGCTCACACTCTTTACTCCCCGCCTCACACACATCAGCCATCATGCGCTCCTCCACCTTCCTCCTCGCCGCCTCCACGGCTGGCTCTGTGCTCGGTGTTCCCCTGGTCAAGAAGGACAACTATGATCCCCTTCCCGGCGGTGACATCGACATCCTCAACTACGCCCTGACCCTTGAGTACCTCGAGCGCAAGTTCTACGAGGAGGGTCTTGCCAACTACACCAAGGAGGAGCTCACCAGCGCCGGTCTTGACGACAACCTCTACGAGAACCTTCAGACCATCTACTCCGACGAGCAGACCCACGTCGACTTCCTCGCTGGTGCCCTCGGAGACAAGGCCATCCCCGAGCCTACCTTCGCCTTCCCCTCCACTGACGCCAAGTCCTTCCTCGGCCTCTCTGCCATCCTCGAGGGCGTCGGTGTTTCGGCTTACCTCGGCGCTGCCGCTGTCATCGCCGACAAGGCCTACGTTACCGCCGCTGGTGCCATTCTCACCGTCGAGGCCCGCCACGCTGCCTACATCCGCAACGCCATCGGCCAGAAGCCCTTCCCCACTCCCTTCGACACTCCCCTCAACTTCAACCAGGTCTTCTCCCTGGCTGCCCAGTTCGTTGCTGGCTTCGCCCCCGGCACCCCTGAGCTTCCCTTCCGCGCCTTCCCCTCGCTGGCTGTTGTCCAGTCCGACCACGGCATCGTCTTCACTGGCGCCGCCGCCGCCGCCGAGAAGGAGGGCCTCGTCCAGTACGGCCAGAAGGTCTCCGCCGTCTTCTACTCCGGCCTCGACACCTACTACGCCTGCCTCGCCCGTCACGGCGACGACGTGAGTGACTCTCTTCCCCACTTGCCTGCGAAATATACTGACATCAACTTTCTAGTACGTCCTCTACTCCATCCCCGAGAAGGACGGCAAGGCCCCCGCCGGCCAGGTCTACGTCATCCTGAGCACTGCCGACGGCAAGGAGGTTCAGGCCGCCGATGAGAACACCGTCGCCGGTGTTGGCATCCTCGAGCTGTAAAAAGCGAGTTTCACGACGTGTAAACATGATGGGCTGTGAGCCAAACATACCCTTGCTTTCTGGCACATACTACCAACGAGATGAGCATTCTTGAGTAATTGTAATCAATACATACACCTTATCAACATTCCTTGAATCAATCCATGTGTACGTGTGACTCTGTAAAGCACATGCATACCACGAAAAGTATATCTATACCGTTAGTGGTGGGCCTGGCCGGATCACCCTCTCCGCGTGGTACCACGAGGAGATGAATGTAGTATATTGGTTTGCAGCGAGGGTTTTATCGGTCGGATATGGATTATCCGCGTGCCCAACATAACGGGCGAACCCACGTACAAAACCCGTGATGTGCGCCACTGATCTATGCCTCAAGGTCATAGAGCTCATCTAATTTCTTCATTCGTAACCTAGACAGATACTCAACCTTTCCCTCCGCATCACTTCTTCCACCTCAACAGAAGCTGTGTCGTGAAGACAGTCTAGTCCGTGGGATGTGATGTCGAGGTGGGTCCATCAAACCGGAAAAGGGGTAACCCCTATTTAAGCCGAGACATCATTGAACAAGAAAAGCGCTGAGAGCGAAAGTCCGGCTTTCGACTGGTGCTGTAAAATCCAGGGATGTTAGGAACTCGACAGCGCCAATGAACAGAAGCCTGCTTCTTTGCCTCACTCAGGTGTCAATCAGTGAAGCCCCCTCCCTGGCAATCTCCCGGACGTCACAGTTGCCGATGAAATCCTTCCATGTCCACGTCAGGATCGACCTTGCAATTGGCAAATCAGGGCGCTCCCTCTTTAGTGTTCCGAGCTCGTCACCAGAGCCAAGAAATTGGACTGCTCGGTCCCGAGGAACCCTTGTTTGTAACGCAGAAGAGACGGCCCTTAGCTAGACGGGGATTGTACATTGCAAGTTTCGTTAAATTCATCAGCTCAGCAAGCGACAGGTCGTCCTCCAGGCCAGCTGATACCGCTGGCCATGGAGCACTTCATCCCTACTGCGGATCCATTCACCGAGCAGCAAGACGGGTGCATCAGCCAGTGTCCGCTTCGGCTGTTATGCGCTGATGACGGCGGTACCCAATAAGAGGCTAATTGGTGTACTATCCTAACATAGCGGGGAAAGAAGGTTAGTGGCAGAAGAATAGGGGGGTGGGCATCGCCTTCATGAAGATCCAGGGGCCAGTCAATAGGCGCCTCATCTCTCATCGTACAGGACCTATAACCTGGTTAAGTAGTCTAGGTAGGCGTCCGGTACGGGTTCTGAAGGCTTGGTGCAGTAGGTATCACAGATGGCACATTCGTATCGATTATGTCCCTCTTTTCACCGGCGTGGCTGGATGTAGTCTCGTTTTTAACGGCTTCCGCTGACATAGCATGGCCGATGCACATCTTCGTCGAATTATATACCCAGATCTAGCCTTGATCTTCTCACTGCCATGGAATTTATGCAAGCCCACACCGTTACATGTATCGTGAGGTAGGCTACGGTCCTTTGTGTTCCATTTCGTTCTGTCTTCGCCGATGACAGGTCAATTTTTGCCAGTGGATCAGTGAGGCGAAGGGGGCGCGTAAACCAGCCAGGTATGTTGGAGGCATCCCTAGAAACGGCACCGGGATAAACATTTCTTACGCATGATTTTTGTGTGACTGACATGTGTGAGCACAATCATTGGCGACGAATAGCGCATCGATTACTCGCGCATACGGGTGAAGCACCTAACTCTATCTGCATCACAGTAGCCCATCTCTGCTACATGAAATGCTCGGCTGCGGGGAGCGAGGCGGCGCCTTCATCTGGCAATGCGCACGACTCAAATCACAATCCGATGACAGACCATCGTCACCTGGCTTTCTTCTCTTGATAATGATATCTCATACACGATGAACGCAAAATATCCACTCCCTCGTGATCATCAGAGTCCAAACGAGGTGTCCATTCACATCGTATAAGCCAATTTCGTCTACAAACACCTCATTCCCTCATATTGGCAACTCCAATACTGCGCCTCTGTCCCAAACTCCGCGATTCATAAATGAAATCGATCAGCATGATGAAGTACCCAGCATAGGCTTAAAGAAAACCGAAAGGTCCGAAAGAAGATGGATCATCATACAACAGGCATAGGAAGCCGTTGGAAGGGCGCCTGCTCCCGAACCGGAAGGCAGACTGTCTGAACAGGCACGCCGCGCCCGCCCACTCCTTCCATGAGGAGACCTGCTGTCAAGGGGTTAGAACGCAAAAGAACACACCAAAACAAGGGCCCTCCGTATGCAAGGCCCTCCGGGTCACCGTGATTTGACCTCGATGCGTCGCTTCCCGGCTTCTTGTAGAGGACCCCGTCCCTAATAGGAGGTAATGATGATGGCTTTACCTGGTCGTGCGCCGTCTTGCGCTGTCGCCTTGTCCACAGCCAAAAGCATCTGTGTTGTTCGGACAAGCAGTTCTGCCGATGTCAGTCCTGGGTCCGAATGAAGCGTCGAGGACCTTGAGCGGGACAACTTACCGTCAAACCGCAATCGATACTTCACAGCCGGTTCGTCACTCGCGGGGCCCCTCCTCCTAAAGACGCCATCCGCCTCCGGCATGGTCATCCCTTCAACACAGAACCGTAAGCCGATGCTGCCCCAGGGGTCTGCCCAAAGGACATCACTCTTCCCTTTTGCGGCATCGGCAAGCCAGCTCCTCCAAACCCTTAGCACGCCGTCACCCACGCCAGTGTAGCTCAGGAATAACCCCATGCCCGGCCCGCGCTGGACAACACTGACCCCTACGCAGAGCTGCGCGAACAGCTCATCCTCGTCCAGGAGCACCTCTCTCTCCGGCGCCTCCGCGAACTCGAACCGCGAGTACCAGCCCCCAAGCCCGGGTTTACCGGCCAGCGGCCCGACCCCGGAGAACAGGCAGCCTAGTCCCGGGGTGCGCCGCGCGCTGGGAGCGTGGCAGTCGAGGATGACCTCACGGCGGCCGAGGGCGGCTGTCTGCAAGAGGCGGACACGCAGACACGCGGAGGCTGCTTCGCGGAAGCGTCGTGATACGAGGGCCGCGGTGGCGAGGCCTCGGGTTGGCAGGGGGGCCAAGAGAGCATCGAGGATCTGAGGGTTATCAGTTATGTTCGGTTCCGGGAAGAAAAAGGGGAAACGGACCTCGTTTGGTAATAAGTCGATGGTCAACGAAGACATAATGTCGAGTAAAGTAGGCAGTAACAAATAGATGATAATAGACTTGCAGCTGAATCGATGACGAGATAGGCCGCGAGCGAGGACATATTTATCCTCAGCTCAGCTCGGATCGCCGTGCAGCCTGCCAATGGCGGCGGTGCGAATGCCGTCCAATCAATCTGACGACGAGCATTAAGCCACGGCGTCAATGTCAGCTCACGTCGATGAGCCAGGGTCTGCTTCGCTTCGCACAGATACGCGTGTCGTAGATGCCGGATAGAAGAAATGGCGGTCGACGAATGATGCCGTTTTGCCCAGATGACTTGACCCCCCTCTTGGTTACGTAGCTTGATTTTCCTTAGTCGACTAGCAGGAGTGCCGATCCGGGATGGTGTCGATGGTGATATGCGGCTCAGCGGGCGCTTTGCCGGTGAACCCTTGTCCATGGCGATGCCTGGTGCGGTCGACGAAACAAAACTCCAAGTTGACATTCTACTGCAAGGATTCCCGTCCATCAAGGGTCCGTTCCCGGGCATCGGATTTGGCTCGGCATGCCATAACATCTGATCGCCTTTCCGGTCGTACGGTCGTACCACTTCTCGGCCGGGCCGATTTCAAGATAAGACGGCCGGGATCCTCTCGATCAAGCATTCAATCACGCCAGGCCATCGCTTCAGTGCTGCATCTTGTCGTATTTCAAGATCCCAGCCATATTGTTCCCACTTCATCATATACCTGAACGGACACACCACCACCAAGAGATACGAGTCCACCCGTGGCACTGAGCTCTCGAAGACACATCATGGTCGATATTTACTTCTCTTCGCTCTTCAGCGCCTCAACTCTCGCATACATCTCCTTCTCGAACGCCTTGATGTACTCCTCCGTCACAGCCTCACCAGCCGGCATGATCTGCGTGCCAAACACGCCAGCAAGCCCCGTCTCTCGGTCAATCCACTAAACACCACCAGGTCAGCTTCCGCCGCAGTCATCTTCTCATCTGGAAAGCAGGAAGAGGGAAAGGGAAATACGCACCCAGAAAATGTTCCCCGCCCCAGCCCAAATCAGCGTCCCGCGCCTCCGCTGCGCATGCGCATCCCCATCAATCACCAACCCCCCGAGCCCCCAGTCATACTCTCCCGTGGGAGGATAGTCGCCCACGGCCCACGAAGGGTCTTCCATCGCCCGCAGGAAGGCCCGCTTCGCGGCCCCGCCCAGCTGCGGCCTGAACATCGCCGCCGCCGTCGCCGGGCGCAGCAGCCGCCCGTCGTCGACGAGCAGCGAGCGCAGGATGAGCAGGTACTCGTCCATCCGACCGTAGAGACCCTGGCCGCCGAGGGGCGACGCGACGCCCGTGTGCAGGTGCAGGCCCGTGTACGGGATGACCTTACCGGTGGTCGGGTCGCGCCCGCTCAGCGGCCAGAGTGCGCCCTCTCCTTCGGCGTGGGGCGTGGCGAAGGTGAAGGACGTGAGGCCGAGGGGCTCGAAGACGTTGTGCTCGAGGTAGGCTTCGATGCCGGTGCCGGTGATCGACTCGAGGACGCGGCCGGCCCAGTCGATGCTGTTGCTGTAGGCCCAGTCCTCGCCGGGCTGGTAGACGAGGGGGTAGGAGTAGCGCGCCTCGACGTCGGCGCCGGAGACGGGGCTGATGTCGTGGAGCGCCTGCCAGTGCTGGATGGACGGGGAGAGGAAGTCATATGCCGTGCCGGCGGAGTGAGTGAGGAGGGCGCGCAGGGTGATGGGGTTCCTGCGAGGCTCGAGGACGGGCTCTGCTTCCTTGTCTGAAGACGAGAAGCCGGTGAGGACCTGCTGGGCGGCCAGGGCCGGGACATGCCGGGATACGTCCTCGTCTAGGGTCACACTGCCACGCTCGACGAGCTGGAGCACAGCAATGGTGGTGATCAGCTTTGTTGCCGACGCGAGCCAGAGCTTGGTCGAGGGCTTCACAGGAGGCACGTGAGACAAGGACTCGGGGCTGAAGACCTTGGAGTAGTTGAAGTTCCCTGTGTGTACACCGAGACATCAGCGACTGTGATTTGGCGAATTTCCATGTTAGGACAGATTCTCTACCTGACTTGTCCGTTGCGTAAAGGACGGCGCCGGGGAGGATGCCGTCGCGGACGCCTGCTGAGATGTAATCTTCGAAAGAGGCCATTTTGAGCAAGATAGCTGATAAGTTAGTTGTAGATGTGAGAGAAGTACGAGGTTCCTTGTTGAATGATAGAGATGCTGCTCCCTTGGTATGCCCGAGTTGGCTTTTATATTCGTGAATCACAAAGTCCCTCTTAACGAGGCCTTTCGCGATGGAGGCCATGATCGAAGATATGGCGTGCTCGTCCAACCAACCGACCAGCCGGCCATGAGTTCCTCCCGATTAGAAAGAAAGGAGAGATTCATGGCCGACATCTGATCGGTTCCATTGGAAGACATCGTGTGCTCAAGCGTGTCACCTCCATTACCAAAAGTAGTAATTCGTCAACACGCAGGGATATTCAGCCCGCGTTGGTAATCCCCTTTATTCCCGAAGGTGAGCATCTTACCAACACGGCCGAACTCCCTGCCGACCAAAAACAGCTTGCTTATGTGAGGACATGTAGCGTGCAGATCACCGAATCCTTCGAGACCATGTCATCTTGAACAGCATCGCCAGCCTTGTATTACCTCGGCCGTCATAATCATCAGTCTGGTACCACGCCAGCTCAACCGCGAGCAACATCCCAAAGCCAGTCCGTGGCGGCCTGTGCCATGCCATCCCGTAGTCCGTACCCAAGCCGACATCACCACATACAAAATGCCCCTTTAATCCGATCCCGAACGCCGAGTCCCACAATCTGCCCGCTCAGTCCACAATCATGCCTTCCAGCACGCCCATCGCCCTTGCTCCCTCGCGCTCGAACTGGTTCACCATGCTCTCGCACTCATGCTTGAGCTTGGCCTCGGCCTGCTCGGCATTGTGGTAGATCCACTCCTGGACCGTCATCCGCTTCTCGGGGCTCGTGAGCTCCGCTCCGCGCGCCAGGAACCGATCCGTCCCGTTCTCCTTGTCGCTGTTGCTGCCGCCCTTCTGGGGGGAGGAGAGGATGTTGTCGACGTCCACAGAAGTCCAGGGCGTCGTGCTGCGAAGGCCCGCGACAACATTCCGCTTCGAGGGAGAGCCCGTCCGCATGGGCGTGGCCGACACGGGGGCGAGGGCCACGCGCTTGACGGTAGCCGGACGGGCAGATGGGGGCTGGTTCTCGGCATCCGAAGGCTGAGGCGAAGGAGATGGCGACACAGCCGGCTGGCGTGCTGATTGCGCGGGTGACGCCTGATGTCTGGGGGTCGCAGGTGGTTGCAGACGGCGTGGGATCGAAGATGGAGGAGCCGGTGATGAAGGTGCTGGTGGCGCGTTCTCCTGATCCGCCAGCGGCGATGATGATGCTTGCTGGGAGGTCGTTGCGGCGGGCTCTGGTGTCTCGTGGCGCGAAGCAAGCGACTCTCGGACAGCGGGGACGTCAGGAAACTCGGGAATCTCAATGTCGTCTTCCTCATCGGCCAACACATCATCGGCCGCAGGTTCGGGCTCGTGGTATGTCAGTTCATCAGGCTCATCGGCAGCCTGAGACAAGCGCGAAGCAATCGAGTGCTTGGAGAGCCGGCCGGCACTCGCCCGCTCCCTGCCGCCGCCGGTGACGACGGTCCCAACGCTGTTGTCGTGCTGCTCGAGGTCCTCCTCCGGTTCCACACTGGACGACTGTTGCGCCCTTTCCTGGGCCCGTTCGGCCTCTGCCGCGGCTTTCACCGCAGCCTCTGCGGCAGCCTTGGCTTCTTTCGTCTCCTTCGCCTTCTGTGCCTTGGTCTTCGACACCTTTCGTGTGCCTCCCGTCTTGCGGCCCTTCTTAGGCACATCCAATGAGGCGTCTTCTGCTGCCGTTACCGCTGCCGCCGCCGCTTGCTCGGCTGCCATCTGGTCTTCTAGCCTCCGCAGGTCGTCCTCGACATCGGCCTCGTCGACCTTTGGGTAGGGATCAAACCAGAGCTTGGATCCCTCGCCTGCCGCGGATTCTTCCTCCGCCTTGCCCTTCTTGGCCTTGGTCTTCGCCTTGGTGGCCTTGGCTTCGTGCCGCTCGGACTCGGAATCTCGCACAAGATCTTCTTCGTCTGTGAGGGGTCGTTCCAGGTCGGCCTCGAGCTGGCGGTCAATTTCGTCGTCATCGGGGAACGCCCCAGGTGCGGCCCGTAGCGATGCCATGGAGGCGGTCGACCTAGCAGATGCACCGGAGGCCTTTCTAGTATTCTTCGTGCTCGACCCGCGCGCTGCCTTCCGGCCCTTGGCCTTGGGCTGCGGCGCGTCATCCATCTCGACGTCTGCGTGTGAAGGTTCCACCATTGAGGCATCCGTGGTGTTGCTGGCACGCGTCTTTGTGGCTCGCTTCTTAGGCGCGGGCGCTTCGGAGGTCGTCATGATCGAGTCGTCGAGCGCATCGCTAGCACGCTTACGCCCACGAGCAGGCTTCGCTGCCGGCGGCGGCATGTCCTCCTCGATGCCCGAGTCCACGTCCTGTATCTCCGCAGACTGCTCCTTCTTGGCCTTGGTCTTCCGTCCCTTGGCCGTCGTCGCCTTTTTCGCGCGTGTGCCTTTCTTGCTCGCTGTTGAAGCAGTCGTCATGATGCTGTCGTCGTAGTCGGCGGGCATATCCTCCGCCAAGGAAGACACCTCGTCCACCGTCGTCGCGACAGATTGAACAGAGGCGCGTGAGATTTTCGAGCCCCGGGCGCTCTTGCCTTTAGCAGGTTTGCGTTTGCCGGCATGCTCCTCGAGGAGCGCGAAGAAGGGACATTCGGGCGATCGGCTCATGTGCTCGTCCCTGGAAAGCGTCAGCTTCGAAACCTCCCGTCTCTCGACACTCAAAACTCACAGTGGCTTGTCGCCCTGCTCCCACCCATCCAGCGCCAGCTCGCAGTAAGTGCAGGTAGCCATGTCGTCGTACTCTCCCATGGGCGTCCACTTCCACCCAGCCTCGGCAAGCTGCACCAGGTTAGCCAGAATACCCCGACCCGGGCAAGAAACCATCACGTACCTGTTTCGTCTTGCACTTCCACCCCCTCTTCCCATCATGCGGCCAGAGGCCCGCAAACGTCGCTTTCCTCGCCTCGATCATGTGCGGCAGGTTCGGGTCCTCCTTGTCAAAGCCCCCGTACCCGGCCTCGATGGCCGCGCAGATCGCCCACCCGCACTGCGGCGCGTGCTTCACATGCTCGTCGAGCGGGTCGTCGCCCTCCTCCCAGCCGTCGAGCGACTTGTTGCAGAGGAAGCACTGTACGTTATCGGGGCTGCCGTCGAGGGGGGTCCAGCTGAAGCCGGCGCGGGCGAGCTAGAACCATCATGCAATCAGCGGCCGTCCTACCATGCGGGGGTGTTGATTGTTGTGCCTACCGCCTCGGGGAAGAGGAATTTCGCGTGCGGCCAGGTCAGCGTCTTCGCGGCCTTGCTCGCGGCGGATCCACGCCGCTTGGGTGCGGGGACCTTCTTCTCGAAGGAGGCCTTCCGCCCTTCGAAGGTGAACTCGGGAGCCACGAGCGCGGTGGCCATCTTGTTGTTGCAGCGAATTGGTCGTCGAGTCGTGTTGCAGGAAGCGCAGGTCGTCGATCAATCGATAGACGCGCCAGTCGGAACGCGTGTGGAGGCGACAGTGAGGACGGCTAGGACGAAGTCATGGAGACAGTCGAGTATCGAGGCAGTCGGGAAAGAACAAGCAATCGAGCAAGAAAAGAATACTGGCACCGATGTTGTGGTGGGATGTCGAGCTGTGTTGGGATGGAGGTGCAAGCCGGACACCAGGATCGTTGCTACTGTTTTGGACACTGAGCTGCAGTTGCTGCCGTCGCGTTTGTTTACATCCAAGCTAAATCGAGTGGGGCGCAAATGTGGCTCGTGCACGACCTGGATAGGCTGATAAGCTGACGGCCTTGAGCGACAGCACTCATTCATCCATCTCGGTCCCTTTTCACCATCAGAGCGAGTTATTGAATAAATCCTTTGAACAGCTCATTTGAGTTCTCTTGTCTCAAAAGTCTACGCTTCGCATCTGTAATAATGATGCATGCATCCACATCCCCAACCGCATCAACGCCACTCAAACCCTGTCACCGCTTCAGATCGGGATGCCGAGCTCCTTGTAGAAGGCCGTGGTGCTGGGCTTGCGACCGAGGAATTCCTCCAGCGACACCATTTCATCCCGGCTACCGCCCTTCTCTAGCACGGTGTGGCGGTAGCGGCGTCCCTCCTTGCCGTTCATCGGATCCGCCTTGAACACAGAGTGAAACATGTCGGTCGAGTACACTTCCGAGTACAAGTAGCCGTAGTAGCCGGCGTCGTAGCCCCCGATAAGGTGGCCAAAAGTGGCCTGGCCGTTGCCCCTGTTGCTGGTCAGTAAAAGTAGCCTCAAGTGACACCTGTGAACGACGTACCCCTTCTCGCCCTTGGCCTCGGGGCCCTTCAGGCCCGCAATCTCGCTACGCAGGTTGTTGTACAGCTCAGACAGCTTCAGGGTCTTGGCTTCCTCGTGCGTCTTGGGAGTGTGGATGGTCATGTCGAAGATGCCAAAGTGCAGCTGGCGCAGGTTGAACAGGGCCGAGTTGACGTGCTTCGTGGACATCAGCTTCTCGACGAGATCATCCGGGATCTTCTCGCCGCTCTCGTAGTGGTTCGACAGAGACTTCAGCACACTGGGGGTCCAGCACCAGTTCTCCAGCATCTGTGACGGGGCCTCGACGAAGTCCCTGACGACGCTCGTGCCGTGGAATCGACTGTGCTTGGTGCGACCCGCGAGGTCGTGAATGCCGTGGCCCAGCTCGTGGAAGAGCGTGACGACCTCGTCGTGCTTCAGCAGCGAAGGCTTCTTGGGCGTGGGCTTGCTGAAGTTGCACACGAGGGCGGTGGCCGGGTAGCGGCGCGATCCGTCGCCGCGGAGGAAGCCGGGCTGCAGGTTGAAGTTGGCGGCGTGGCCGTACTTGCCGGGTCGGGGATGAAGATCGAGGTACAGGTAGCCGACAAACCCATCGCCCTCGGACGCATCATCCCAAACGCTGAAGAGGACGACATCCTCATGCCAGACAATGTCTGTGCCCTTGCCGGTCGGGCTCAGGGCATCGCGGTCCTCTGGCTTCAGCTCCACAAAGGCGAGTCCGAGAAGCTCCTCGAAGATCTTCAGCATGCCGGCGATGGTGGAGGTGATGGGGAAGTAGTCGGCGATCTTGGTCTCGTCAATGCTGTATTCCTTCTCAATCATCAGGCGGTCGTAGAACTTGTGGTCCCAGAGGTAGTAGTTGCCATCGTAAGACTTGCCACTGGCCTCGACATCGGCCTTCTTCAGCTCGAGCAGGTGCTCGACCTCCTTGGCGCCACCAGCCGTCAGGCGCTCGCGCAGGTCACCCAGGAACTCATTGACGGTCTCGGTCGACTTGGCCATCTTATCCTCGATCTTGAGCTGGGCGTGGTTGGGGTACCCGAGCATGCGAGCAGCCTCGTCGCGCAGCGTGACGGCCTCGGAGAAGAGGGGGACGTTCTGGTTGCACTTGTTCTCGTTCTCGATGAAGACCCTCTGGCGGGTGTCGGGGTTCTTGGCGTACTTGAGGGTCGGGAACAGGTCGGGGTACTTGAAGGTCAGCTTGACCTTGCCGTCGTTCTCGCCCTCGCCCTTGGCCAAGCCCTCCACGACATCCGAGGGCACGCCGTCGAGCTCCTCGGGGGTGAACCAGATGCCACCGTCCTCCTCGTTGAGGTTCTGCTGGAACTCGATCTGGATCTGGCTGAGGCGCGTCTTGATCTCCTTGAAGCGGTCGCGCTGAGGACCGGCGGGCAGACCCAGGCCGAACTTGAGGTAGGCCTTGCGGTCCTTCTCCAGCAGACGCAGGTCCTCGGGGTCCAGCTCCTTCTCCGAGTCCCTCCGAGAGAAGGTGGCATCGACCAGCTTGTAGATGTCCTCGCGCATGGCACACTCGATACCAAACTCGTCCATCAGCTTGTCGGCCTCGGTGGAGGCGGTGCGGAGCTCGGCGTCGGCGGCGACGTATTGGTAGAAGCCGAGGAGCCTGCCCTCGAGGGCGCCCTCGTTCTCGTCCTTGATGATGGGGGTCATGACGTCCTTGAAGTTGGCCTTGTCGACGGACACGTCGGCGGAGATCTTGTCGAGCAGGGCGCGGGTGCTGTCGCACATCTTCTTGGCATCGGCGATGATGGAGTCCTTGGTGCCCGTGAAGGTGGGCGGCGCCTGGGGCGGCGACTTGTACTTGTCTGGCACCATGGTGCTGGTGGTCAGAGGACGGTGGGCGGTCGTGGTCGCAGACAGAGGCGTTTGGGTGGACACGGGGGAGAATCGGAGCTGGCTGGCGAGAGAGGAGAGACGGGGGAGAGCTCGAGGAGTCGCCAGGATGAAGGTGATGCCTATGAAGAGGAGGAGGAAGGGGAGGAAGAGACGACGGAAGGCGTTGGACGCCAGGGCGACTCTGTTGGCACAACGGCGGGGAAGGTGCTAGTGGGACGAGGCGGGGAAGTGCAGGCCAGGGCGAGGCGGCTGCTGGAGCCTGGAGGACTGTGAATGCCGGCCGGTGGTGATGATGCAGGCAGGAGGGGCGCGGGGCGTCAATGCAGGGCAGGAAGGAGCTTGCGAGACGAGGAAGGAGGTGTCGTGTGTAGGGGGCAGGGGCAGGCGGTGAAGGAGGGACGAGAGACTGGGTGTGATATCTTGGAGGTGCAGCAGGCAGGTGCGACGGCGGAAGTGAGATGCAAGACGGATGTAGCTGACGGGTTCAACGTCGGGTCAGGAAAGAGGCCAGATCTGGGAGCGGGACACAGGGCGCTGGGTGGGCTGTAGCTGCCGCTGCCGCTGCCGCTGGTGTCCCTCGGCGCGGGCTGCGACTGCTGCAGGTGGTGGTGCTTGGCGGGATCGGGGTCCATTGCGGGGCATCCGTCTGGTTCCACGAGCGCGCCCATGTCATCCGGGCGCATGACGGGCCTGCACGGATGGGTTGATTCAGACCACAACGATGATGCACCGCCTCAAATACGATTCACAATGCCCATTCTGTTTTCGCCCGATTGCCATTGTTGTGGCCTCGGGAAGCCTCATCACCAATAGTTTCGACGAGTGGCGCGGTCAGGTGAACAGATATGGTGCGCAATGCTGGAAGGTGTATTCGTTCTACCTCGCCAAATAGGCCCCGAGCGCGCCCTGCCTGGAGCAGTCCGGCGCAAATCGTACACACACGCCTGAGCGTACTGCACCCGCATCTCGCAAAAGCCAATGGAATCAAATCCCGTACCCAAACCCCATACTGTACTGCAGTTCATTAACGCGCAACGCCGTATTTCCTCTGCCATGCCATGTGCTCATGCTCATCTCTGTCGCCCCATACATTCCCTTTTCGCCCTGTCGGTTCGGCTAGTTGGCGAGGATCGTCCGGACAAGATCTGCAAACGTCAGCATTGGACAGAGAGAGCGCAGGAGGGGGCCGTGAAATGTGCGGGCGTACCAGTGTAGTTGACCTGCCCGGAGCTCGTGTCGACGGCCTTCAGCAGCTCGTCGACCTCCTCGTCCGTCATCTTCTCGCCGAGGTTGGTCAGGATGTACTTGAGCTGGCCGACGCCGATGAAGCCCGTCATGTCCTTGTCGAAGACCTGGAAGCCGCGGCAGTACTCGTCGGGCTCGCCGGGGTCGCGGAAGCCGCCGGGGCGGTTGAGGACGCGCTGGAAGGTCTCAAAGTCGAACTCGCCGCCCACGTTCTTCTCGAGGTCCTGGATCTCGGAGAGGGTGGGGTTCTGGCCGCAGGCGCGGAGCAGGTCGCCGAGGGAGTCGAGGGCGACGCGGCCGTTGCCGCGCTTGTCGAACAGGGAGAAGGCCTCCTTGTAGTTGGTGGATGCCTGGGCGTCGTAGTTAGACATGATGTGTGCTGTGGTGGTGTTTGGTATGATTGTGGTTGTGCGGGAGGCGGGAGATGGGAATGGTGGTTTGGTGCAGAGGAAAGTGATGGTGCGGAGGGGAGAAGATCTCGCGATGGAGATGCGCACGCAATTCGGGCAGATCAATCAATCCCCATCGAAGCAGCCAGCAACAGCGCGAGGGCAGCGGCCATCAACAGCACTGCTGCCCCCCCGTTGGCAGGTGGACAGCACCCGCCGCCAGCGCTAAAGGGCGAGCGGTTTTAGTGGGCAGCGTTTGTTTACTTGCTGGCTGGGGGGACACAAACAACGGACGCAGGGCAGACAGGCGGACTCACCATGTTGATTGTTGGGGTAAGGTGTCGTCGAAAGGTTGAACAGAGAAATCGGTCGTGATGATGATGTTTCCTGCAGGTTTTCTACGTCTCCCTTATGCTCGAAACACTTTCTCTCGACTTGTCCTTATCCCCCCGGTCCCTCCCCTCCGAGCCGAGCTGACTGGTCTTCATCCCAAACACAAAACATAAGAGCTGTCCGGTTCTTCCTTCTCTGTGAACGGGCGGTGACTGTGAAAGTTTGCATAGGCAAGAGAGGGGCGGCACACACCCCTGAAACCTGACGGGGCAACCGACCATGCACCCAATCAACGGAGCCGTGGGCTGCTGTCTTCCTTACCTAAGCATGTCAAGTACCTTGTACCTCCCCCCCGAACAACCTCCCCACCAAGCACAAGACAGTCTGCTCCCCCCATCCTCAAGACGACGACCACACAATTTCGAGAGATGTGCATCCTGTCTACACCGCTGCTTTCCGTCTCATCTACACCAATCGACCGCTGCGCTACGTAACGACTTGACAGAACGCCCTGGTCTTCGCTTGTCGGACCAATCAGTCCATCATGCGCGCCGCGCGAGGATGATGACGGTTCCCCAGACCGAATCAACCTCGATGTCTCTCCATCCTTCTCCCTGGGCCTTCCAAGCCGGCACAGCTTCGATCATCTTGTCGAACAGAACATCCACAACATCGCCCTGACCCCCTTCCGCGTGGCTCTTCACCTCGGGGTGCGCATCCTGCCAACCGCGGAACGCGCTGAAGGTCCTCACGTACCCCTCAAACTCGCCCAGCTTGAGCTTCTTCTGTAACCACGCCTTCTCTTGGTCCTCTGGAGCGATGCTTGACGTTTCGCGGTCTGGGTCGAACTCTAGCCGCTCAACGGCCTCCCAATCCGATGATGGGGGCACCACGGCTCGTAGTGAATCGCGCAGGATGTCTCGTCCCGGCTTCTCCCAGTACCCAGCCATGCTCTCCATGCCCGGCACCACCTCGTCCGCTCCGTAACATACTCGATCGAAAATGGTGCTGGCTTCGGGATGGCCGATAAGGATGTTGTCTTTGTAGCCCCAGAACGCGAGCGACCCTCCGCTTCGGACGACTCGCGCCAATTCTGGCCATACCTTGGTGTAGTCGAACCAGTGGGACGCCTGCCCGGCGACGACCAGGTCCACGGATCCGTCTGGCACGAACGAGAGATCTTCGGAGCCGGCCTGTCGAAAGGTGATCTTCGGATCGTTCGTCGAGTCAGACGCCTGCTTGACCATGCCGGCACTGGGGTCAATGGCCGTCACGCGGCTGAAGTGAGGGCTCAGCGCCCGCGCGATGAGTCCATGGCCACACCCCAGGTCGAGGAGCGTGCCCGAAGCGGACGGTGCACGGTGATAAGCGAGAACCGTCTTGAAAAGCGAGGCCGGGTAGGATGGGCGAAACGCCGCATAGCCTTTCGCTGAGAAGGTTGAGCGCCTGTCGACATGGTCAGCATCGTTCATGATGAAACGGGGGAGAGAAGGGAGACTTGCGCAAAAACCGACATGGTTTGATTGAGCTCCAAGCGGACGAGAAGAGAGCTGTGGTTGTCTTCAAGTTCGCAGCGCTGACAAGGTTGCGGTCGCGGCCTCATGGAATGAGAACTCCCTCCTTGCGACGACCAGACCACATCTTGCAGTGCGGCTTCGTCATCATCAGCATCATTCACCTCGGTCAGTCTGTCGCCGACAGGGATCGCAATTGCCCTGGGTCGTCTGAAGCTCGGCGTTATCGGCCCCGCGTCCCCTTTCACCTACTCCTCACTCGGCCGGTGACGCCATGGGGCTCCGAGCTTCCGTCTTTGTCCCCTCCTAAACTCCTCCGAACCCCCTCCACCTGGCCCCAGGAACCTACCTGACTCTCGACATCGACACGACTCGTCTCGACTCGGCACGACGTGACTCAACTCGAATCGACTCAGCCGTCCTATCGTTCTTGATCGCCCATCATGTCGACTGAGGCCGCCGCTCGCATCTTCTTCTCCTCGCCACTGTTCGCCGTGGTTGGGGCCAGCTCCAACCCCGCCAAGTTTGGTCACAAGAGTGAGCTCGCTTTGTCTTGATGTTCCCCCAGCGAACGCCGCCCTCACCTCGTCTCGCTTGCCTCTGCCCGCTCGACCCCCGACATGTCGCGCTTTCATCGCTCTGTTGATCGTGGAAGAGCAACTAACCACATGCAGTCTTCGCCTGGTATCACGCTCAGTCCATCCCGGCAACGCCTGTCAACCCCACTGCGGCCACTGTCACGGCTCTCGGCAAGGAGCATGCCGCCGTGCCCAGCCTGTCAGCCCTCCCCAAGCCCAAGGAGACCTCGGTGTCCATCATCACCCCGCCCGCCGCGACCCTCAAGGTCCTGAAGGAGGCCCGCGACCTGGGGATCCCCGCCGTCTGGCTGCAGCCCGGCAGCTTTGACGACGCCGTCATCGCGTATGCGCGAGAGGAGGGGGCCTTTGAGGCCGTTGTTGCGGGGGACGGCGGACGTGGCCACGAGGGGTGGTGCGTGCTCGTCGACGGAGAGCGAGCCTTGAAGGCGGCCGGCAAGCTGTGAGCCGAGCGAGCTACTTGATAGAAGGGAACTCGAGAGAAGCAAGCCCGCCAGCGAAGCAAGTAGCAAGCGGCAAGCAGCAAGCTAGGGACGAGATCTGCGGGCGCGGTATCAAAAACGCACCTCAGAATGTCAGCCGTGTTATACCCGGATCTGATTCTTGACGGTCCCATGTCCATCTTGTCTCGGGCGAGCACACGATTCGTTCTGTATCCCCAACAAGACACACATCGTCGTCCCATCATCAGGCCACTAGATACCCCCAGACCCCCCAACTCGGCATGCGCAAGCTCCCTTCGACCGCTTTCCCCGCACAAAGACAGCCAACCTCATGGCCTCGCTCACACAGTCGAAGCTACTGCGGCTGAAAACACCACCATATCTCCCCATGCCCGCTACCCGCTATTCGATCGTGCCCCTCCCAGTATCCCCGGATTCCGTTCCCACCCCGAGGAATGAAGCTAAGGGACGCCAACTCCTATTCCCACCCACCCTCAGAAGCCCAAGCTCCTCCAAACTGCCGTCCTCTTGTCAGGCAGATCTACGGCTCGCTGAGTCGTCGATCCGCCTTCTAGCCCTTCCGCTCGGCAGAAGGGAGGTCCTCACATTGTGCTGCAGCGGCTCACTGCCGGACCACCACCTCCACTCAACATCTCAAGTGCATTCTCGTGACCCTGCCAACCGGTCTAGACATCCCCAACTCCGTCATGACTGGCATGTTATCCTATCGGGCGGCATCATTGAGCGTTAGAGCTGCGTCTTGCTCACCGCGTCGAGTTAGAGCTGTCTGGACTGCGCACGTCGAGCTCGAGCTCCCACGCCATGACCCCTTTTCCATAGCTACTTGAAGCTCGTCCTCGTCCTGCCGTCCGTTAAGGGTGTCCATATCCGTAGTCTCCCTTTTCAGAACCACCAGCCATACGTACTACATATCTTGAACCAGCACAGCAAACGCCATGGACCCCAAGCACGAAGAGCCCACCGACAGCTCCTACAACGGCGGCCACATGCATCCCTCGGACGAGTTCCTCGACGAGAATGCCACCCGCGATGAGCACCTGCGCCGCATCCGCACCGCCGGCTCCATCTCCATCTCCCCCGAGCTTTTCGAGAAGCTGTACTTGTCGCCACAGAATGCCGTGAAGGGCGACCTGCGCAAGACGTTTGGCAACCCGACGCCCATGTGAGCCTGCCGCATCCTCGCCATCGCACCAGAGTGAGCATGCTGATAATGATAGCGCCCTCGCCGGTTTCCTCCTGTCACTATTCCCCCTATCCTGCGATCTCATGGGCTGGCGGGGTGCCGGCGGCAGCGGAGCCGCCAGCATGTACGTCCTTCTCTTTCTTCCCATCTATGCCATATTTCCCGTACCCAATGGTGTCGCCCCTCACCCATTGATGCAGAGAGTACTGACCTCTCCAGCGGCGCCTTCTTCTTCTTCGGCGGCCTTCTCATGTTCCTCGGCGGCCTCCTCGAATGGATTCTTGGCAACACCTTCCCGGCCGTCGTCTTCCTGACCTTCTCGGCCTTCTGGTTCACGTTTGGCGCGACCCTGAACCCATCATTCGCCGCCTTCTCATCCTACGCGCCCCCGGACGCCGCTTCGGTCGCTGAGGGCCTGCAGACGCGCGGTTTCAACGCCAGCTTCGGCTTCTTCCTGCTGAGCATGATGCTCCTCTGCCTCGTGTATCTCGTCTGCTCGCTGCGCACCAACATTGTCTTCTTCATCATTTTCCTGACCCTCGTCCTGGCGTTTGGGCTGCTGACGGGCGCGTACTGGGCCCTGGCTTCCGATTACACGGGCAATGCAGCGTTCGCGAACAAGCTCATCGTGGTATGTTCATGCTTCCCCTTTCGTCGGCGTGAACCCGTTCCTGGTCTGCGTGGAGAAACCCCTGTTGAAGATGTCGTCGCTGACTGCAGACAGGGCGGCGGGGCCTGCGCATTTGTGACTTGCCTCGCTGGGTGGTGGATCTTCGTCGCCATACTGCTAGCCATCTTGGAGTTCCCCGTCCAGATTCCCGTGGGAGACTTGAGCCAACTCTTCAACAAAAAGGAGCGGCGCAGCAAGAGCAATGTCTGAGGAGAGGCACACGTACTTGTATATTCTCCTCGATATCCATCCATGAGGTGTTGGGCGTTGTTTCCTTCACCCTCAATGAGAACCAGGTTGCCACATTCAGCCCCGACAGACCTCATTTCGCCTCTGTTGTCTCCAGAAGCGGTATTGAAGCACGGCCTTGCCTCTATACTCTAGAGACAATAATTCTAAACATTGGTGTGTTGATCCTCAGATCTACAGAACATCTGGGCTGGTTCCGCTTAGGATAGGTTGTGCATGGGATAGAAATAAGTCGGGAGACATGAACATTATGACCGCAGAGTATTGCTCACATCATGCCACCTCGTGTTGCGAACAACGTTTCATTTGAATGGCCTTTGTTTTCACGACGCCCGGTAATCGTCATATCTGGGAATTTGGGAAGACAATGGCTTGTGGCTGTTCACCTAGCTTCTAATCAAAACTGACGCCGACTCCGTGGTATCCATATAGTTCATGACTCTCCATCCACGCTCGCAGTATCATTACCTCTGCGTGATC
Organism: Verticillium zaregamsianum; assembly: GCA_002851755.1. NCBI lineage: Eukaryota > Fungi > Ascomycota > Sordariomycetes > Glomerellales > Plectosphaerellaceae > Verticillium > Verticillium zaregamsianum. The sequence continues at coordinate 2,317,257 of NMXM01000007.1, read as the reverse complement.
CAGACCATTTCCGGACCGGCGACCGTCACCTCGACCAGCTCGCTCATCTTCTTGTCCTTGCTACTCGTCACAGCAACCCATGCATGCCCCCAAAGGCCCTCGGGCACATCCGCCACGCCCTTCTCGAGCCTCGTAAACTCCAGGCTCCCCCACGGGCCCATCCAGGCGAGCCACAGCTTCGCGTGGTACGGCCAGTCATCCACGTGGACCTCGACCGCACTCACCCGGCCGTCTGGCCCCCTCTTCGCCTCCTTGATGTTCAGCTGATGCCGCACCGCGCCATCGTCCCAGACCTTCATCACGTCTCCGGGACACTCCTTCACAAAGTGGTGCTTCGCATACGCGTACACGAGCCCCGCCGGCACGGGAACCTCCCGCGGCGCGATGGCCGCCGCCCGCCCCTGCATCATGTTCGCCACGGCCGCCATGCGCGACTTGGCCCCCAGCGCCGAGGCGAGACACCCCACGAGCCACGGGTCCGAGTGCGCCAGCCGGCCCGCGATGTCGGCGAGGAAGCCGATCTCCAGGTCCAGCAGCGCGAGCACCGTGTCGAGGAAGTCGTCGACGCCCTCGTCGTCCTCGAGCGTGTACTCGCACTCGCCCTCGAGGACGGGCTTCTTGTAGTGCTGCAGCGAGTCGGTGGCCGTGGCGCGGTGGATCCACGTCTGCGCGGCCATGGCGGCGATCGTGTCGACGATGGTCTGCGGGTAGGCGCCGGCCCACTTGCCGCCCTCCTGGAGGTGGTCGCGGCCGCGGATGAGGACGCGCAGGAGGATGTTGTCGAGGTAGTGCAGGAGGTGTAGGCGTGCGACGGCCGGCTCCGAGATGGACTCGGGCCAGCTGTAGTTGGCGACGGGCCCGCCGCCGGCGCGCCCGATGATGTACTGGTCGTGGTCGCCGGGCTTGGGCACGTGCTGGATGCGGTCGAGGCTCAGAGGCGCGACGTCGACGACGGCGCTGTTGAGGGTCGGGATGATGGTGCCGTTGGCGCTGAGGACGCCGCCGATCGGGGACAGGGGCACGAGCTGGCCGGCGCCGGCCTTGCCGGCCTTCTCGGTGAAGGAGGCCAGCGTGTTGCCCTCTGCGGGAGCGTTGACGCTGCCGACCATGCCATTCTTGCAGTGTTGTCCCTGGGCGCAGTAGAACCAGATGGGCTTGGTGTCGTTGACGATGATGTCAAAGGCGAGGCCCGAGGGGGCGTTGACGGCGGGGATCAGACCGCTACTGAAGCCGTTCTCGAGCTGCTCGCATGGCTTGTCGAAGGAAGACTGTGTCACGGAGTGGTTTTTGGGGTTAAAGTTGAATTGGATGTGGGTGCCGACGGGCTCCTTGATGTCGTTGGGCTTGAAGATGAACTTGTCGTCCACACCCACTTCGACCTGTGTCACTCGCAGGCCGCCGACAGGAAGACCATTGGCTGGTGATGTGCTGTCTGGCGCGTTCTTCGCCTTGTCCTTGAAAGCCTGGAACGTATTGCCAGACTGGGGAGCGTTGACGGAATGGACCATGCCGTTCTGGCAGTGCTTCCCTTGTCCACAGTACACCCAGATGGGTTTCGTGCCGTTGACTGTGATTGTCCATGTTGTTGACGAAGCCTCAGTCTTGGACTCTGAAGGTGTGAATGCAGAAAAGAAACCATCCTTGAGTGGCTGGCAAGGCTCGTCAAAAGACGATTGTGTGACGGAGTGGTTCTGAGAGTTGAGATGTCAATTGACTTGTCGAGGAGAATTGCCCGGTGCCTTGACTTACAGCTGCAAAGAACTGATAGGTGATTGTGTCACCGTGACGCGCATGCAGCGTCTCGGGCTCGAATTTAAGCTCGCCGTTCTTCCCAACAGTGACATCGTGATGCACAGCTTGTACTCGCGAAACGAGGCTCGCGATGGCGAGGACTGAGAAATTGGTGATCCTCATGATGACTCGATTGACAGCAAAGGAAACTATCAAAACAATCTGACCAAAAGAAAAAGCTGAGGGCAACGGGAAAGATCTTGCGATTAGGTTGGTCGAGTGCGAAGCGTCCATGTTAAATCACAAGCCCACAATCCCATCCTGCACCCCCTCCGATACCCTGTCTGCCATCCCATGTAAGCTAGCCAGGGGTTGACATGAAGGGATCCTTCACGCCATTTCTCGCCTTACCAGGCTACCCGACCGGCCGCACCGCCCGCCCGGCTGTTTGCTGACCAGAGACTCGCAAAGCAGTAAGGTGACATGCCCAGACTTCGGCAGCCGAGGAGCCAACACACAATTTCTTGGAAGCTATTTTGGACCCCAACATGCCGCCATGATCCCTGATGCGTGAGATATAGATAGAGTTGGGGGCTGTGAAAAGCACTTAGGCGCCGGTGGTGTGTTGGTCCGAACCCCTGAAGCTACGTTAATTCACTGGGGAACGACAGGGGTGGCCGACCCTTAATTCGACTCGATGGATTGCTGTGCCACGCGGGTCTTTTGTTACCGGACGGACAAACACTTCTTTGGCAGTCGTCTTCCCAGGTTTCCCAAGGGAGACTCTTCGGGATGGTCGAAGCCGTTGACAAGGATGTCTTGACAAAGCGTCCCAGGTTGAGTCCGGAATAAGCACAAGATGACTCAAAGGTCAGCACTGACAAAGAACCATGACAACTCAGGGAGTTCATCCAGGGCATCCAGGGCATCGCACAGTCTCACGTCAGACCTCTCCAAGCTCTCCCCCACGGGGCTGCCAGGGGCCCGGGATGCCGCGGCTTCTGAGACGCAGAACCAAGCGAAGGATTCGGCCGACCCCTGACCAGGCGCTTCGAGTCAAGCTGTTCGCTGCACTGCAACACTGCAATACCGCGTGCTAAGCCACGCCGGGCGCGCTATAAGCTTCAATCCTTCCAGTACCTTGTCATTCTCGATCGCGCCCCAGGACCTTTTGTCTCTGGCTGCATAAGACCCCTCTGGTGATATTCTACCCACAGGCGTCGCTGCAAGTGGGCTTGAGCGTGTGCTCTTTATTCTTCTGATTCTCCTCGGCTTTCGTGTTTTCAATTGACACATTGCGTCTTGCTGCGAGAAAATACACATGGCGCGCAATATGTCGGCCGGCAAGAGGCCGTTTCTCAGCGCCCTGCCCTTCGTCTTCTCACTGATCGCGGCCATTCTCGCGATTGTCGTGCTGATCGCAGGGTCGCGATCGAGCGTCCTTGATGAGCTCTCATTCTTCAAGGTCAGTCGCTCACTGCAGTTCTTCACAACCCTTATTGACCAAGGCAGGTTGATACGTCAAACTTCGACATCGAATCGAAGCTGTCAGGTTCAGCATACCTTCAAGATCTCACCGATGTGTCCGGCCTCGACCTCGTAGGGCAAGACGTGACGGCCGAGTCACTTGGCCTCGCCCGTACCTACACCGTCTCGCTGCTCGGATCATGCAGTCATGACAGCGACTCAACATCCTGCACCTCGCCCCGCGTGGGCTACGTCTTCGACCCCATGAGCGTTCTCAAGCTCGACACAACCGCCATCTCGAGCCTCACAATTGATAAGATCGACGATGCGCTGTCCAAGTACGAGAAGATATCCCGCTTCCTGGCCTTCGGCTACATGGCAAGCGTCATCTTCGCCGTCCTCGGCCCCATCCTCGCGGCTCTGGGCTCCAAGCTCCGCCTCCTCGGTTTTGCTGGCGCCTTTCTCTCATGGCTCGCCGTTGCCCTGCTCCTCGCTTCCTCCGGCACGGGACACTACATTTACCGCAGCCTCAGCAAGGCCATTGACAGCGACCTGGACCCCGTCGGCATCGATTCGGACCTCGGACTGCTGCTGGTTCCCAGCTGGCTGGCCTTCGGCTTCGCCCTGCTGGCTGCCATATTCGCGAGCCTCAAATCGTGCGGCAGCCCCGCGCGGCGTCATCCTGACCTGGCGCTCGACAACAAGAGCAGGTCTGGCCCGAACGGCTACGTCGCGGGCCAGGCGAGCGAGTCTTCCGGCCCGGGCGTGGGCTTCCTCAACAGGGTGCAGACCTGGGGCCGCCAGAAGTACGTCGGCATCGGGAAGCAGTCTGGCGGGGAGCATGACGGCGCGAGGAGCGTCCCGCGGGCGGGCGGCGCGAGATCAGGCGACTTGTCAGACGACGAGGAGCACTTGGTCCCCAGGGAACCCGGGGGCGCGTACGGATCACAGCGCGAGAGTCTGCAGTTTGAGCCACGGGGCCTGCCCTCTAGGGATTCGAGTGATGACGGGCATGGCGGGCAAGGTGACATCGCCATGATGCCGCTGGGGAATAAGGGACAGAAGGACCTGAATACGGCGTACGAGCCGTACAGCTCGAGGTATTGATAGTTTATCAAGCTAGATTGTTGTGTCTTCTCTGTCTTTGCGAAGAAGATTGTTTGCTGTAACATAGAGCCGAAGCGTTCGTTAGCCTGCAACAGGTCCCCCCAATCGTCCACGAATAGTCGCCGGGGCGTCTTCAACGTTTGACTTCATGATCCGGCCGACTCGTACCTCGGCACTTGAACTTACAGCACTAGCGAGTTGACCTACAGGTCATCACGGCGATTGCATCCACTGTATGAGGTCCCTGCCAAAACAAGTGTAACTAGTCGAAGATGACAAGGAGCGATTAGCAGCTCAACGGCATGAGAATGGGCATTTGTCACGGTGGCAAACAAAGGGGGATACCGGCGCCATGGTGGATGATTGGGCTCACAAGTTGGTCGGAAAGAGGCGGTTTTGGATAAGCCTGTCCATATTTGTTCAACTTGCAGCAACTATGCATAGGTAGGTACCTTGATATTCTCGCTCTGGTTGGGATGACTGGTTCCTTCGAGATGGTCGCCCACATTCGCCCCCCCCCCCCCCCCCCCCCCCCCCCCCCCCCCCNCCCCCCCCACCAGTCCAGGATCAGCAAGTGAGACGCTTCCAGCACGAGACCGCCGGCTGCACATGCCGGCTCACGCCGATGGCGGTCAGCTGTGCATGCGCTCTGGGAAAGTGAGGCTCCCGCAATTGCGAAGTTGGAGGGTAAAAGTGGCCAATCACCGCCGAGGTGGCTGCATGTAGACATGACAGCGTGCGTTTCTTTTCAGCTCGCTATTGCATGGCCGTTACGGTCCCCAACACAGCCAGCTCATCTACCTACGGTGCCGATTCCTTGATACTTGTGATAGCCTGAACTGTTCTTCACCGTCTCTAAGACCGATCCCAGCTTGTCTACCACCTGCCAACCATGAAGGAGACGCCGCACATCGTTACCGTTGAGCCCAACCTCACTGCTGCCATCTCCGCTCCAGAGAGACCGTACCTCGCAGCCATCGCTCGCAACAAAGCTAGATACCCTATCCTAGGAAGGCTGCTCGAAGTTGCCCGAGATCCATGCTTCATCCCTCCGCGCGTATCCATCCTCGAATTCGGCGATTCGGCTGTCAACGAGATCCCAATCACGAGCCCAGAGCATCTCCGCGCGCGTTGGGCAACTAGTTCAGCCATTGACACCGGGTCCGGCGTCCGGGGATGCCTCTACGTTGTTGAGGACTTTTCGGCACAATACATGGATGTGCTGGGTTGTCATTTTGGCATTCACCCGGCCTTTTTCCTCAGGCACGTCCATCTCCCCATTTTCCTCAAGGGAGAGCCTTTCGATCCCTCGAACCGGCTGCCTTTAGAGCTGTCGTCCTCCAAATTCTTCTCGCTGAGGTACTACGACCTGCTCAGCGGCGGTGGGCGTGTTTCCACCGTGGCCAATATCCCACGGCGGGTTGTGACGACTTCTCCATTTCCAAATGGAAACAAAATCTGCTCTATCGTGCGAAACGTTTCGCTGTGTGTGATATCTAGCAGTCCAGATTCATGGATAGGTAAGAGCTTGACGTCTCATCTCCTCCGACTTGGTCGCCTGGTGATCTCTGAACCCCGCTAATTCCTGCTCAGCTCTCATGCTTGTGGACCGTCCGGCTTCTGGAGAGCCTCTGTTTCCACAACTATCAGCCTCGGATTCCTTTTGGTCTGGTGACTTTCTCTCGTCCGCGTCGAAATCGGGCCGAGGCCAACCAGAACGCGAAGCACCCGAAGGCCTCTTCGACTTTGTCACCAGGTACTGGGGGAAGGACGCCACCCCTTTGGACATTACAGCTTTGAATCAGAACCCCGGGGGCTCGCTTTCCCTATTCCTCGCCCATACGGTGACGTCCTCGTGGCTTGGAGTCCTTGAACTCGTGTCAGAGATTCTCTCGACCAACGAGTATTTCACCAACGGCTTTGAAAACATAAGCGTCAATTCGTCGTCGTACCAAGTCGAAAGAGAGCTCTCCAACCTCCGCAAGGGGTTGGCGGCATGCAACCGCACCAGGCGGCGGATCCTCTGGTACATCGACCATATGCGCATCAACCTACAGACACTTGCCAATCAGGGTGTTTCCGCCGGGTGTGATGAGTTTTCGGCGATCATCGAAAAGCTGAACTTTGCAAAAGAGAGGGCCGAGTCACCTATTCCCATTGCCATTGGCGCATGTACTATTCTGGAGGCCCAGCGCGGGTCCGCAGAGACGAGATCGGTGAATATGCTGACATATCTCGCCGGACTGTTTGTACCGTTCACGGTAGTCACGGGGATTTTCAGCATGAGCGACGGGTATTTGCCAGGGGAGAGATCTTTTTGGATATTTTGGGCCACCGCTGTTCCCATGGTTGTTGCAGTCGTAGCCGCCGTGTATGGACTTGGATGGGTTCAACGTCTGCGGGCGAAGGCGAGGGCATGAGCCATCACTATTGAGCTTGCTTCCAGCAGGTAGTCTCTTAAACTGCAGACCGTGTTGCGGTATAACTCTTTACTCTGCTGATCACTAAGAGCGCTCTAACTGACCACTAAGCGGGGAAGCGTAATGTTCCAATTTGGGGCATCTGGATTCGCCTGATCCGAAGTGATTTTGGTTTGAATTTTTACCCGACCTACTTTCCTTGCTCAAATCAGCGATCAGTTTCTTAATATCTCGCCACGGTGAACTCGATGATGAGAGTTTCCCTGCCAATCTTCAGGCTAGGATGTTGGCGAACATCGAGCGACCACAACAGAATTCCTCGTTACAGTGCCCCGAAACCTCCACAGCGGGAATGTCTTAGTGCATACGAGGAGATGTATAGCAACATGAGGCTTAGGGTTATATCGTATTCATTGGTCAATTAGAGACACGCGTTCCTTGGATACATCGCTGCTGACTACTGAACATGTCTTGAAACCAACGCAAGTTGATGAAGGACTGTTTCGCTTTCGCCAGGTTATCACACAGAAAAGGATCCGAGATCATAGTTTGCGACCTGATCAAGATCCCTTCACGATGCACAGTTTGCGTCATATTTGTCTGTCAACAGGTGTCAGCGTTATGTAATTCAGGCTTACGCAAGTAAAACAGGTTGCGAAAACATCCAGAGCTGAAGACAAGAGCACTAGGCCCTGTGGTAACTATCATGAATGACGAATGTTCACTGGCATGAAATAGTTCACTCAAAGAGCAACCGAGAACGATGTGAACAACAAAGTAAGAATCAAGAGGCAGTAAAGGTTATGTAGAATGTCAAATCTATGGGTTAGATCCCGCGGGATCTCGGTTCCGTTCCGCGGGAGCTGATAGTCGAAACCTCCAAGTCCATCGGTTACCCCACTACCGACGATCGCCGAACTGGTGCTTCCTCCGACGTCTACACCTCGGGTAAGAACATGCATGAAAGGATCCATGGCATTAAATGCTATTCAATCTTTATCTTCCCATCAAACCGGCCTTGCTTTCATCACGACGATAAGACAGCCGTCCTCTCTTCGTTTCATACCATGTCTCTTCCCGCTGATTGCGACGTACTCGTCATTGGCAGTGGCAATGCCGGCTTCTCCGCAGCGGTATCCGCAGCCGAGTCTGGTGCACCCAGGGTGGTACTCATCGACCGATGCCCCGAAGACTGGGCGGGCGGTAACACGTATTTCACTGCCGGAGCCTACCGCGCCGCTCATGGAGGCTTAGATGATGTCTTGCCCCTCGTCAACAACGTCAGCCCTGAGCAGGCCGCCAAGATTGAACTCGATCCCTACTTGGAGCAAGACTTCGCAAACGACATCAAAAGAGTCTGTTCTGGCCGTTCGGATCCTGAGCTGGCGCGGATCCTCGTCCAAAACTCCAACTCAACTATCAAGTGGTTGGCTAGTCATGGAATTCGATTCCAGCTGTCATTCAATCGTCAAGCTTACGAAGTGGATGGCAAGATCAAATTCTGGGGCGGCATGTGTCTGAAGACGCAAGATGGAGGTAAGGGGCTCGTTGCGGATCATCGAGCTGCGGCAGAAGCCAGCTCGGTCGCGGTAGCATGGTCAACCACCCTGATCGATGTGAAGCGGGACCCCACGACTGGTCACTCGGTCGTGACGGTCAAGAAAGACGACCAAGAGCAGACCATCAGTACCAAAGCCATCATCTTCGCCGCGGGAGGGTTCGAGTCCAACCCTCGCATGCGCAGCGAGCACCTCGGCCCCGGCTGGGACAAGGCCATGGTTCGCGGCACGCCCTTCAACACGGGCTCATGCCTTGAGCTCTGTCTCCGCGACCTCGACGCCAAGGCTGCGGGCGACTGGTCGGGATGTCACTCGGTTGCCTGGGATGCAGCTGCGGACCCAGATACTGGCGATCGCGAAGCATCCAACGAGTACACCAAATCGGGCTACCCGCTGGGCCTCATGCTCAATGTTCATGGACAACGCTTCGTGGACGAGGGTGTTGATTTCCGCAACTACACATACGCGCGATTCGGTCGAGCCATCCTTGCTCAGCCAGAGCATGTTGCATTCCAGGTCTGGGATGCGCTCGGGACAAAGTGGTTACGAGACGAAGAGTATCGTCCTGAGCGGGTGGAGCGTATCACTGCGGATAGTATCGAAATGCTGGCGCAAAAGTGTGCTTCGAGAGGCTTGCATGATGAGAAGACCTTTGTGAAGACCATCGAGGACTACAACGAGGCAGTGCACGCCTTCCAGCGCGAGAACCACGACACGACCTGGGACCCTGCTGTCAAAGACGGTTACTCAACCCAGTCTACTACGACGAAGCTTGATCTGGCCAAATCAAACTGGGCTCTGCCGTTAGATCAAGGCCCTTTTCTAGCCGTCAAGGTCACCTGCGGAGTCACGTTCACCTTTGGAGGGCTAAAAGTTGACCCCAATTCAGCGCAACTCATCAGTGCAACCGATGGAAAGCCAATGAGGGGTCTGTATTGTGTTGGCGAGATGATGGGCGGTTTATTCTACGAGAACTACCCAGGTGGCAGTGGATTGATGTCCGGGGCTGTATTTGGCAGACGCGCTGGCCGAGCGGCTGCAGACGCGATCAAAGCCTGATATCAAGCTAGCAGATACATTATCTGAGCTCCTTGTGATAATTTCTTGTTTAACAATTAAACGAGTCGGGATTCTCCTACAACCCATGTTGCCGCCTACTGAGCGATGGGAAGATGAAGCACCCAAATCTGATCCGTTGTCCATGTTACATCGTGCTTGCTGCAAGAACAGGCAGCATGCACATGTGACTGCCTGACTCTGCATCTTAACCGGCTTGGCACAGAATCACAAAAATCAATGTCATGAGGGGAGAGGAGATAAATCTTGCGAGGGGTGTGCAACTCGAGGAGCTAAGGGCTCTGTTATGTCTACGTTGCTGACAACAATGATATACTTCAAGAAATGTACTGGTGCCGGGAAAATTCGCATATGAAGATTCTGTGGCATGTATGGAAGGTCTGTGGCTCAAAATATAGCATACGGTATTGCAGATGCTCGCTGGCACTTCAGCGTGCCCATACCTTGTGGCCAACACCTGCCCTAAATGGCTAGAAACAAACTGCAAAAATTGAAGAGGCCATGAATTCAGGATGTTTGTCTTGGATAAACTCTTCACTTGAGTGCTTCGGTCCCGAAAGCATGCAGTCGGTGCCGATCGTACCTCCGCAGCAGATGCGGCACCTGCATGCATGTAACATCATCTGCAACATCCGCGAACCTTCCCTTTGGAGTTTTTCCGTTTTTACGGCCCCCAACTTCACAACGAGTATCTCGAGGCAGTAAATTTCAATGACGGTATTTGCTGCTAAATGGTGGATCAAAATGAAGGGTCACATCACTTACAGACTTGCATTCGGGAGCCTAGATAGTTCGGTCCCGAAACATGACCCGAGGGCGACGGAATGCAAGGTTGATGCAACCCAAGCCTATCGTCAATATTTGCAGACTCGAGATCTTGGACCGAGGCCTGCGGGAGTATGGAACCACGATAGTAATCCACGACTTCGTAAGATGGTTGGCAGAGTCATAAAACCCGTGGGTATCTCGCCGAAGAATTCAATCTGACTATCCACCACTCCGTTCTCACAGTGCACGCAGCAGCCATTGCCCTCTTACAACTCTCACCATGCGCTTCACGTCCTTTGTCTCCTCTCTCGTCATGATGGCCTCGGCCATCGCGGCACCATCGCCCAGCACCATTCTCGAAGAGCGCCAGGCCAATCTGCCCGAGCTCGTCCTCGACAAGGTCCGCGCCGCTCGGCGCACCTTGTCGATCATGGGCCCCGACGTTGAGTCCGTCGTGCGGCGCGCCCAGGCCACCTGGAGCGGCATCCACAAGGACGGCGCTGACACTTTCAACTGGTTCTGGGTGATAAACAACAACAACATGATCTTCAACAGCGACAAGTACGTCGACATCCTGCTGTCGAACCCTCGGCCGACGCGCCGTGATCTCGAATCACCGGAGTGGGCGAAGGAGTGGGAGGCGGGCAGCTGGAATGACGACGAAGCGCTCACGAAGCGCCAGGAGGAGTTGCCGGAGCAGGTGCTGAACATTGTTCGGGCCGCTGACAGAACGCTCAAGGCCATGAAGCCGGACGTCTTGGATCTCGTTCGCACGGCGGAGCAGAGATGGACAGGCACGCCCAAGACCGCGTCGCAGGAGTTCATTGAGTACTTTGACATGTGGATTACGGATCAGATCGGCACGACGGAGTGGTACATCAATCACCTGCTGACGAACCCACGGCCGTCGCTGTAGAGAGATCCCTCGACAAGGGCACCGCGGAGATGGGGGCATGCCCTGGCAAGCACAAACTCAAAAGGCTTGGGCTTGTTCTCGATCTAGATGCTGGGTGAGGGTCGAGGTTCGGAAAGGAAAGGAAGCGGTTGCAGATTGCTGGCTTTGATGGGGATCGTGAGCGTAGGGTTGCACTGAGGAGACACTCTTTGGGCCAACAGTGTGACCCAACCAAATAAGGTCGAAGTCGTGACTCGCCCAAAAACAGAAGCAAAGACCATACTCAAATACTATTTGTATCATCTGATCGATCTACGATTAAGCATTGGCGTCTGAAACATCAAGTCGAGCGCTCACGGCCCCCCGGCGCCAAGACCAAACACCGTCCGTCGCAGATTCAGGGGTTCAGGGGCGATCCATGCCTCCTTCGGGGATGACCCGATCACGAATCCGACACTTCAACACGCAGTTCTCGAGCGAAGTCGGCGCACAACCATGGTCAGTCATCTGACTATGATTGTTTGGCACCACTAGGACCCTTCAGCCCCACGCTCAGACGCGCCCCCGAGACAGCAGCCAGTCCAAAGTCCCAAACTCCAGACAGGTAATCTGATGTGCTGTTAACTCTCTTTTCAAGCATCGACCCAGCCATCATACAGATGACACCTCCAGCCATTGTCATTGCCTACAGTCATGCCACAGCAACCACGGCGAGGACCAAAACCCAACCCATCGACTTCCGCCCCTGATCTTCATCCGGCCCGAGCGAGCCACCATCGCCATGACGGTGCGCGCCCTACCCCAGGTTTCACAATCCCTACCCCTGGCTCGACAAGCTTTGGGCTGGCAGCTACTATCTTTGGGATGATACAGGCTATGACGCAGAGATCTCATGATCTCCGTTCGACGGCCGTTTGCATCATGCGTTTCCTCAGGCTATTTCTGGTCTTGGCCGGCCCACGGAGGTCCCCATGGGGCCAGAGCTCGGTCCGCCGTCGGGATTGATATAAGAGCGACGCCCAGTCGGGAAGTTGGTCACACTACTATCCACATCACAAGAACACAAGAAACTTCAGATCTTTCAGACAACGGCTCCTCTTGAAAAAAGGCGAACAAGGCATTCAAACAACTCTAGCCCAAACACAGCTCGCGGCTTTCATCACGAACCATCACATCTCGCTTCCACTATCAAGCAGCCAAGCAAAAACACCACAAAAATGACGGCTCCTCCTTCCAACCAAGACTTCACCACCCAGACCTCCTCCAACCCCTCTCAGCAACCGCGCCGCCTCAGCCGCGTGTTCCTCCACCCCATGCTCCAGCAGCACCTCGACACCCACCCTCGGCCGCGTCAGGCACGGCCCACGCCCCCTACGTCCCCGACCTCGACCTTCTCCTCGCCGCACCCGTCGCCCACAGAGACGACGGGTAATGCGTCGGGCGAGGCCAAGTGACGTTGTAACGATGGGCAGCCTGAGAGCGATGTGACGGACACCTTGGGAGACATGTACGCCGAAATGGCGAGGAGTTCGGTCGAGCAGGAGGAACCTGGACGAAAATGGGCCAAGCATTTGACGCTTGGCCATGGAGTTGCAACGGAACAGGACAGCCCGGGAAACAAATGAAGCGCGGCGTATGGGTCTGGAACGGCGTTTCTGAATCTCGGCAGATCTTGTGCCAGGTCGTAGGGAGGCTCTCGCAAGCCAATATTGGAAGCAAACTGTAAGAGGTATCATCATATCATGCAGAATCTACTCTTCACACATACCATTTCCTCATCAATCGTCATGCCATGCCCTGCTACTTGTTCACCTGCGGCCCACCCGCGGTCGTAGTCTCGCTCGCCGTGTCCGGGTGCTCCAGCAACTCAGGCCCCGGCTCGCGGCCCTGCGGCAGAGAAGCACCCTGGGCACCGTTCAGCTCCTCCTCTCCTGCAGGCCCACAAACCCTGACGCCCGCAAAAGGGTCGGCCTCGTCACCGCCGGTCTGGCCGTCCCGGATCTCCTGGCTCTTGACGCTACTAGCCTTGCTGACGTCCGCGCTGGCCGGGTTCTCCGCCCGAAGCCCGAGACCCTTTTCCTGCGCCGGATCCTCATGGTTGTTGCCCTTCCAGTCCGCCGGCTCCATCTGCGGCACTGCCGAGCCCTCCGGCGGCTCAACAACCACCTCCCCAGGAACCTCGTTTGCCCTGGCATCACCAGGGCCGTCGGCCGTTCCGGCGACGCGCCACACGACCGCGATGCGGTCGAGCGCCCGGGAGCCCTTGCGGCTCGATCCTTTGATGCCGTCCATGGCCTCCCAGTCGATGCTGAAGACGCCGCTCGTGTCCGGCTCGCCGCCCTGCTCGGGCCCGTTCCCCTCGAAGAAGGCGTTGAACCACACATGCGCTACAGCCGTGACCATCGTAAGGCCCAGCGACGACGAGCTGCGGTTTCGCCGCTCGACCGAGATGTTCACATCGCTGTTGGGAATCTGCACCGGAGCCGTCGGCTTCAGGATGACCGCCATACCGCCTGGCTCCGTCTCCGCAAGAGGATCTTCCGAGTACCCCGAGAGCTGGCTGTTCGACGAAGCAGGCGAGTCGGTCGTTCCCCGATGCCCGAGTCCGGTCTTGGTCTTCGCGTTGTGCAGCAGCGTCTTTGTCCGCCCGCCGTGGCGTTTCCTCGACGAGCTCCGGCTCGGCGGCTCACTCGCGGAGGTAGCAGCGGCGGCGCGGGCCGCCCGAGCCTTCTCGCCGTTCGGATCATCCAGGTTCGTGCTCTCGGCAAACTCGGCCCCGTCCGGCGCGCCCTCGACGGTCCGCGCGGCCGGCACGCCGGCCAGGTCATACATCATGTGCGCCACCCCGCCCTTGTCTGTCTCGGGGGACTTCCCATCGATGATGATCCTCTCGTTCTTCTTGAAGGTGTGGAAGATTTGTATCCTCCGCCCGGCGTCCGCGAACCCCTCGACGTCGACCTTGACGCCGTTCCGAAGGCCCCAGACATGGATCTCCACGATCTCGATCGGGCGGTCAACGTACCTCTTCGCATGCCGGGTCCAGCGGTCGACGTACGAAATGGTGCGCAGCTGGCTGGGAATCGAAACGCCAGCACCGAACTTGGGCCGCATGCGCCGCTCCGTGAACCGCGTGAGAGCCTCTTCAGGCCGCCACCCGCACTCGGCGATGAGGTAGCTGCAGGAGATGGTCCCGCTGCGCCCCTTGCCAGCCTTGCAATGGACGACAGCCACCCGCTTTTTCTTGTCCGCCGCCGCCGCCTCGACGACAGCCGCGCCGTCAACCTGTGTCTTGCTCGCGCCCGCCGGCGGGTTGGGATTCCCCTCGTGCAGCTCCCCGCCATGGAGCCAGTTGCGCATGCTCGCCATGATCATGGGCACGAGGCGAAAGGGCGGCGGGTGGTGGTCAGGCCACGGGTAATGCCTGACGCGGCCGTAGACCTCCTCGTCGGGGTACCCCGTTCCCTCGGCGCGAAACTCCCATATCGCCCACTCCTTGTCATGTCGGTCGTCGAGAAACTCGACCAGCTTGTCCACGGGGTTTCGATACGCCTTTTGCGGCCATGTCGAGGAGGGGCCGGATCTAGGGAACACAATATCAGCAAACAGCATTTGGAGTATCGGCAGCAGCCAGTGATGGATGGATGGATGGGTGAATCTTACGTCGCGATAATGTCAGAGGTCACATAGCACAAGTCGATGCCGGCTTCGGGATGCTGCGATCGCGGCCCAGCAACAATCTGCCTCAGTATCGAAGTCATTCTGCCCATGCGGATGGGAATAAAGAAGGCTTGACCCTGGCCGGTTTGCTGTGCACAAAGTATCGTAGGTAGTGACAGGTGGGGAGAATGTGCCAAGCAGGTAGGTCGGTCCGCTAGCGACGAGATGTGAGTCGCGCAGGATGTAGAGAGCGGGCAAGACAAGGCAAAGTATGGCAGCCTTGGGGCAGGCTGATGAATGTAGGACGTCTTACTCGGGTGACCGCGTCGTCCACAGTTTTGTGCTGGCAGGTCCAATTGCAGTGCCCAAGCCGGGCGACGTCATCAAGAGGGAGGGAGCTGATGGAGCTGATGGGCCGATGGCATGGTGGGGTTCCTCCACTTTATTCTGCCTGTCACACACACACTCACCGCACTGGGGTGTGGCTCGCCCCCCGCGTACGTGGCTGGTGACGCCCGCGACGCTCGACTGGGTATCCTTGCCAAGCACTCAAGTGTCAAGCTCAGCTCCAGCTCCGGCTCCAGCTTCGAGCTTCACCATCGGTAGAGAGCAGGCGCACATGGTAATGATCATAATCTTGATTCGGAAACACTATCGCAGCAAGACACAAAACACGGAAAACCCATGGCACATGGCCCGCGCGCAACTCGATCAAGGCAACCAGGGGAATCTCGCTCTCCCAGACTCGCCAACACCCCCAAACGGAATGGAACGGAATGGAATGGATCGTAGAAAAAAGCCATGTAGACCAACCGCCGAGCCGAGTAAAGAAATGACACGTTTCGTTCCTTGATCGTCGTCGTATTCATCCACGGACCCCATCCTTCCCTCCTGTTTTTCGCCTCATCCCAACCTCGCTCGTCGATCCACTTCATAATGACTGGTACTTGCAGTCGGGCCCATCTCGAACCGTCGTGACCCTCATGTTGTTGTTTTTAGCCCCTGTCTCTGGGGACTCGTCCAGGTGCACCCAGAAGTACTAGTGGTGGTGCTGGTACCTCTGACGCGCAGCTCGCGCGACGCCTCGTCTTTACGAGGTCTTCTTGGGAGCAGCGGCACCGCTTAGGTAACGGTTGGCGTCCGTGACGTTGTAGAACTGGCGGACGCCGTTCTTGACGGCCTCCCAAACCTGGCGAGCCTGGGGAGGAGTGCCCTGGTTGCCGACGGCCGAGTCGACGCGGGCCTCGAGCTCGCTCACGCTGTTCTGGATGTGCGAGCTCTGGGCGAAGCGGGCGCGCAGGAAGGCGGTGTAGATGACCAGGAGGATCCACGAGCGGCGCTGGAAGAGAATGGCCGAGAAGAGAACGCGGAACCACAGGCCGAGCTCGAGCTTGCCCACAATGGACATGGAGAAGTCGTAGTACTCCTTAACGAAGGCACCGATCTTGTCGGCGACGGCGTTGGGGGCGTACTGGGGCTTGCCCGAGGCGCCCTCGGCGGGAGCGACGGCCTTGGGGGGCGAGATGGTAGGGATCAGGTTGGCGCGCGAGTACGTGGCAACGTGGAAGATGGAGTAGATGGTGTACGGCAACAGCGCCAGGGGGTACTGGGGGGTGAAGAGCCAGACGAGGGCCATGGCTGGAACAAGTCAGCTTTGGTCGGGGAAGAGGGGAGGAGGCGGGAAGACAAACCAAGGTACTGGACGTTCTCATCGCTGAGAATGGCGATGGGGTTCTGGAGGTTCTTGGTACCAGAGCGAGCGCGCGCCCTCCAGGTCTTGTAGACGACGATGCCGTAGGTAATGGCGGCGGCGACGAAGGCGGTGCGGTAGGAGAACTGTGCCATGCCCGTGTAATAGTTCATACGGATCCACGAGAGACCGTAGCGAATGGTGCAAAGAATCAGGACAGCATGGCTAGAGAGGCATGGTCAGTAGGACATCCTTCTTCGAGCTCGAAAATATTGTCATCGCGGCAGTCGGATCTGGCCGGGGTGGTGAGGCTTGCGCTCGAGAGGGGGGGGCCCAAGGCTCCGGCTCCGCAGTGCAGCAGGCGAGACAAGGCACACGACATGCCACGATGCAGGTTTTCGGGAAAAGGGAGAGACATACCCAGCGAACCAGCCAACTGGAAGAGGGGTCAGCATCGATTCAAGACGATCAAACGCGCAAGGAGCGCATGGGGTAGGAGTCTACGTACATTGCAGCGTCTGGGCGAGCTGGAGGAGGCGCTGTTGCAGCGGCAAATCGGCCGAGGGAGGGGGAGCCATTGTTGTGTCGGGGTTCTGGGGGACAGAGGGATGGCGATGCGATAGAGCTTCAAGGGAGCCGCGGGTGGGTTATCGAGGGGTGGTGGGAGGTGTTGAACCCGAGTGTCGAAGGAGGTGAGGGAGAAGTGATGCTGTCGAGGGAAAGCTGGCAAGAAGTGAACAGCGACGACAAAAGCGGTCGGTGTCGGTGGTCGGGGGTGGGTAGATGTGGATAGGATAGGATAGGTCGTCCAGTGGCTGGCACAAGCAAAATGGAGCAAGCTCGCTCGCTGTGTGAGTGAGTGAACCGTGCAGGCGCGGGTGGAGGGGCTGGTCTGTGCACACCTGCGTCACTGCCTCTTTTCTCAGCTCGCTCACTCGCTCGGGAAGGTGCAACCTTGGCTTCAGGGTCTGGCTAGGCGGGGCTTTCCTTCCCACTGGCCTGGGCTCAACTCTTGGTCTGGGTGCTTCGCTGGAATGGCTGGGAGACGCTGGGGAAAAGCTCCGGAGTGATCTGCACAGCTCCAAGATCGTAGGGCCAGGCTCTTCGTGATGATAAAGCGCGTTGTGTGTTTGGTTGGGGAGAGCAAAGTGGGATCACAGTGCTCTATTTCAGGGCGAGTTTCGGTTTTTGTGCGATGAGTCCCAAGATGCTCTCAGATAGGTAGCTAGAAGGCTAGGGGAGTGGATGCCCTGAACCAGGCCCAAGGCGGAACCATGGAGCACGTCACTGCTCCCAGAAATCCAGCCTGTCTCCTGAACGCGGCATACAATCAAGTAAGTCACGTCCGATGGCATGTCTCTCCATTTCGTCATTTCGTCATAGCCTATCGTCCTCACGCCGCTTGCTCACACGCCGTCTCAGGTACTAGAGAGCTTTGACCTATCAAGTGGAGTCGTTCCATAGTTTTCGGTGGCACTGTGTTTGATGACTATATTCAGCTTTGAATACAGTGCGAACCTGGAGCCACTGAAAGCGCATAGCTCTTTGCCAATTGGGACCGATGGAGAAGCTGCTCTGCGATAGCTCCTGCACGTTGGAAATGTTGAGACGACAGGACAGGACAGGTAGCCCGGCCGACTACCACCACATCACCACCCCTCACATCCGCCTACCGGAGCTCGTCGAAACAGCTTCATCCCGCGAGTATGCCACCCAAAGCCGCCAGCAGGGGCGAATATGTCCACCCCGAGGCCAGCCATGCCAAAAAGAAGTGCGTCGAGCCCATCCATCCCCCACCACCCCACGTTGGAATCGTTGAGGTGAACCTTCCCATGCTAACCATCATCGTCATCGCCTTCAGGACCCCGAGCGCATACGGCATCCAGCCCATCACCGCATTCTACTGCTTCCTAGCCGCTAACCTCGTCTCTGCCGTCTTCGCCCCGATCCAAGACTGCGACGAAACCTTCAACTACTACGAGCCAGCCCACTACATCTCCCACGGCTATGGCCTCCAGACCTGGGAGTACTCCCCCGACTATGCCATCCGCAGTTGGCTCTACGTCGGCATTCACGTCGTGATTGGAAATATTCGACGCCTTCTCCCTCAGACCAGCAAGGTCGGCGAGTTCTACTTTATCCGCTATGCCCTCGCCATTGCTTGCGCCCTGTGCCAGGTGCTCCTATTCCGTGTCGTGAGCACCACTCTCAACGCCCGCATCGGCATCATCTTCCTCTTCGCCACCGTCTTCAGCGCCGGCAACTTCCACGCCAGCACCGCTTTCCTCCCCTCGAGTTTTGCCATGTATGCAAGCATGCTTGGTGCCACGGCCTTCATGAACTGGCGTGGCGGCCTCAAGACCTCGCAAGGCATCGTGTGGTTCGCCGCCGGTGCCGTTCTGGGATGGCCGTTTGCTGGAGCGCTCTGCCTCCCGTTCCTGCTGGAGGAGGGCCTCATCGCTCTGTTCAGCGACAAGGAGCGGTTTATTGAGGCCATCTGGCGTGTCACGCGTGGTGTCACCGCGGCTCTCATTCTGGTGGTATGTGCCATTCGCTCTTGACCCCTTCCCCATCACTGCGTGCTGACCATCGCAGGCTTTGGACACCGCCGTGAACACTTTCTTCTACAGGAAGGTGGAAGTCATCCCGTGGAACATCATCAAGTACAACATACTCGGCGAGACGGGAGGACCCGACCTCTACGGCACCGAGCCTTGGACGTTCTACTTCCGTAACTTGACCCTGAACCACAATATCTGGTTCATCCTGGCACTCCTCTGCTTGCCGCTTTTCCTCCTCCAGAAGGTATTCTCACCGTCTACTCAGGGATTCCAGACGGGCCTGCGGGCCCTCATCTTCATCTCGCCCTTCTACCTCTGGCTTGGCATCTTCACCTCTCAACCTCACAAAGAGGAGCGCTTCATGTACCCGGCATATCCATTCCTCGCCATCAACGCCGCCATGTCGCTTCACATCATTCTCGGCGCCCTCGGCCACAGCGATCCGAAGACTCTCGTTGGCAAGATCCCGGCAAAGCTCAAGCTCGCGGCCGTCACAGTCACCTTGATTCTCTCGCTTGACATTGGTCTCGCACGCGTGTACGGAATCTACTCTGCCTACTCGGCGCCGATGCGCATCTACACACCGCTTGCGGACGGTCTTGGCGGATCCGGAGACTCGGTGTGCTTCGGCAAGGAGTGGTATCGTTTTCCCTCTTCCTACTTCCTTCCCCGGGAAATGCGTCCGAAGTTTGTGAGGTCTGAGTTCCGAGGCCTTCTTCCAGGCGAGTTCTCCGAGGCTAGGGTCGGGTTCGGATTCTGGAGCGGTACGTGGCTGCCGACGAGTGGTCTCAATGACCGCAATGAGGAGGACCTCAGCAAGTACATTGAGCCTCGAATGTGCTCCTTCCTGGTCGACACGCAGTTCCCCGAGAGGACGGACCCGTTGCCGCCCAACGAGCCGGACTACATCGCCGACGAGGAGAACTGGGAGGTAGTCAAGTGTGTGCCCTTCCTGGACGCCGCGAATACCCACCCCTTGGCCAGGGCCATCTGGGTGCCCAATTCGTCCCTGGTGCCGGAGAAGTACCAGAGGAAGTGGGGACGCCACTGTCTTCTACAACGGAAGAAGTGAGTAGTGTCGCCCGACGATACGAGTGTACAATGAACGTGGCCTTGCGCCTTACAAAAACGATACCTTGATAGACGAATGCCTGGACCTGGTTACCAGGATTGCTGTAAATGGAAAAGAATTTCAATTGGCAGCACTCGGATCCATATTTGCAATTATGATACCATACGGTTCCCGGCGGACGAGCTAATACCACAGCCCAAGGAGGAGGTTTCTCCGGCACCGCGTCGACCCCAACCCCGCGCCCCGCCTCCACCCCGGAAAACGCCCCCGCCGATCCTTCCACAGGATAGCCCCATTGCGCGCCCTCTCTTTGACCCGATCGCCGAGGCAGATTGCCCTTTGAATCCCAAGACAGGCTTGACCACAGCCTAAACAAGGCCCAGCACTACGACCTTGCTGATCAATGAATGACTCGGCCATGCTTTCTGCGGGGGAACAGAGCCTTCTCCAGGATCCGGGGCCCTGGATCCGGGCAGCTCGGCACATCGACAGACGACGGCAGCCTTGAGAGAGGAAAGCTTAAGAAACCGCCCGTCGCCATCGTGAAGACCACAGCATCACGGGTGCACACGGCGAAACAATGCTCTGCCTCACAATTCTTGCCGGCTTCGCGGCCTCGGCCGTCGCCGCATCGCCCACATGCTGGCGCAACTCGACCTGCTCACATCCGACCGAGCCCTCGTTCCCCGGTCCTTGGGATGACAACATTTATGCGCCCTCCTCTCGTACCGCCCGCCCAGCCGCCATTCTCTCTCTCTCCGACGCATCCGTGATATCCGAATTCCCCGGCGACAGCAACACCCGAACCCTGACCGGCAACGGCTCCGCTCTCGTGTTCGACTTTGGCGTCCTCGTCGGCGGGCTCACATCCGTCTCCTACACGGCAACCTCTGGCCCTGCAACCCTTGGCCTCGCGTGGACGGAGGCCAAGAACTGGATCGGCGAGTACTCTGACTCCTCCAATGGCAACTATCGAGGGCCCGGCCAGGCCCTCATCAGCGAGGACGGCGCCCTGTACGCGGACATTGCTGCCGAGGGCGAGGGCAACTACACTGTCCCCTTCGCGCAGCTCCGCGGCGGCTTCCGCTACCTCACCATCTACCTCTTGACCAATGACACGGCTGCAAGCGTGACCCTCGACGACATCTCTCTTGAGATTGTCTTCCAGCCCACATGGTCCAACCTCCGCGCCTACCAGGGCTACTTCCACTCCCCGGATGACGACCTCAACCGAATCTGGTACGCCGGAGCGTACACCCTGCAGACGAACGCCGCGCCGCCCGAGACTGGCCGCGTCGTGACCGAGGACATCTGGAACGGCGGCTGGAGCAACGACGCCTGGCTCGGCGTCGGTGAGTCTCTCCTCCTAGACGGCGCCAAGCGCGACCGCTGGATCTGGCCCGGCGACATGGGCGTCGCCGTCCCCGCCGCCTTCGTCAGCACGGGCGACCTCGAGAGCGCCCGCAACGCCATTGAGACCATGTTTGAGTTTCAGGAGCCGAACGGCATCTTCCCGCGAGCCGGCCCGCCCTATCTCGATGCCACGAGCGACACGTACCACATGTGGACCATGATCGGCGCCTACAACTACGTCCTCTACTCGGGCGACCTCGCCTGGCTCAACGACCACTGGGCCACCTACCGCAAGGCCATGAACTACATCCACGGCAAAGTCCTCCCCGCGCCGTCTGGCCTGCTCAACGCGTCGGCGACGGGCGACTGGGCGCGGTACATCAACTCGATGAACGGCAGCGCCCCCAACATGCTCCTCTACCGCACCCTGACCACGGGTGCCTGGCTTGCGGAGCTGGCGCCGGAAGATAGCACCAGCAACACCAACCTCACCGAGCTGTGGCTAGCGCAGGCAGACGACCTCAAGTCCGCCATCATGACCCATCTCTGGGACGCAAACAAGGGCGCCTTTATCGACGGTTACAAGAACCGCACCCTCTACCCGCAAGACGCCAACAGCTATGCCCTTGCTTTCGGCGTTCTTGACCCGTCGTCCGAAGAAGCGGCATCCGTCTCGTCCGTGCTTACGGAGAACTGGACGCCCATCGGCCCCGCTTCACCCGAACTTCCGGGGAACATCTCGCCCTTCATCTCGTCCATCGAGCTCGAGGCGCACTTTGCCGTGGGCCGGGCTGATCGCGCCCTGCAGCTGATCCACGACTCGTGGGGCTGGTACATCAACCACCCCAACGGGACAGGCTCCACCGTCATCGAGGGGTACCTCGTTGACGGCTCCTTCGGCTATCGCTCCACGCGCGGCTACACCAACGACCCGAGCTATGTGAGCCACGCGCACGGGTGGAGTGCCGGGCCGACGCACGCCCTGACCGAATATCTGGTCGGGCTCAAAGTGACTGACCTCGCGGGTGCCACGTGGGCCCTCAAGCCCGTCTTTGACCAGCTGCCTTCGGCGCAGGCAGGCTTCACTACTGTTCTGGGCAAGTTTAGCGCTAAATGGGAGGTTAGTAAAGGGGTGGCCACTGTCGAGTGGGACACGCCCGCGGGTACCAAGGGTTGGCTCGACCTTGGCCGCGAGAAGAAGTGGGTGGAAGGTGGAAAGGGCAAGACGGTGGTCAAAGTGGGAGGAGGACATTGTGTCCCCCGGCCGACGAAGCAGCCATGAATAGGCGAGGTGGTTACATGAGTCCTCCCCGTGCCTGCCAGAGGCAGGTCGGGAAGACAAACAGCGGCAAGGGGTTTGGTGATGATGGTAAGGTAGGTAGTCCCGGGATGGGAGAACAGCCATGTCCGGCGCAGCACCACAAAAGAAATAGAAACCTCAAGATCAGCGAGAGCCTCGTCGCTTTCGGCCCCCCGCACATCCATCAACAAGAAACCGCAGTTCATCCCGCAAAAAGGAACCGTAAACGCAAAATATGTCCCGTGCCACCTCCTTAGATCAGCACCCTCGCCATATTTCCAAGATTCTCCAGGGTGGGTATCTCAAACTAGCCAAAAGAAGCAAAGCAGATTGATCCATTTATTAGCGGATCAGGGGATCTTCCCTCGATGGTGCCTTGTCGTCGTACGTAGGCCCATCGAACAAGGGAGCGTCGGCATGCCCTCGAGGGCTGTCCTTGGGCAGAGAGTCCTTCTCGCCCGTAGTGACATCCTTCTCGCCAACGATCTCGTCGGAGGTTTGACGCTGACCCGCCTCCATGTTGTCGGTGACCTCGGCCTCGAGAGCGCCGTTGGTGACACATGGAGCGTAGGGAATCTTGCCCTCGTTTCGGCGGTGGGGCGGAATGAAGACGTTGAACCAGCGGGGTGCGATAAAGCCGAAACCGATGATGAGGAGGACAATGTGGGCAACACCGAACCCGAGGATGTGCAGGGGATCCTTGCGGCCTTCGGCGTAGAAGGCCGGGTAGGAGAAACTGTACACGATGGCGAGAATGGGGCCGGCGATGTACTTGACGAGAGGGCCCCAGAAGGAGGGGATGTTCCAGTTCTTGCCAGAACCGACGATGATGTTCAGATCGCGACGCAATTGGTTGCCCTGTTAAATCTTAGTAATTGCAAAAAAGAGTGCATGGAAGGAATAACATACCGAGTAGAATGCCATGTACCAGAATCTGGTCAGGAAGACATTGCGGCTGAACAGGTTGTTGGGCAAAACGTCGGGCGTCTTGGCGATGAAGACGGCAACAGCGGTAGCAACGATATAGATGCCGAAACCGACACCGGCACCAGCCTCGGCACTGACAGCTTGGGCAACGATAACACCGAAAATCTGGCCACCGAAGTATGCGACTTGGTAGGAGATGAAAGCAGGGACGCCGATCTGACCGGCAACATCCTTCCAGCGGTAGACCGTGGTGGCTGTGACGCACTCAGACCAGACAACAAAGACCAGTGCAACATCGTTCACCCAACGGTCAATACCAGTGAGGAGGTGGTATCCGAACTCGGTGCAGTAAGGCAGGGAGAACAGGAGCGACAGCAGCGTAAGAGCGGTGACGACGATGGGGCGCGAGTACTTGATGCCAGAGTCCATGACCATGGTGACGACGGCGTCCAACATGGCAAAGGCGGAGGAGAAGCCAAGGGTCATGAGGGTGAAGAAGAGAGCGACCGCCCAGAAGTTGGAGCCGGGCATCTCGACCATGGCGAGGGGGAGCGTACGGAAACCGATGTCGAAGCCGCCAATTCGCACACCTTCCTCGGGCCAGAGACCAACAAAGCCAACGACGCCATAGACGGCGAATGCAGCGATATTCTCAAAGGCGACATTGCTGCAGACAATGGCGATGGCGTCGACGACGGCGTTCGAGTGCTTGCGGTTGTAAGATGCGTACGATGTGAAGTAGCCGAAACCAACACCAGTCGAGAAGAAGACCTAGAACCGTAAGCAAGTTTCATACATGAGGATCCAAACATGCCCATACCTGTCCACAGGCCGTCTGCCAAACACTGCCCTTTGCTAGCTCGGAGCCTCGCCAGGTAGCCCAGAAGAGCTTCACGCCCTTACCAGCATTCTCGAGAGACAGGGAGCGGCCGATCAGGACGACGGTCATGATGATGGGCAGTCCCATAGTGAAGTAGACGACGCGACCCGTCAGACCGACACCCCTGAAAATACACAGCCAAACGAGGAACCAGGTGAAGACCATCCAGCC
This sequence comes from Verticillium zaregamsianum, assembly GCA_002851755.1. Lineage (NCBI taxonomy): Eukaryota > Fungi > Ascomycota > Sordariomycetes > Glomerellales > Plectosphaerellaceae > Verticillium > Verticillium zaregamsianum. The sequence continues at coordinate 2,292,622 of NMXM01000007.1, read as the reverse complement.
GGAGGTCTCGCCGAGCATGCCGACATGGGGGTACTCCACAAATCCGGAGGAGCTCTCGTCGGCTGGGATGGGGGTCGGGTTCCTGATGACGTCGTCGTCGAAGAACTCCTGACCGCGGCCGGCCCAGGGGAGAGGGCTCTGAAATGAGGAGCGGAAGTAGGTCATGATCCAGGCGAGGTTGACGGTGAAGTACGGGCCAACGACGAAGCCAATGTACAGCAGGCCCATACCGGTACCCTTGAGACGCTGGTTCATGTTGTTGTAGGCAATGACGGAGCCGCCGCGGAAGGCCTGGCCGATGGCGATCTCGAGGACGAGGACGGGAATGGCGATGAGGAAGACGGCCATCAAATAGGGGATGAACCACTGGAGGCCGTAGTTGTTGTAGACCTGCGAAGGGTACCGCAGGAGGTTACCCATACCGGCGCAACCACCCATGGAGGCCAGCAGGAAGGCGGCGCGCGAAGGCCAGACATCGCGGCCGTCGTCAGCCTTGTCGGGCGGCGGAGCAAACCAGCCGCCAATCTTCTTGACGATATCCAAGGCGCCCATGGTGAAGATGGAACGTCCCGAACGTGTCGATGGGGCAGACTGTCCTCTAGATCAAAGTCGTCTGCATGGGAGTGGGCGCAGGCGAGGTCGATCAAGGTTTGACGAGACAGGGTTTGTGGGCAGGGTCTCGAAAGTAAGCTTTTGGGGGGAGACGGAGACCCGAGACTGGTGAGGGTCGGTGATGGGTTCGAAAAGGAAGGAGAGGGGAGAAAGGATAGAAGATCAGGAGCACGCAATCGTGCGGATTGGATCCGGAAGGTTGGCCGTCTTTTATTCGAGATGGACGCGCCCCGGTAGGAGGGACCGATGGGTCTGAGAAAGACGATCTTATTTCTTGGCAACGAAGGGTCTGCAGGAGTCGAGCCTGTGGTTGTCTTGTGTTGTCGCCCACGCGGTCATCCGGTCGGCTGCTCCGAGCAGGGCTAGTAGAGGAGGATGCAAAACTCGTTGCGGTTACTGTCGTCAGGGGTGGGGTGGGCTCGAGGTGTCAAGGCCGGAGAAGGGTGTGCGATGGGAGGCCAAGAGGTGGGTGGGTGATGTACGGGCCAGGGGCATGGCGTGCTCCCCAAGATTGGGTGCGAGATGGCGCCGTGCCGCCTCCAGCGACCCCGGGCAGATGATCTTGTCGACATGTCTGAGTGGTCGGAAGGGGGGGAGGTCGATACAAGGTTGGAAGGTTGGGAACAGGAGAGCTGGGCGGGGAGCTGGAGCATGCTCGTCGGAGTGGAGTGGAAGGGAGACGAGACGTGGGACGGAGACGGGGCAGGCAGTTGGGATGGGGGGCGTGGAAAAGATGCACTAGCGCATCCAAGACTCGGGATGGCAAAGAAGGCAAGAGTCGTGGGTGGGTGGAATGACGTCCGGTGTCTTGGGACGCTCCTTCCTGTCCGGCTGCCTGCCTCCTGCCTGCCTGTGGTTCTTCTGTGGTTGCTCCTGCGCCTTGGCCTGCTGAACCCGTCGTGCCGCGTCGCCATCACTTGGCCGCGGCTGCCCGCGAGAGAGGAAGAAAGCCGGGTGGCGCCCCACGCCGCCACGGCGCGGGTTTGGTGGATTCCTGCTTCCTGCCTCCTGGTCCTGGGCAGCTCCTGCTCCTAGCGTCCTGCTTCCTGGCCACGGCGGAGGGCGGCAGCAGACGCCAAGCGTCGGCGCCTTGGCGGGGTGGCGCTTGACCGGGGACGCCGGTCAGCGCAATGCTCCCTCTTGTCCCATTCTGGGTGCTGCCGCCGCAGGGAATTGCATCCTCTGCCATTTCGTCGTTCTCGAGGGCCATGGCCTGTTGCCGTGTCCGATTCTCCGCGCCAACGTGGAGAGCGGTGGAGCGGCCAAACACGTTGGTTCGTATATTCATCGGTAGCAGCAGAAGAATCAGAATCTGCAGAAACGGCGTGGAGGCGAAACTCACATTCCACTCTCATGTCGCCTCAACCTCCCACTTGCGGCGAATTGGTCTCCCCAGAGCCAACTCGGTCGACATCCCGATCGCATGTCGCCTTCGGGTTTCCGGATTGGATGGGCGCGCGTGAGTCGCAAGGAGCTGACCGTTGGCTGGCTCCCCACGACGGTGTGACGATGGATGGATGGACGTTGGACGGTACATCGGGCCCCCCTTGTGCACGCCAAGAGCCTCATCCATCGAGCCCGGGCCACTCAGCGCACAGGGAAGCCCGCCGCTCAAGTCCCGAGTCCTCTACTCTTGCGTGACCGGCTTTCCGTATTCCGTCATTTTGCAGCACTGCCAGGGCATGGCCGGCGAGCTGGGCTGGCAACGGCTGGAAGCATACTCTTGGCACCACCTGGCGGCCCGACAGGAGTGACAGGGAGCTCTTACGGGCTCGTTCAGTTGAGAACGGCAGTCGCAGGCACAGGCAGCATGCCTGGCAGGACCCTCCCACTGAACCCTGCGACAGGCGCTGCAACCGACCAGATGCATACACATACATGCAGGCCAGAGGCACGCTGCGAGCTGAGATTGCCAGAATGTCCCCGCCCAGCCCATCAAGACGGCAACCGACCAAAGGTCCCTAAAGTCATTGGCCTGGGGAACGAGCCTGGCGTGGATGGCCCAAGGCTCCTGCTCTGGCATGTTCCAGGCGGCCTTTGCATCTCGCGGCAAAAGTGGCTTGCAGAAGTGGATCCCTACGGATCCTTGCCCTTGCCTTTGCTCTCTGTAGGCACTTCACCTCACGTACCTTCCTTGCATGTTGTGTCCGTCGACGACTCGCCTCCCACACCACAAACATCGACGGATCAATCGCCAAGATGCTGGGCTCTTCCTCCAGCCGTCCCACTCCTGCAACCCGTCTCCCACGCCGCGCACTGCCCATGTCGCCCATCACCCGATCCCAATTGTCATGGCCGACATCCCATTCGACTTCCCTGGCCCCCCACCGTGGGCCAACGGCCAGACCGCTGATGTCACTCGGGCGCTCGGGTAACCGCGCGTCTTTCCCACTATCAACTCACTATCACTATCAGAATCCATCAACCCACCACCACGCGACCGCGTCTTGGCATGTCTGATGCCATACGCCTGGCTGATGTTGTCATCGACAAAAAATGGTCCCCGACGACGTCGTGGCATCTGCTGCCTCCACGATCATTGCGTCGATGCGCACCTGGCTAGTCACCCACTAGTCATGCCCGCCTCCCACTGATGCTCGAACGCCCGGGAATACCTCCTGGGTCCTCTCTCCAATCTCGGCCTTTTAAGGTCGGTCGCGTGATCACTGACATGCACCGGAGAAATCAAAACAGAAATCATCGTGAAGACGGCCAGGCACTCGCTGGCCCAAGTCACAGGCCTCGGCTGGATGCTCAGCATGCTCATTCCAGCCTGGTCCGACCTCCTTTGCGGCGCCTCCGTCATTGGTCCTTTTTCGCGAACACCACTACAATCCCATCCGTCGTCTAATTCGTCGTAACACCGCCGGGGCCTCGGATGGCCTGTCCGGACTTTCCTTTCCCTTGCTCGGTGCCCTCCGAGCCTGTGTAGTTTCTCGAGGCGCGCCATCGCCAATATGGCTGGCTACAGGGCTGCTGGGAATCCTCCGACGAGGGTCGTTTGGGATTGCGGTGAATCTTGAGCTTGGGACGCAATCTCCAGAACCAGGGCCCAGTGACATACTGTCAGCTCGATTCAGCGACAGAGCACTGTCCCGTCACTTATCAAAGCCCTGTTCTGAATAGCACCCAGCACGTCGATGCAGCGTGAATATAGGCCTCGGTTTAGTGGTCCAAGTATCATTGGTGTTTTGTCGTATCCCGGGCTTGGCTAACAGCCTAAATCCTCCAACGAACACCGTAGGCACCTCATGATTTCAGGCCTCAAGGCTGCGTCTGTCTTTCTTCTAGTCAAACAGACGTTGCTCGGCTGCGATCCCCCTATCAGAAATGTTCACCTCCTCGGGTATCCCATGTCACCGCCGCACCATTGGCTAGAATATCATCTTTCGACTCAGCTAGAATCCGGTCTCGGTTTCTAATAGAGCATTTCTTAATGACGCCAAAATGGAATTGCAATATGAGCAGGCCTCTGGTGGTGTCGTGAGGTTGATAATTATGTCAGCGAATTGAAGCGACACTTCCGCCTCGACACATGTTCTAGGACATGGAATTTTCATCCTCGCCCCTTCGTCACGAGTACGTCCCCTTGCTTCCCGCTAGTTTGTCGCCAGCATATTTTCACCAGTGTCAAAAGCTGCAAAGTGCTTGAACGACCAAATCGGCTTGCTGCCATACCACACCACAGCTCAACGACAGCCGACCCGGCGAGCCCGCCAAGCAGGATGCCACTCCGGTCGAATGCAAACGCGGGGAAATTGCGATGAGACCTCACTATTAGGCCTCTAAGCTTTACGTGACGTTGTATTTGACCCCTGCCTGCATTCTCTCCAATTCCTAACTACGGTGGTTTTGGCTAGGTGTGTGTTTCCAATGTTTCGGAAAAGAGTCGAAGCAGCCCTCGACGCGCTTTTGCCTCTGTTGAATAGCTTGGCAGTCTGTCCTATGAGACTGCATGCTGAAAGATGGTTGGTTAGATTGAGTTGATGTAAAACCCTATGAGCTTGTTCGCATTGCTTAGCATGATGGTCCGGATCACGGTGAGTGGACGGTTTGCAGACTTGTCTCAGGTTCACGAGTCCAGGCAACGCCACAAACTAGAGGGAATGCGTACATGGCAGCTCTACACAAGATTGCTGCACTTCATTCTCAATGCTAAGTTACTGGTCTTGTTGCTCATTCCCCAATATTGTATGCACGCGAGCGCGACTGCAGCCCTCTGGACCATGAGTATATAAATGCGAGTAAAGATTGTCCTTCTTGACAAGATATTCTGGCCCACAATCATTGTCCTCATCAACTCTCGGTCCTTACCTTTTCATCTCTTTTCAGAGTACCACTGTCCTTTCAGACTTTACTTCAAACCCATCCGTGATCAAAATGAAGTTCATCGCTCAGCTTTCTGTTGTCGGGGCTCTGCTCAGCGTCTCGTCCGCGAGCCCTGGTCACAGTGGTCGACCCGTCAAGAACTGCAAAATTAAGGGGGCTGAACAAATGGTCCCCTGGGATACTAACTATGGTAAGTCTGGCGAATGAAAAGTCTGGGCCTATCGGGGGTTCATCATCACAGGATGAGTCTGTTCCTATTCGCCCTGCACGCAGGTCGGAAGCTTGAGATAATGTCCTGCTTTGTAGGCTAACACAAACTTCTCCCTAGCTACTGGGGCTATCCCCTCTGGTATTGAGCATTGTCTCGCCAAGTACAGTGAGAGCCACCGCAATGTGTCAGCCATGCTATGATACTAATGTTCTACAAAGTGGGCCCGTACTTGCTCAACCCGATGTACCAGAGCCCCCCCGGGCTCCCCCACGGCGGCCATGGCCATGGCGGCCACGGTGGCCCCGGCAACGGCGGCCCCGACAGCGGCGGTCCCGGCAACGGTGGCCCTGGCAGCGGCGGCCCTGGCAGCGGCGCTCCTGGCAATGGCACTCTTCCTGGCGGCGGCCTTGGAGCCACCCCTGGTGCCGGAGTGGGGGGATGTTTCGGCTGCATCTTTACGGTTGCGAAGGAAGTCCCTTGCATTTACAATGCCATCAAGGGAGGAGGGTTCTCAGCTCTCCTTCAGTGCGGCGTTGGGAAGAGCGACGTATGTGATCCCCCATGGCAACAGAAGGCCTACCATCTCTCTGCTCTTGCCGTTCTGATCTAACTTGTTTCTGTAGGTTTGCGAATGCCTGAACTGCTTGCCCGACGCCTTGTCCAAGTATGTTCAGGGTTGGTGCTCCTCTAACGAAGGCGAAGGGGTTGCGCCTACCCTCGAGTTGGCCGACGATAACTTTGTCGCCAACGCGGACGACAACATCAAGGCTTTCCTGGTAAGGGTGATCCTGATTTCTATTGTGCACTCAAAGGCTAATTTGGCTGCGTAGGGCCTCCTGAGTCCCGCCGAGCTTCAAGCCCTCAAGGAGAAGGCAGCGGCCGTGAACACGCCACCCCCGCAAGCAACTGGCGGCGGCCTGACTTCCCCCAACCCCGATGGCAATGGACAGGGCCAGCTTGGCTGCTTCCTTGGGGCTTCCTGTGGTGGTTGCTGCTGTGTTGGTCTCTGTGTCGGCGACAGCACCTGCGTTGGAGGTTGCTTCTAAACGACCTATGACCGATGTCAGCCCTGCGATCTCTAGCTTTACTAGACGGAGGATTTCAGAAGCGAGCTTTGGCTCTTGGGGGACTTGGTTTCAGTTCAACACTCAATCAAGTAGGATCTTGGATGTAGTTAGAGCAATTGAGGCACATGCACAATACGGGATCAGAAACTATGCGGCTGCCTAGGCCGGAGCCTCAGCAGTTTAGTCCATAGCAACCAATGCTCATTCTGGAACCCTAGATCGTTTCCGAGTATCGGTGTTGAGTGACTGGTCAGGATGAGTATTAGGGATTCCTACGATTGCGTCAATGCCGTTGTCTTCACCCACCGCAGAGTACCAGGTGTGGATTGGACTGGGTTCAGAACCTCGTTCCAACTGACAGTCACCGTTCCGCGAGACCTCGCCACAATTATGAGTCAACGTGAGAAGGAGCTGCAACACTTCCTACGACTTCATGACGGCCCGACTGACAACCCTAAGACGATCGAGACCTGTCGCCCGCCTTCTTCCCTACCTGGGGGTATTTCTGCCCGTCCTTCTCCTAAGAGTAAAGACAAGGGGTGAGTGCACCTATCACGAGGTCAAGCGCATAGTAGTTTCACTATATCCCTACTAGGTCAGCTACCCGTCTAACGTGGCCGCGCAGGGGATTTAGATCCTGGTCACCAAGGGCCACCGAGAGTGCTCACACCTATAAATAGGCCTAGTCACGTAGGTAGACTCTCATACGTAAAGCCGCGGCCGGGGTTTTCGCGAATAGACATCGCTCCCTCACACGATTGACTAACCCCCTACTGGCCAGGACTTAGAAACCCCTCTTTTCTCAACGACCTCTTAATCAATTGAAAAGGTTTCAATTAATTAGTCCTGGCCAGCCAATGACATGCAGAAGCATTTAGTTGTCGGATCGCGCAGCTTGGTGGTGATAGACGAAGTCGTGGTTGTGATGGAGGTGTTTTTGGGCTGATTGTCCTCTGCGCATACCCACCCAGCCACGCATCTGCACACCCGCACAGTAATACTATGTAAGACTTCCTGCACCCATGTATTCCTATCGCCGGGAGCGGCGATTAGTCCTGTAATAGCATATACGGAAATCATAGCTAGACTGAAACACAACAGGGCTCGTGATGACACTTCATCACAATGAATCCAGCCACTTACGTGCCTGATCGTTCGAGATGCTCAGCCCCGTGCCACCCGACTTTTGCTGTTGTGAAGTCGAGGTGCTTATTGGCTCTTGACTGGTCGATCCCGTTGCTGGCGTATAGGCCTCCCGCCGCACTTCTTCCGGCTCATCAATGTCCATCTGGTCAGCGCTCGACTCGTCAGAGCTGCTTTCGCCGCTGCTCGATGACGCTTCGGCCCCGTACCCACCAGAAATGTTAAGCCCATAGTGTCGAAAAGATCGCAGCGCTTCCTTCTCCATCAGAACTCTGCCAAGCGGTGTTTTCATGACCTCCATCATCTCGTCCACTCGTTTCTTTACATCATCCATTGGAGCACTGAATTCCCACGTGTCACAGTCTGCGGATCGTATGAACCGGGCTGTGTGACCTTGTGATCCGCCAGAACTCTTGTCAGTGCTTTTCTGGGCTTTCTCATCTTCCTTAGGTTCGTTGTCACCATTTTCGAACTGTGTCGGACTCGAAGCCTGCGTCTCCCTCGGCTGGATATCAGGTTCCACAGAGAGCCTGGACATGCCGGCCCTGCGATAAGCTTTCGGCAGCTTGAATTGGGGCATGTTTCCGACCCATTCGCCCCTCTGATAAGCCTCTTGAATGAACTGAAAGCCTAGGTGTGTAGGGGTGTATCCAAACCAGTTTCGTGCCGACGCATCCATCTGCCTTACTGCCTCCAGAGACACGACTGGCAACAGAGTTGCGTCGCCCATGGGAGACTCGGTCCTGCCGAGAACTGGGTCGCTGACCGATATGCAGCCTGTTTTTATGTTCGGGATGTTTTCCACTTCTTTGATCATTTGCGCTTTCCAAACTTCGAAATCGCGTCGCGTTTCCATCAGTGGTTGCTCACTGCAGGCCGCGACTTCAGCATCAAAGTCAACCGGGATTTGAGAAGAGAAAGAACCAAAGTTGGCCAATGCCCTTTTCATATCCTTGATCTCAATAGGCCCGTCGCCCTTCCTGTCCCGAAACACCTGCCGAAGTTTGGCCCCCTGTCCCGTGTCCATGCCGAGAGTTCTGTGGCGTATGCTTTCGGAATAACAAGCGCTCACGTACGCTGCTAGCTGTTTTTCAGGCGAAGAATCGGTGTTGGGGCGGGGAAAACTTTCGAGTATTTCCGTCCATTGTCCGGATACGTCAGACTTAGGGTCTGCTGGTTCGAAGTCCTGCCCTTGTAAATAGGCACACCATTTGTCAGATAGTTTGCCTTCGAGATAGGGCTGGCAAAGAATCCATCTGCTCCATCTCTTAACGACCTCCCGACTCTCGGAGTGGGAAATCTCGAACCACTCTTTGTGTTCCTGGCCGCATTGACCGCATGCCAGGATCTTTCGTTTGGCCACGAGTTCGGCGTGGATCAGGGCCTCAACACGCCTTGCGTGAGGCAGCAATGGCGTATGGGCCACCACCTCCGTTGTCGAAAGGCAGCTGGCCAGTTCATGTGCACGGTGTTCTGGATGGTATTTTGAAAACCCGATCTTCAACACCGGCAGTGTACTCAGGTCCTGCGACCGGAGAATGTAGATGTAACCAAGACCTTGTCCCTGGACTGCGCTGAGAGGCAGCGGGCTCAGCATCTTGGTTCTGACTTCCTTACTGATAGACTTTCCGTCCAGGTCGCTCGTCCTGAATGGAAGGAGAGGGGACTTGATGGCTGGTCGTCTTGCGTTCTGCCCAGAAACGTGCTCTGCTTGGCAGATCGCGGCTAATGCGGTCAATGTTGTTCGCATGCGTTTTCTGAAGTGTTCAGAGACAGTCGACTTTTGCGAGCCGGAGCAAACATCCTTTGCTTTCTGGATATTTGCTGCTGATCGAAGAACGAATCGCAAGATGGTGGTGTCGTGAGGGATTTCTGGCAGAAGGGAATGGCGTGAGGAGTTGGGATCAAGACGATCCGAGCCAATCCAGAGTTGATCAAGACGAGAGCAGCTACACTTCGGCTCCACGGTGATGCCCTCGGACAAGCGTGTCTTGAATGTTGCTGTGAACGTTGTTCTGGTGTGGTGGATTCTGATGGTAAGAACGCTAGGGAAAACGTTGAACTCCAATTGCTGTGATATTGTTGAATTGTTCATTGTAGAGGTAGATTCTAGAAGTCACTGTGATGGGAGGGGAGTGGGCAGGAGTGAAGAACCGCCAAAGTTGCAGAGCTAGCTTGAAGAAAATAACACAGCGCAAGTCAACAGGTAAGGGTTCTCCAAACGCTCGGCGACGGCTCTGGCCTTTCATATATGGACGCTTCTCCTTGGCTGCCTCCTGCCTCCTTCATGGTTGCAGTAGAGTAGACCTAGTGCGTTTCAACCCCTGTTTGTTGGTTCTAAGAATGCTGCGCCACGAGTGCTGGACTACACAGATGACTTCTCGGTCTCTACCCTCTACTATCGGGTACCTGTGGACTGGGCTTTCAACGCCAACCCGGCCTAGCCGTGGTGCTCGTAGAACCAACGTCAACACCCCCAGGGGGGGGGGGGGCGTCTCCACGATGCTAACCTGCCATGATTGGTCGAGTCCAGAATTCCTTGCTGTTGGCGCTAGATGTAGATACTAAGGCGCAATCCCCCCATCTGCGTGCAGGATGGCGGTCCCGAGACCTGGTCAAGTGGTTATTTACACTTAAAGAACGGATCGTCTGCACTCCGTGAATGGGAGTGTCGGGAAGCCCCAAAAAGGGGGGGGGGTAGGGGGCAGATGGGAGGCCTGACAGTAACCCTAACTCTGGAAGGGTTCAACTTCTTTTGCAATAACTAATTGGTTATCCCACCGAACACGCCCCTCCCTGACCGTGACAAGTACTCCTCGAAGTGGGTCTGACCGTGCCGTCGGGGATCCGTTGGGTACATAGCCGGCAGTGAGGGAAGTAGTGATAGTTCTGCTGGCGGTGATGGACTCAAACGTAGGCTCTTGCTCTTCGAGCCATGAAAGGTTGTCGCCTCCCCTCATCATCATCAAAAGGCAGAACATCTGACCGCAAATCGAATGAAATATTGACAGGACTTGGGCGGGTTGTTCGGGTCGACTAAGTCGGCCTCAAATTCCGCACCGCCCGTGATCTGCTGCCGCCGCTGAATCAGCTCCCCCGATGTTCAGATGTGATCCTTCCGAGCCAAGCTTCCTTCCTGACCAATAAAATGGAACGTTCTGGTTCATCATCTTCTAATCACCCCGAGTTTAGTCCTTGGTCCATGAGCCTAGTCAATCCGTCGTCTGGGTATGAACGTTCCTATATCTGCCCTTGAATGCCTGCCGCGGGCCTGGAGACTCGAGCTAGACGACAGAATAAATGTCAAGCCTTGACCAATCTAATTCGTCACCGCAAAGAAACAACAACATATAGCCAAGTGCTCGCGCATTCCATTATGGTCGCTATTGATCCCAAAACCCCTGGGTCATCAACGCCCCTTGCCGGCCCGGCCCAGGCCGGGTAGTCCAACGAGGACGAGGCGACAGCAACATGTCTCTGCGGTGCGGTACAGCTCGCCTTTGTAAGTTACAGCAATGCCAAACGTTTTCTTCACGTACCTCCAGGATAAGCAACGAGAAGAGCGTAAAGGTGCCCGGACAGACGCTGACCCGCGTGGTTGCAGCCAGTCAAGGGTCCGGCGATCCAAGCTCGCTTCGTCTGTCACTGCGCCGACTGCCACAAACTCAGCGCCTCCATGTTCAGCTCCGCGTTCATCGTTGCCGAGGAACAGCTCAGGTTCATCCGTGGAAAAGACAACCTCACGTCCTTCAACCACAGTCGGACGGTAGCGACCGGCAATACCATGACGAACGGCTTCTGCAGCACCTGCGGCGTCCTGATGTACCGCTCCAGTTCCGGCTTTCCGGGGGCAATCGCCATGCGCCTCGGCCCCGTAGACGACTTGCGTCTCGCGGAAACAAGTCTCAAGCCAGACATGGAGTTATTTGTCGGGAAGAAAGCGGCTTGGCTGCCGTCATTTGAAGGTTTGAGACATTTCGAGGGAGGTTTCAAACCAGGAGATGCTTAAATCTCAATGCTTTGACTTCGTGGGCGGCAGGTCTTTAGTCCTGGGAGTGTTCAGGACTGGAGTTTTTACCGACCAACATGCGTCTTGATAAGCCGGCTGTGCTTTGGCAAGAGAAAAACAATCGAGAATCAGGAGCAGCCTCTTAGAGCTCTTAGCATGATGTCACTGGGATGAAGAGCAAAATTACGTCTTTTGCCGAGGACACCCTTAGCGTTGTGCCTGTGAACGACTCGTCTGCTGTTATCGCTCTCTTCTGGCGCGAGGTGGTTGTGCCGCAAGATGAGATGATTGCTGTTGATCTCAACTGAGGCCACGCAGCCCAGGCCCTCGTGCTAGACATGTTCTGCATGATCGCTTTCCGTGAGCATGTCCAACGTGTTGACAACCTGGTCGTAATAATGCTCACTTTGAAAACCTAAGAGAATCTTGCATCATGATGGATGAAGGATGGTGACAACCGGCGCACAAGGTAGCACGGCGTCACTTGTGTGAGTTTGAAGCGGCGCGAGGGATAACTTCTCAGTGCTAGGCACAGTGCAGTTGCGAACAATCATAGGGACCTCTGATTGAATTAGAGAAAACTTAGAGAAATCGATCAAGTGATATCCATCAGGAGGCGAAGTAGGTGTGGAAGAGCAATGTGCATACGGTCCGGCTGGCGTAACAGTGCCTTGCTTCACCATTCGACGGTAGTCGGGCATGGCGTAACACAAACGTCACACAGCGTATCACCGACAATGACGAATGCAACTGGTCGTAATCTTGTAATCATTAGGCCCTCTCGACAGATGACCAAAGCATACAGCAAGGCTCGCTGACGATGACTCCTCAGGTTGCCCTCGGGCTAAAGCGCAGCCAGAAAGAAAGGCACCATGCCTCGCTCATCTCATCTATGGCGCCAAATCCCCGATAAAATGCCAGGAAAAGCGCCCCGGGCGCCAAATAGCGCTGAATCCCTAACGCCGGTCGCCTTCCGGCGTATGTGTGTGTTGCTGATGTTCGTGTGTGTTTGTCCAGGTGTCCTGGCCGTTGCGCGAGGCATTGCTCGTTGGCCGTCTCGTCTGGCGATGCGCTTTCGGAGACTGCCGTCTCATCGTATCCTTCGTCCAATAGGCTTTTTGTCCATTTCCAACTCGGACCTCCGTCTGGAGTGCTCCTCCAGTCAGAGGTCATCGCGCCTCCTGCGCAGAGGCAACACCACCCGACATCTCCACGGCCGGGCCAATGCCTCCAGACGACCGTTCCTCTCTCGCCCCGTCACCACCGCCGGCCGGCGCACTCTCGCGCCGCCCCTGGCGTCACGCCCCCCAGCGGACGGCCCTCCGCCGCCGCCTCGCCTCGGGGTTCCGCCTGCTCTCCCGACAGGCGTCGACGCAGTGCATGAGCATGTAGAGAAAGTGCAGGATGGCGGCGGCGAGCTGCAGCCAGGTGTACCAGGGGGCCCACATGGCCTTGTCGTCGCGGAAGGGGTCGTCGCGCGAGTAGGCCTTGCCCTGCTGGGGCTTCCAGCCGCGGCGGATCATGACGTAGAAGAACGAGACCATGCCGAGGACGCAGAGGAGGAGGTCGAAGAGGGCGAGGAAGGCGGTGCGCAGACGGGGGATCTGGTGGGTCGCGTTGGCCAGGGTGACGAGCTCGATCATTGAGTAGAGGATGCCGAAGATGACCTGGGGAGGGGGCTGTCAGTGCGAAGTTCGGCCACGCAGAGGGGTTGGATTCGGGGAGAGGGCCGAGAGGGGGATACGCACAGCTACATAGCCGATGGGGAAGGAGTCGCCGTAGCGCGAGAGCGTGATGAGCGCGGCGAGAGCGCAGACCTCAATGACGACGATGAGGAGACGGCAGCAGAACTGGAAGACGCCGTAGAGGGAGGGGACTCGCGAGCGGGCCATGGTGTCGGTTTGCCAGTGGGCCGAGCTGTGTATGGATGAACCAGGCAGAGAGGGAGAAAGAGAGAGACAGATAGGGACACTATCGTGGCATTCGACGGGTTATCGAGGCGAATGGCGACGATACTGGGGGCAGTCGAGGATGCTGATATGGGGGCCGAGGAGGAGATGACGGCGCTGGCTGGGCCTTCCCGCGCGGGCGGTGGTGCTACCGAGTCGCCTGGCGTTGGCGAGGCATCCGTGGGTGGTCCTCTGTTCGGGGGGGGATCTGTTTGATGGATCGAGGGGGATGGGCGTTCGCTCGCTCGTTTGTCGGGAGGGCGTTCGTTCTTGTCGAATATGACCGGTCGTCGTCGTTTGTCGAGAGAAGAGAGGCACAGCAGGCGACGAGGCGAGGACGAAGCTGCATGTTTGCTCGGGTCGAGCCAACTGGGGTCCAGTGGCCGCCGATCGACTGTCGGCGTGGCTGGCATCGGCGACCAACCAGATGCGCCCATGACCAGCGGTGGACCTGGATTAGCCCGGGGGCGGGGTCATGCCATGAAGCCCCTAACGAATCGCCAGAAGCCCCTAGACTCCTCCCCCTGGAGCCCCTAGGGCCCCTAAAAGCGCCTAGAGAGGCACCTAGCGATACAGCCCCAATCGCCCCAGCCTGGGTTGACTGACGGCTTGGCGTTCTCCAGCCATGTGGTGAGGCATATCTTCCGCTTCCTTTCTCTGTCTCCCCATGTCATCCCCATCTCCCGAGAGGGAGAATCATCTTCAAACCCCTCGTCCATCATCGGACCCCGCCCGAACACGCAAATGACGGCGCACGACCGACAGCCCGCCAGACCGGGGAATGCGGGGAACGTCAGCGTCTCACCTCACCTGGCGCGGACGCCCTCGGACGGAGGCTTGATGCCATGACAGGACGACAAGACGGCCATGACTCGCAAGGATCTTTCCAGAAGTATTGGCGTCCAGGAACCTGCGATTGGGTTTCCGCGGCGGACTGGGTCTCGGGCCGGTGCGACCTCGTTTTCTTCTGGCTGAACCAACCGTTGAGCCACTCGGGCGGGATCGCTGCAAACGACAGCACTGTGTAAGACATCACTTCGATGGTCAAGTCAGGTCGAGCCAGGGACTTCAGATGTCGGGTCTTGCTCTCTTTCTGTCTGCTCCATGCTATGATACAACCGCCGCGCGGTCTAAGTGTACAAAATATACAACGTCTCTCCGGCGGCAGAATGCCATGCCTGCACCCCGCCGAATATATAAATGCTAGTAGTTTTCCCGCCCAAAAACGCCGCCTCTTCAGTATACAAACGCCGTCTTGTGCAACATGCAACATGCAACGTACACCGTCACTCCTCCCGTGATGAGATCACGAGAAGAAGTACTCGCTCTCCCGCAGCCGCCGCACGTCAAAGTCGCCCTTCTTCGGGATCGCAGGGAACGACAGCGGCAGCCAGATCTGGATCGTCCTCTGCACCTGCTGCTTCTTCTTGGTGTCCTCAGACGTGAACACGACGCTGTTGAAGTGCGACTTGTCCATCGCGTTGACCACCTTGGTCCAGCCCTCCGCCCCCGCATCCGCTGCCGGGACGCTCTCATCCGGAGAAGCCGACGCCTCGCGGTCCTCTCCGTCCTCTCCATCCTCCATGCCCTCGCCCGCGTACTCTGCTCGCGCCGCCGCGAGCACCTCCGCCTGGATCGCCTCGAGCGAGTTGGCCCCCTCGGGGATCTCGCCCAGGCCCAGCTGCTCCATGTCTTCTGGTTCCGCAAGCGCCTCGGAGGACGCCATCTCGTCAAAGATGCTCGCCGGCGTCACCATCTTGCGTCCCTCCTCCACTTTCTCCGGGTCATCGGACCGTAGGAGCTGCTGCCTCTCGTACTCGAGGAGCAGCTCCTCCTTGGTGCTGTGCCGGTTCGCCTTGCGCCACGCCGCGACCGCCTTCTCGACTGCCGTGCCGTAGTTGACCTTGGCGAGATAGATAGATCCCTTGTAGCGGGCCTCGAACTCGGCAGAAAGACGGCCAATGACATCCTCCTCGTGAATGCGGATGAAAGAATCGCGGAGGACGCGGTTCATCGAGTCAATATCGGCAGCGTGTGTCCAGAACGAGTCGTGCACGGCGGCGAACTGCAGGCCGAGCTCGGAGCACTCGAGCGCCGAGAGCAGCATGTGCGTGGCGTCCAGCGAGTGGATGAAGTTGGGCGGGAACGCCTGCAGCTGCTTCCTGCGGTTGACCGGGTCAGAACGCTCCGGCACCGTCAGCGACAGGTCCTGGAGGGACGTCTTGATGATGCGCGTGCCTGACTTGCGGTAGGGCTGCGCGACGGGCATCCGAAGGGGCGTCGTCCACACAATCGTCGCGCGGAACTGGGCGAGAAGGTCATCGGTCGACGATTCCCTCTTCTCGGTGATCTTAAACCTGTTGACGGGCGATGGCGCCAAAACGACGCCGTCAGATGCGATCCGCTCGAGCTGCTCGGCGGACAACGCCCTGCAGACACGGCCGCCGATCTCGCCGAGCCAGTACTGGATGTCGTGAGCACCCCTGAACATGGACGACAAGCCCTTGAAAATCAGAGTCGCAATGTACGAGGCTAGTATCATGGAGCTGATGCCGCTCTCCTTCGGCAGATCAGGATACAGAGAGTCGAGTTGCTTGAGCACCTGCTTCTTGGCGCCCTGGAACGTCACTCCGTACACGTTGGTCATGACTGTCTGCTTGACAACCTTCCTCGTGATCTTGCCGTTGACCGCCATGGCGAAGGGGTTCTTGGTCTCGAGATCCTTCGCGATGTATTCCTTGACGATGTTGGCGACGGCTGAGTAGACATCAGCGGGCTTGTCACCAGGCTCCAGGTTGACCTGCTTCGCGCCCCAGGTGTCACCACCCAGCGCAGCGTAATGCTGAAGGCCGTTGCAAGTTCCGTCCTGGTGCACAGGCAGGTGAGACACAAACTTGGTCGGCTCGGGCGACTCCAGGGCAGCCTTGAGCTCGAAGCAGGCCGCTAGGCACTGCCAGGGATCCTCAGCCTTGAGCCACCACCGGTTGCCATCCATGGGTTTGGAGGCCGAGTCGAAGATGTTGACTAGGTTGTCCATGGCGAATGACTCTCGCTCGCTCAAGCTGGCCTTGTCGTAACCAAAGACGTTGGCGAGATGGACCTTGAGCCACTTGAGACCCTTCTCGCCGAGTTCCTTGCCGTCGGAGAAGCGGAGCAGACCACGAACGTGATCAGCACCCATGTGGTTGAGGTAGGTCGGCAGGGGGTAGGCGCGGCCTCGGAAGTCGATGTTGTGGGGGAAGTAGAAGGTCTGGTTGCGGAAAGCGCGCGCAATCTCGAGCTGAAAGTTCATGAAGCAACGGACGGAGTGCAGACCACCTCGCTCGTTCTCAGCAGCCTTGACGGCACGGAGCCAAAGCCGTCGCTCCGCCGGATCCTCGGACGCGGCAGGCTCGGGGGGGACTTGAATATCAGGGTTCAGCGCAGGAAGGTTGGCCACAGCAGTGCCGCTGTTCCAAGCTGCGAGCATGACTTCGAGGATTGGCGTGTTGACACGCCAGGCGGTCTGGCCCAACACGTCCAGGCCCTTGAAGATCTGGTCCATGTCGCCGCGAGCAATCGCCGCCTCAGTGTAGATCCTCTGATCCTTGTCTCCGTGCTTGACTCGGACGAGGTTGCTTGTGCTCTCGAGGAAACCGCCCTTGTCGAACTTGGACCAGGGCTCAGGCTTGACGACCATGGGGAGATGCTTCGCCAGGAAGTCGCCTTGTGGCTCACGCTTCATGATGCTGACAAGTTCCTTGTTCAGCAGGACCATGCCGATCTTCTTACCACGGCGGAGTTGGGTGGCGTGAGAGAAAGCTGGTTGATATTGGCTGATGAGAGTCTTGGTCTCCGGGTGCTCCTTGACCACCTTGATCTTGGCAGTGTCGATGAGAGCCGAGAGAAGAGCGGCGGCGACCTTGGCCTTGACAGCCACCGGCCATGGTGTGTCGGCCCTCGGCTCGGTGTCCTTGGCCAGCGGCTTCACCTCGCCTTCCGCGCCCAGCTCTGCGCGAGCAGCCTCCAGCTTTGTCGACTTGCTGGCCACCTGCACAATTCTCCGCCGCTTCGACTTCGTCTTCGTCTTCGGGCTCTTGGCGATCATCTGCGCGCGGATGTCCTCCTCGGCCAGCTTGGCGAGGCTGCTGAGGGCTGCAGAGAGGGGCATGCCCTTGTCGACGCCCAGGATGGCCGTGGAGCTCAGGGTGCCGAGAATCGTGACCGCGGCCAATCGGCTGGGGGTGGACAGTCGCAGGAAAGGGCCGTAGGTGCATCGGTCGTAGTCCTCAGGAGTCTTCCTCGGCGTAGCCTCAGCGAGTTCGACTTTGCGCATCTCATCGGTGAGCCGAGCTTCCAGAGCCAGCTGCCAGTCGTAGAGGCGAGAGTTGAGGGAGGCGGCAGATACGGAACTGTTGAGGCCCATCTTCTTGAGCGACTCATTCTCCTCGCGCCATCGCTCGACGGCGGCGTCGATGCAGTCACGTTCCAGCCGGGCCTGAATCTCGCGTTGTTGCTCGTAGGAGAGGGTCGAAATGTCGCAGTCTTGGGGCATCTTGTCGAAAAGAGTGAGGGTCTGCTTGAGGGTCTTGAGTCCGAAACCCTTCTGGGGAGTGGCAAGGACTTCGGGAAGATCGCCGAGCATTTGAGATGGTGCGCGCGTGTCGGTGGGGGCGTTTGCCTCAACCTCTTCGGCGGCAACTGAAGGCTCCTCGGGAGCGAGGTTGTAGGTCGGGCAGATCTCGGTGATGACGGCGAGATCCTGATCGTTCAGGATGTCGGCCATGGAGAGAACCCGTAGGCCAGCCTCGCCCGGCGCCATGCTCATGTAGCGCAGGACGAGACGATCGAGCCTGTCGGGTTTGTGCTCGGAAAGCAGAGAGGCCTTGAGCATGCAAGCCACAGTCTCGGCGGTTTGGGGCAGGCCCTTGCCACGGACAAACAGCTCGTACCACTTGTGCAGGTCTCCGGCCTGTTTCCTGTCGGGGTACGTGCGCATCTGTTCGAGAGAAGCCCGCAGGAACTGGTTACCCAGCACCATAAGCTCCTGGCTCGGCACACCCTCGATGGCACTGAGGCGCTTGAGAACGAGACCGGCGCGCTCGAGGTTATCGACACGAAGGCAGGCGTCGAAGATGGCGATGATCTCTTCGACATCACCAGGGATGCCTGTCAGGCTTGTTCGTGCTCGAGGAATGGGTGGGGTGGCCTCCTGGACCCTCAGGGGCGAGGAGGGGTCGAAGGCGCGGAGGTCGTGGTATCTCGGGCGGGTGGCCATCGGAGGGTAGGTGGGTATCGCCGAGGCCTTCATTCTGCCGAAAGAAGATGAATCTGCAAGGGGGACATCGTCCATTGCCGTGGCGAGACTGCGTCCATGGGAAAATCCTGCGGCGGCGCCGAAGCTCCTCCTCCTCGTGAAGACTCGCAGTTCCGACTTGGTGACGAGGCTTCTCCTACCAGAGCATGGCAGATCTGTGCGGGCGAGGGAGCATCTTGATAGAGGTTGAGAGGGCCGTAGGGTGGCGGCGTGGTGGAGGGAGAGGTTTCTTCGGCCTGATCGCATGAGCATCTTGACGGCTCGTTCGGGGGACGCGACAGGGTGGTGGAATTCGAAAGGACTGGCAGCTCGAAGAGCTCGTGGGATGTCGGAACTCAGGAGTCAAACAAATACATGGGAGTGGAAAAGGAAAATTATTAAAGATCTAATGTTGTTGGACGGGGAGGGAATGTGGACGTCTATTGCGTTGGGACGTGTCGCATGAAGGACGATGCTGGACAGAGCAAAGCTGGACAAGCAGAGACAGAGGCAGAGGCAATCGTCTCAGGCTCTGGTCGATAAGGAGTCGACTTGAGCTCCCCGAAATTTTTGCCCTTGGCCGCCGGGGTCCAATGGCCCACCTCTGAACGTGACTGGCCAATTGGGGCTGTCAAGCTGAAGGGTCACGTGCTCTCGTGCTTGCCACTGCCCCTTCTCGATACTGCCTTCCTCGCACAAGGGCAGATTGACGCGAAGACGCGGAAAGTGGGGCCCGGCCCGGTGCATTGGTTCACTTTACTCTAGACCCACCTACCTACCTTACTAAGGACAATGGGCTACAGTTTGGCAGGAGTCTCCTGCCTTACGCTCATTTTTCGAGGTGCCAGCCAAAGTGAAGCCAGACCCATCCACGATCTACTGTGCCGACATACTCAACTGCCACGACTGCCGAGAACCCTTCCTATTGCAGTCACGATGGCCTCACGACCAGTTATGGCTGCTCTCGGCTGCTTTCAGTGCAGGACAGCCGTTCTCAGAGCTGTGGCCACGGCATCCCGGCCAGCTCTTCGATCACAAACTGCTGCGCCCAGGACGATGCGCAGCGCTGCGTCGGCAACTCGATCCTTGTCGACCACCTGCACTGGTGGGATTCTCCAAGAAAAGGATACCGACTTTGAGCTTCGGGAACAGTCTCCCGCCGCGACAGAGGTGCCGAAGGTGGAGGAAGAAGCCGCTGAGGCGCAAGAGACTGGAATAACCGACAACGTCGATGCCGCCTCTGGCGATGCCGCCGCCGGCGACGCCTCCGAAACACCGTGGTACCTTCAGGTCGATGCGCCCGTCCACGCACCTGCACAGCACGCTCCCACCCTCCCCAGCATCCCCGAGGGAGCCCCGCCGATCCTAGAGCCCATGATGAAGTTTGTGTACGAGGAGATGGGCCTCGACGACCTGGAGCTCCTCGACCTCCGCGAGATGGACCCCCCGCCGGCACTGGGACCCAATCTCCTGATGCTTTTCGGAACCGCTCGAGGCGAGCGGCACTTGCACGTCTCGTCCAGTCGGCTGGTCAAGTGGTTGCGCAACAAGTACAAGATCGACGCCAGCGCCGCTGGTCTCATCGGCCCGGGCGAGCTCAAGACCAAGCTGCGCAGGCTGCGGAAGAAGGCGAAGCTCATGGGCACCAGTGCTGTGGTGCAGGGCGGTGATGACGGCATCACCACCGGCTGGATCTGTGTCAACCTCGGCACCCAGGGCTCGGATACCAAGGAGTCGGCCAGCTTCGACAGCACCGGCAAGATGTCTGGATTTGGCGCCCCTGCCACCGGCACAACGCTCGTCGTCCAGGTCATGACCGAGTCTCGCCGGACCGAGCTCAACCTGGAGCACCTCTGGATGGGACAGCTGAGGAGGGCGACGGAGGCAAACAACGTCATTGAGGTGGAGGCGGAGGAGAAGGCCTTTTACGCCAAGTTCGGTGCGAAGCCCCCAAAGACGAGAACGAGAGTCACGAACCCGACCTTCGCCCAAAAAAGGGGCTTCGCCACGTCAGCGAGGCGGCCTGCGACACCTCCTGTCGCCCAAGGCCTCGGACCAGACGTCGATGCCATACTCCAGGATACGCGCCTCAAGATTGGCGACATTCGGGAGGGCGGCGCCCCTGTGACGGCCGAGGATGGACTCAAGCTGCTGGGCTCCATATTCAGGTCGGTCCCCGCTGAAGAGGACATTTCGGCCGACCAAGCCGCCCTTGCAGTGTCGCTTCTCGAAACCATGTTCGGGCGCGGCCTGCCGATCCTGAACCACGACGTCCTAGTCACCATGATCGAGTCAATTGTCAAGTCGGGCGCCCAGGGCGAGCGCATCCGCCAGATCCAGACGAACGTGGAATATCTCCTGACCCACGCCGTCACGAGCTGTCCCGACGAGGTTCACCTCCTCCGCCTGCTCGAGGCCTACCACCGCCAGCAAAACCTCGAACGCTTCTGGCAGACCTGGCGGACGCCGCCACGGCACAGCGCTCCCCGCGGGCCGCTCCTCTACCGGTACATGTTTGAGCGCGCGGCCATGCTGAAGCGCAAGGACTGGTGCATCGAGGTGCTGCGGCACTGCGCGCCGGAGATGATACTGGAGACACCGCCCGTGCTGCCGGTGGGCGAGGTGTGGAAGGCGCTGCGGGCGTGCATCCTTGTCGTGGACCCTGGCGCCGAGACGCTGGCCGAGGCGCCTCCCGTGGCGCGCGAGACGACGGCCAGCAAGGAGGAGTGGATCGTCAAGCGGAAGGCGAACGCCGAGTTTGTCAAGATGTACCGAGACTTTGACACGATGCGGCAGCGTATCGAGAAGACGGGGCGACTCTGAGCGTGTTGTGTTGTGTAAGACTGTGTACGACCACCACCTGTATCAAATGTAGAAACACCACACAAGAATATAGAGGGACTATCATCAAAACACTTGTCTCTGGACGGGTTTTCTCCCGAGCTATTTACCTACCTAATCTACTCATCCTGCACATCTCTCATCTTTGGTCTAAAGGGAAACGCATTATAGGGCAATGTACACTCAGTGCACCGCTCAACATATGGGGGGTAAAATGTAAAAGGGTTCGGGGCCCGGCGGCCCCTACGTCCCTGTCGTGATTCGAACCTGCGTCAGGTTGGTGTCGAGAGTTCCGGATTTGGTCGTGTGTTGTCGTTCTTCCAGTCGTTGCCCCGAAACCCCCAGCCGTAACCGTTTGACCAGAACGCCTACCGAGCGCCGCCTTCGGTTTCGACAACTGGGCCCATGCGACGGGGGGTTATAAACCTTTGGACGAAGCGCGGTGCGGAAGGACCAGCTGTCGCCACAGAAACAGGCCAAAGTCACCAGACAGATACCAGGCTTCAGAGGCATCACAACGATGGACGCCCACGCTGTGATTCATTACAGCTTGGGGCTCTGCTTCAGCGCTTCTCTCAGCATGGGACCAACCCTCTTACGGCTGTGCGCCACGTTGCGCTGCCTCCACGCACGCCTCCACTGGCCGTTGGAGAGAACGTCCAACTTGCCGTCGTTGTACGTCTCCAAGCCAAGCTCCTGCTCGTTGGCATTGACAAACGCTTCAACGGCCTTGGCGGCGCCGTCATTGAAAGCCCATACGAGCAGCTCCCTCTGGAACTCGCCCTCCGGATGCAACACCGTCATGACCACGCAGACATCGAGGCCTCGCTCCTCCACCCACTTCTCCAACGCCGCGAACATGGCTTGCTGATCGCCTCCCGCCGACTTCTCCACGAGGTAGCCCAGGCCCTGAGGCACGGCCGACACGCCCAGCACCCTACCGCCCTCCTCCCACTGCTTGTAGTCTTTCCGCCATATGTCTCTCAGTCCCATCCCCGACAAGTCTTCCTTCACCTTGGTCAGCTCGCCCAGATACGCCTCCCGCGCGTAACCGTCGCCCACGGCCCGTTCCAGAAACTCCACAGCCCCTACGTCCTTCTCCGTTGTCTTGTCCGCCGCCTTCAGCCCCGCCGTATCAATCAGCACGGCCGCGAGCCCCAGCCACGCGGCGCCCGCGTCCCCCTCCCCGCTCGCCTCTCTCAAGGCCTCCTCCCACGCGGGCCTGCACCACTCGACCACGAGGCTCGCGCAGCTCCCGCATCGCTCGACAACGCGCGGCTCCTCGCCGGTGTCGGCGGGCACGCCGCCCTCGTCGGCGTGGTGGTCCACGCAGCCGACGACGCGGGAGCCAAACCCGCGCGCGGCCAGCGTCCCCGTCAGAGCGTTGTGGTCAACGAGGACCCACCTCGTGGCGTCGGGGGACACGTCGGGGAGATCATCGAGGGTGAGCAGGTCGGCGGGGCGGAGGCGGGCGCGGGCGAGGGCGGCGGTGAGCTCAGGACGGAGGGCGAGATCAGCTCGGGGGAGGTTGGAGAGGGGGATGTGCAGGGTGGGATGAGGCGGCGTGGTGCTGCGGAGGTAGGCGTAGAGGACGGCGGAGCAGACGGAGTCTAAGTCTGCGGATTCGTTACCGACGACGAGGGTCAAGGGGTTGGGGCGATGGGCTGGAGGCGCGGTGAGGGCGGCGCGAGCCTGGGCGAGAAAGGCGGGGAGGGAGAGGCGGGGCATCGTGGTGGTTGCCGTGACGCTGCCAGGGCGCGAGGCTGTAAATTTTGGTAAATTAATCTGCCTGTTGATGAAAGAGGTGTGTGTCTGGCTGATGAAGGGGTACGGCCAAGACGAGATGTGATTATGGTGATCAATTGGCGTGGTGTTGACGTTGAGAGAGGTGAGCAGCATGTATTGAATCCACCTCGTCGTCTTGGTGGGGGCTTATCGGGAGAGCTTTATCTTATCTCGTTTGCCTCTGACGCAGCGAAGCCGTTATCGGCGTGGTCCCTGAATCGCGGGGTCTTCCCCCGGCATGACCAGCCCCCCCCACCATCTGTTGGCGCCCTTTGGACTTGGGCCTTTGACACGATTACCCATCGTCGGCCTCTCCGATTTACGTACACACGTCCTCGGCCTGACTCGGCATCTTCTGGAGTTGCCTTGCCTGATATACTCGTCTGTTGCTGGTGCGACATTCCTTTCTTTCGATTCTCATCGACACCTCGCCACCTAGCAACTCTATCAGCCTCTCAGACAACCAAACCACCATGGGCTCTTCTCCCACCCCGCTTCGTCTCGCCATCCTCGAGGCCGACACGCCGCAGCCCGAGACCCTCGCGGCCTACAAGGGCTACGGCGGCGTCTTCACGGCCCTCCTCCGCACCGCCGCCCTGACGCTGCCGTCGCCGGCGCCTCTCGACTCGCTCGTCACCATCACGACCCACGACGTCGTCAACGACCCCTCCTCGTATCCCGACCCCTCGACCATCGACGCCATACTCATCACCGGCAGCAAGCACACCGCCTATCACGACGATCCCTGGATCACCGCCCTCGTCGACTACACGGCCGCCTGCCTCGCCACCGGCCGCGTCCGCGCCATCGGCGTCTGCTTCGGCCACCAGATCATCGCCCGCGCCCTCGGCGGTACCGTCCGACTGTCGCCCAAGGGCTGGGAGGTCGCCGTCACCGACGTCGCCCTGACGCCCGCCGGCCGTGACCTGTTCGGCATCGACACGCTGCGCATCCACCAGATGCACCGCGACGAGGTCGTCGACGTGCCGTCCGAGGCCCAGAGCCTGGCCCGCACCGACCTGTGTCCCGTCCAGGGCTACTACGCCAAGGGCAAGTACGTCGCCGTCCAGGGGCACCCCGAATTCACGGGGCCCATCGTCAGCGAGATCTTGAGGAACCGGCACAAGCAGGGTGTGTTCGGAGACGACATGTACACGGAGGCGATCGAGCGGGCCGACATTGAGCACGACGGCGTTGCTGTGGCGAGGGGGTTCCTGAGGTTCTTGCAGGAGTGAGAAGATTTGTTTGTTCATACATCATTGGATTTGGTGAGAGAGAAGTTATGTTCATACATCATTCGATCTGGCGAGACGGCATGGCGACAGTGGGTGGCGCAGGTAGATCAGAGGGCATGACGATAGTGGCACGGCGTTGGATGGCATTGCATGACAATAGATTAAGACATTTCACCAACTTGCTCTAACATATCTACCGACATGCCTCGACCTCATGAGTGGCACAGCTTCTCTAGCCGCTCGCGCATGTCTTTCTACCCAAACCATCTAACCAGATGCCCGCCCAAGCCGAGCCGAACCGAACCGACCCAACCTGCCCAACCATACCGTACCGTGCCATGCGCCGGATGCCATGCTGGACTTTCTGGGGTATCATAAAAAAGCAGCCCCGATGCCTCCTCCACTGACATAAAAAATCAAGAAGTTGCCTGGGCCGGAGTCCTGGTGGTAGCCATGGACATGCCCCTGACTGCACCCCTTTCCGGCCCCCTTTTCATGAGCCTCGTGCTGGGCTCCTTTATCTGCCCTTTTTTTGAGCCCTTGTAGAGCCCTTGTCGAGAAGTTTTCGAGTAACGTCGAGCATTGTCCAGAAATCACCTCCGCCCCCTCATCTCATACACCTCGTCCCTCGCCTCCTCCCTCTCCCTGTCTCCCATCTCTCCCTCCTCTCCGACCCGATCCAGCCACTCCCACCACTCCCTCTCCGTCCTCGGCGCACCCCGTCGCGCCCTCCACTCCACGTTCTCCATCTCCCTCCTGGCCCTCGCGTTCCTCCCGTCAAACAGCATCTCCTCCCTCGTCCGCCCGGGCCCTTCCCCCTCGCTGGCTCCCCACCACGCCCACCCCCTCCGGCCCTTCCCCTTCTGCTGCAGCCGCTGCTGCCGCCGCTGCTGTTGCTGCTTCTTCCCCGAGTGCCGCCACGGCTTCTCCCGGCACGCGAAGAGCACCGCGTCCGCCGCCCCCTGCATGCACAGGCTGATGAGGCTCATGAGCACGAGCCCGAACGGCCCCGAGCTCGCCGGCTCGTTCCACCGGATGACGTGGTGGATGAACGGCACCACCCACACCAGCATGTAGACGAGCGGGTAGACGAAGAGCAGGCGCAGCTGGCGCCGGATCTTGAGCCGCGCCTTGGCCATGCCCGAGGGATCGCCGCCGCCGGGCGCCGAGGCCGAGGTCGAGATGGCGGCCGCGCGCGGGAGGAACACGGACGAGGAGGCGCCCGTCGAGGAGGACGCCGTGTTGGGGTGCCGAGGGGAGAGGGGGAAGTGCGGACGCTGCCAGAAGGCCCCGGGCGCTGCCGCGTGCTGCTGGGAGGCGCGACGGCGGCTGGGCGCCAGGATGGGCGAGGCCAAGGGGTTCGTGTTGGAGGAGGATGAGACGGGGAGGGAGTGTCGGCGCGTCGAGGGATCGGAGGCCCGGACCGGCGGCGGCGAGGTGATGGCCTGGTAGGAGACCGAGTTGTCCGCGTGGGGAAAGTGGACGGCGTGGACGTCGGCGTGCTGATGGATGTAGTTTTGTTCCTGGTGCTGCGGTTTTTGCTGTTGTTGTTGTTGTTGTTGTTGCTGCTGCTGCTGCTGCTGCTGCTGATGGTTGTGTGGCTCAACGGCTTCGCTTTCACGGCGCTCGCCGTCGGCCGCGTGCGTGTCGGCCGCGAACATGGGCCACTTCCAGCGGATGCCGTGGCTTGTGTGATGCGAGTCGACTCGAGCTCGCCCGGCGAAGGGGTGGTAGGTCGGCTCGTCGAAAGAACCCTCACTCGAGACGGACCCGTGCCGCTGCCGTTCTTCCTCCGAGAACGAGTGGTGCGAATCGGAAGTCGACGGGATCAGCCCGTGATAGGCGATGGGCGGCGTGGGCGGGACGGATCCGTTGCGGGTGTCTTGCTGGTTGCTCTGATTGCTTGGGTTGCTCGGGTCGCTCGTTGTCTGATCGCTGCTGACGGGGGGTGCGTTACTGTGCCGCCGCATCTTGCTCTCCTCGCCGAAACGGTGCATGAGCACAGACACGTAAATGTACGTGCAAAAGTACGAGACGAAGATGATAGCCAGGATGATGTATCGCGGTATCCAGCTCAAGGCGAGCCGCGCCCAGAGAGGCTCGATCGGTAGGTAGCAGTACTGCCCGTTGTTAACGTAGGCTGGCGTGTTGAGAAAGGCCAGGGACGCCAGGATCAGGGGTAGCGTGAAGAAGACGGCGTAGGCGGAGCGGCGGTACGGGTACAGCCCGCTCTGACCGCTGAGCTGGCGCGGCTTGAAGATGTACAGGGCTGTGTGGATGGCGATGAGGGCGACGGCGATATCGGACGCCTCGATGCCGACGGATAGGAAGAAGCCGCTGACCTGGCAGAAGGCTGAGGCCGACTCGATGGGACCAACAGCGAAGTCGACAATGGGGAAGATCATGAAGAAGAGGGCCTCGACGCCATCGCTGACGATAAGGAGCATGATGAGGCTTACGCGCGTGTTAGTGGGCTGGGCTCGAGGGGAGGAATCGAGAGGAGAGAAACCTACTCATGGCGGAAGCTCCTCCGCATGCGAAAGAACCAGTACGTGACTAACGTGATGAGGGACATGGTGAAGACGGAGAGGGATAGCGAGACGCAGCGCAGAACGTAGATCTGCTGGTCGGACAGGCCTTCCGGGATGGCGGTGTACTTCAAGACTTCGCGCTGGTCCAGTGTGAAGTGCTCTGGGCGGTGGTTCGGGTCCGGGTCCAGGTCCAAGATGGAATCCAGGACCGGGCCCAGGCCGCCTGAGGTGGGCGGCATGGCAGAGGACCGATGTACGGGCCTTGCCTTGAAGAGGTCGCCGTGGATGAAGCATGCAAGCAGACAGAAGAGAAGGGCCAAGGCGAATAGGTGGCGGGGCATTCAGAGGAGGGCTGCCATGGTAACGCGGCCGTTTGTATCTGGGCGTTTGTGGGAGAGGGTCGTCAGGAGGTGGTCCGTCTCGTGTCGAAGAGCTCCGCGATGAAGTACGAGGTTGTAGGTGGTGACCGTGCTGGTTCACGTTCTTGTGGCGAGGGCAAGTGATAGGTTTTCCAAGCGGTCCAACGTCAAGGGTCGTCCGGGTGTGCCTCGGCTACCCTATGTCCGAGTCTCTTTTCCAACGTCCGGGAGGCAAGGCACGTCATAAGCCCTGCCGATATTAAGGCCAGCCTATGCCCCTTGCACGATGGTCAGGATGCCTCCGGCAGATAAAGTTACATGGGTACTCGGAGGGCCAAGGCGAGAGTTCGATACGGTCCTTTCCAGTGAGATCCTATTCCCGGGGTTGAAAGCGAGGGTTTGCCGCTGCCGCATGCCTGGATGGTAGTGCGTCGTCCCGATCAGCTCCCGTTGTTGCAATGGCGGAATGACGGTGTAAGTCGAAAGAGGTAGGCAGAGCCAGGCGGCCAATCCCCCTTTTCTCACCAGGGGTTTATCCAAATCTTGTGATCGTCTCGCCACCCACACCTCGATGCTGGTTTGATGAGCGGCGGCGGACTCTGGTCCGGACTTGAGGAATGGGATAAAGTAAGATAAAAACAATCACATCCACTCCAGCCCTGCCTGATCAAGCCAAGAAAGACGATGTGTCCAAAGGAGCGAGGAAGGCAGGTCCGCGACAGGACGATGAAGAGATGACAGCATCCACCACAGCCACGCGCCGGCGAACGCTCGACTGGACAGTCAAAGCTTATAAAGAGACACGCAGGGCCGATCCCGCAGGTCCACACGACACACCACACGCAGGGCCACCTCACGCCTGGCAGACGTAGGGTGAGAAGGTAACAGAAAAAGGCAGGGGCCAAGCCAGGAAGCAAGGCAAACTCAACGCAACCCAAGGCAGCGAGTGCCCACAACACAGACTTTGGGCCGGATCCAACAGGAAAAAACGCACGAGCAGCGCGCGGGACCCAATGGCCGGTGGCCGGACTGGCGGGTTTACCGTCGAGCGTGGAGCCCGCGTGCTTCCGAGTCGTGGAGGTAGGCGAGCCCTGGGCCCTGTTGTTGGGGATCTGACTCGGCAGGGGAGGCCGTCGACCAGGGCCAGAGGGTGCCAGAGTGTGCCGGGTGTGCCAGGGTGCGCTAGGGGGTGGAGGGGTTCCTCCAAGGATGGCCCAGGGATGTGTGGTCAGAGGCGGCTGGGGAAAAAGCTTGGTATCGACCGTGGCCCGGGGCCATGGGGAACTGGGGCGACGGGATGACGGGTGGTGGCTCTCTGGTGTCTTGGTACGGCGCCTTGGTCTTGTCTCGTCCGACCCTCGGCCTCGTCTCGCCGCGTGAGCGATGGGGAGGGGGCTGGCTCAAGTTTTCAGCGACGGCGTGATGTGATGATGAGGGGCATGAAGGCCCAAGGAGGGTTAGCTCCGGATGGCGGGAGGCATCGTGGCTGATCTTGGCGATGACTTTGAACAAGATAGGATCAGAGACGATCACTGGAGCTCTCTTGATACCGTCCAGTAGAGACCACTGTCGCGGGCGGAGCAGCAGGATAGCTCGGCTCGAAGATGGACAAAACGGAAGGGATCGCTCGATAGCTACCCCCAGCTCTTCGACCCAATGCAGGCTGGAATTGAAAACCACGGCATAACCCTCCTCGATCGCGAGGTAGTCCATGATACCCAACTTGGGAGATAGTTTGATGTAGCACTCGCTACCACAGTATGGCGCTTGCTGATGCCTCAGCAAACCTTGCCCCACGGATCGACTTGCCAGCAGCACTGTTGCGGTAGTTGGGCGTCGCACAAAGGGAATGAGAGGAGCCAGCTCATCTTACAGCGGCGATGCTCCTCGTCACATGCCTTGTCTGGCCCGGCTGGAGGCGCTTGAGCGGTGAGGACCTGGCGTACCCGCGATAGTCCATTCCGTCTTCACCTCGTTTTCGGAAGCCAGACTCAGCCTCCGTCCAGTGCCCGTCAGGTCGGGGGCCCGCCCCGATCCAAATCGTCAAGGCGTCGTCAACCCCCTTGCAGGAGGGGGGGGGGCTTCGGCG
Source organism: Verticillium zaregamsianum (assembly GCA_002851755.1). NCBI lineage: Eukaryota > Fungi > Ascomycota > Sordariomycetes > Glomerellales > Plectosphaerellaceae > Verticillium > Verticillium zaregamsianum. The sequence continues at coordinate 2,263,187 of NMXM01000007.1, read as the reverse complement.
CCAGCCCGACAGCCCGACAAGACAAGACAAGGCATTCAAAGGGAAAGGGGGAGCACCGACCGCCAGCTGTCGCTAGCTCCCAGCTCATCCGCCGGAGTACAGCTTGAACTGCTAATCACTCTGTCGCTCCTCGCGCGACGAAAGCTAAACGCCACCGCAAGAGGACAAGCGCGGGGGCCTGAACACGCGGACGATTGTCCGCGCGGCGCTGCCGTGTTTCCCCGAGCTGGTAGGTTGGAATTCTCTTGTCCGTCGGTTTCGCTGCTTTGTCGTCTCGACTGGCGTGGTTGGGCGAGCGTGACCGTGACCGTGACACAGCTGAGAGCAGAAGGTCTCGGCCGGCAAGATGCCGGGACACGGCTGTGAGGAGAAAACGCAAGACTAGACTAAGCAATTGAACAAAGTGAAACGAAACAACAACACAAGAAAACTAAATCCACTACCGAACTCCGTGCAGACGGACGTGCGAACGGTCCGATGGCACTTGTTTCCTGCACCGCCTTGCGATCTTCACAACTCTACTCCTCATTCCGCCTAGCCGGACACACCACTTCTTCGGCATCATGCCCGAGACCTCGTGAACATCACGGCAGCAACGAAACCGAAGACAAAGCCTCTGCACGACTAACCCTGTCTGCCCCTCCTTTCCCCCCTAAGACTGGCGTCGGGGCTTCCGGCTTAGCCCTGTCGTCTCTCCAATCCCCAACCTGATCTTGGCCAAGGGCCATGGGTGATGGTCCAGTTTGGCTCGGCCAAGCTTCGTCATGACTCTGTTGACGTTACTGGAGCAAACTTACCGCTGACAGGGGATGCTGACAAGGGCGGCAGCACTGGCATTGACTCAACTTGCCTTACCCTGTTGGCATGCAAAGGGTAGCAGAGGCAGATCACTATCGCAGGAGACAGTTGCGGTCTTTGATTGCATCATGATGGCATCAATTTCATCAACGAGCCGGATGCCCCAGCTCGCTGCCTGGTATCTAGCGAACGAAGAACATGTCGCACATGGGAATTCGAGTTCAAGTCCAAGTCCAACTCCTTGACGCCGCTGCACTTCCCGTATACTACAAAACGGCAGTCTCGAGACTCTGCCCCCTAATTCTCTTGCTCCTCGTAGAACTCGATCGTCATGGCCGCGAGGAACCCCGGGATGCAGCCTTTCGTGTGCACCCAGTACTTGATGTGGTTGCTGATCTTGGCCGCGAACGCACTCTTGGGTCCGCCGCTGACCTTCATTGTGCCCTTCTCGCCGTCAAACACGATTGAATTTTCGTGTTCGTCCGTCGTCGACGGGTAGTACTGAGACTCGACGCGCATCTTGCCATTGGGCATGAATGTGACTGTCCAGCCCATTGTCGAGAAGACGGCTTCCTTGAACTCCTGCGATTTGTTCCCCCACACCTCCTTCAATCGCCTGCTCAGCTTCTGTGCGCTCGCCGTCTCGGCCTTAGCCTCATCTACGAGCCGCTGCGCTGCCGCTAGCTGCGAGGCAGGAACCGTCGGGAAGGACCCTGCGTTAGCCCGCGACTGCATATGTTCGAGCATCTCCGCGTTCTCCGTCTGCAGGGCCTTGAGAGTCGAGAGCTTGATGGCTTCGTAATCCGACGTGGGGTTCGACCGCAGAGACAAAACACGCGTCTTCGAAGACTTTTTCGCCGCTTTGAGCTGCTCTTGCGTGACCGAGAGCTCCTTCACCGTGAGCGCGTGCTGGGACTGCAGGGCAGAGAAATCGTCTTGCAGTTTGCGCTTCTTCCGCGTGAGCTCTGCCAGCTGTGCCGAGACGGCAGCGTCGTTCTTCTCCGCCCCGTCGTCGAGCCTGGGTCGCTTATTGCCAGTGGTGGGTTGCGAGGGGTCGAGTGATGCCATCTCGGCCGTCAGAGCCTGGGTCTCTACCTTGTACTGATCCACCAGCTCCTCGAGCTCCTGGATGCGCTTAGCCTTCTGTATGTCATAATTTTCTGGCTGCAGGTCATCCGTGTCGAACAGCGTCAGCTGTGCACGTAGGTTCTCGACTTCCTTAACGGCGAGTGCTCGCTGCCGTTCTGTCCTCATTCGTGCCTTGTCGGTACTGGAGGCATTGGCGCTCGCCTTGGCGTTCTGGACCTCGCCCTTCAGTCGTGTCACCTCTGCCTCCAACGATTTGATGCTGTTGTCCTGCGCCGCCAGTTCTGCTTGTAGACCGCCAATCTTTTCCGCGTGAGACGCCACTGTGTACCGCTCCGCAATGAGACCTCTCGCAAGGGCTTCGGGGGAGTCGAATTCGAGGTCCTCGCCCGATTCGGTGGTACTCTTCAGGTAGGCGGTCCAGGCCAGCCTCTCGTCTTCGAGCCGCTGGCGCTGAATGTGGGCTTCGGAGAGCTCAACCTCAAGAGCCTGGGCTGCTTCCAGCTTGCGGAGCAGAGAACGCTTCTCTTCTTCCACAACCTCCGTGGCTCGGTGGACCTGGCGCAAGTGCTTCAATTCGCTCATTTGCTCTCGGTTCGTTGACTCGAGACTGCGAATGTGCGCGACTTGTTCCGATAGTTCTTGCTTGATGATTGCCATGGTGTCGGCGTCGCCAGTCTGAGCCTTTAGTCGCAAGACCTCGGATTCCAGTTCACCGACCAGAGTGTCCTTCTCTGCGAGCTGTCCCTGAACCTGCTGCAGCGTGGCTTCGCGGGCCTGGCTCTCCAGCTCCAGCTCCTGCACCGACTTTTGGGCGGCCTGAAGCTGCATCTCGAGATCGATCGTCTTCTTCTCGCTGACTCGAGCCGCCTCGTCCTTTGCGTTTGACAGATCCTCCAGCTGCTCTTGCACCAGGCGGGCTTCCTCCTCGGCATCGCGTGTCCTCTTCTCCCAAGTTGACTTTTCCTGGTCGGACGTCTCCCGGATCTCGCTGAGCTCTTTCTGCGCGGTCTCGAGCTGTCGCAGCGCTTGTGACTTCTCAGCCTCGGCGGTTTGTTTGGCGGTGAAATCGGCCTGGGCGCGTCGACGCTGGTCCTCGATGTCGGCAGTGTGTCGGGCTTCGGCCATCTGCTTCTCTTGTTCGAACGTCTCTATCGTGTAGCGCAGACCGCTGAGCTCGGCCTTGAGCTCCTCGATCACATGGCGTTGCGACTCGTATTCCTGCGCATCGGGCGGGGCAAGGTTTTCCTTAGAACTCTCCCGGGACGCGGCGCGCAGCGACTCGCCGGCCACGCTTTGGCGGGACGACGGTCGGCTGGTCGCATTATCGGCGCCTGTGAGGAGATTATACGTTGGTTGCGTTTGGGTCGCGCGGAAGGTCTGCGTTCAATCGTCAGATCTGTTGCCCCGGAGGTCTCTAGGTTTGTTTTGATGCGACTGCTTACCCTGGATCCTCGCAAGGACGTGTGCGGTCGGGGGATGCTGGCAGGGCCGACACTACGGTTGAACCGCCCCGAAAGGGAGGTGCGCCTCGGTGGCTCTCCAGAGGGAGTGTGTGATGGCATGTTTTCGCCACGCAACGCAGATATGCGATCGAGCGAACGGCGATGTTGTTTGTTTCGTTTGTTGACCGAATGGCGCACCGCCAATGGTGACGAAGTCACGTGTGACAGTGGGGTGCTTGGGATGCTTGGCAGGCTGCTGCCAGCTGATGCCGGGATGCGACCTGGGTCGTCGTCCATGACCACAAAAGCCTGGAAGATGTAGATAAAATAAGGCTCGTGCTTCATCGGGGAGATTGCGATGAGATGTAAATGGAGGCCGATGCGTTTTACCCTGAGAAGAGAGTTGGCATAATGTGGTTGAAGAAGGGGAAATGCTTGAGGCAGATCCCCTTGTACTTTGGTACTGAAGGCAGGCATGGACTTCGATAGACAGCTCATCCTTCCACCAACATCAGCAGTGGCACTAGGCTCTGCTCTTGCTCTTCGTTACCCTTTTACTTCTCGTCAGGAAAGACCAACTGGGTCTGAGCTGTTGCCAAGAGCACCCGGAAGCTCTTGCATCCAAGTGAGTCGCCCCAGCCTGGGCTTTGTCGGCTGAGTAAGTTGTCAGTCGGACAGGCAGCCTGGGGTAAGACCCCAATTCATCGCGTTGTGGTGTTGGGGAGTACCATCATATTAATTGCATTTACAAGCCTTCAATTTCGGGTGATATCCTCCTGAGGATTTCATTCAACCTTTGGACTGAAAGTATCTTAACTTGCGGGAAGATATGGCCTAGCAAGAACGAACGTCTGGCAACTTCTTCCGTGAACTGAACGACCCCTCGGAAAGTCTGCTTTCTTGATTTGCCAGCGCTATCATGTGCACCATACCATCCTTACCATCCTTCCAACAAGACAGCCAGCCAAAGTGGAAGACATCTCCATGAGCTCGCCAAGGTGTCCCAAGGTGTCAGCCCTCAGAGCAGAGTGAACCCTGTGCCTGACGGCGGATGCGACCGCGAGCAGATGCCTGCACAATGACGTGCCCAGCCGATCCCCGCGTATCGATTGAGCTTGTTCCTGTCTTGGCAGCGCACAGCCCAGCATGTGCACTGTGCTTCTCAACATGTTCGCTGCTCCCAAACAGCTCGCTGAGCTCGCAACATCGAAGATTTTCCACCAAGCCAAGATCCTCCATCGACCACTTGGATCTCAACCCGCGAGCATCCGACCAGCGTCCCATCCACCCACCGACAGAGCTTTGGACACTCCTTGTGTCTTTGTCCCTGACATCTGGGCCGGGCTGCCATCTACCATTCCGACAGATCCGCCGGCTGACGACAAAAACCCCCCACCCGCGATCATCCCCTCCACCTCCTCCACCCACTGCTGTCTTGTACAACCTGCACATGGACTCCTTTAGTGGATGATCTCTTGCAGCTACTCGAGCTGGCGACCTGCCCTTTCCTTAATCACAATCCTTGGTTCGCCATAAAACGACAACTTGCCCTCTCAGCAACACCGTCCCCACGACAGGACACGCAAACAACGCGACTCGGGGTAGCAGACGCATTCGATTCCGCCAACCAAACGAGCCTTGCAGCCGACATCTGCTGTGTCTTCGCAAACCGCCACCATGATGGCAACCAGGAGACCTATCCGAATGGGTCGGCATGCATTGCCATTGCTACCACGACCTCTCGTCTCGTCCCAACCTTGGAACCGCCACCGTGTCCATGCCTTCACCTCTGGCCGACCTTCCCTGGAGCAAGCCTCTGCCGACAACAATAGTGGCGCAAAAAAAGCAGAGACGAACAGTACGCAAAAGGGTGGCAAGGAAGCCCCCGGTGATAAACCCCCGACATACGTCCACCGAGGCTCCGCCATCAACTTCGCGGTCGGCGACAAGTTTCGCATCAAGGAAACCCGCGAAGGACCCCCCCTCTCCGCCGATAACTGGGAGGATCACCCAGACGCCAGGCTCGAGGAGTTCGACGAGCTTCCCTACAAGCTCTTCGGTACGAACCAGCACATCGAGTTCCATGCCGAGTTCAAGAAGGAGCTCACTCAGCTGCTGCGATCGTACCGTGCCCCCATCATGTACGCCTTCGCCTACGGGTCGGGCATCTTCCCCCAGGCGAAACCCGGCCGCCACATCAGCGACGAAGAATACCGTACCGTCCACCCCAAGCCGTCACAGGCGCTCAAGGAGGTCCAGGCATCCGGCCCCAAGTCCATCGATCTCATTTTCGGTGTCACGCACACCCAGCACTGGCACAGCCTCAACATGCGACAACACCCTGAGCACTACTCGTCACTCGCCAAGTTCGGATCCGGTCTCGTCTCCACAACTCAAGAGCGCTGGGGTGCCGGTGTCTACTTCAACCCCTACGTCACTCAGAACGGAGTGCAGATCAAGTACGGCGTCACGTCGATCGATAACCTGTGCACCGACCTCGCCTCGTGGAACAACCTTTACCTCGCGGGCCGTCTTCAGAAGCCGGTTAAGATCCTGCGCGACCACCCTCGAGTCCGCCTTGCCAACCAGGCCAACCTCATTGCTGCCGTCCGCACGGCCCTACTGATCCTACCCCCGCGCTTCACCGAGAACGAGCTCTACTCCACCATCGCCGGGCTCTCCTATCTCGGCGACCCTCGTATGGCCCTGCCCACCGAGTCTCCCAGCAAGGTCACGGACATTGTTACACACAACATGATCTCCTTCCGCAAGCTCTACGGTCCGCTATTGGCCACTCTGCCCAACGTCGACTTCACCGCCACGCCACCTGATAACTCCGATCCTGACGCAAATGGGACGCTGGCCCAGGACATGGAGCCCACGAAACGCGCCAACATGGTCCGCCGCCTACCCGCTACTTTCCGCTCGCGTCTTTACTTCCAGTACCAGAAGAAGCTGATGGTGCCGCACGAAGAGTTCCGCGCAATGATCGACGCGTCCAAGGATGAGGGCGCCGACTCGTTCAAGCGCCGCACGGGTGGCGGTTTTGAGCGCCGCATCGTTCAAGACGATCCGGCCGAGCTGCGCGACATCATCCGGAAGGTCATCCGCCAGACCGTCAACTGGCCTGCGACGGCACAGACTATCAAGGGCTTTTTCACTGCCGGACTTCGACGATCAATACGGTACGTCTACGAGAAGTGGACCAAGTTCCGCAGCAGCAAGGCACGGATGGCGGCGAAGAAGCAGGAGGAAGCGGCGCTGAAACAGGAAACGCCAAAGCAAGACGTCAAGGTGGAAGTGAAGGAGAAGACGAAAGAAGAGTGAAATGCCTGCTGTTTGAGCGTCGGCCACTGCTAGCTGGCAAGAGCGTTTGCTGTACATATACCTCCGACTGCATAGCACGGGTTCGCGGGGATAGATTAGGGAGGCTCCTTCGTGTGGGCGGATTTGCGGGTTGGCATCTGGGCGTTTGGGTTGGCCTGTATCATACAAGGCAGTCTTGGGAGGCTCTTATGGGCTTTGAGCAAGATTTTATCAACGTACGTCGAGGACGGCAATCATAAGTCATACCGATTCTATTTGACACATGAAGTCATGTGTACCATTGGGAACAGTACGGCATCAGAAAGCAGTCACATAACGGGCCACTCGGGGCGATTTGGCCGATTACTTTGAGCTTTTGCAGTGTATTGGTGTCAGGGATAGCAGGTTTCTTCAGACTGCCGTTCCGGCAACCTCTACCCAAGCTTACCGCACGGTGGCACCGGTCAGGGTCTGGACCTTGCAGACGCCGCCCGCCTCGGTGACGAGCTTGCCGGTGCCCTCCTTGCCCAGCTCCTTGACGGCCGCAGCATCAAACGCGACATCCAGATCGGCCGTCGTCGTGAAGCCGGGCTGGATGGTCTCCCAGACCTTCTTCTTGGGGTTCAGCACGCCCTCGGGCTCGCCCTGCCATCCCTCGAAGAAGACGCGGTCGCCGGCCTTGGACTCGGGCGGCGGCGCCACCAGCTCGACGGGGCCCTTGTGGTCGTCGACCTCGCCCTCCTTGATGCGGGGCGACGCGGCGAGGACCATGGCGGAGGACTTGATGCCGCGCATCTTGACGGGCTTGAGGTTGCACACGACGACGACCTTGCGGCCCTGCATCTCCTCGAGGGGGATGAGGCCGTTCAGGCCGGAGCACACGGTGCGGCAGACCTGGCCCTCGAACTCGGTCGTGTCCTCGCCGGCGGGGTCGCCCATGGCGATGGTCGAGACGAAGAGCGAGTCGGCCTCGGGGTGCTTGATGGCCTTGAGGATGTGGCCGACGCGGAGGTCGATGAGCGAGGGCGACAGCGGGGCCGCGGCGGCGGGGGCCTTGGGCTGCTTGGGGGCCTTCTCCTTCTTCTCCTTCTTGGGCTTGGCGTCGCCGCCGGCGCCGACGGCCGCCTTGACCTTGTCCTTGACCTCGGCGGCCTTCTCCTTGGTGCGGTCGACGAGGGTGGCCTCCTTCTTGGCGTCGGCGGGGGCAGCGGCGCCACCGGCAGCGGCGGCGGCGGCGGCCTTCTCCTTCTTGATGCGCTCCTTCTCGGCCTTGGCGTCAACGGGGGGCTTGACGTAGCGGACGTCGTCGAGGTCGACGGCGACCTTGTCGGCGTCGGTGACGGCAAGCTCAAAGGCGCCCGAGTTCTGCACGAAGTCGAGGTGGCGGACGATGTGGGGGTAGCCCTTCTCTCCGGTGCGCTCGTCGGCGGACCAGGCGGCGACGAGGGGTCGGACGGCGGTGTAGAGGGCGGTGTCGGCACGGCTGGGCTTGGTGCCGAGGAGGGTCGTGCGGGTGCTGAGATGAGAGTTGAGGGTCTCGAGGATGGGGCTCAGCTGGGCGGCGTCGGGGGCGGGCGTCTTGGACTGCTCCTCAACGCGGGTGGCCGTGGTGAGCCATTGCTGGATCTCGGCCTCCTCAGTGGGGGTGTAGGTGTTGGTGGAGATGGGGTTCATCTTGGTGGTGATGCTCCGGAGGAGACTTGGGCGGAGGGCGCGGAGGGGTAACAGTTTGGCGGCGGGAGGGGTGTTTGTGGGATTCAAGACGATCTCGAGATGGAGGTTGGAGGGTCAAAAATTGAAGTCTGTGGCGGGGTAATCGCTGGCGGCATTGAGTTCGCTGGACTGTTCAGGTCAAGCTGCCCCGCCAAATCTATGCCAGCCCGTTCCAGGTTCTGGTGGACAGCCACCAGCTGGCATTGCCTGCCGCCTGATGCCCGTTGCCAGACCCGATCGATACAGAGGGTTTCTCGGGACTTACAGTGAGCCACGACCGCCGAGGCCGGGGGTTTAATGGACAGAACGCGTCCCCGCCACTGGTCCAGTGACCGCGCGCTTCATTCTCGCGTCGCCCTCCAGCTCCTGCACGTCATTGACTCAATTAGTTCGCGGGATTGGCCCCTGTCGCCTTTTTGAGTCGCGTTGGAGGGGGGAAATCGCACCTTCCATTCTCCAGGCAGCTGCCGCTACTGAGGCACCAGGAGGTTATTTTCTTCCACGCGATCCCTCTCCCACTCTTCCCATCGACCAGTCCATCCCCAATCAGCAATTTTGGTTCTTTTTGGGCACCCATCGCAACAATCCCCCCTTCTTGTGCTTCTCTCTGTTTTACTTTTTCCCCTCCTCGACTCCGAAACCATATCGCGCGACGCTTACTCACTACCGACGCACTCTTCCCGGGTCGAATCCCCCCAGTCCAACGTACACAATGGCTCCTTCATCCTCATCCGACGCCGACTCAGTCATGTCCCAAGGCCAAGAACCACCGACGGCCGAATCCTCTCCTCCCCCCGACGATGCCTCCGAGGACCTGTCCCCCGAAGCGCAAAAGCTCCGAGCCGATGAAGAGAAGGCACATCTCGCGAACGAGCAGGCCGAGAAGAAGAGAAAGGCTGCCCTGCAAAAGAGGAAAGACAACAAGAAGCCCGAAACCAAGGCCGAGCGTGAGCAGAAGGCTCGCCAGCTAGACGACCTCCTCAAAAAGAGTGCTGCCTTCAGCGACATCCTCACCAAGAAGACTCAAGTTCTGGGCAAGGTGGGAAGTGGCCTCGATGGCAAAACTCTGGGAGAGCACGATCTGCGCATGGCCAAGCAACCCAAATCTCTCATCAACGGCACCATGAGAGACTATCAGCTGGAAGGCCTCACATGGATGTACGAGATCTGTCAGCAGGGCATGTCGGGTATTCTGGCCGACGAGATGGGCCTAGGTATTATAATGTCGCTTGACTATGTGCTCAAAGCGCTGACAGTGTTGCAGGCAAGACCATTCAGGTCATCTCGCTGATTGCCCTTCTCCGCGAAGAAGAGTTCCTGGGACCTCATCTGGTGATCGCCCCGTTGAGCACCCTGTCCAACTGGATCAACGAGTTCAAGAAATGGTGTCCCTCGATTCCCGCCCTCCTCTATCACGGCGATCCCAAGACGAGGGAGAAGCTTTGGGCTAACAGCGTGAAGAAGCACCTCCAGGGTGGACGTCCCACGAAATCCTTCCCCGTTGTGTGTACTTCTTACGAAATGGTTCTCAAGGACAAAGCTGCGCTATCTAAGGTCAACTGGGGATTCATTATCATCGACGAGGGCCACCGTATGAAGAACTTCGAATCTATGCTTTCCAGGGAGCTCCGCACCTTCACGTCTGCCACGAGGTTACTCATCACGGGTACGCCACTGCAGAACAACTTGCAGGAGCTCTGGTCGCTGTTGCACTTTCTGCTACCTACCATCTTCACAAACTGGGACGCCTTCGAGTCGTGGTTCGACTTCAGCGACCTTCAAGACGTCCAGGGCACTTCCGAGTTCATTGCCGACCGCGCAAATCAGGAGCTGATCAAGAAAATCCACCTCATTCTCCAGCCATTGCTACTGCGCCGCGTCAAGGCTGACGTCGCGAAACACCTTCCGAAAAAGCGGGAATACATCCTTTACGCACCGATGACCAAGGAGCAGACAGACTTGTACAACGCAATCAGTGACAAAAACACGGACTCCCGGGCTTTCCTGGAGAATAAAGTCATTGAGAGTCTTGCAGCAGCCCGAACCGCTACCGTCACCGAGCCCGCGACCAGTCTTCGATCCTCGCGGTCAAAGAAGTCGGCCCATAAGGCGGCACCAAAGAACGAGGAGGATGACACCAAGATCTCCCTTCCACTCAGAACCACCCCACGCAAAGCCAAGCCATCAATTGCGGACGCGAATCCGACCAGCAACGCCTTCGCCATGCTGATGAGCAAGAAGACTGCCGAGGCGCCTGCTAAGCAGACTAGAGGTCGATCACTTACATCAAAGGCATCCGCGAGGTCGTCGCCAGTACAGACACCAGCGAGAGGTGTCTCCGTGGCATCGGCAAAAAGAAAGAGCCCTCCCACGCTTGAGGCGCCGGCATCAAAGAGCGCGAAATCGAGTCGTCACTCCACTCCCGCCCCAGCACCATCAAGCCGTACCCGCCAGGGGCGATCAGCACGTCGGGCCAGATACGCCGAGGCAGAGTCTGATGAGGATAAGCTCTCTGATGATGAATTCGAGGCTAAGTTGGCTACAGAGATGGCCGAAGGTGATGTCAAGGAACCCTCGCCAGAGCTTACGCCCGAGGAGCTCGAGTGGAAGAAGATGGTTGATGCAGCAAAGTTGGACGTGTCCAGGAAAAAGCTCGGCAATCCGCTCATGCAGCTGCGCCTGGTATCGAACAGCCCGCACAATTTCTTCAACCCATGGGGTCTTGACAACGGTGCTGAGGTTGATGAGACGATCGTCACAGCTTCGGGCAAGATGTTGCTGCTTGACCGCCTCCTGCCCGCTTTGCTCGAGCGCGGACACAAGGTTCTCATCTTTTCCCAGTTTAAGACACAGCTGGACATTCTGCACGATTACTGCACCCTGAGGAAGTTGGAAGTCTGCCGAATTGACGGAGGAGTGTCCCAGACAGACCGGCAGAGACAGATCGATGCTTTCAATAGCGACCCCGACTTCAAGGTCTTCCTACTCTCTACAAGAGCTGGTGGACAAGGCATCAACTTAACGGCAGCTGACACGGTCATTCTTTTCGATAGTGACTGGAATCCTCAGCAGGATCTGCAGGCCCAAGACAGAGTCCACCGACTTGGCCAAACCCGGCCAGTCGTCATCTTTAGGTTGGCAACTAAGGGAACAGTCGAAGACAGTCTCCTCCTGAGCGTTGAGGCAAAGCGAAGACTCGAGAAGCTTGTCATCAAGGGTGGCCAGTTTAGAACAATGGGCCAGAAGATGAACCAGGATGAGGAACTGGACGAGGAGAAGCTGAAGGCGCTTTTGCTCAAGGATGGTCACGTGTATCAGCACTCCGGCAGTGCTGAAATCCTGAGCGACAAGGATATTGAGGTCCTATGTGACAGGTATGTTGTGCCAAGCTACTTGAGAAAGGCAATTGCTGACGATTTTCTAGAACCGACCAAGCCTATGAACGTGCCGCGGTGGGTGACGGAAACGCGGATGCGTTCAAGGTCGTGGAGACGGGTGCGTCTGGCCTTCTTGCCAGTTGAGGTCTCCAGCTGTCTCGGATGATTGTTGCTGATGAACGATGATTTGGCTCGTTGTACTATCAGGGGCTTGCTGTCATGGATATTGACACCGTTGGCTGGTTGGCGACTTTTACTACTGTTTGGCTTTGACCATTTTGACGAATAATGTCATTTGCTCCATCACAGATACTGAACTGCCTGTTAGACAGGGCAGTCACAATGACAAACCCTTTGCTATTTTCAAACACTTCCCGACTAAAATTTGGTGTGATTTTTGAATGGCTTGGTACATCACGGGATGCTGAAATTGCTTTAGTCAGGGGAACGGACATTGGAAGACCTCCAAGTAAGGTGCGAATGATAAATGTCGATGACTGCAAAATTGGAAGCATTTGAGTATTCATCCAAGTCTTGACTACTCTCCCAGTACCTTACTAGAACACCTGCCACCTTCCCATCTGATGGCGTGTATGCCGCCCCTCCCTATTCCTCCGCCATTGCGCATTGTTAGAAGCCCTGCGACCAAAAAGCACATGGAGGACACAGCGACCATCGCCAGAAACAATGTCCACACCTTCACAACCTCGCGCTCATTGGAGAGAGTAAGTCCTCTCGCTAGGTATGGTACTCTCGGTGGCAACCCCGCCAGCCATTCCTGAGCCAAAGTGATGCGTTCAGCCATCTGGTGTATCGCGGTGGTGGGCCTTGTGCATAGCCAGGACTTCCGCTGCAGCTTATGAAGGAGCAGGAGCGGGAGTTCAAGTAACATGCCAGCGATCCCAACAAGCGGAATGGTTGCAATGGCAAGAATAGGTCTTGCAGCAAGCGGTACGTGATGTACAAAAACGGCTGCCCCGTACAGGCTGACTGTGAAGTCAAGTCTCGCAGGGTCTTGAGCTCGGGCGTATGAAGCCACCACGCCACATAAGGTGAAGGTGGGTGTTCCGTAGAGGTTAATAAAAGTGCGCTCTAGAGGCGTAGGAGCTTGAAGGTCGATAGCGCAGAAATCTGCGAGGCATTCCCGCAGATGTGGACTGAGAAGCACGATATTCAGAACGACGGTTATGTGAGTCGTCGCTGTGGAGACAAGGTAGTAAGCAGTCTGGATTTCGGACTGGGTAAAAGGGAGGTGATTCAGTAGTATGGCGGGCAAGTAGTCGAATAGAGAGAGGATTGGGATAATACTCAGCGGAAGGCTGAGGATAAAGACGAGGCTCGTGAAGAATAAGCTCATAGTAGCCGTATGGTGTAGTGAATTTGGGCAAAACACAATGAACGAAGTTAGAATGGAGGTTTCAAACATATACGAAGTACTCCCTACATCTTCCGATGCAGTATTCATAGGCCTAGCTACTGCGCACAACGACTGACTACGTGTATGTTCGTTGAATCGCCATCAACAAAGGAAAGCTCTGGGGTTCTTACACCTGCGAATGACCCCTGCTTTTCCCTTTGACGAAGCATCAGGAATGGCGTTGTGGCTGAGTGACTGGTTGAAAGCAACAGAGCCTGTGTTCTCGAGCGAGCCATCCTGAACACCTGGGCCCGGGCCTTTGTTCACCAGGTTCGGTCGCCGTGTTGAAACGCAGCGTTAAACCAGAAACAGCGCCACGACGCATTGCGGAATATGGATCATAACAAAGACGTGTACAGTTACTTTGCTAATTGCTCATCCATCCATACCTTGTCATTTGTTTGTCATCGAAAACTCACCTGTCGCACCGCTATTGGGTTTGGTAGAGGCACTGCCTCTGCCCATGAACCTATGCTCAGGTCATAGATAATGCCACCAACATTGCGTTGTATTCCCCGCCTAAAAAAGAAGCAGGCCCCACAATGAACTATCTCTTTCTTCCGCCCCTCTCCTACCATCTAGATTCGGTAAAATCACTCGCGGCCCACGTAGAACCCTGTCAATGTCCGATGGAACATAAACCCTGCAATCTGACCCTCTTTCAACAATTGGGGATGTAGGTCAGTGGTAGACTGTTCGCTTCGCATGCGAAAGGTCCCCGGTTCAATCCCGGGCATCTCCATTTTTGTCCTTTTGGACGTCTGCATCGCACATCTAGTCGTACTTGCGCTCACTGAGGTCTCAAACAAACACACTGTCAACGAACATATTGTTTAATGGCATGACTGGCGGAGATGACCTGGCTGAGGAAAGATTAAATGTCTTTCATTGGTGCTGAGCTTGACTCGGGACCTCGGCAACAAAGAATGCGTCGAAGACCGCCGAATATTCTCAATCCCTTTGATATCTCTCAACGTCGGCCGCACAGCAGTAATGGATTGCCGAACACGATCAGCCGTGTGTTGTTTTTAGAACTTCACCTGAATAACGTTCTGTTCTCGACGACAGTAGGGGGGATTCTTGGTCGACACTTGAGTATAAGTCCAGGTGCACGCCTTCCGTAACATCGGTCTGCTTCAGAGCATCATCATACAACCTACAACCACAGCATTGACCACTGCAACTCATACAAAACTTGAACACACCATGAACACTAAGCCTAGCAAGATCGTCATGGGCAGGTCCCCGCGCAACCCGTCAGCTAGCCTCGAGCCCAACCGCCGCTTGACCCGCACTGCCCCGCGCGCAGCGGCGTCAACGATGGTCGAAGGCTCCGACAACCACGAATCCGCTCATCTGGAGAGTTGGGACGGAATCGACCCAGAGGAGGCAGTAGCAACCGGCCAAGAGAAATGCCGTGAGTCTCCCCTCCGTCGTCACATTGAAACTCGATCTTCGCATCCCTCCACCCCCAAAGCCACCTCTACTCGTGGGGCCAAGCCCAGGGACGGCCGGATCTCGAAGCGTGCATCAACAGTCAGGGTCGGCTGCATCAATAGAAACATACCCTTCGAGCTGAGGCCGGTGTTCGCGATGGAACGGAAGCTAGATCGTCTGAAATTGGCTGTTGAAGAGGAGGTGATATCGATCAAGCGGGAACTCACCGAATTCAAGAATCAGAAAGCTGGGATAACCCGTCCAGGGAAGGTGCCCCGCTCGGGTTTCATCTCGTTTGTCGGGAACATCGAGCGGGGAGGTGAGGAGGGAAACGACGACTTCGGTAAAGATAGGCCAATGCGGTATATTGGTTGTCGCATGCGGCCTATGGCTGGATCTGAGCAGAAGCCTTGAAATTGACGATGCTGCTGAGGGTGCGGTATGTCTGCTGCGGATAGTGGGCGGCGTTCTCATTCACCAGTCATCTGCATCTTTGCCCTGATCTGAAGATTGTCGAAGGAGTTTCACAAGTTGGTTTTGGAGTTGGTAACTGCGCATCAAATCAGATTGTTATAGAATATCATGCGAATCCCTAGAAGAGAAGTCGTTTCACCTACGTGATGTAGTAAGCCTGTGCCCGTCGCTGATAATGGGTATCACTGCGTGTTCCTTTTACCCGAACATGTCGTCGTCCTCGTCGTCATCATCACCGCCTGCCCGGCTGCCATCCTCCTCCTCTTCTCGCCTCGTCATCTCGGTGCTGGCGCCAATCTTCCGCACGCCGTCCATGACGCCCAAGATGAACCCCCTGCTCTCAGCCAGCTCCATGGCACCCACGCCGCGCAAGCCCATGACACCGCCGACGTCCTTTTCGAGGTCCGCCGTGCTCTTCCGCATCTTCGCCGCGCGCACTTCCTGCAGGTCGCGCAGCAGGGACCTGACTTGCGCTGAGGAGGGTATATCGTCGCTCGCGCGCGCGAGGAGCAGCTCGGACATCTCGAGCCAGTGATAGGGCAGAGCCCCGGACGGCGCGTCCGCAGTGCAAGAAGAGAGGAAGGGGGGTGATAGTGTGGTCGTGTCTGTTAATCGGTGGGCGTTGCCTCGTGCGTCGGCCTTCGTCGGGGGCGGCGGTGGCGGGGAGAAGGCATCGGGGTCTTTGTGCTTTTCGTAGTTGAGGATGTCTTGGAGGGAGTCGGGATGGAGCCAAGGCGGAGGCACAATGTTCGCGCGACGTTGTTTTTTGAGTAGGAGAGCGAGCCAGAGTGGCGTTTTGGAGCGGTAGGGTGGTCGCAGAACGGGAGTTGCACCCTGGCGAGCGAGCGAGGGTCAGCTTGGCGACCGCGTTGAAGTCGACAGTAGGGATGGTGGGGAGGGTTTCTTACGCTGAGTAGGGGCATGCTTTCGAGCCGTTGTCGCGGAACTATGGTGACGAGTTCCATTTCGCAGAGGAAAGCAACCTCGCTGGGCACGAGGCCTGGTGGCAACGGTAGTGCCATGGCTCAATTGTGTGGTGGGAGTTGGCAGCCAGAAGCTGTTCAAGGGCGGCAAGCGGCAAGCGTAGACCGCGTCGCGAATGCACGAATCGACTAGGCTGGGAGGGTCACCGCGGGGTAGAGCCAGAGCGCGTTTCGGTGTGCTGGGGGAGCGATTTCGGTATGCCATCGGTGTGTGCCTAGCGCCGATACTTGCTTATGTCATTTTTGGAGCCCGGTCCCGCTCACTGTGGTGGATGGATTCTATAATTACCATCCATCTCTCCCTTTCATCATCTACACTACTTTCGATTTTTTGACAAGATCAACTTTCAGCTGGACAGTCCCAGGTGGCTAGCTAATTACGGAGATAAGACCTCTTCTAGCAGGGAGAGCGATGGAGACATCGCCGACACGCACCACTGTATCGCCGACGAGGCTCTCACTCACACCGTCATGACTTACTCCCTCACACATTTCCACCTTCGCCGACGCACGACTTCTCAACATCTTGATCAAGTCTTGCTCTCGATATTTTCGGCCATTCCGGTGCTACTGCGGCCACGAAAATTTGCCGTATCTCGCCGTTCCATGATCTCGATACTGACCTCGCAGAATCCGGATTGGATGCATCCCAGGCTGCCGATGCCGAAGGCACACGAGCTATTCCGTGTAGCTTTCCCGTCCCGCCGCTACCTCGAAAGCCGTCGATCGAGAGGTCTCATGCGCGTGATAGTCCGTGATGCAGGCCGCGTCGTGCAAGTAGATAGGTCGAGCACGATGAGATGGATGCTCTCCCTTGTGACTCGTGATGGCTGAAAACATCCACAATAGGACGTCCAAGTTTATCGTTCGCTAGGAAGCCCCGCACATCACAAGCTTTCACGAGCTGAACTTTGGCGCTTGCTCAAGAGGTAATTCGGTGGAAATATCTGACCTCGTACGACTATGTCAGAGACCGTTTGCGTCCAGATTCGAGTCCCATGCTCCACAATTCCTCGGTCAACAAGCCTTACCCCGCAGTCTAGACCGTCGAAAAGATTCACCAAGATCATCGTCACTACCTGCCCCAATTGTCGGTCCCTGAACCACATGGCCCCCCCGGAGGTCTACTTCCTTGGACCCAAGGCTTGTCGCTTACATGCTGACATTCCATCATGGCCGAAAAAAAGAAAAAAAAAAGAACGAAGAAGACTTAGATCAAACGCCACAGGTGCTCGAAATGTTAGCTAGAACGCCCTTCATGCCCGCGATTTAGTGGCTTGTTGGTGTTCAAAGCCTCCCTTGCACACGGGAGGGTACGGACGAATCCCAGGTCTTGAGGTTCTCACCACCATTGGCTCGGTCCCTCCCATGTCATCCGGGCATAGCAGCTTTCCAGCTGAGTGAGTCCCGCATGAATCAACGCAGGGTCCAGTTTCCTATTGGTGGCGGATGGCATTCCAAACAGCCCCTAGGAGGAGCCGCACGCAGCACTCCGCCGTCACTTACCTCTGTCTTGCCCACGGGCCCTCTCATTTGTCGATCACCTACTCTAGTGTGTGCGTGGCTTTTCTTGGGGAACTGTCCGACGTTGCCGGGAGGGTCTAATGCTGCTGTCAGAGGAGGATGCTGCGAGTCAACCTGCTTGTCGATGGAGAAGGGGGACAACGTCCAGCTCCATCCACGTAAGAAGGCTCCGCATGTAAGTCAGGTATGCCTGACACATGTGATGGCCTCCCTTTCCTGTGCTCGAGATCTTTCTGCTGACAGGCATGTTTGATTGAGTCTGTTCGTCACATGCCACCTTTTCTTCCTGATGAGGGTCGAAGCCGTCACTGATTCCTCATCTCGCGCGTCATTCCTAGCACAAAAGGTGATCCGAAGGAGGAAAGTGAGCAGCCAGATAGGTTACTCATCCAACCGGACTGGCAAACTTTAACCTCGAATCATCACCATCCTCGCCGTCATCCCGTCTGGAAGCGTAGTTCTGGGAGGTGGCGCTACTCATCGTCCCAACCAATTATCTCCTTAGCCGATGCATAGCATCTCGAAGATGGTGTCCTGGCCCCAAAGCTTCAGGAGGACTGTTAGCCGTCAACTAACCACACCGAGCCCAGCGCCTCCATAGCGCCACCGACAACAACGACCTAGCGGTCCTCGGCTGCGGCTGATCACTGCCGGTGATGCAAACGATATGGAGGCTTTCGCAACCGAACGTCCAACGCATGCCTCATCACGGAAGGCTGTCTGACACGACGGTGGGCATAGCGTCACAAGCTCTGACGGTGCTACGGGTACCTGTGTGATGTAGGGTCGGGGGCGGCGGGAAGGCATTCCATAAAACCCCTGGCCGCGGCACCGACTTTGTGTGGTAGGGTGCCCTCGTTTCCATGTCATTATCTACCCTGTTCATCAACAGCAAAACATCTGCTACCAAAACGCCAATATGAGCACTCCAAGCTCCCCCAATCAGCGCCACTTCTTCTCGCAGCTCTCGAGCAGAGGGACTTCCGCCGCTCCTGGGTCTCCTACGACGCCCACGGCTCCTGTCCCACCCGCTAGAACCAGCACCAACCGCCTCCCCATCCTGCGTGCTCAGTCAGGAGCCCGTAACAATGTCACCGCGGTGGTTGGCGAGTTTGTCGGAACCTTCCTGTTCCTCTTTTTCTCCTTCGCCGGAACACAGCTTGCCAACACGCCTGCTCCGGCTGGCACCTACCCCGATCACACGTCACTTATCTTCGTCGCCTTGGCCTTCGGTGTTTCGTTGACAGTCAATGTTTGGGCATTCTACCGCATCACGGGCGGCATGTTCAACCCGGTGGTATGTTTTCTGTTGATTCATTTCACTCTATGCTTCATGACATGGACTTACATTTCTACCGTAGGTCACTCTGGCCCTCGTCATCTGCGGAGGTCTACCCATTTCCCGTGCTTTGCTTATCATGCCAACTCAAATGATCGCTGGCATGACTGCTGCCGGTGTTGTCTCCGCCATCTTGCCCGGGCCGCTGGCCGTCACTACTACCCTCGGAGGCGGGGCCAACACTGCACAGGGCCTATTCATTGAGATGTTCCTCACGACGCAGCTTGTTTTCGTGATTCTCATGCTGGCTGTTGAGAAGCATCGGTCGACTTTCTTGGCTCCTGTTGGTATCGGATCGGCCTTCTTCCTGGCTGAACTTGTCGGTATGTTGCCAAATCTACCAGTCACTCCACCGGGTGAGACTTTGCCTTTTATCTCGTTGCTAACAGGGCGGTCGTCAGGCGTCTACTGGACCGGTGGTTCCCTCAACCCAGCCCGGTCTTTCGGCCCTGCTGTAGCGACCAGGTCTTTCCCTAGCTATCACTGGATCTACTGGCTTGGTCCGGTGATGGGGTCCCTGCTGGCCTCAGGCTTCTACTTGCTCTTGAAGGCCATGCAGTACCAGGAGTGCAACCCTGGGCAAGATTCTTGTGGCCAAGATCCTGAGCGCCAGCAGGAGCACCAGGAGCATCACGAGGAGCGACACACGACTAATGAGGAGCCGAAGGTGTGAAGACGGGAAGCCTAACCCAAAGGTTTGGTGGTTGGAACAAATACCCTGCCAATTCAGCTACACGATGGAATCACGAACTGATTCGAATGGCTAGTGGTTGCAAAACTGGATATTTCATCTATGCATTCCTGGCGGTGTATATTAGTAATTTTAACCATGAGAATGCTCACGCTTGTTCATAGAATCCCTCTCTTGACGATCTACCAGTGGCGAATTATTTGGTGTGCTCAAAGCGGGGCTCCGGTCGGGTAACGATATGTCAGAAATCTGTTGCTTCGACGAGAATGTGTTGCAACAGCTTGGGTGGACTTGGAAGATTGATAGAGGCGAAGAAATCCGATTTCTGTGCGAATTATTGCACCAGTTATAAGCCCCATAAAGAGGCGTTCCTGCTACTAGACAGGAAAGGGCCCCTTTTAAGCCACCAAAAAGCCGCCGGCGCTTACACGGGATGGAGCTGAAATGATGCTCTGCCATAGCCTTGTATGACGCCCGCTAGGCCTGCTGACAACACCCGCTTCCTAGTGTCGTGTAGTTCTTCGCTCGCGGTTGGCCAAGTCGTACAAGGAGGAGGTTTTCTGACGTTCACGGGGCGAGAAAGGGCAGCTGGATAACTTCTATTTGGGGAGCCTGACCGAAAGCGCCACCACAATTGGCATTTGAGCGGGGCTGTGTCATGAGAATCTTACTGCTCATGGGTGCTATGTGTGCGGTCTTTTCTCGCATCATAGGCTTCAGTGGATTGGGGGCGGCCAAGGGGCTGGCTCGTGGGCATTCGGGGGCCAAGGCTGCCGCAAGAGCTGAGTCGGGATCGTGGACATCCGCATGCATGTCAGTTATTTTGAGCCAAGACCAGAACCAGACACAAGCTGAAATCCCAAAAGCTCACGATGCCGAGGCTGCCCCAAGGATAAAAGGGCGCTACTCCAACTCATCGAAAGGGATTTCTAAAACATCATGTACCAGACCTAGTTCACCAACCTCCCCAAGTCTTCCAAGCCAAGACACCAATTCCAGCTTCCAAAGTCTTCTTGTCACCCGCCAAAATGTTCCACAAAGCCTTACTCTCTGGCCTTCTGGCGACCATGGCGACCATAGCCTCTGCCAACGACTCCATACCGAGCAGTGCTTTCGAAAGCAAGTCGCTCTCACTCCCGAAGCCCATGTCGCCAATCTAACTAATAGGTCCCAGATAGCGGGCACGAAGCTGCCATCGCCGGCGCCCCCATGTACCACTTCGGTCGCTCGTGGGGCCGCGCTCCTTGCTACCCTGAGGCCGGCCAGAACAATGGTGTGCAGACCGACGGTGTTGACTCCGACATCTGCTTCAACAGCCAGTCCGGCGGATGCGCGGACCCCGGGCCCTGGAACGGCGTCAACTCCCCGGGCAACCCGTTCCCGGTGTACTACACGGTGCGGCAATGCAACGACAACGAGTGGCGCGTCGCATACAGCATCTATTTCAAGAAGGATTCCGGGCATAAGAGTGACTGGGAGAACAGCATTGTCATCTGGAATGGTGATGGTGCAGGTGGTTGGAAGAGGAGCGGAACCCTGCTGGGCTGGCACAGTGGGTGGGATTACATCGGTTGGGGAGACATCCAAAACACGGTGAACAAGTGAGTTGGGCTTGAGATGAAAGCCAAGGAGTGCACAGTGTGCTGACGCTCGCAGTGATGGCGACCTGTTCGATCAGGGGGCGAAGGACCGCAACCATGCGAAGGTCTACCAGGGCTTCTTCTACCACGCGACGTTCTCGACTCGCAAGACGTCGCTGAACACGTGTGCCAACACCAGAGACGAATTCCGGTCCAATGATTGGTATTTCCTGCCTGATGCCGAATGGCTTCACAATGGAGACCTCATTCAAGGTATGTTGAAGAAGTGCACGATGAGATAAGCAATCATCTGACCAGTTGATGTAGATGGGTGGGATTGGGGCTCTGCGGACACGAACCCGTCCTCCCTACGAAACGAGGCTCGCTGGATCTGCAACCGGAGCTCGTAAATTCATGATATTTCCTGTAAGAAGTTGGTTGGGCGAGTAGCTGGCGGCCAGAAGAGCATTGAAATCGTGCTTTCAACGCTAGGTACTGTAGGAGACTTCTTGTCAAGCATCATTCTGTACTCGAATAGATGAAACTTCCGTCGAACCTGGTCGCGCACACGACAGACCACGCACGATGTTTGCGAGCATCAGTTGGGTGGCACAGCGTGCAAGCGTGACGTGTGCTCCGAAATCCTCCGATGTTCCGACAAATCACAAAGATGATCACACTGCATACAATCCGGGCTTACTATCACACGTTTATGTGGCGTAACGTAGAAAATATCAGACCACTGGAGAGGAGATGACGACCTGATCCCCCCACCGGGACACCTGACTGCTATTATTCGCGATATGCTGTGAAGGTGAAGGCAGAAACAGATACACCGTGGACAAAAGAAAACGACTTTCTTATCGGAGAGGCATCCCTTATTCACCGAAGCCTGAAGCAATGGATAGATCTGACATCTTTCATCGTCTCCAGGGTATGATCCCTGGCCCGCAGCGAGAGCTGTTCACTGGCGCTGCGAAAACGGCTGCGGCGGTTGCCTTCGGCTATTTCACGCGATGGGCCATCGAGGATTACAAGGCGTATCTCGCACTTGGGCCCGGCGGTCTTCCATATAATCTCTTTGGGTGGGCCGTCGCCAATGTCGCCATTCGTCCTTTCTGTCTCAGCCAGGCAGGCGCGATCTCGACCGATGACTACCCAGCAGATGGTGCACACACAGACATCGAGGGTCTGCCTTCCAGGCAAGGAAAACGTGCACAGATTGCTGGAATCGTGCCTCATCGACAAGTCTCACAAGTCGCCCCAGAGAGGATGAAAACAGTGAGTTCTCGGTTCATGTTCTGAGGCCACTCGGCCGCTTTGTGGGGTCTTCCCATTGTCCCATGAGCTGATAATAGTCGCTAGTTCGTTCTGAACCTTTTCGAGAATGCGGCTTCTGCGAACCCGCAACTCCTCGAAAAGCGGATTTCGGGCTATGAGCGCCACAACGATGCACTTTTCGTGGCCAAAAAGCTACTCGAGACCCAACCCTCAAGCCTACCGAGAGCTGCTATCATGGCCAAGGGCGAGCTCGGGCATTCTCATGAAGAATTGTCGGTTCATCTTTATCTCAGTCCTGCAGATGCACGTCAGGTAATCGAAAAGGGGTGGGGAGAGCGACATCGGCTCTCTGTTCCCCTGAACACCTGGTTTCGACATAGGTACGGTGTCGCTGACACATACTTGATGATATATGGTCCCCGAGACAAAGACGAGATGGAGGTCTTGAGCGTGATTCTGGAGAGGAGTATCCGTTTCATGACTGGACAAGATGTCGGGACCATCGGATGGAAGACACTCAATTAACAGACAGAATCATAAGATCCCAAGCCCCACTCCACACATTCGAATCAGTAAAGGAAAAGATGGCAGGCTGTATGTAGTGGTTCACTTCAACGTGAAGCCAATTTGTTCAATCTGTCTTGTGGCAATATTTGGTGTTCTGCTTATCCACGAATCAAGCTCGCCTCCATCCAGAGCTCAATGGCTTGCTTATCGTGACTGTCTGTCTGTTCGCCATTCTTGGGCTATAACACATGTCAGCCAGATAACAAGGTCTCGGCCAGGCAAGGCTTACCAAGTTGGTGGAGGAATTCAATAACCAGGGGCAGCAGTGTTGAGATGGCAAGCACCTGTCCAAGCGTCCAACCGTCACTGAACCAATGCACCCCTGAGATGGCAAAGAGTTCCGAGCGGTATGACCCGTACAAAAAAAGGGCAGCGCCAGCCCCAATTCCCAAAAGCAAGACATCCATTGTTCCGAGCACGTCTGCAAAAGTCCGGTATGTCGGGTTGTTGTGGCGAATATCTGCCAGAGCTCGCAGTCTGTTGAGATTGAACACCCTCACTTGTTTCTTGTCTGTAATCCGTGTTGGGGCACCCAGACCCTTGAGTTGCCGTCTCGCAAGACAAGATGCGACGATGCCCATTATCAAGCCTCTGATAAGACAGTAACCGGCGAGTACCGATGCAGCGATGACGAGATTTCGGGTTGGGAGAGAATATCGGAAATCACATATATCGTCCCAAAAACGCTCGAACTTGAACGGCCGCTGTACATCACCGAGATGAAACAGCGTCAGCATAACAACTAGTGTGAAGATACCCACAATGAAAGACAGATACATCAGCCTGCTGGACAAAATTGTCGGTTTACGGCCCCTTCTGCTAGGATCAACCTGCCGCCTTGTGTTCTCGAGTCTGCGAATGCATGCCCCAAGACGAACAAGCCATAGGCATACGACATTGGAATAGAGTAAAACCCAGTATTGTAGCAAAAGGTCTTTCGTCCAAACCATAGGCGTACTGGAGGCAAGGTTATGGGTCAGGATAGCAGCAGGTAGTACCAGCGCAAAGACAGCTGCCGAGTCCGAAAACCCGCCGTACGACGCCTTGACGGAGTCGTAGAGGAGACGAATAATTGGCCTTTTCCCTGCTGGATGGTAGAATCCCAGGTTGCATGAAGTGTGAACAGTGCTTGTATGGTGCTTTTTGTTTCGATACTGGAACCATCGCATGGCTTCGAACAAGGTAATGAGAGAGTAAACGGCGCCTACAGCAAGCTGCACAATGTAGAAAATGAAGACCTGCCAGAGCTAGTGTCAGTATCTCATAGACGGGGTTGCGAGTAGTGAGCAGAGCATACTCCAGGCCCGTTGACGTCGCCTAGGCGGCCATCATCAAAGTTGAGCTCGCACACATCCTGATGACAAAGCCGACTGGGTGCATGGATGATGACGTTGAAGTATGAGGCTTCGAGCGGTGGTTCGTGATCCTCATCCGAATGGGATTCGGATTCGGCCATTGAATCTAGCCAGCCTTCCAGCTCTTTTGCGAATTCAGTGCGAAGGTAATGTTCCCATTCGAGAACTTCGCCGTAGGTTGCGACTTGCTGAACATTGGGAGGTAGTGCTTCTCGGAAGTAGCGCTCCACAGCTTCTGAGTGAAGAGTCTGTGGGATCCAAAACGTCACATTCCAAGCGTTTCCTGGAAAGTCATCGATGTCGTCGTATGGGGATAAATCGAACCATGACTGAAGGAAGTCCTTGGTGAGCGTGCAGTTGGTGCCGAAAGTCAGGTCGGAGAGAGAGGGAGGGGTCCATGCTGAGAAGTCCAGCGGTGAAGCACTATGAGCTGACATTGTGAAGGTATTTGGACTTTGAAGGAACGTCTAGGGTGAAGACCACGCCTTAAGAAGCGTCGAGCGAGGAGACCGAATCCTTGTCGGGGTTGAAAACCGACCGTGAAGGCCATTTCGAATGGATTTTAAGATCCTCGGGCCTCTCACTCACCCCAAAAACACCACAGCCTGATCTAATTTGATCTGAAGCTGAAGGCAGGCTCTTGGCCCCCAAAGAGCCTGAGATGCAAAGGGAGGTCTTGGCCCGACCTGATGACCTCAGGCTCGACGAACCGCAATGCACAAAGAGGAACCGACAAATCCCAAACGAGGCTCGGTATTACAAAATTGAAGAGGCCCGCCTTGATTGTGCCGCAAAGATCAGGCCAGCTGAAGGCTGTCATGCGGCCAATATTGGGGGCTGTGGCAACTGTGCCGCGGGCATGCGTTCCGGCTGTGAGTCGATAAGATTTGACGAATCGAACAGCTCAGGAAAGATTGCATATTGATACTGCACCCACCATGGAATATCCGTATTGTAAGTAGTATTCCTGACGGTGGACAATTTGTTCAGGCTGGGGTTGCGTGTTGTCGACTGATGCTGGTGGCTAACACCTCCTAACCGAACGCCTTCACTTTGACACTTGAGTTTTAATTTGAAGAGGGCGACAATGATTTTTAAGATTCAAGGACGAAATTACTAGGGATCAATGTAGACAATCTCTGATGCACAACAACCGAGCCTGCAATGAGAAAGAATCAAGGCAACGGAAAAGAAGGACCGCGGCCATCAAAGCTAACCTTTCAACACAAGCACTTGTGCCTCGGAAGTCTTCCGACACATGACTCAGCTTCGCAAACATCGACGCAGCAATTCCGACACCATCTACTCTTCTTGTTGTTTGCTTTACTCCCACACCAAAAGCACCAGTTTGGTTTCAACCCTTGATCGAGTAAACGCTGGGACAGAACTTCCCGCGAGGCTCGGCTCGATTGGCCAATCAATTCTTTGATAATCTCTGGCCTTGCCATGTCGGCCTCCAGTCTAGGGAACCAGCGAACCCAGGGGATCCATGGTCCGGCTGTACTGGCCCCCATGACGAGCAAAGGTCCCGCAACATCTTTGCGCACAAAAATGAAGCTTTCCAGCCCGCCAAGAAAATCCTGTGCTCGATCTTCGCAGCCGTTATTCTTAGCAGCCTGAATAATGAAATCGCGAATGGTTTTCCCGACCATCCTGCTCAGCATTGGGAAGTTCCCCGCCACCGAAAGATCAACCAAGGCGAGGGCTTGAATCAGAACCGGCGTTGAGATTGGCTTGGATAACTTGTTTTGCCACTGCCTAACGGCCTTAAGCTGCAGGTATTCTGCGATCCCGAGACTGCGTATGAATGGGGCCGTGAAGTTGATGGCCGTGCCTTGGGCGCACAGGGCTCTGCCGAAGAAGACCAGATCCGGGGGGTCAACATCGGCGTATTCTTCACGCTGGAAAGAAAACGGGGCGCCACAGCGTATAGCAGTAAGAGTCTCGTCGACCGCTAGTAAGAGGTTCTTCTCGGCACAACCGCGGCGCAGGCGTTTAAGAAGAGCGGGATCGAATACGCGGCCGTTGTATTGGTTCTCTACAACCTCGACGATGATACCAATGCAGCCGCTTTCCTTGGCGTCGTCAAGTTGTTCACGAAGGTCTGCCTGAGAGATGGCCGGATTCAAGAGAATGGGATCTGACCCGTAATGATGACCTTTATCGGGGTTGGAGCCTGGGGTGCCCTGCGCAAGAGGTCAGCCTATTGTTCCTCCTAAGATGACCTGTGCAGAAAGGCGAGATATAACTTACAATAGAAGCGGGCGAGCTTGCGGCTGCCGCGTAAGAATCTGAGAGTAGAGCCCATCGTGGCATGCTCACCTGACCCTGATTCCATCCGAGAAGTTTCAACACCATGCCCGGATCAACCAGGTCCGGGGTTGTGTTGGAGCTTTCAGCTAGGATAAAAGTAGCCAGCGTGATGATCATTTTGGACGCCAAGCCGGGTTTCATAGTATGGCTATTCGTGGTCTGATAGTCAATTGGAAAATATCCCCCAAAGAAGGATCTAAGTGCTTGTCAGTCAAGCTAAGGTGACAGAGGCATGCAAGTATAACTCACGAGAACTTCTTTTCGAAATGAGCAAGCAGCTCATCATATCTCTTCTCAAGTTTGAGGCGGTTTGTGACGAATTCATGCCACAGGGGGTTGACAGCAGTTATGGCTTGTAGCTGGTCAAAGCATAGGATGCTTCCCCAAGCATTGTTGAAGTCATGATCT
This sequence comes from Verticillium zaregamsianum, assembly GCA_002851755.1. Classification (NCBI taxonomy): domain Eukaryota; kingdom Fungi; phylum Ascomycota; class Sordariomycetes; order Glomerellales; family Plectosphaerellaceae; genus Verticillium; species Verticillium zaregamsianum. The sequence goes on along the minus strand of NMXM01000007.1, from coordinate 2,236,093 downwards.
AAGCGTTGCCTCGGGAGTCCTGATGGAAGTGACGGAGCTGCCAGGTGTTGATGATCCATCGTGATGTTAATGTAGCGTGTTTTTGGAAGGGATTGTGATTGACTGTCGAGCTCAAGGGTAGGTAGACCTTGTTGGTCGAAAGGGTCAGCTTATATGAGAACACCAATTGAGGCAGGCAGTGAGGCCCATGCGGGTGCTGTGTGAGGCCCTCTCTGGGAGAATCCTGGGCGTCAAGGCCTCAAGAAGGCATTGATACGAGAAGCTCCATGTTCACTGTGAGGTAGCATAGCTTGCTCCAAGTCGGTATTGAGGACGGACAGGGGTACATATCGATTTCCGCAGAGTAATCACGAACCGACTCTTGTCATTTTGCTGGGTATTGCCGTCAGATGATCGTTTCTACTCAAACATCGTGATCGGGAATCGGAGCCACCAGATGATGATAGGATGACCCTCAACCCCCCCGGAGAGCCTAGCAGGCACCAGCGGCGCAGTGTGGGAGTGAATCGGATATTTGGCAGTTGTTAGAAAGGTCGCTAAGCTCAATGTGGCTCCCCTGTAATATCAACGCATCGTGATCAGGCCTTAGGTGTGCGTCAGTATGAGGCCATGCGCCCGGCTTGTCGTTGAGTTTGCCTTCAAGGCTGATTTCCTTGGCACCCGGCTTCGTTTTCGTGGCTGCCCGCCCAGCCCCTTGAGGTTTTCTGGAGCAGAAACGTGGCGATGCAAATGTCATGGCGCATGGTGCCAACTTCTGGGGCCCCAGGTGATGGAGGTGGAGTGCGGCACAGCAAGAGAGAGTTGGTATCATGATCATTCGGCAACAACTCATTGATGGAAACTATTTGCGGTGCTTATGTAGCGGCATCGGACGTTCGCCTTTGCAGTAAACCACATCGCGGCTTGCATGCCACATGTAATGACGCCACGGCAGACGCGTCTTTGGAACGATGCGATGCCAACCTCCAGGTCGCGCCGCCAAGACGAATCGTTCAGGCACCCACAGCTGATACCGAGGCCTGACAAGCGTGACAGGGTGGGTTACCCCCTGGTCCGATCGAGGGACATCCATCGAATGCCTGTACCAACCGAGGAATCCAACTCGTCGGATCCAGACACAGCCCCCTGCAACTCTGCAATTCGCGCCGGTCACGTCTTGTCAGTGGATCGACATGCAAGCTGGCCTGTATCCAATTCTTCCGTCCCATCGTCACGACAGAATCCAACGGTGCTAGGAATGCTGCACGCCCACGGACCCATTGCTGAGTACCGCGCAAACGGCGAGCGCTACTCACTTCCGCGCCCACAGCAAGCCGACCTTGTGGTGGGGAATGCGTCTTTTGCTCGAAGCGCAGTCTGGCAACGTCATGGTTGACCAGGCCATGGGGCGGAGCAATGCGCCAAATGCTTGTCAGAGCTTCCCCGCTACAGCTCTCCGAACCAAGCACGGCCCGAAGGCCCGTAAGGAGAAGGTCGGACGTTCTTCGCCGTTCAGAGATGGCAAGAAGGAGTCTGACGGATGGAGCAAGTCATCTTGGCTCTCAGCGGTGTGGGCGTTCATGACCAGTCAGGAGGCTGTGCAATTGGGAATTCGCGGCCAGGTAATGCGATAGGCCCCGAGTAGCATGTCCGTCTAAAAGTTGAAAAGCGCTCGCATGATATGTGACTTGAGACTTCACACATCTCTAACCCGGTCGCCCTCTAGGTCTCTCAGCCCTACAAGGACTGCGAAATGATGTTATGCACCGGCGGAGCGGGTGCCGAGCCACGGGACGACTGGCGGCCTCCTTGAACGAATCGAATCAGACCCCGATGCCGGAAACCCCACAGCGCCGATCATCCACTCCGGCCTGCCCGGCGGGCTGGCATGCCGCGCCGTGCTTGATCCTGCAACTCCACGGGGTGAAATCTTGGCATTTAGCACAGCAATAAACTTTCTGGGGCTTTACACTGGGGTGGCGTCTTGGAATGTCCCGTGTCCCCTCCTGACCCGAACACATGGGATGATCGGCCACAATACCACAACCTAGTACCACAATTGTTCATGACTGGTCTGTCCCATCTGGGCAACACACTCCGGTAGATAACTTTCGGCAAGGCAGACATTTTTTTACATGCCGGCGTGAAGAGAGTCGGACCCTGCGGTGATGACGCCTCGGCGGCCTCCAGGACTTGAGACATGTAGTATTCACGTACAGGTCAATTGAACATGTCGGATATTCCCTCATGTGCTGATGTTTGGAAATTGCGTGACAAACCGTGCCCTAGATAATAGTACAAATCATATGAACGCGACTGGCCTGTCCCTGGCTGTAGGTTTATCCGGCATTGAATGATGTTTCGCTCTATTGAAATGCGCTACATAAGCATTACGCTTCTTCCGTCACAACACGCCATGTCGTTCTAGACCTTGCATGATCCCCGTTTCCTTCTTCTATTGCTTGTAGTAATTTTGATCCGCGGTTTTAGGCTCCGTGACTTGGATACCCGTAGTTGGGATTTCCATGGGTTGGGTTCGGATACCCATAGTTCGGATTCGGGTAACCGTAATTTGGGTTCCCGGCATGTGCGTCCTTGCTCGTTCCCTGCGTCTGGGTCACTGTAGGTTGCCCTGTCAAACGGTTCTTCAACCTATCATACAGAGTGGCTTGGCCGGCTGCCGTCCGCTCGGCACGCATCTGACGCCGAAGATCCGAGTTGTAGTCGGGGGACTTCATGTATTCGGACTTTGGGCGTGCAGTCCAGCCTTTGCCGTCGTCAATGTAGCCCCACCAATAGGGGTCGGAAGAGCCCATGTCGTGTTCGGGGGTTTGTATTCGTGGTGTTCTGGAAAGCGGGATTCTGACGCCTGTCTTGCGCTTCGTTGTCCCTACTGGGCGGTGTTGTAGGCGGCCAATGGTGTGTTTTTGAGTGATGTGTGTGTTTCGGTAGATGTGGCTTGAATGACGCGGGCGAAATCAAGTTGAGGTTGATGAATTACTGTATGATGAGCGGTTAATAGCTGTGAGCCTGAACAGGGTCGCCGACTTCCGTTGTTTTATACATGTAGAGTTGCCTTCAGATAGAGCAATCTACAGCTCTTGCGATGCTGTGATACCTGCTCTGACGTCAGAGGAGTCGATACGCGGGAATGGGATCTCAGGGTCCCGTCGGTGGCTGGTTCTAAGCCAATCGCAGCGAGATTAGCGTCGAAACGACCCTTGGAACCAGAAATTGGGGCCCATCATGGATCGGCATGGGGCTGTCTAACGTGCAAACCAATGCAGCTTTGGGGCTGTGGGATGTCCATCATGGCCATTTTCGATACGCGTACCAAGCCACCCTTCAGCCATCAAGTCGGTCTGAGCGTGACGCAAATCTGCCGCAATTAACTGCACATCAGAGGAGGGATGAGGCCAGCATGCTTCAATTGAGGGTACCCCTACATTTTACAGCATACATCAGATGGTCCTTTGCGTGTTGCAGTATCGCCATTGCTTTGATTGGGGTCTCGTAGGATATGTCCCACGAAGAGTGGCCCTCACGCTGACACAGCTTTCAAGGGAGCATGTCTGGTATACTCGGAGTTGCCCTGTGCAAAAAATGTTTGAGCGTCTTGCCCCCTGCTGGACCTGAGTTCTTTCCATCCCATCTTGCGGTTCAGCATCTTGATGGCGTTCTTGACAATCCGCGGCGCGCTCTTCGATGCGTTGAGGAGCCCAACGCCGGCGACGGATAATCGAAAACGTGCCTCTCCTTCGACCCAAGGATTTCCGACAACATCTTCGGTCACTCGCTTCGCTCAACGAGGAACTCCCAAGCTCGAAAAAGGCTTTCAAGAGCAGCGTTGCAATCATGAGACAACGGGAGTCATTGAACATGGTGGCCAAACGCAACGATACCACTTCTCTCCCGCCAACCCGTCTGAAGTCTTTCCCATTCTCTTCTTCCTTCATTCCTTCTTCACTCTTGTACCCCCTCCACCCCTTTTTGACGACCCCTAGCCACGCTCTCTGCGCCGACATTGTTCCAAGCTCATCGCCAAGACCAACATGGCCGTTTGTCATGTCTACCCCTTGGACGACGAGGTCGCCGCCATGGATCGTCATGGTGCAATCCCTCGGATGCCGGCTGTCAACCTCAATCGAAGTCTCTGTCAAAAGTCGAGCATGAGTTGATGCAGCACCTCAACGACGTCCGAGTTTGCGCGGCCGACGATGAGCAAAGCCTGTCCCGAATTGCTCTTGCTATCGCCGCCGACGACAAAGGATAGCGAGATCTTGACTCCGTGAAGCACCGACAGTATAGAAAAGACAAGTAGAGACTACATTGTCCCCAAATATGCTGATTCTCTCGAGTGCTCAATCGAGAAGCCAGCCATGAAAAGATAGCCTACCAACACACGATGGGTGGCCAGCTCGGGGTAGCCGTAGACGCGGGAATGTGGCTTCGTGCATGAGCCAAATGCAACCGCTTCTCAAGGTTAGCCTCAAAAAGTATGTCCATTGATCTTGAACCCATGCTATCCAATAATCTGGGGTAATCGAGATCTTTCTGGAAACCGTACTCCACGGCGGTAGTCCACACGTCATCTCCGAAAGGTCTTGGGCATCGTATAACTACGATCACGATAAATGATTCCCAGTGGTTTACCCCAGGCCAGCTAGTTCCCTGGACTTGACGTGAACCCCTGCTCAACCCAAGTTCCATCTCTACCCTACCGAACAGCATGGTTCAACTAAACTCCATCTTTCTTGACATTGTTGTCTCCCTTGCGGCCGGTCCATCGTCCGCGCAGATGCTGCCGAAGCCGCTAACTCCAGATTTAAAGCCTTCTGAGCGCGACAATACATGTGCCAGCAGAATCTTCGCGGGCAGTTCTATCAAGTCGAAATTGGAACACGCATGCATTCCAGACGGAACGCCAGCAGCCAGGGCGGCTGGTTGCAGATCATTTGGGCTGAGGAGAGTAGCGGTCCCAAAGTGAGTTTTGCTCGTGAGCCAAGGCCAGGTTCTAGGAAAAATCGAAAAGAAAAACCCCAGAGACACAAAAGGCGAATTGCAGAGTTGTGGGGTTTCGAAATCGCATGAGGTTCTGATTGAGCAACTCCCGACTGTTGCCCCGAGCACCCCGCCAGGTACTGCCGCTGGCAAACGATCGCCGTCAGCCTTGTGGATAGGGGACCCCGCACTGCCACAGCTCTATACGCGTATTCTCCCACGAACCACACAGCCACAGCCACAATCTTAGCACATCCCGCCCATGTCTCGTCCCCACCGGAAGCGAGAGCTGAGATGATCGTCATTGCGAGTCTCTAGCCGGTGACGACGATAAATACCCTGTGTTTCCTTATTCTTGATCACCACCATCACCACCACCACCATCATCATAACCATCATAACCATTACCATCATCCCAGCTATCATCATCAGCACCACCATCACCACTATCACCACTATCACTACCAACACCATCATCACCACTACCATCACATCATCCCAGCCATTCCCATGGGTCTCAAGTCACTCTTCAAACGCCACGATGGCGACAGCGGCGAGGCCAGCTCCAGCAATGCCCCGCCAAGCTACACCGACACGGATAAGAAAAACGGCCACGCCCCCTCGGAAGACGAAGACATCCCCTCCTACGAGCAACCGATCTTTCCCGGCGACTCAACCATCGTGCCCGCCACCATCAAGTTCCCCCCGCGTCTGAACGTCTACCTCAGCTGGAAGTCCGCCCGCACCTTCCACCTCGGGACCCCAGAAGAGAACAAGCTCTTCGCCGTTAACTCATCGTGGGCCGTCTACGGCATGAAGAAGCCCCTCCTCACCATCTACGACGGCCCGGACAAGGAGGCTGCCGTCCTCGCCGAGACGAGCCCCCTGAGCTACACCGTCAGCCAGCGGAGCACCATCACCGTCCCGCCGGCGCCCGGCTCCGGCGCGGAGCCCCTCGTGGTCCATGCAGCGTACAAGTACTCGCTCAAGACGATCATCTTCTCCTTCTCGCTCCCCGTGCCGCCCCCGCCCCAGAGGAAGGGCGACCCGCCGCAGGAGGAGTCGTTCGAGTGGCGCTCGACATTCGGCGACGAGGTCAAGCAGCTCACGGGCGGCAGCTTTCTCTCGTCCGGGTGGAAGCTGGTGCGCAAGTGGGGGCCCGAGACGCGGGCCGCGGGCGGGTCCGCCGGGCCCGGGTTCGCGAGCGACGGCTGCGAGATCGTCGCCGTTATGGCGCACAACACGTCCATGAGCATGACCAAGTCGTCCATGTTCGCCTTCATGGGCACGGGGCTGACGGGCCAGCTGGGCGCGCAGTGGGAGGCCGTGGCGCTGGCGTCGGCGTTGCAGGTGTGGTGGGCCTGGACGACGGGGGCGACGTACTCGCGCTGAGGCTGGCTGGAGAGCATTGCATTTCAAGATCGAGGCGTACTGGAGCGTTTGGACATCAGTTACGACTTATGACTAATATCTGGATAAAGTGGGCAGGTTGTAATAGATTTGGTTTCCTCATATTCGTCACGGCGAGTGTTCTTGATGCCGACATGTTTGAAAGGGATTATAATCGCTGACTAACCGTCATGCCATGCGATGCGATATCATCCAGGCAAGACGCCAAGACACCAATGGCTACCCATCTACTTTGCAGCAACGGCTTTGTCAAGGAATTTGATGATCCGCCTCACACTGTCGATCACCGGGTCCGATGGAGTTTCCTCAGCCTCCACGTTTGTCCCGGGGGGGATATCACCCAGATCAAATCCATGGCCTTTGCCCTCCACAGTCTCGAGGAGAACCTCCACCCCAAGATCCTTGAGCTTTCTCTCTGCACGTATGCTCTGGGCCGGAAACACAGAGTCATCTGCGAGCCCGTGCAGAAGCGCCGTAGGAGGGAACTCGCTCGTCAAGCCGAATGCCACGGGGAAATATCGGTAGTGAGCAGGATCAACAGCGTCCAGGCCCCGCTCCCTGATCTTCTCCGACAAGCCTCGCTCGCTCGTGAGGAGGTCGGGGTAAAGCGCCGCCTGGTGAATAGCTCTGATGAGGACAACCCTCTCGTCCGATTCAAAGTCTGCGGGTTCGTAGGCATCGATGATGCCTTTTCCCTTTGACTCGATGATCCGTTGGACCACGGCATCGCAGTCGGACAGAGGCGGTGCCTGGCCAGAGGTGGAGCCCAATGTGATGTAGGGCGGCAGCGTAAAGTCCAGCATGCCGTAGACCGCGAGTACGGCCAGTGGGCGGGGGCTCTTGAGCTGGGCTGCCGTGGCGACGGAGAGGTAGCCGCCGCCGCTGGAGCCGGCGATGATGACGCGCTGGGCGATGTTGTCAATCACCCACTTGGCGGCGTCCAGGGCATCATCGAGGACCTCTTCTCCGCTCGCCTCGGGGAGCAAGCGATATGAGGGCGAGACGTACGCCCAGCCACGCCGGAGCGCAGTCTCGATGAGCCAGACCGGCGGCCAACTGTCCTTGGATCCCAGGACCTGTGTAGGTGTCGAGGTCAGTCGTCATGTCATCGCGCAAGGTGATTCAAATGCCCAACGGGCCGACACCATAGCTACTGACCACGTATCCACCATGATAATGAACGACCGCCGTCTGCGGACTGGCTTCGTTGGAGATGACATCGAGGGTCAGCTCCAGCGCGCCGGCCACCTTGAAGACGTGCGTGGTCTTTTTGGCGGTCTGCCACGACATTCTTAACTTGGAGTTGTGGTAAAATGAGTAGGCAAAGTGTGAGGCAGACTTGTCTGCTGTTGTCGAGTTCTTGGATGTTGCAGGGCGCAAGCTTGGTTTTGAGAGTGACAAGCTTCTGCGCGGCTTTATCATGCGTGTCCCCACGCTTCCCCTCAATCGTGCCTCACTGAGTGAATGGTGAGCACAGCTCAGGTTGACAATATGCCCCACCCCGGATAACTCGGGTCTCGGGACCCTGCAGCTCTCCCTGTCTCACGTCTCACCTCTCCGAGGCAGGCGAGGTGCTCAGCAATGCAAGTGAAGCACCTGACTGACCTTAGCTACCATGCCTAATAATCCAGCTTACCTTAGGCACCCTAGATAAGTATGAGAAATGCCAAGTCACTCACCTCGGGGCAAGGAGAGTTGAGGCGAACATGACGGCGGCCGGCCCCGCCGCTATTTACCTCATCCGGTCTCATAAAGATCCAGCTAACATCTGAGCCGGCCGACCATTTGCGTCGTCATCCGCACCCGTTGCCACACCGACACTGTCACATCGAACCGATGAGCGGCGGTGTAGATAAAGACACGGCGGCTGAAGTTGGGTTTGCTGCCACGGCCCGCAGGTGGGACTGCTAGCATTGCAGCCAGAGCATCCGTCATGCAGAACATCTACAACGACATGTGAGGCGTCATCTAGACCATCTGCCATTCCACTATCCACTATGAAGCAGGCAATTTCTCAGACAGTAGTGTGAACCTGATCCCGCCCCAGACCGTGGATGTCGCCACCGCGCTGAATTCAATGCTGCAGGGACACTCTGAAGCAGCATCTCACTACTCACACACTTTCCGCTGAGCAGATCGACGCGCTGGCAAGGGCCGCAGACGCGGGCTTCCGTAAGACGTGCATTAGCCGTGCGAGGTTCAAGCAGAAATGTGACACACAATCGCCTTGCGGGTGCTACAGGAACCGGCAACTCCCATGTTTGGTGCCCTCAAACCACCCCAATGACGAGTCCAGTGCGTCGCCATCTTCGAAAATGCCCTGTCATCCCGCAGCAAAGCTTCGGAGTATTTAGTCAAGCAGCCTTCCTCAGCCAGTTATTCCTGGTATTTAGTGGCACGCCGAAAGACCCCCTGCGCTCGCAATACCAAAGAGACATTCTGACTGGCATCTGCCGCTCAGTGATATCCAATGGTGGTTCTTTGTTCTGCAATCGAATAACTGCGGACTGACTAAATTGGATATAATACGAGTCTTGGCGTCGGCTGGCCTTCTTTGATCTTTGTGAGCAGTCGTTTCTCTCTGCACATACCATCGGGCTCCTGACACCCTTGACCAGAGGTCGAACACACGCAGGTCGTTCTCTGGGACGTCAGCCTAGCGCTTGGCATCTCCGAGGTTCATCCGTGCTTACCTGGAGATGACCTCCTCTGGGCGTGCAATTTTGGCACTGAGTGGGAGGGAGATAAATCACGGTCTTGGTCTGGGTAACTGGCTGAGCGATGCTTTTCCCATTACCTTCTAACAGATGATAGCCCAGCATGTCTCGGTGACACTCGCAGAACTATTTACAACGTAGAAGTTTTTTCATCACCATGGCGGGTGTTTGGAGAACACAACAGGTTGCACGTCACAGGCACGTCGCGAGTCGTCTGCTCCTTCGGTTGACTAGACATATCTCATTATTGTTTATGCAATCGTTATCTATGTACAGTCGGGAACGCTTAGAGAACGTTCTCCTTGCCGTGAAGGCCGCAGGAGTGGTGATGGTCGGCCTCCTCGGCGATGGCAGCCCAGCGCTGGAACTCCTGGCGCATGGCGACGACGCCGCGCTTGGCAGGCGAGGTCTTGGAGCGACGGGGGAGACCCTCGAGGTCGCTGTTGGCGAGGATGGCAGCGGCACGGGCGGCGGCCTTGGCGTTGACAGTGATGGCATCCCAGTTGATGTTGTCAATGTTGTCGCAGGCCAGGTGGTAGCAGGGGTCGTAGGGAGGAGTGCCGGTGAACAGACCGGAAGAGGGGACACCGATGTTGACGAAGCCAACGTAGTCGGAGCCGGTGCCGAAGGGGGCGTACTCGGCGGGGAAGCCCTCCTCGGTGAGGTACTCGTGGAGGAGCTTGGCACCGAAGGCGTCGCCCGAGTTGTCACCGCTGTAGACGGCGTACATGGGGTTGATGGAACCGATCATGTCGTAGTTGAAGTAGAAGCGGATCTTGTCAGCGTCCTCCTCGGACAGGGTACGAGTGTAGTAGAGGGAGCCGATGAGGCCGACCTCCTCAGCGCCCCACCAGATGAAGCGGACCTTGTTCTTGAGGCCCTTGTACTTCTTGAAGGAGCTGATGATCTCGAGGATGGCGCTGGTGCCGGAGCCGTCATCGTTGACACCGGGGCCGGCGGGCACGGAGTCCAAGTGGGCACCGAGGACGATGACGTTGTTGGGGTCACCCTCCTTGGTCTCGGCAATGACGTTCCAGGTCTCGCGCTCCTCGTAGACAGCGTCGACGAACAGCTTGACGCTGAGCTCCTCGCCAGCAGCGAGGCGGGCCTTCCAGTCCTGGCCGACCTCGAGAGGGACGGTACCGACGGGGGGGATCAGGCCAATGTTCTCAAAGCCGAGAGTGGCGCCGGTGATCGCGTCACCGGGCAGGTTGTGGTAGAGGATGACACCAACGGCACCCTTGGAGGCCGCAAGCTTGAGCTTGTCGGAGATGGCGCAGGCACCACGCTTGACGAGGGCGAGCTTGCCCGTGGCGTCAATGCCCTCCCACTGGTCGGCGAAGCAGCCGGAGCCGCGAACGTCATCGACGGGGGTGTCGATGAGCTCGGCGGTGATACCCTCAGCAGGGGTAGGGGGGTTGTAGGTCAGGGCAATGACGACGACATCCTCGCCGTCGGGGCCCGTGACGGAAATGTCGTTGAGCTGGACAAAGGTGTGGTTGAAGTACTGGATCCTGGTGTCGACAGTGGTGGCGAACCGGGTCTGGACGCGCTCCAGGATGAAGTCGGAGGACGCCTTGTAGCCGGGGTAACCGTAGGCACGGTTGCCGCCGTTGTCGCGGGCGATCTTGTTGAGGTTCCAGAGGTTGCGCTGGAGCCTGGACGTTGTCAGTACAAGCAAGTAGGGTGGCAGATGTCTTGGATTGACTCACTTCTGGGTCTCAATGTCGGCCACAGCCTTCTCGGGCGTGAGAGGGTTGGAGGCAAAGCTGCCGAGGGCGAAGAGGCCGGCGGCGAGGGAGGCGACGGACTTCATGATGGGAAGTTTGGTTGCGTCGGGATTGATTCTGCGAGGAAGCTCCTGGAGAACGGAAGAGACCAACGAGGTGAAGCCGGGAGGGAGAGCTCCCGCTTTATACTCGGCGTCCGCAGTTCGCCACGGCTCGTTCCTCAGGCCGTTGCTACGCGACACCCATGCAGACGTACATGCGTGGGCGATGATTAACTACCAACCTGGTGCGGACGTTAGCTCCTGGGCCGACAGATGGCGCGATAAGGAGGGCATCTGATCCCACCTGCAGAGCAACGAACGCGCCCCGTCTGCTATTGGGGTCGACCGCGGGAGGGTACAGCAGGTCGGCGGCCGGCCGGCGATGTGGAGGCGAAGAGGTTGGAGATGGGGAAGATTGCCAGGGTCATGACGGCGCATGGCGGCGATGCTACCCTCGGGCAGGCAGGTGGCGAAGGCGACAGCAACGCTAGAGGGAGCCAGCCGAGGGGGGAAGCCAGGAACCTGGGGGCTTGGCGAGCAGGTTTGGCTCGTGTTGGTGGGTGGCCGGACATCGCGTTATTGGCAGCGATGAAGAGGCAATGCGTGATGTCGCGAGGCGGGAGGAGAGGGTTCAGGCAGGAAATGGCAGGAGATGTGAAGAAGCTCCTCCCGGCTGCACCTGGCTTCCCTGTCCGCGCCCTGTCGAACCCCGCTGGGCGCCTTGGCCCGATTGGCCAGCCGCATGATCACTGCCCTAAACGGCAGGTGCCTGATCTTGGCGGAGGGGCTCGCCCGCTACTGCAGGCGCGCAGGCACGCTACGAGCTGCTCTGGCCAGCGCCTCCAGGTGCTACGGGCAGTTGCGATCGAGCCCGCTGTGGGGACCCTCTGCTCAGGGCTCGACCTGCCTGAAGTGAATAGTATCTCGAGATGGCCTCAGAGACAATCCCCTCAGGGACAGAACTACAGGTCCGCAATTTGATCATTGCCACGAACTTGTGACAGCAGAGCCAGAGCAGCCAGGCAACGACACCGGAGACCTTCAGACCCAGCTTGGCAAAGCCCTCAAAAACCCCGCCACTCGGCCCCCGCCTCCGCATCGGTTCGACCGACTATCACTGGACTCCCGATTCGGCAGCTGCTCACCGCGCGCCCTGATTGATCAATGGCGATACCACCAAACAGGGGTACCCTCACTTGGCCCTCTTCCCGGGTGGTTACAGTAGGACTTTCTGGGCCTTTCCAATGTTGATCGATCGGCGGCTCTCCCAGCCGACGAAGAGGTAAGGGAGGCATGTGTTGCATGTGATATGTTCACGATCTTCGACGCTCATTTCATCGCCCAAGCCCGATGGTTTTCGTCAAGGAAGCTTAAATTATGATGACAACTGCCGATGCTAGGACTCTTTCTGGTTAGCACGAAGTGCTTGTCGCGACCTCGCTGACGCCGGGGCTCATTCTGCGTTGCCCCAGGATGTTTGTCATCCCCTCAAATGACCTACTTTCGAGCTCTCTTGGCCTGCCACCATCGGCTGTTATCCGTGTCAAACTCGCAAACAGAACGGTCCTCTCCGTTACGACTCCTAAGCCCCTGTCATCTTGGTCAGGGCCAAAGACAAGCATGCCTTAGACTGTCAAGGTGGTCTGACCGAGACAACCGGCGGCAGAAGACAAGTTCTCAGCACCGTACGCAAGCTAAGAGAACTTATATACATACATACCACATAGCTCGTCGATCTATCCTATAACAAAGGACAGACAAGGGCAAAGCATAAGAGAGCCCCGACGACTCAGTCACAAAACCAAACGTGCCGCACATGACGACGTCAAGCGCGGCCCATTCCGTCCCATCCTACCCTACCCCAGATCCAGTGCCATGTCCTTGGACTGGCTGCACCCCTCAGACTAATCGAACATGACTGCGGGCTCTAGGGCTGAGATCGGCGGCCCTTGCATTCATGAACCCTTGGTCCCTCGTGGCTCGTTCCCTTCTTTGCCCTCGCTTTGCCGGCTGGACCGGACCATCACGGTTCTCACGGCAGTCCTTCGTGGCAATATTACGCCCCCAGATCTCGCCAAGATGGGTGCTCCCGCTTCCCACCCCCCACTTCCCACCCCTTCTTTGCCGTTGGGCCAGTTCAGACTCCGATGGTGAACCCTGATGGCCAGCGGTGCGCGGGCCGCATCTGCAGTATCGAGTGTTGCCGCGTGTGGAGCTTTCACATCCACCTACAAGTACCCAACAAGCCAAATGCATGTCACGTCGGTTCAAAGTCTGGACAGCATAACATCTCGAATTCGATAACATGCAACGACCGGTTCGCCAGCTGGAACCTCCAACATGTTCTCGATGAGTCTTGAGGCATGGAACGGCCCGTAGCAAAGCCGTAAGATCCAACCCACTTCAGACCAAACGTTGCAGGCCAGTGACTAAGCCTTCTGTTCAATCTCAGTCCGTTCAACGTCCACCTTCTCCGGCGTCGACAGATTTGCCTCCGAGCCATCAAAGATAAACGCAATCTCCTCCAGCGACGGACCCTTCGTCTCGGGGAACACGAACCACAGCACCACGATCTCAACCAGAACCCAGGGAATGAAAATGCAGTAAAACTTCCAGTCCATGTTCTGCAGTCCCACGGGGATGGCATACGTCGAAATCAACGTGAAGCACGTCGCGAAGAGCTGGTAGCACGCCTGACCACGCATGCGAAGGTTGAACGGAAGAATCTCGGTGACGTAGAGGATCAGATTCCCGTTCAGACCGAGGTTGTATGCCGGCGAGAACAGGTACAGGAACGCGACGACGGCACCGCCGGCGGCCTTGTTGGTGGAGTCGTTCGCGAAGACGGCGCTTCCCGTCGTGATGCTCACGAGACAAATGAAGATGGCGCTCAGGGAGCCGAGGAAGAGCGTGCGACGACCCAGCTTCTCCGGGAGAGTAGCGAAGTAGAGGGCCGAGACCCATGAGAGAACCTGCTGCGTGGCGTTGATCAGGGTCTGCTCCAGGCTCGAGGTGAGGCCGACAGAGGTGAGCACCGGGGAAAGATAGTACGAGATGAACGCGTTGCCGGACATCTGACTGATGCAGGCGCACCAGAGCAGGATGAATAGTCGCTTGCGGTTGCCACTGGTCCTGACGAACTCGAGGTAGTTCTGCACCCAGCTGCCACGATCGATGCTCCTTTCATACGCCAAAGCGTCTCGGATCTCGTTGTACTCGAACTGCACCAGAGGATCCTGGTCGTTTCCCTCAGCGTGGTACTTTGCGAGGAAAGCGAGCGCTTCTTCATTTCGGTCCTTGGAAACGAGCCAGCGGGGACTCTCCGGCACGAAGTACAATCCGACCAGCTGGATGACGGATGGAAGCCCCTGCATGCCGGACGGGATACGCCAAGAGGCACTCGAAGCGATGCGGAACGTGCCGAATGTCGTCCAGGCAGCAACAATGGCCCCGAGGGCATACGAGGTGTTGAAGAGTGCAGTGGCCGTCGCTCTGTGAGCAGGGTGCGCAATCTCGGTGATTAAAGGAGCACCCGATGATCCGAGGAAAACGGTGCCACAGCCCAGAATTCCACGCGCCACCACAAACATGGGAAGATTCTGAGCAGCAGCCTGCAGTGTCGCGCCAATGACACAGATGGTGGCTCCAGTGGCCAGACCAACACGCCTTCCGAAGGTGTCGCTAACGAACGAGATGAAGGGAATCGCACAGAGACCACCAATGGGGTATGCGGCGTTGAAGAGGCCGAGGGTCGCGCCCTTGGGCTCGCCGAAGTAGTTGCGCCAGTTCTCAACGGACTGGAGACCGTTCATCATCGAGCCATCGAAACTATCATTGTGTGTCAGTCAAAACGATTCGATCTTACGGAGGCTCCAGCCTTTGAACCTACCCCTGGGTGAAGATGGAAAGCATGGGAATCATCAAGAGCAAGTTAAGGACCCGCAGGTTGCGAACCCTCCACCATTTCTCTGTGTCGACACTGCTCTCCGGCATGACCGAGACCACGCGACCTTCTCCGGAAGACACCATGGCTGAAAAATGATCGATAAGGCAGGATGTTGTTGTTGAGAAAGGTCAGAAAGGAAGACAAACCGCTTGCCGAGATGTCGTGGTCTGATCGCAGCTTTGTCGACGAAGGCAAGGAGCGAAAAGCATCTCTTATGTAGGACGCGGTTATTGAATCAAGCTGAACTATCAACAGTTGCCGGCAAGACTTGACACGACCCGAGACGAGGGCTCGAAGCATCGATGCCCCGGACAGGCTAGCGGGGTCTCCGGTGGACTGGGGAGACGACTTGGCCAGCTCTGGGGTTCTGGGGTTGCAACGTGTGGGGGCTTGGGGATTCTCAAAGCATTGGCGAGATCTGGAAGGACTGACGGTTGACTGATCAGGCGACAGGGTCAAAAACTCAAGACCCGTGGGATGATCCAGACGGGCCCTGCTGGAACAGAGAGTTTTGCCCTGTCGAGTCAGTAACCTCAGCGGAAAGCCGGATCAGCGAACTCACTAGTGCCCGCCACCAGCCCGCGGAAAGCCGGGTCAGTAGGCTTGCGGACCAAGGAATCGCCCTCGGCTTCAATCCGATGGAACACTAGTCCCCCGAAAAACGCGAGGTTACCCATCAATGTCTCCAGTGTGACGCCAGGAGACCGTAGCTCGGCTCATGGTGTACCGAACTCGCTGCCATCATCCGTCCCTGCTAGCAGAACTGGCAATACGTTGATGATACAAAGATGCTGGAGGTCTTTACCCTTGGTCTGCTAGAGAATTCGGCGGACAACCACTTTCACTAGTTTATTACCATGGGCGACGCGTTTGGACTCGAATTTGCTTCGCAGCACGGGCCTGTTGAGCCACAATTCGATGTCGAGGACGTACTGCAAAAGCTCAGTCAAAAGGAAAAGATTGATCTCCTGTCCGGTGAGTAAAATGTTCCCTGCCTAAAACGCCTACATGAAGCTGTTAGAGGGGTACATTGTGGCACTTATAACTTCGGCAGCCTTTTACGACGACGGATGGCTAACCTTATTTGGCTCATAGGCATCGACTTCTGGCACACGAAGAGCGTTCCACGTTTGAACGTCCCCTCAATCCGACTTTCGGACGGCCCCAATGGCGTCCGTGGCACACGCTTCTTCAATGGCGTCCCAGCAGCTTGCTTCCCGTGCGGAACTGGCCTAGCCGCCACATGGAACACCGACCTCCTCCATAAAGCTGGTGCCTTGATGGGTGCAGAGGCGCGGGCCAAAGGCGCACACGTCCTCCTCGGACCAACAGTCAACATGCAGCGCAGCCCCTTGGGCGGCCGCGGATTCGAATCTTTCTCCGAGGACCCTGTTCTCGCAGGACGCTGCGCGGCTTCCATTGTGGCTGGCATTGAGGAAACCGGCGTCGTAGCTTCGATCAAGCACTTTGTGGCCAATGACCAGGAACACGAGCGTATGGCTGTAGATTCGATCGTAACGGAGCGAGCCCTGCGCGAAATCTACGTCCTGCCCTTTCAGATCGCTGTAAGGGACGCGCGCCCAGGGTCTTTCATGACCGCCTACAACAAGGTCAACGGAACACATGTTAGCGACGATCGCAAGTTCGTCGAAGACATTGTCCGGAAAGAATGGGGTTGGGATGGACTTGTGATGAGCGACTGGTAAGTGAATCGTTATTCCGATTAGGTCTTGTAGCGTATACGAAGTCGAAAGTCAAAGCTAACATAATGGCAACCACAGGTATGGCACATACTCTACTGTCGAATCGATCAACGCCGGCCTTGACCTGGAAATGCCAGGCCCCACGCGTTGGCGAGGTCAGCTATTGAACCACGCGATTATGTCTCGAAAGGTTGACCAGGAGGTGGTTGACCAGCGAGTCCGCGAGGTCTTGAAGGTTGTCCACAGAGCCAGTAAGACCGGGATTCCAGAGCGAGCCCCTGAAGAGCCGAGGAACACACCCCAGACTGCAGCCCTCCTGAGAGACATTGCTAGCCAGTCGATTGTGCTTCTGAAGAACGAAGACAATGTACTTCCTTTCAAAAAGGACGCCACTGTCGCTGTCATTGGCCCCAATGCGAAGACAGCCGTCTACTGTGGTGGCGGATCGGCCACTCTACTGCCCTACTATGCCGTCAGTCCGTTCGAAGGCATCACCACTCAGGCCCAAGATGTTCGATACTCAGTAGGATGCCATGCCCACAAGATGCTGCCCATCCTCGGTCCGAGGTTGAACACAGCTGACGGACAAGTCGGGGTGTTATTCAGCGCCTTCACCGTGCCCGAGACCGAGAAGGACAGGCAGCCAGTCGACACGCTTCACCTGGTCGACACAAACATGTACTTTGCCGACTACTATCACCCTGAAATAACAGAAGATCTCTGGTGGGGTGAAATCGAGGCGACATACACGGCAGAAGAGACTTGCGACTTCGAATTTGGTCTTTGTGTCTTTGGCACGGCCAGACTGTACATCGACGGGGAACTCCTCATTGATAACGAAACAGTTCAGCGAAGCGGCGGCAGCTTCTTCAACGTCGGAACAGTCGAGGAGACTGGCATCAAGAGCATTGTTGCTGGGCAGTCCTACCAAATCAAGGTAGTGTTTGCCAGCGGCGCTGCGTCAAAGATCAAAGATGCAGATGGCGTCGTTTCGTTTGGTGGTGGTGGTGTGCGCATTGGTGGCACGAAGGTCATCGACGCAGACGAGGAAATCCAGAAGGCGGCCGACTTGGCCAAGAGCGTGGACCAGGTTGTTCTATTCGTTGGTTTGAACTCCGACTTCGAGCAAGAAGGACACGATCGCCCACACATGGATCTCCCTGGCCTTTCGGATGACCTCATTTTGGCTGTTGCTCAAGCCAACCCTCGAACCGTCGTCGTTGTCCAGTCCGGCACACCCGTCAGTATGCCATGGGCATCTTCAGTCGCGGGTGTCGTGCAGGCTTGGTATGGTGGGAACGAGACAGGCAATGCTATCGCCGATGTTTTGTTCGGTGTTGTTAACCCGTCGGGCAAGCTGCCGTTGTCGTTCCCTGTCCGGGTTGAGGACAATCCAGCCTATCTCAACTACAGATCAGAGCGTGGTCGCGTGCTATACGGCGAGGACATCTACGTCGGCTATCGTTACTACGAAACGGTAAAGAAGCCGACGCTGTGGTCATTTGGCTCAGGCCTATCATACACGTCTTTCTCCTTCTCAAATCTGAGGGTTGAGTTGAAAGAATCTAAAGGAGGCAATATGCTTCTCGCCCAAGTTGCCGTGGAGAACACTGGTGATCTGGACGGTTCAGAGGTCGTGCAGCTGTACGTCTCCCAACGAGCTCCGTCCATCAACCGTCCTGCCAAAGAACTCAAAGGATTTTCCAAGGTATTAGTCAAACATGGAGAGACAGCTGTGGTTCAAATTTCTGTTGAGAGAAAGTATGCAACTAGCTTCTGGGATGAAGCTCGCCACAAGTGGATTGAGGAAAGCGGCATCTACGATGTTTGGGTGGGCAACGGCAGCGCTGGCGATCTGCTGCGGGAGACATTTGAAGTCAATGCGACCCGCTGGTGGTCGGGATTGTAAAAACAAGATCAAAAAGACTTGGTAACTCTAGATAGATGTAAAGGCACATTGTTCATGATCATTGACGACGGTATTCATCTGCTGTCTTCCATATTAAGTGTCCAGTCGGCCGGTCATCGACGTGAGGCCGTATCGTCACTCGAACTACGTTCATGTGCTGTTTCCAGTCATTCCCAACTGTCGTCACCTTTTGAGCAAGAGAGATTGAAAGGCCGCTTCTTCTCGTATCGGGCGCAAGGCTACCTCCTCACTCGAGGAAGGCGACCGCCCCCGCCTCCGTGCACCGGCACACGGTCCCCACATCCCGGCGTGGCCTGGGTCCGTAGGGCTGAAGCTGAGTGAACCCGTGGGGGCCACTGCCGCTGCTAGCCACGCCCATGCGTGGTGCCCGCCTCTGTCCCGCGAAAACCACCCACTTGACGAGCGTTCAGGGCATGTGGATCTGGATGACCAAGTTCAACACGGCAGCGGGAACAGCGACGGGAGTGTAGCCAAAGGTTGGCCACCTTCGTTGGCGGTTACACACAATATATTGTACTAGACACCTGGATCTTCGTATATGCTGTGAATTATTGACTCTGAGCTCATCTATAAACCATGCTCAACCCCTGGGCTTCCGAAATCCGACCTCCGATGCCCACTATTTCACTCCGACACATGCATACGTGTTAGCTCACATCCCCGTGCAGTCCTTTTTTACGGCCGGGTTCCATCTAAAGACGTTAGCGAGTGTAATCCCGTTATAGTAAAGGATACCCTCGCAAGTTGTCGTGGGCCGTACGTGATGGAACTTGTTACAGTTGGTTACCATACCAGCCTGGGTCGGGATAGGCGTCGTGATCCCGTGACTCGGAGGCTTCGTTGTCGTCGGTGGCGGACTACCACCGATGACACCAACGCAGGCATTTGACCAGAGCCCTGTACAGTCGTTCTTCACGGCTGGGTTCAGTTTGAAGAAGTTAGCGAGTGAGATTTGTTGTAACTCAAAATCCCCTCGCAAGTCGTCGTTGGTCGAACGTGGTGGAATTTGTTGCAGTTAGTTACCATGCCGGCTTGGGTCGGTGTAGGTGTCGTGGTGCCGTTGCTTGGAGGTTTTGTTGTCGTCGTTGTAGGCGGTGGCGGTGGTGGCGGCGGTAGCGAAGATGGTTTCTACACCGGGCCGGGCTGTGCGACGTATACGTCGATGACCGTGTGCAACAGCGACGGCGCAAGTTGCACCTCGGGCAACCTCTGCGTGTCCACCAAACTGCCCTGCCCAGCTTTTCCGACTGTCGGCGAGCCGCTGTGTCCTTCTCACCATCCCCTGTGCGGCAAGACGACGTATGTCGACCTCTGTGCAAGGAAGACCGCGACGCCGGGAGCTGCTGCGCCGGCGAAAGAGGCACGGGAAAATAGTGGCGATGCCGCAGCCCACAGCGCCGCCAGCTCTGCCCAGTAGCCGCCTCCGGCGTCACATGCAGGAGTTAGAGCAACCACAGCAGCCGAAGGAGCAAGAGGAGCAGGAGGGTACGCAACACAAACCCGAGGAGAAGAAAGAGACGGCCGTGGAGGAGCTCGGGGGACGTCGTGGCGACGTTGCGGCGGCAGACGACATGAGCATCAACAACAGCACGGGCGCCATCACCAACGCCAAGCTCCTCGCCGTGCGGCAGAATGAGAACGTGCCGTGGGGATGCGGTGGGCACGAGGCGAGCGGCTGTACCAGGTACATGCAGTGTGTGGAGAAGTTCTGGATCCGTGTGGAAGCGGTCTCGGGCGTGCAGGCCTAAATGTATATGGACATACACCCGGTCGACTCCAAGGTAAATCTAGGGGTATATGAGGACGGGGAGCTGAAGTCCGCCTGGTCAATCAGCTGCAAGACGGACAAATCACCGAGCTGCCTCTATGACCAGGCGAAGAAGAACCACGACTGCGGCTCGGGCAATAAGATCGAGGGCTGGGGCGAGGGTCTGTCGAAATATCATTCAGGACCCTAAAATGCAAGACATATTTCGTATTAAGAATCCAATCGACGTCTCAAATCACGATCAGTAACAGCACTCTGTAAAAGCTAGATGGCTTTGCCTGCGGGGCGCGTCAACCTGCTCGTCATACCACCCCGCACGCAGTATCGGCGCAACAGCGCCCGAACATGGTGGGGGAATCATCGTGCTGGGGCTGCCGGGAGGGTCGAGCTAGGATCGACTAATTTTGACGGTGCGCGGCGTGGGTCACGTTCGGGACTACCCCTCGGCCAGGTCGGATTCGGCCCCGTTTGCCGACAGGTTCCACGGAATATGGGTCGTACATATTGAGGCCTGTTCTTTCAGCTTCTTGCCAGTCACCTCTCAACATCGAAGCACTCCCGTCAGCGCCGAGACCGACCACCCAATCCGAGACCGCACCCTTGACGTTACGGACCTCACTCCCAAGGTGTCTAGTGCCATTCACAACCTCTCAACGACTGCCTGAGCTCGCGACGCAGACCATGGACTCGTCTTTTCTAGACACAGATTGGATATGGCATCCGGACTGGGTTGACCACGACCACGGCCAGGAATCAGCAGGAGGTTTCGTCCACTTTCGAAAGTTGCTCGATCTCGAACATGCGCCATCGAGGCCTCTCATTATCCAAGTCACGGCCGACACGAAGTACAAGCTGTATATCAACCAGCAGCTCATCCACAGTGGACCGGTCAAGGGAGATGAACACATGTGGTTCTTCGACGAGCTTGACATCCAACCTCATCTCAAGACTGGTGTCAATCACATTGGCATCAGAGTCATGAGACTGTTCCATGCAACTGCACATGCCACAAGCTTTCCGAGGATGCCAATACCCGGCCTCTTCGTCCGCACGCCAGACGAAAACGACCGCGTGGCTTTCAACATCCAGAGTGACAGCAGCTGGGACACCAGCCTCGAAACCAGCACGATCCTGCGCGTTGATCAAAAAGAAGACGACTTCCTGCATGTATACGAAAAGGTCAACTCTACTCCAGGTTCACCAGGCACCCCTATTCAATGGGTGAAGGCCAAATGTCTCAAGCTCCCAAATTCCCACGGCATCTCCCCACCTTGGGTCCTCACTCCGCGCATGATTCCATTTCCCAAGGTCACGCCAGTCTCTTTCAAAAGCCTCCACAATGTCAGGAGTCCGATTCACCAATCAGCCTGGGAAGATGTACTTCTCGCAAAAGACGCGAAGCAGGGGGCGACCCTTCACCTACCACCAGGAACATCCCATCATCTTGAAGTCGAACTCCACCACCACCTCACGGCTCTACCTACGTTTCGATTCGAGC
The DNA here is from genome assembly GCA_002851755.1 of Verticillium zaregamsianum. NCBI lineage: Eukaryota > Fungi > Ascomycota > Sordariomycetes > Glomerellales > Plectosphaerellaceae > Verticillium > Verticillium zaregamsianum. Next base: position 2,214,370 of record NMXM01000007.1, on the reverse strand, counting down.
GGCCTCAGCACGCCGGCAGTAGCTTGGTGGTGACTTATTCGGAAGCCTACGAAGATACGCCACATTTTGTTCCCTACCTACGTAAGAAAGGAGACAGGTGCGACACCACCAAGTCCCTCCTCGGGCCCCAAGATGAATACGTTCTCAGTGGGCAAGCTGGTAGTGTAGTTGCTTCTGCCTTGCAGTATACCTCCCATGCAGAGGAGGAAGAGAGCTTCTCTCCCTTTCATTTCCGCACGCTACGATTCATGGTCCTTGATATCGAGGTCAGCGGTCAGAGCGAGCTGAAGCTGAAGAGAATCGACATGCACATGACGCACTATCCACTGGATGTCGTCGGAGGCTTCGACATTCCAAGCAAGCCGGGACACAATACCGCCTACCAGAAGATGTGGGATATCAGCACTCGAACCTTGACCAACTGCATGCACGATTGTTACGAAGATTGCCCATTCTACGAGCAACTGCAATATGCCATGGATGTCAGGAGCTCGTGTCTTTTCACCTATGCCGCCTCGGGCGACGATCGCATGGCGCGTCAAGCAATCGTCCAGCTGCACAACTCGTACCAATCGGGGATTGGTCTGATTGCCAGCCGCAGTCCTTGCCACCAGCTCCAGATCATCCCGCACTTCTCGCTGTTTTGGATTTGCACGGTAGCAGACCACTTTAAGCACTACGGCGACGCCGCATTCACCCGCAAGTTTTTGGCTGCCTGCGACGGCATTCTCGAGGCATTTTCAAGGCGCATCGATTCCAAATTCGGTCTCGTCTCTGCAAGCAAGGAGGCACTGGGCACATACTGGGACTTTGTCGACTGGACAGACGAATGGCGACCCATGGGCATTCCGCGAGCTGCGAAGAGGACGGGCTTCCAGACATACACCAACTTTCTCTACGCGTACACCTTACGAAGCGCAGCAGCTATTGTCAGCGAGACCGGGCGACCCATCCTAGCAGAGGAGTACAATGCCAGGGCAGGCAGCATCATCAAATCAGTCAAGGAACACTGCCAGCTCGATGGCCTCTTCACAGACGGCCTGGCATCATCGGCTGACCTCTCGGAGGATTTCAGTCAGCACAATCAAATTTGGGCCGTTCTCAGCGGTGCCGTGACGGACGACGCGGCACACGACTTGCTGGTGCGGTCTCTCCCTGCAGCTCGGGGTATCGACCTCAAGTTACCGAGGGCTCATGAACGGAGCTCTGCAGGGGACCCAGCATTCACCGAGCCCTCTATGGCAATGTCGTTTTACACCCTCCGCGCGCTCTCGGCCGTCGGCGGAAGTCTGTACGACGAGCTGTTTCACTCTCTGTGGGCACCTTGGAAGTCGCAGATGGCACAGAACGTGACCACCTGGTGCGAAGACGAGGTGACCCAACGCTCGGATTGCCACGCGTGGTCCTGCGCGCCGTTGTACGAGTTTACGGCCGAGGTCGCTGGCATTCATCCCGGCGAGCCGGGGTGGAGAGTTGTTTCCTTCGAACCGCGGGTCACTTTGTTCCGCGATTTCGAGGCTCGGGTGCCGCTTGGGGGAAGACTGGCGCCTGGGGTGGCACACGTTTCCTGGAAGCGGGGAGAGGAGAACTCCAAGATGATGATCTCAGTGGAGCTGCGGGGGCTCACCGAGACGGCAGTTCCAATCCGGGTTCGGCTTCCTAACGGCCAGGTAGAAGAGCATACGGGACCGATTGTATCTTTGCAGGTTTAGGTGATCAGTTAGCCTAGGCCCGAGACATCTAGACAGCCGACAGCGCAATGAGGTTTGGTCCGCTTCATCATGTTCTATTTTCCCATACTGCGCATCAAATCACGATCTTCTCGTCATCAGTTGAAATCCGCTTGGGTGGACGCCGTGCCATCTTCGAATCAAGTCTTCGCGAATGCAAGCTCGATTACTGATCTCTCGATCAGTGATACATACATGCGAGTTGGATGTGATCCGCCGGAGGATCTGGCATTGGATGGTCATCTATGACCCGGGTTTCCGCTGGCCTAGCCCACTGTTAGTGGCAGTTGACATCACTTCCGGCTTTCCGCGGACTCTCCCCTCACCTTCGACCACTAGAATGGAGCGGCAGCCGGGGGCACATGTCTCGAACGATCCAGAGGCAGAAGAGCAACAGAGGCTGATTGTCCCGAGACCCGATTCCTTCTCTCCGCGGACAACTCTCCATCATCGCATTCTGGACGCGAAGTTCCAATGCCCGATTGCCATCATGCCATCAGACATTGCGGAGCCTTCGCGCAAGCGCCCGCGTTCTGCCCCCAGCACCAGGCCCGCGTATCCTCGGAAGCGCGCTGCTCAGGCATGTCTCGCTTGTCGTCGGCGCCGGACCAAGTGCGACAACGAACGGCCTGATTGTACATCATGCTTGAAGCTGGGCATCGAGTGCGTCTACCAGGAGGGCGACAAGTCAAGGTTAGACCGGAAGCGCACGATGGACACACTTCCAGCTGCCTGCGACTCCGTCTGCAATCGCTAACTCGTCCCAGTTTTGACGCGGCAAGCTTGGCCATTCTTCAGCGCCTGGACGGACTCGAAGATCTGTTCAGGGCGGCCCACCCGGAAACACACGGCCCTCACGTCGCCGTCTCGGGCATTTCACCTATCGACATCAACGACAATACCCATGCCGCGGGGAATTTCGAGCCCACGCCCCTCGCAAGTGGGGACTCCTCGGGGTTCTGTTGCATTAATATCGAGGCGGTTCTTGCATGGCCCGTATTACAATGTCGCACGTCGACGCACCGAACTCCACTGAAGTCTCTTCTCCAGGCCGGCAGTTCGGATTCGGGCCCGCGACCTTTGACGACCTCGGATGTAGAGGCCGATGCTGCGGGCTCGCTGCTGCAGCAATTTCTCGACAATTTTCACATCTACAACCCCGTTTTGGAAGTATCACGTGTTAAGGAATCTGTCGGATTCACGCTGTACAATGGACTTGGATGGGACTCCAAGTCATGTCTCCTGGTATTTTTCCTGCTGATATCACTGTTCTTATCGCATTAAGACCATTACCTGACACTTGACGGCGATACAGCTCCTCATCTACGCTCTGGGGACCATAGCAGGCCGGCACGACCGATCTTCTTCTGATACATCCGCAACGTTTCGCCAGTCAGAAGAGTTTCTTCGCGGAGAGGCCTTTTTCCTGGCTGCTCAACGGCGGATGGGGCCGTTGCTATGCAAAAGCGGTATCGTTGAAGCGCAGATCTTCTTTCTGGCTGGTGTCTACCTCATGACGACGCTGAGGCCAGTCGAGGCATGGAAGATGTTCGTTCAGGCTCTGGCATGCTGTCAAGGATTTATATCGTCGACAGCTGGTGATGTTCACGAGGACCAGGGCGATGATTCTCGGCAGGCGGAATCGCAGCTCCACAAGAGCATCTACTGGACATGCTTCAAGTCTGAACTGTATGAGACCATAACCCTGTTCAAAATGTGCCTTCTAGACTTTGCGGCATACTGATCAGATAACTACGTGTAGGGAACTTCGGCTGGAACTAAACATAACCGAGACCAGCGCCTGGAACCTTCGATACCCAGCATTCTTTCCTGAACCACCAAGAAGTCTCCAGTCACAAAGCGAAGCAGCCTGGTACTTCTACTTGGCCGAAATTGCGTTACGTCGGCTGGAAAACCGCGTTTTGACATACACGTGCCAGTACCAGCCCGGGGGCTCCTTATCTGAGCGAATCAACACCGTCATCGACTTTGAGCAGCAAGCTGACAGCTGGTTCGTAAAATATTCCTGCTCCCCCTCCTCGATGCTGCTGTGTAGCGTATTTAACAACTTTCTTTGGCAGGCTCGAGTCTCTTCCCGATGCATTGAAACCTGAGGGGCCGATCGACGACCTCACAACCGAGGACGAAGAACACAAGGCATTGCGCTTCATCTTGAACGGCCATCTACTTGACTGCTATGAGATGATGTATTGGCCTTTCATCGTTGAAGCCATCCACGGCAATCTGCATGACGGTGCAAACTCGAGACTTTTGGTCGGGAAAGGCTTCCAGGTCTGTGTGCGCCGTATCGAGGAAAACGAGAGTGGTTTCCGACTCCGACACCATGGGACGTGGTTGATGTTACGATCGTGTACGAGAAGTGCACTTGTGCTGGTCGCTGCCGCACGTTCAAATCTACATTCCATGCTTCCATTGGACTGGAAGGCATCGGTGGAAAAGGTGATGCAGATGCTTAGCTACTGGAAAGATGAGACGTTGGATGCTGCCGACCGGCTAGAGATCTTGGAAGATCTCATGAGGACACCTCCGTAAGGCCAGGAAGTACTTGCCCAGCACTAATCAGACATTAAACCGGAGGCATCCTTTGCTTGGGTCGGGCGCTTGAACACTTTCAGAGGACCAAGGTTCGCGGCCATGCTCTCAAGGCAGTGATCACCAGTGATACTGTTACCTTTGGAGCCTGATGGTCACTTGAAACATCACCTGCTAAGTGCCCAGTACCAGTACGGGACAGGTTCATCGAAGACTGTGGTTCTTTCGTGGCTAGGTCAAACAGCAACTTGCTCGCTACAAACATGATTTCTTGCCCTCGCTCAGCCCAGCTCAGGGATTTGCCCGTGGCCAGTGTCCAGCGCAGTCCGCCTTGACTTGCTCTGCTCGTCAAAGTACGGAACCTCACCCAGTCCAACGGCTCGGTTACCGAAGCGCTCGCCTTGGTCGTCGTAGTCGAAAGTAGCCGTGTGGAAAACACTGCGGTTGTCCCAGATAGCTATATAACGCGGTTAGTCGGGTTGCAATGCATAGATCGAAATTTCAAACTCACCAATGTCATTGGAATTCTGCCACTTCAGGCGGACTTGCAAGTCGTGACCCTTGTAGACCAGGTCCAGGAACCAGCCCAGGAGGGCCTTGCTCTCCTCAGCGGTCACGCCATTGATGTGCTTGACGTGACCTCCGACGGGGAACACGCTCTTCCAGCCGGTGACGGGGTTCGTCCGGACGACGGGGTGGATAGCCTTCAGGGTGGTGCCAACATTCTCAGGAGCGCCGCGAGGCTTATCATAGAGCTTGAAGCCGGCTTGCTCCGCAACCTTACCGAAGGCGGGCTGCTCAAAGGTAACCGTCAAGCTCTCGAGGAACTTCTGGTAGGGCTCGCTGATCCTGTCGTAGATCTCGTAGCCTGAGGCCCAAAGGGTATCTATCTCGTGTTACTACCCCGCCATACAGCGAATTGAAGGCATGGCAACTTACCACCGCCAGTCTTGGGCAGCTCCACCAGGCGGAGAGAAGAGAAGTCTGCGGGTACCGGCTCAAAAGCAATGTCGCTGTGCCACTGAGCGCCGTTCTGTTTCTTTGGGCTGAGTTGGTCCGACTGCTGCTTGATGTAGAACTTCTTGTGTTGCAGCGAGCTGATGGTGCTAATCTCGGGGTCCGAGCCACCGTGCTCGCGCTCGGAGTTGAGGAGAGGGTGGATGTGAAGACCCGAGGTGGCTGGCCTGCCAGACAGCTCACCCAGACGAAGGATGAGCTTCTTTTGCAAGTCATTGGTGAGGTTATCTTGGGCACGGAAGAAAACAACACCGCGTTCGGCAACTATTCAGTATGAGTAATCGGTGCTTAGGTGACAGCATGGAAGGCAAGGTCTTACTCGTGATCGCCAGATCCCTGATCAGCTCATCCGCGTTCGGAGCATCGAGCCACTCAACGAGATTGGCTTTGGGGAATTCACGGCCAATGACGGGAGTCACATCGAAGGACTCATAGCTGTCAAGTACACCTGTCTGCTTGAGAGGCTCTCTGTGGGTGCTTTTGGCCTTGATGTGGATGGGAGTCTCGGTTTCGAGAGCCGAGGGCGCCATGACGATGATGGGCGATCAATCGATAAGTGGTGGTGAGGACGAGGGGTGAGGTCGAGGGCACCGTGGTCAGTTGGCAAGTTGGTTTCCTACTTCAATGCGATGCTGCTGTAACCGATATCTTGGACCTGATCTTCAGCTGGAGTTAATCATCATGAAAGGACACAGCGCATGCTCCTTTATACAAATGCTGCCTGTTGGCCATGCCGTGTAATGAGGGGTCGCTGATAGGAGCAGCATGGCCGGTATCCGATATCGCCAGTCTCTCGGGCCTGAAATGGAGATAACATCGCGGGCTGGACCGTTGATGGTATGCCGAAACCCATTTCCCCATGCCCCTGATGGTGGAAGTGTCCGCGTAAATTTCGTGATCAGCCTCGATCCGGTGTGGGGATTGCGTCGTTCTGGGGTCGATGGTGCCATCAAGGCCCGCGGATCGCATTGGTTTGCGGGGAACCAGTACAACAGGCTCACTGCTGATGAAGCTGGAAGTCAAGTCACTCTTCACAGAGTATATCGGTAGGCAATCTAGGTGCATACACGCCATTTTCAGACCTGATGATGCGCAAGTCGTGTTTCGTGATGCTTCCGCATGGGGAGTTGACGCCGAGAACCGACGCTTCCCGCAAATCCCAGTCGCCGATCCAACCCAAGGGAAACCACCTTATCAGGCGCATCAGCTGAATACGCGGGGTCAATGACTGTCCAGTCATACAAGTCTACACGTGTTTCGCTTGAGCTTCCGTTGCGGAGTGTTTGTATTCTGGCGTCAACCGCGTCGAGGATGGCGAGCGAAGACGCCATCTCAGATGCCTAACACTCGTCCGATATCGTTAGATTCCATCAACCGTCGACTAATATGTAAGTCTCACGGTTATCATAGGATTTAGTAGCTCACTGCCTTTCTCGATTTCCTTGGTTTGGGTTGGTTCGGCTGCTGCGGGATGATTGAAATATCGCTGATGCCGTGCCCATATCTGTAAATGAACGAAACGCGTCACCACACGACACAAGCCAATAGGTCCCATATCGACTCCGGGCCGCAGTCCAGCATAGTCATCTGTCCTCAAAGCTTCTATCAATGTCAGCGCCGGCTCCGACGCCGGAGGTAAAGGGTGTCTTGGGATCACTGATTCACGACTCTGGGGGCAGCCGATCATGCGGCCACCAGTCTTGGTCAGGGGTCCTAGCACGCCATTGTCGCGTCAAGCAACGTGTTGCATCCCGATGACCGACCCCGCGGCCGCTCGATCCCTCCAGCGTTTGACGTCGAGAATTGTCTGTGCTGTAGAATATCTGCAGCTTCACTTCTTTCCTCTTCTTGATGCTGCTGAGGCATGCCCATCACGAACACGGCCAAATTTCCGACAACCTCCCCGACCTGAGTTTATGTTTTCCCAGGGTCTAGAGCACCGTGATTGAAAGGCCGAGCTCACGCAAATCATCGTCAAGATGGCGACCGTCTTGACCAGGAACAAGGCCACCAAAGCCAGTAAATATGGCACGACCGAAGAAACAACATCCCTCCTTAGCGTCGACGTGGCTCCTTTGGGCGCCCCTCTTGACGAGAAACGCTTCTGGTTCCAGCGCAGGAAGAACTACGATCCGGATGCCATTGCGACACAAGTACGCAGCCTGAATCGAGAGGGCCCTGTCATGGTTACTGACATCAAGCTCAGGCTAGTGTATTTGATGATCCCGATACAGCTGATCGATACGAGCCTCACCCCGACTGGTGAGCAGCCCCATCCTTCAAGTGCCACTGCGCCTTTGCCGCATCGCAATACTCATGACCGCGAAGGGAGAACATTCACCGTTTCGACCCTTCCGCGCGCTGGACCTGGGGTGAAGAGCACAACCTTGTCCGGAAGATCGATTGGCGCATCATGGTCTGGGCTTGCGTCATGTTCATGGCCCTCGAGCTGGACCGGGCCAATATTCAACAAGCCTTGACGGATAACTTCCTCGATGACTTGAATATGACCACGAATGGTAAGCTCGCCTCTGCAATATCAGTTTCGTGAGCTGATGCGCGTCGCAGATTACAATCTTGGCAATTCCATCTTCAAACTCAGCTTCCTCTGCGCCGAACTTCCCTCTCAACTCCTGTCCAAATGGATCGGTCCGGACCGGTGGATTCCCGCGCAGATGGTTCTCTGGAGTTTGATTGCAAGCACACAGTTCTGGCTCTCCGGCCGACATTCATTCTTGATATTCAGAGCTTTGTTGGGAATGTTGCAGGGAGGATTTATTCCTGACGTGGGTTGACTTGTGATGCACGTCGTTTGCTCATACTGACCACTATGTTCAGGTCATTCTGTACCTGTCGTACTTCTACAAGCATCATGAGCTTTCACTGCGACTGGGTTTCTTCTGGACGGCCATGAGTCTGGCAGACATCTTTTCCGCCCTATTTGCGTCAGGGATTCTCCACATGCGTGGTGTGAGCGGTCAAGCTGGCTGGCGGTGGTTGTTCCTGGTCGAGGTAAGTATATGTGTCCGGACTGTACGACCACTGACTTGATGCTGACGTTGCATTCAAGGGTCTCATTACACTGACAGCGGGAATCTTTGGGTTTCTTCTGATGCCGGCAGGCCCCTGTCAGACCGCGAGCTGGTTCCGTGGCAAGAAGGGGTGGTTTTCGAAGAGGTGAGGCACGAAATTAATGACCGCTGTTGCGTTGCGCTGACAGCTGAGTTCAGGGAAGAGATTATCATGGTGAATAGGGTTCTGAGGGAGGACCCCGGGAAGAGTGGCATGCACAACCGAGAAGCTATTACACCCCAGCTCCTTTGGAACAGCCTCAAGGACTTCGACTTATGGTACGTCCCTCGCAACTCATGACAGCCATAGGCCTTGACAGCTGACACTAATACAGGCCGATCTATCTCATTGGCCTCACTTTCGAAATCCCCATGGGCCCGCCGAAGCTCTACCTCACACTCACACTGCGCAGCTTGGGCTTCGACACGTTCCAGTCCAACCTCCTCAGTATCCCGTATACCATCGGCCACAGTACGTATTTATCTTCCGTCAATATAAACGATTCTAATCTCATTAGTGGTTATGATGTTGGGCATTACCTACGTTGGCGAAATCTTCAAAGAACTCTCTTACGGGTCCATGACAGGCCAGATCTGGGCGCTGCCGCTCCTGATCTTTCTCAATATCGTCAACACGGACGAGATAAACAGATGGCTCTTCTACTTTGTCATCATCTTACTCTTGATGTACCCCAACCGTAAGGATCTGACCCACATCAACCATTATGTGTTGTGGTGCTGACAAGAGACAGCCCATCCAATCCAAGTGGGCTGGAACTCCCGCAACTCCGGCTCAGTACGTTCAAGGACAGTCTCGGCCGCGTGCTACAACATGTTTGTTCAAGGGAGCGGAATCATCTCATCCAACATTTATCGCGAAGGTGTGTGCTGAAAGCCAAGTCAAAATCATGTATCGCGTACTAATCTAACCAGATGACGCGCCACTATACAAGCGAGGAAACCGCTGGCTTCTTACCATTGCCTGCGGGAATATTGCGCTCTACCTCCTGGTCAAGGCTTACTACGTCTGGCGCAACAAACAACGAGACCTTAAGTGGAACGCGATGAACGAGGATGAGAGGCTTGACTACCTTTCAACGACAACGGACGAGGGCAACAAGCGCTTGGATTTCCGGTTCGCCCACTAGCATCTGGCATTGAGTAGACAAAGTCTATTAGAGCATGGTGATAGGTGCTGAGCACATTGAGGATGACTCGACGACATGACTGATGATACAGGCAGCATTTGAATAGCGCTATACGGTTTTACGATTTGTTTTCCACTGTTGTAGTTGAGAGACTGCGCAGTAGGTAGGGGCTAGACATGCCACGGTATATAGATCTAGCGTTGCTTCAATTTGCATTGAGAATGTTCAAACCTGAACTGTGAACTTCGGCGGTCGCTGACAGCCTTTCGTCTGGCTGGCAGCATCGTTCAAAGCACGTTGAACATGAGAAAACCCAAGTCATTGAAAATTATTGACTGCACCTTCTGTCTAGGGTATTTGCATCTATCCCAACATCACACCACGACTTGATTACAAATAGAGTACGTATTCCCAATCTCTTTCATATCCTCAACTTTGACACATGTCATTACTAGACATCTCATATTTTGCAAATGCACCAACATCTCAAAGCACAAATGCCACAACACCGATCACAGCACCAGCGAGGAGAGTCATGCCTCCCGCACCGAGCTTGCTTGCGGCGTCAACCTCCACTGGGACGTCAGTGCCCGTAGGGAATGTGACGGGGGCGGTCTGAGTGCCATTGAAGATAGAAGTGAACGTGGGGACAGCCGGAGGGGGGAGAGGAACGTCCTGTGAAAGAGTCGGCGAGGGTGGCTGAGGAACAGGCTCCTCGGGCACTGGCTGCTCTGGGACAGGTTCCTCTGGGGTCGGCTGTTCAGGCACGGGGTACTCGGGCGTTGGCTCTTCCGGGGTAGGTGCCTCGGGCTTGCCAGGTTCTTCGGGCGTTGGCTCCTCGGGGGTGGGCTGCTCAGGTGTCGGCTCCTCGGGGGTGGGCTGCTCAGGTGTCGGCTCCTCGGGCGAAGGCTCTTCAGGCGTAGGCTTCTCAGGCGTCGGCTCCACGGGTGTGGGTTGCTCGGGGGTTGGCTCTTCAGGAGTTGGTTCTTCCGGCGTTGGCTCCTCGGGCGTAGGCTCTTCGGGCGCAGGCTCTTCGGGTTTGCTGGGCTCCTCCGGCGTGGGCTGTTCGGGGGTTGGCTCTTCAGGAGTTGGCTCTTCCGGCTTGACAGGCTCCTCGGGCTTAGGCTCTTCGGGGGCGGGCTCTTCAGGTTTGCCAGGCTCCTCCGGCGTGGGCTCTTCAGGAGTTGGCTCTTCCGGCGTTGGGTTCTCGGGCGTAGGCTCTTCAGGCGCGGGCTCTTCAGGTTTGCCGGGCTCCTCCGGGATGGGCGGCTGGGGGATCGGCTCCTCAGGAGTAGGTTCTTCCGGTGTGGGCTGCTCAGGGGTCGGCTCAGGGGTCGGTTCAAGAACAGGGACCAGCGCAGTAGTTGTAATGATCTCCTCTTCTACCGTAGTGGATGGCTGACCCACAGGGCAATCGGTGACTTCAGGGGCGCATGAAGTGACTGTGTTTACGATGGTCTTGGAGATGATCATCGTGGTAGGCACATCAGTGACGGGGCAAACGGTAGTTGTCACGCCGACAACCTCGGTGATGGTTGATCCAATCTTTCCAGGGCAATCAGCAGCAGCCTCGGGGGGGCACGAAGTGATGGTCGATATGCGTGTCTCGGAAATGGTGAGGGTAGTCAGACGTTCGCTGGTGATCGTAGGAGTGGGCTCCTCAGGAGCAGGCTGTTCAGGTTCCTCGGGTGTGGGCTCTTCAGGCTCTGCGGGCTCTTCTGGGGTCGGTTTCTCAGACTCTTCGGGCTTCTCGGGCTCCTCCGGGGAAGGCTCCTCAGGCTTCTCGGGCTCTTCTGGCTTCTCTGGTTCTTCCGGGGTAGGCTCCTCGGGCTTCTCAGGCTCCTCAGGCGTAGGCTTTTCGGACTCCTCCGGCTGCTCGGGCTCTTCAGGGGTAGGCTCCACCGGTGTAGGCTCCTCGGGGGTGGGTTCGGGCACGGGCACAGGAGATGACTCGAGAACGGGAATTGCCGTAGTCGTCGTAATGATCTCCTCCTCAACGGTCGTCGAAGGCTCGCCGGGGCAGTCGGGGACATCGGGCGCACACGACGTGACGGTGTTGACGATAGTCTTGGAGACAGTGACGACGGTGGGCACGTCAGTCACGGGACAGACAGTGGTGGTGACCGCGACGACTTCTGTGACGACCTCGCCAACCTTGCCGGGGCATTCGGCGGCAGCTTCCGGGGGGCACGAAGTGACAGTGGTGACGCGGGTCTCAGAGATGGTCAAAGTAGTGAGGCGCTCGCTCGTTGTGATCGGCGCAGAAGAAGGTGCGGGGGGAGTGGGGAGAGCCGCTTCCGTGGTATCGATGCCAACGGACTCTGTCTCGACGGGGTAGTCGGGGCTGGAGCCGGACTGGGATTCGATAGGCTCGTAGGGGATCCCGGGCTCCTCAGGGGTGCCGGATTCATCTGGGACCTCAGGCTTCACAGGAGTAGAAGGCTTGTCCTCCTCCTGCTCCTCTTCCCCTCCAGGCAAGTCGGTGTACTCGGGTTTCTCGGGCAGGGCGGACGACACGACCTTGGTGGCGGTAGGCTCCACGGCCTCCGACTCAACCGCGGACGGGGTGTCCTCCGTCTTTTTGTCGCCGAGTGTGTAAATCTTGATTGAGCGGACCTGGAAGTAGGTGTCCTTGAGAGCTTCAGGGTTCTCTGCAATGTATGCGTGGCAGCTCTTCTGCTTGGTGGTCTCAGCGCACTGGTCCCAGTGGCCCTCATGACCGGCGACACCGCAGAAGTTGATGTTCATGATGATTTGCGCGTCGCTGAAGACTTTGTCGACCTCACACGAGGCGCTAGCAAAGCGAGGCAAACCCCAGGTCTCGGGGTTGGGGTTCTCGGCAAGGTCAGCAGGGACCTTGTCGTGGGTGAAAGCCCAGACTTTGATCGAGTCGTCGGTCCACTCCAGGGCATCTAATGTATGTCAGTCGAATGCATTTCTCAGAAATAGAAAGGCGAACTTACAGACGCCGCCCTCGTCAGAGGCGTAAGGGACAGCTGCGTCAAGACCAGCACAGCCTTCGCCGGAGCCTTGGCCAGGCGCATCACCAGCACAGTTGGGCTTGCCCATCTCAGCGGTCATGCCCTCGCCGTCGATACCGCACTGGCCAACCTTCGCGTCGGTGTGCATGACGATACGACTGGCAGCATCGAGATTCCAGGACTCGTAGATGTCAACCTCGCCGCCCGAGGGCCAGGGTTGGCCAACGGTCCAGAAGGCGGGCCACGTGCCACAGGTAGGCTTAGGAAAGTGGGTAAAGTCGGCGATGTAAAGACCCTTGTTGTATTTGGCCTTGCTCTCGAGCCTGACACTGCTGCGACCGACGCCCTCGGGATCGAGAGTGCTCTTGGAGTCAACCCCGAGGTAGAACTCGTCACCGATTGTCTTCAAGATGCCGAGCTCTTCGGCCTCGGCGCGGCCCTTGTACGACACGTAGCCACTGGTGGGGTCGACATCGTTGTAGTCGCCGGTGGTGTGATCGCTCTGGTCCAAGTCAACTTTCAATGCTTGTAAGGCTGGGATGGAACTATACGAACCTCGAAGAGAGAGAACTTGTCAAGAAAGTTGGTAGAATCGTAAGTGTCAAACAGTTGATATGACTTGGTCGCCTGCGCAGCAGCAGAAAAGACGAGAGCCGAAGTGGCTGCGAAAAAGAGTGATGGCGCCATGATGGTAGCGAGCTTCTTGGGTTTGCAAAAAGCGAAAGGCACCTAAAAAGGCGAAAAGAAGTAAAGTCGACACTCAAGGCTGATAAGTATGCCACGAATTGTCGAGCCTCCGTCAACGGAGCGAGTCAAAGTGAGAGATCAAACAAGTCTTGAAAGAGCGACTATTCGATTGAAAGAAAAAGTGGAAAAGAAAGAGAAGGGAGATGTAGCAAGGCCTGGTTGGGAAGAGGAAACACAATGAGACGACAAGCCGAGCAGGCCAGACCTCAAAGACGCAGGGGCAGCATCATGTTATTATATGGAGGGCTGCTCCCGCGGAGGCCAGTCAAAGAACACCGAGCCATGGCATCAGTTGCATGGAAAGGAAAATCCAAGACGAACCGGGTCGTCTGCCGGGGCGGGTGTCAGGGGCATGGCTTGGACAGCCCGAGGGGGGTTGTCGGGGTCAGTCGACAAGGAATCACCAGAGCCAAATAATCATGGAGCCTCCATGGCCATGGCAGGCCCCAGACAAAAAGAAACGAGCCAACGATATTTCCAGGGGCCATTCTCGGGTGTCGAGCTGCGGATACGACCCAAAAGGCGAACCAGAATGGGCCTGCTGCTTGCGGTAATCGAGCGTCCAGGGTTCATCCATCGATCAAGGCGTTGGCGGCTCTGGGCAGGGGTGGAAGGGCAGGTGAACGGCGGCCAGAGAAAGGTCGTCTCTGGTCAAAGAATAGAACGAACAAAGAGCGGGATGATCGACCTCGATACGGCGGCGGCTGTCGGCGGCTAAAGGACTAACATCTGATGGCAGGGTAGAGGGGGGATCGACAATGATGCGCAGCGGCGGCGATTCGCTTCAGGGCGCACAGGCTAGATCGTAGTGGTAGGGCATCGTGGTGTAGTGGCATCGACGGTGGTCGTCGATGAGGTTGCAATGGGAACGGAAGATGGGATGGCAGGTCAGCGTTTGGCGGGCGCTTTGGAAGGGTTCAGGCACCAGCGCCAGCTCGACAGGGCAGGAGTGGCTTCTAGTGGTCTTTCCCCTGGACCGCCCCTGGTGCTCGGCGCCTTTAAGGCCAATCATCAGCGAGCGCCATGCAGCACCTGAGACGACCAGGGGTGGAGAGAGGCAGGCGCTGCTGCACTGGCCAGCCCCTGGCCTCCTGCCAAGCTGGAGGGGAAATGGAAGCGCCGGGGAAGCGACGCGCCCGCCAGGCCTTTCCGCCCTACCGAAAGTAGCCCGCACTACCATCTTCACGTGCGAGTCAACTCCTGTCCACTTTCAAAAGAAACGCAAGTCAGTCAGCCTCTGCATTAGACAGCCTCTAAGCGACAATCCCAGACGACCACTTGGGTTTTGATAGGATGACAAGCCACTGTAGAGCCTGCCCAGGCCTGCCGTCGTTTCGAAGAAAGACCATCTCGGATCTCCAGGGCTAGATCAGGTATGGTCATTTCGTCGTCGTCGCCACCGTCCCTGTCAACGTCGCGTCTCTCGTTGAAGTTTTCTTCACTCTTGCCTCAGACCACCATCACGTGTCCAAACGATTTTCATGCCGGATCACACCATTAATTATCCAGAGGCTACGATCCTCTCTCTATCGCTGTCTTTCGTAGCAGGTTCTAGCTTTCTGAAGTTGACTACCCGTTCAACCAACGTCTGGCCCAGTGTCCATTTCATCTATGGCCGTCATCTCAATGCCTCACGCCCCTGCCCTCTCTCGGCTCAGTGCCCATTCCACTGCTGTCTTCACATCCTTCGCAACGAAGGTCGGATCGTGAGACGGCTTGGTCCCTGCCACATAGACTCCCGACTCGACAAGAATACTCTTCCACTTGTATCCAAATCTCGACTTGAAGCTGTTCGCCCCAACAATATCACTCTCGGGGTTATCTCCAATCATGTAAACAGTCTTGATCTTGTGCGTCAAGCCTGTGGTGTTGGCCCTGTTGAGCTGATCGTTCCAATCATCGAGCGTCTTCTCTCCGTACACGTATGTTGCCTCCGTAGGTTTCCCGACCACCGTGTACTCAAGCTTCGCCTGTCCCTTCGTCTTGTATGCCCAGAGGCCCGAAAGTGCCTCCCGAAAGCCACCTTGTGCGAGGCGAGGCTGCTCATGTTGGGTCGCCCACTCGAAGTCGGGGTTGCTGAAGTAGAGCTTCGGCTGGTCATCTTGGAGGTATCCGTTGTTCGGCAGAGAGGCGTCGCCGTTCTTGCGCGAGCGTGTTCCCACGACGCCACCAGCCGAGAGGAGCAGGTCGGTGATCACCTGGAGATCAAGGCACCAGTCGCGAGGCGAGTTCCAGACCAGAATCGCATAAATTCGAAGAGGGGAGTCGCTCCCTTCGCTGGTGTCGCTTCCACTGCTGTCTCCCGCATGACGCCTTCGTCCATGGCTGTTGTGATGGTCCCGGGTCATTTCCGGGAACGGGTGGATGTGCTCGTGTTCCGCGTAGATGTCAGACGACGTCAAGACCTTGTTGAAGCCGTAGGCGTGGGCCAGGTCTCGTATGTGGTTGCTATGGCCTCCAAGAACGAGGATGCACTTGTCTCTATATTCCGGGACAAGCTCGCGGTACGGGGTGTGGCTTTGGATGAACTGCTTCTCGTCAAGCGCATTGAGACCAAGCTTGACACGAAGCTTCTCAACGTGGGCCTTCTCTGTCAGACCTCCGCCGTTGGTAAGGAAGATGAAGGGGATCCGGCGGGCCTGCAATGTCTGAAGAGCGTCTCTGGCGCCAGGAAGAGGTCGCGCGCCTTTGGACAGAACGCCGTCAATGTCAAATGCAAAGGCAGCCATGATCAATCGTAACGAATGCTGTCTGGAGTGATGGTGATCTCTGAAGCTAGTAGTCGAGGATAATAGCTCGGAACTGAAAGCAATGTGGAAATGAAAGCAATGTGGAACTGAAAGCAAGCTCTTGATTGTCCTCTGCCGAGTTGACTGGTTGATGCCAGGAGGGGAAGTGCTTGGTGAGACTGATAGCCTGGCGAACTCCAGAGTTTTAAAGGCCCTCCTACCTAGGTAATGAATCACGAAAACAGGTGCACGGGGTTCCCTTCTGAATCAGAGTCGTGAATGGATGGGGAAATAACTTTGCAAGAGCCTAGCACACATTTTTGTTAGGTAGCTACTTAACTGAGTCAATTCAATGTTAAAATCAGGTTGAATGAAGGTAGCCATGTTGAAAGAGGCAAGTACAACCAGTACAATGGTACTCGTACGTGTAAATGATAGTTGGGAGTAGTTAAGCCTCTCAACAAGTTGAATGAGAAGCTTAGAACACATGAAAGTTAGGTATGTCCGTGGTACCTTGATCTCATTGAGCGACTGACTGCCTGTCTCGATGAGGAAAGATTCTAATCGTAATGCATTCTAAAACGGCTAGCGAGCTGAAGATAAAGTGTATGCCTGCTTTTATATATTCTAATTTGTTAGGATAAGTCTTATGACCTTTTAGCTGTCAAACGTCAACAAACCAATGCATGTCTATGCTACCCGACAAAGGAAGGGGAACAGCGGCGGTCTCTTCTGAATTTGTGGTGTGCTACGTAGTCAACGTCATGAGATGCGAATTCAGTGCTTGCTTTCAGCTTGCCAACGCTTTGGCTCACACCGCCCAAGAAAGCACCCCAGGATTGCATCTGTGAAATATGCCTGGTTGCCCGCAAGTCCGCCTCAAATCGTCAAGGTTTGATACTGGGCGCGCTTCCTGGGGTTGCTTTCTGCTCTTACTCCTGCTATGGTGGAACAGCAGGAGAAGGAATTCCTGCTTCACAAGAAAACAATGATATCGGCCCTCATGCAGCTTGGAACATAGCCTCCTAGAGCCAACATTTAGCAACGCAGCAGCCATACCGGTTAATACTGACGAACAAGAACTGCAGCACTTTTGCGTCCATTCGCAATGTGGGGCATGTGGCTTTCTCTTCAGACCCTGGAGATCTAATAGTTGCTTGCCCGGGGTTTTCCTCACAGGAAGCGACAAGCTGAGAAGAAAAGACCACACGACCCTAAGCGCTTTACAATATCCTGGGATGCTGGACCACACATGACTCATTTGGGCAACGGATAGTTGACTTATGCTGGCTCAAGTCTTTTACAGGTCAGTGAGCGATAGGCAACGGCCAAGGCCTTATACCTCCAGAAGGCTTGGACTCGTGGCGACAGATATTCACGAACGCGAGCTGCCGTGATACTATCGACACAGAAGTGCCGAGTTGGGCTTTCCATGGATTCCGAGGGCGTGTTGCGGTCAGGGAACTCCTGGCCAAGTCTTGACGAATCCGAAAGGGGGACGTACAATTCCGGAGCGGTTTCAGAACGTACTGCTTCAAACTCTTCAACCTCGCCTTGTGCGTTCCAACGTTTTCGAGAGGTGGCGCCACGTAGAAGAAACTCCAGGGAGACCGCAACAGAAGGATCGAGGAAGAACAAAAGCACTAGCTATAAGCGACATCTTCTGATCGTGAGCCGCCTGGGTCGACAAAAGTCACGGACGCGGCTTTGATTGTCTCCATCATCTATGTGAGATCTGATGTAGAGCTGGTGTGTAATGCTTCAGTAGGGTCCGTAATGTATTGTATATTCAACCAACAGCGTGACAACGCCAACGTTCTATCCCCAAGTACCACCACCACCGGACCGTCCTCCCTTCTTTTGGGCGCTCAGGCGCCAATCATCCTCACCAGCAAACTTGTTATACAGCGGCTGAATCCTTTCGGCCTTCTTCCTCTTCGACAATTTGTCGGTCGGGGCGACCTTGAAGAATGTCGGCGCCGCCTCAACGAGCCACTTGGGCTCGATCGTCGTCGAGCAGTGCATGTACTCCTTGGTCGTCAAGACGAGCGTGTGGTAGATGACCCACTCGGCCTGCTTGCCGAACAACGCTGAGCTCGGGTGGAGGTACACGGGCGTTCCTTCGGTGAGCGTCTTGTAGCCCTCCTGGGGATCCTTGCGCGCCGCGTTGCGGAAGAAGCCCGAGCACAGCGCCTGCCGGACCTTCTGGGTGTTGCGGCCGCAGCTGACGACAGGGTGGCGGTAGCGGTCCATGATCTTGACGAGCTGGTCGTGCACGTCCTTGGCGCGCTTCATGGAGCGGGCCTGGATGAAGTTCTCGAAGCACCAGGGGCTAGAGTAGCTCGACTGTTTCCACGAGTTGTAGACGTTGAGGAGGGTGAGGTGGTCGCCGGCGGGGTCGTGGAACTTGGCCTTCTTCTGGTCGGCTTGAGTTTGCTTCTCTTTGGGGCGATAGAAGACGTTGGGGAGGTTGAGCATGGCGACGATGATGAGCATCTCGGCCGAGCAGTTCATATCGATGGACAGGATGAGAACCTTGGCAAGTGAGGGCTCCATTGGGAAGTCGGCCATTTTGCGGCCGAGACGGGTGAGGAGACCTTCGTCGTCCAAGGCGCTGAGCGCATACAACTCTTCGAGCGCAGTAAGCATGGTATTGATTGGTGGCGGATCCATAAAGTCGAAGTGCAGCAAGTCATTGATACCCATGGCCTTGAGCATTAGGATAGTGTGCGAAAGATTTTGGCGTTGGATCTCTGGAATAGTTGTTGGCAGCATCTCAGACTGGTACGCTCCTTCGGTATACAGACGGAAGCATTTGCCCGGACCGGTACGTCCGGCTCGGCCGGCTCGTTGGTTCGCCTGAGCCTGCGAGATGGGAGTGACAACCAAAGAATCCATGCCCAGCTTCGGGTCGTACGCATTCTGCTTGACAAATCCGGGGTCGACGACGAAGTAGATGTTGTCGATGGTAATGGACGTCTCGGCGATGTTGGTGGCGATAACGACCTTGCGGCAGCCTGGTGGTGCAGGATCGAAGATGCGACTCTGCATCTCGTTCGGCAAGGCCGAGTACACGGGCAGAATTAACAGCTCAGGGACGTTTGGACCTAAGGCTTTCATCCGCTCGAACAAGATCTCGCATGATGTGTCGATCTCTTCTTGTCCTGTCAAGAAAAGCAAGATGTCGCCAGGTGGTTCTGTCAGGTGAATCTGCATCACCGTGACCAAGGCAGCGTCCAGGTAGTCGGATTCTGGCTCACGAGAGTACAACACTTCGACGGGGAACGTTCGACCTGGGATCGTGAAAATCGGACACCCGTTAAAGTACGAGGAAAACTTGTCCGCGTCGAGCGTTGCTGAGGTGGCAATGACTTTGAGATCCTTCCGCCGGGCCATCGTCTTCTTCAACAAGGCAAACAACACGTCCGTCGAGATGGTACGTTCGTGTGCCTCGTCAAGCATAATGACCGAGTATCGCTTCAGGTCGGGATCCACCAGAATCTCACGCTGAAGCATACCATCCGTCATGTACTTGATCCTCGTCGCCGGACTTGTACGGTCTTCGAATCGAATGGTGTAACCAACTTCCTCGCCTAAGGGGCAGCCGACTTCTTCCGCCACGCGCTTGGCGACGGACATGGCGGCGACTCGACGTGGCTGCGTGCATCCAATGACGCCGTTGTTGGCAAAACCACCTTCAGCCAAGTATTGTGTCAGCTGTGTGGTCTTTCCCGAACCGGTCTCTCCGATGACAACCATGACCTGGTGGTCGTGGACGGCATCGAGGAACTTCTGTCGGAAGGCAAATACGGGCAGCGACTCTCGTTGCTGCTTCATGCTCATGTCTGTCCTTTTTCCGAAAGACTGATCCTTCGGCTGCACTGCGCGCTTCCATTCCGGGACGGCGTCTGGCTTTGGTTGCTGCTGTCTCGAGTTCCGCATGTCGCTGGCGAACTTGCGCTTGTCGGGGTCGGCCATGGGGTCGTTCCACTGCGTGGAGAGATCGACCTTGTTCTCCTCCTGAGCGGCAGCCTCTGCCTCTTGTTGCTTCAGCTCCTTCCGTTCCTTCGCAAGTGCGGTGCCGGACATTGCAGCACGGTTCATGGAGCCATCAGGAGCCTTCACGACCCGAATGGGTGACAGCTCGAGAGACTGCTTTGTCTGGCCAGCAAGGAAAGGTGGTTCTTCATCGCGGACCTCAATGTCGACCTCCTCTTCAAGCTCCATCTCGCCGTCTCCACGGAGAGTCGCGTTGTAGTCCTCGTTGAGGTCGGGGTAGTCGGACGCCTTGGCGACGCCGGATGCGATTAGCTGACGAATCTCCCACCTCTCCGGCGAGGTCATTCGCTTCTTTTGTCGCTGTGGTCGTTGATTCGGTGGGGGCATGACTCCAGCGTCGAACATGTTTCCGTTTCGGTCGCCTCCGCCTCCCAAGGCCTCCATGTTTGCGCCGGACGATATCCTTGCCTGCGGGACAAGATCCATCCCCGTCTCCTGGTCGACCTGCTTCATCGAGAGCCCTATCCGGCTGCCCTCGACGCTGATGACCTTGACCCAGACCTGCTGGTCCCGAGAGAGCAGGTCTGACGGGTGGTTGACACGCTCCTCCGCAATCTGCGAAACGTGCACCAGCCCGTCCGACTTGCCGCGAACGCCCTGGAGGTTGACGAACGCTCCAAAGTCTTTCACGCCAGTCACCCGCCCAGGATACACCTTCTCCACCTGCGGCGCGTCGTCCAGCTCCATGGGCGGCGGCCTTCGCAGCCTGTCGTCGTCTTCGTAGTCGTTGTAGTCGCGCTCCCGCCTCCGGCTCCTTTGCTTCAGCGCTGGGCCATGTTCGTCGTCCACCGACCTAGATCTCGATCGTCGCCGCCTCCTCCTTTCTTTTGACCTCGATCGGTCTCTCCTCTTTCGTCTGGATTCGCGATCGTCTTCGGGGCTGCGACTCCTCTTCCTCGTCGTCTTCTCCTGCCTCGCCCTGCCTTCGAGTCCCTCGAGCAGCGCAAATGTGTCGTCGAACGCATCCGCACCGACCTCCTTGTCCGGCACAGCCAAGCCCTTGAAGATCTGCTCCTTTTCTTCCGCGGTCCGGTGATGCGCCGCATCTGCATCGACGCCGTTTGTCTTGCCCTTCAGCTTCGGGTGCATAGCGAGCACGAGACGGTCGATGCTCTCGACGAAACTAGGCGGAAAGTCGGCCCCGAGGGCGGCGAGCTTCTTCTGGAAGCCAGCGAAGCCCGAGTCGGCGCACTCGACGCGCTGAGCGATGATGAACTCGGCGAGCGTCTTGTCGGAGACACCCATGTGGTTCTGCAGCTCCGAAGTGACCTTGGAGACGAGCGATAGGAGCTCGAGCTCCAGAAGGTCGTCCATGGCGGGCGGCTCTGGGGTCGGGTCTCGTTGGAAAGAGCGGTTGATGGCTGGGGGGGGATCCAACTATCGTTGGAGGTGCGGCGCGGAAAGGAAGAAACTCGAACCTGGAAGTTCAGCCTGTCGCGAGGTCGCGAGTGACGGAAGTGGGGGCGGCAGTCGCAGTTGGCCAATGAGAGTGATATTTCTCGGTGAGAGCCGGTAAGTGTCGGTGTGGCGTAGACTTGGGGAAAATATATGCTTATTGGTGACTATGCGGCGTCTGACATTACTTTATCGCATGTTGCACAAGATGTTAAAATTTTTGTATCAGTCCATCTTTGTATGACATTGAGAGACGTGAGGCGGTTCTCGCAAGTTGGCGAGGTGGCAAGTCAGCTTTCGGTCACAGTGTCAAATTTGCGTCCGTCATGAAGTGGTTGTATTGAATGCAATGCCCAACGCCGTAGCCGCATCAGCAGCAAGCAAACGCCCTCCTGCCCTTCTCCGCCCAGTCCGGTCCTTGCGAACGGCCTCAAGGTCCAATGCTGTATTTCCTCGGGGTATTTCATGAGCCCATGATGCACAGATCTCTCTCGATCCGCGCGCAAATCATTCATCATCGGTCAACTTTTGCCAGCAGCAACCTATGCGCTGCGTCTATGCGACCGTCAAGGTCATGCTGCCATCTCACCGAATATTTTGATTAGACTCCGCACGCCCGCCAGCGCATTTTCGTCGGGGCCCAAGCCAGGGGTCCACTGCGCGTGCGCAAAGTCGATGAGCTTGAGCTCGAATATCTTGGGCAGGGCGGGGCCGTGATCGTCGTCGTCGTCGCTTTCGTCGCCTTGCACCACATCTTCAGCCATCAGCTCGATCCCGCTGTCTACGCGGAAGGTGGTTCTACCGAAATCGTCGTCCTTCCGTCCCGCACGGGTCTCGGCCTCTTCAACGGCGGCATTGTTCGCCTCGATGGCCTCGCGCAGCTTGTCACCGTCGCCCTCAAAGACGAACAGCAGGCTGGCGGAGTACATCCTGCTCTCGTGCGCGAGGAGAACCTCCTCGACATTGTGCAGCTCGCGAAGGAAAGCATGGCAGACGGCTTTGCCGAGGTCGGCGTCAATGCCGGCGGCAGAGTTGAAGATGAACTTGCGAAATGAGTCGACGACGTTACCGGTGTTGACAGTGACACGGCCGTAGTCCTTGTCGTAAATCTTATAGTCCTCATCGTCGAGCTCCGCCTTGTCGAGCGAGCCGCGATAGGCACGCATGCCGGCGATGCGGAAACCCAAGGGACCATGTGTCGTCTCCGAGGTGATCTTGTCGAAGCGAGTCTTCTTCTGCTGAGGGGCGTCGTCGGCCCAGAGACGGCGACCGAGTTTGGCGTCGAGGATGTTGGCATGCGTGAAGCCACTCGAGGCGTTCTCGAGAACAACAGCCTGGTCGGTCTTGATCTTCTTCGTCTTGTTGGGAATCCAGGTGATCCCTTCCTCCTTGGCGTCAGGGGTTGTGTCTGGGGCGGGAATCTGAGCCTGCGCCTGGACGGCCTCGATGACTTTGGCTTGGATATCAGGATCGGCCACGAGCCCTGGGATACCATCGTCGGCGGAGCTGAGCTCGGCAGGGTCGCTGAGGCTCAGGGTGCCGAGGAAAAGGGGCATCAGCTCGGCAAATTCGGGGTATCGGGCGTTGGCAGACTGGTAGAACTCGATCTCAGGCTGCGTGCAGGGCTTGATGAAAAGCTCGCCGTCGGCGTCACACATCGTGCCAGCACTAGCACCGGGGAGTCAGCCTGAGAGCAATTTCGACGGGAGCGCATGCCGAGGTGCGATGCGCCGGCTTGACTTACTGTCCTGCGACGGTATGGTTGCAATCGACGAGTTCAGAGCGGGCCGGGATCTCCTTGTCCTTCCTTTCCTTTCTCTTTCCCACCATGGTCAAACTCTGAAGATCCTGAAGGGGTCGCGATTGATTTCTAGGGTATTTGCATGTCGGGGGGCGGGAATGAAGAAGTGCAATGTCGGGAGCGGGAGGGTGGCCAGAGATTCGGAATCTCAGCAGTAGCGCGACGGGGTACGCAAGCGCATGGGTCGGTGAGGGATGGAGCGGGAACCGGTGGCGGATTAATCGAAACAGTTTGTTGCCTGACGTCGCGAGGAAGATTTCGGACAGACTGCTGGAGCTGGTGATCTGGGGAGGCGAAGGGACGACGAAGGAATGACTGCGGCTTTAAGGAGCGTGGGATCTGGGCGCAGGCGCGCAGGCGGTGATTCAGGGTTGCGCAGTCAAGTTCGCTTGTCGGTTGTCGCCTTTGGAGTGCGTTCGGTTGGATGGGGATTAGTGTCTGTTGGCGGAGTTCGGGTTGGGAACAGGGGACCTTGACGTGACCTGGTCGAACTGACCCTGCCTACTGACTGGGGCCAAGGAGTGGAGGGAGAGACGGAGGGAGGCATCCAGTGGGTGGAGGGGGGACAAGGGAAGTGGAGGGGATGGCGAGGGGCGGACGACATGGCATTCTGCAACGCCACAGCAGGGTGGATGGGCAAAAGTGCCAAGGTGATCTCCGAACCACTGAAGACGCTGTAACCGCTGGCACACAAGGGTCTACTCCGGGCAGGCTAAGCCACGATCGCCCATCCTCCCTGGCTGCCTGCCGTGCTTGCCGTCGGCGCCCAAGCCAAAGCACAGGCAGGGTACAAGGCACGAAGCACGAGGCACACTGAAGGGCGTTCCGTTCCACACCGCAGTGAGATAGGTATCCCACGTCTCGAGAGACCGGCGAGGTCTGCAGAGGGAAGTACGTAGTAAGTCATCTCGAGTGGCACAGGGTGAGTGATGTGAGACGATTTCTCTCACATGGGCATCTCAGCTGGTCACTCGCTGCAAGCCCGTCACTTCTCAGCTTACCTTTCTTAGGACTCATCGTGTTGGGGACTTGGGGCCCTTCGATTATTACTACCTATCGTGGAGATGGAGGGAACGGACAGGAAGCATTGGTGCCCATACTCGGCTACGAAGTTGGGCATCTCCCTTTGCATCCTCAGAGAAGCTACCTTTACCGTGTTTACCAAGACACCCTGCAAACGCATTGCCACTCCATCACACATGCCCTTGTCGACCAAGTTTGTTTCGAAAACGGACTTGTCCGGAACACCTAGTAGCCAAGTTCCTTTCCCGAGCGGGCGGTCGAAAGGCATCCGTGATCTTGGTCAGATCCGAGTGTCGTGCCTCAGTCAGACTTGACCCCCAATTCAGCTCTCACCCCCATCCCGCGTCGCACACGAACCTAATCGCCTCTGACCATTTGCAGATACGGTGCAGCCAATTTGAGTTGGTCAGGTTGCCGCCCACTTTACGCCCGACGCCAATGTCACGACGCCCCTTTCTGCTCCGCCCCGGCTTCGCCCGCCTCAGTATTGCATCAGGTACCTGACACCTGCAGAAGTGTCCCAGCACTTCGGACAACCGGGCCAGTCTTCGAGCTGCTGTTTGTTGTTTGCTTGATTGTTCCAATCACTTGTGTTGCTGATGAGTCTCTTGATTGCCATGTTGGCTTTTAGCGTTAGGATTTTCTGTCAAGTGCTGTTGAGGATTCATGCTGGAGATCAGTTAAACTCATCATGATGGCATCATGTCTTTGGTTATTCTTCGTAGGCATCACATGGTCCATGCCTTTCAGGTTTACACTATTCTATCCTTTCGTCGTGGACCCTTGATGTTGGCAGGCTGGAGGGGTAAGGCAGTCACTTGTTTCTGCTCCTTCTTTCACCATGTTTGCTTTATACAACTTCCCCTATCCAACTAGTACTGCGTCCTCCAGCCAGATAATTCATAGCCCATCTTGTATTCCACAAGACGGGCCTCAAGCCAACCAACTTCTGACCGTTTATCTCACCAAGGTTGACAACGACACAACAGGCCCCCACCAACAGCCCTTTCTCCTCCCAAAACCTATCCCACAAGCGACATGGAGGATTCTGTCCTTCCTGATCCTGTCGATTCGGCTCCTTCTCAAAGCCAGATCGCCAACATCATTGATAGTGATGATGGCGATGGCCCTGAGGGCACTCGCAAGAGAAAGTCCAGAAACAAGTCAGGTGCTGCCAGAGGCCCGACTGGCCTGACCAAAAGCCGTGGAACTGGTTTTGAAAGTAGGCCGCTCGAGATATGTTCCATTCTACGACCCCTCGTACTAATGGGATTCAGCATTCTATGCTGATCCTCCTATGACCCCTGAGGAGGCCCGAGAGGAAACGGAGGAGCTCTATTCACCGTGAGTCGCTGCTACTACTCGCCCCTGCCTGGCGCTCAACTGACAAAACATCACAGGACACGATCTTTCGTTGAGTAAGCCGATCACCCGAACCTCTGTCCCAACCTCGAAGCTGACAAGACAGTCGCATCGAAGAATGCATCCAGCGCTACCGCGCCCGCCGCCGCCTCAACGCCGAGCTCACCGGCTACTTTGATCGCTACCTTTTCCTCGGCGGTATCGATTCCTCGCAACGGCAGTTCGCCGGCGCTGGCACTCGCTCCAAGTCCAACCCCGACTTCGAATCCATGGACGCTGATGACCTCCGCCGTGCCACTGCCATCGACATGATCCACCGCGGCCGGAGCTCCTCCAAGTTCTATACCGAAGCCGAATCCGAACACTGGGAGATTGATTTTACTGGTGTTGTTGCCGGTTACCTGTCTGAGGCGGTTCCTAAACTCACCGGCCAGAATTACGCCGCCATGAACACGGCTGTCGGCGTCGTCGAGAACTTCCTTCGCTACGTACTCTACCACGATGTCTGCCCCGAGTACGGCGCCGACGTCCGCGGCGCCCTCTCGCTGTGTCAGAAGGCCCGCATCGACCTGCCCAGGGTTCACCACGCGCTCGTCAGCTTCCCCGGCGAGTTCAACCTCGCAGCAGCCGAGCTGTTCTGCGACGACCACATCTTCTTCCAGAGGGAAACCATCGGTTCGTTCAAGCGGCCCGAGGACTTTGATGCAGCAACCGTCTTCACCAGCGGTATCCTGCTCGCCGGCACTGACGCCCAGATTGACGAGCTTGTCAGCATTGGCAAGAATCTCGCCTCCATCCAGGTCACTAGTGAGGGAGATCGCGACCTTGAAGTCGTGTCCATCCACCGCCCCTCGGCGGAGACCCGTCAATACTACAAATCCATCCTTCTCAGTCCCGGCCCCGCCCAAATCCAGCCCCTCGGCACAGTTGTCTTTAGATCATGCCTTATCGAGGACGGCTATGACGTCGGCGAGGTGGTAGCCACGCAGCCGCTCGACGAAACAGAGCAGACTTTCCTCCTCGATGATCACATCCTGTACTTCCTGCAGCCGGGCATGAAGCTGCGCGTCACGGTTTGCGAGCTCAGTTCGGGCATGGTGTTCATCAAGACGGTCGTCGACGTGCTGGTGCCGTGGTATGTGTACCTGCCGCAGACGCTGATGCATCGGTTCCAGGAGCCAAGGGTGAATGACCGGCCCGCGCCGTCGGTGCAGCAGCCTGCCCTGGTGGAGGACGAAGGTGAGGAGTGAACATCGTCAAGCAGATCGGAGCTCGGGGGGTAGATAGGACACCAAACTTGAACCAGACCTACGAGGGGCATTCGCAATAGTGACTTGGCAAATCAATTCGCACTGAACTAAGTCGTGATAAAAGTTTAATCCACCGGCCCTTCGCCGTCCAAAGTCGAGCTAACAGGTTCCCAAACGCCACCCTGAACGAGTGTCTCTAACCAAATCATACACTACCCAAAGCAAAGCCACCCCAGCGAGTGAACACGGCTAGCCAAACGCCAGCAACAAGCACAATACGTCGCAGCAGCGCGTAGCAAACTGCCGCACGGCCGTCCAACTACGGTAGCTGCTCTCGCCGCCCGGTATCCTAGTCGTGGTTCTGCACCTTGTTGTCGCCCGCGGCCACAACAGCAGCGTAGCTGGGCGGCGCGGCGCCGTCGCTGCTGCCCTCGCCGCTGGCTCCATGCTGCTGGTTCTGCTGCTGGTTCGATGCGCCGGCGGTGCCGTAGCTGAGGTTGTTGCCCTGCTGGCGCTGGGGCTTGCCCTTCTGCGGGCGGGCCTGCTGCTGGGGCTGTCGGCCGTCGCCGTGGACGAAGACGTAGGTGACGCGGCCGCCCTCGCTGTCGTTTTGGGGGATGGAGTCGTAGTCGTTGGCGGGCTCGGGGTATTGGGTGATGATGTACCAGGCGTGGATGAGGCCGGGGATCTGTCGGGTGTTAGTTCGTGGGTTTTGCCTTGAGCGCAGAACGGGGTGGGGACGTACGAAGCCGAGGACGCAGAGGAGGATGTTGATGATCGAGTCTGCGGAGCAGATGCCGCGCTTGACCCAGACTGATAGGTGTTAGCGATGGCCCGAGAGACTTCTGACGAGGATGATGTTCGATTAGGCAGCAGCAGTGCGGTGAGACGTACCGGGTAGCGGGGGGAAGAGGATGGCGAGGAAGCCAAGGAAGATGTCGGCGGAGCACATGATGAAGGTAGTTCCGTTCAGGTAGGTATGTGTGAGTGCGGTTCGTGAATACTGAAGGAGAAAAAGGAAAGCGAGGACAGATGGTGGTGCTTATGAGGTCTCGAGTTGAAGATGGCGTGTTCAAGGCGAGGCAATGTAGTAGTAGTAGTGTGACGTCTTGGGAGCCTGGAGCGGGCATTCGCAACCGTAATGGACTAACTGCACCGCCCATTTGCCCCCAGAGGGAGCCAGGCTAAGTTAAGCCGAGAGGGTGCGTAATAGGGACCCCGTGACGTACTTCAGCTGAGTAAGAGCTCATGATTGGCTGTCGCGGGAGAATGTCGGCTGTCCCTGTAGATCCACCCAGGCACCCCGCCAAACGCCAAATGCTGCTGCATGGTGCCTGGGAGGGAGCTGCTGTCATTGTCGATGGAAAGCTGTGCACGTACCAGAAAGCCCCAGCTCCAGTTTGGATCCGCCATGTCAAGCTGCACACGATCCCGATCCCTGCTTCCAACAGACATCGAACACTGCACTCCATGATACCCCAATAGCTACAATGTCGATTCCAGGCTTGGGTCTGGAGACCTTTGTTTCCCAGGTACTGACCCACCGCAGCCCTCAGTCCTATCCCGCCCGTTACTGACCAACTGACAGCCTTCCGCTCCCGTCGGCGCCTCCACCTCCCGAATCATCAAGCTTGAACAGCTCTCGGAATGGCGATTCGAGGTCGGCTTCAGTTCTGAGGTCCAGATCAAGCTCATCGCCGGTGTTGCGGAGAAAGATGGCACCGAGCTCGCCGCCCACCACATCTACCGCTTCAGTGGCGTCAAGACGAAAATCCTCTCTCTCATGGGCTGCCAGCTCGAGGTCACCGGCACTTGCGACGACGAGTTCCTTGCGGAATTCTCGAGGCCCACCGACTCGCCGATGAACTCCTACCTCAACCTACACTTCAAGCTCCATGCCCTGAGACAGCATGCTGCGGCCGCACGATCGGAGGGACCCCGCGTCATGATCTGCGGGCCCCCGAACACCGGCAAGACGAGCGTCGCCAGGACGTTGACCAGCTACGCGACAAGGCTGGAGGGACAACCCTTGGTCGTCAACATGGACCCGAAGGAGGGCATGCTATCACTGCCGGGCACCCTGAGCGCAAGCGCCCTCGCTACCATATTGGACATCGAGGCGGTGGACGGATGGGGCACCACCCCAACGAGCGGACCGAGCCAGGTGCCGGTCAAACTGCCTCTAGCATTCTACTACGGCCGAGCAAGCCCGACAGAAGATCCCAACAAATATCTTGAACTCGTCAGCCGCTTGGGAGGCTCCGTGACCTCCAGATTCACCCAGGACCCCGATGTGAAGAGCTCGGGCATGATCATTGATACGCCAAGCATAGATGAGAAGAACAAGGCCAGCATAGACGTACTCGTGCACATAGCCGAGGAGCTCTCGGGTGAGTTGCTCGCGTGCCAAGCCAGATCATAGTGCTGACGCGCAGCAGCCAACATAGTCCTCGTCCTGGGCTCTTCGCGGGTGAATGCGGAGCTCAGCAGGCGCTTCGCCAACGAGCGAACTAGCCTTGGGGAGCAGATCCACGTGATTCACCTCGATAGGTCCGAGGGAGTGGCTACTCGTGATGAGGGATACATGCAGCAGGCATGCGAGGCGTCGATCAGGGAGTACTTCTTCGGCACCATCGGCCGGACCCTGAGCCCTGCGACGCAACAGGTCGATTTTGACAGCCTCGTTATCTACAGGCTGGGCGATTGTACGTTTTCCCTGTCCTTCTCTCATCTCTTCGAATGGTAGGTCATTGTCAAATCTAATGCCAATGGGTTGCAGTCTCTGTATATGGCAGCGGAGAAGAGGGTCTCATGCAGTCTGAACCTTCGCCGCTCATGGCGCACTGGACGCTGGCCGTTATGTACGCCTCAGTCAAGGACTCGCCTGAAACTATACGCAACGCGAACATCATGGGCTTCGTGTATGTTGCCGAGGTGGACAAGGAGCGGCGCAAGATGAAAGTCCTCGCTCCGGTCAGCGGCCGGCTGGGAGATCGGCCTTTGCTTTGGGGCAAGTGGCCTGAGCCGTTTGTCAACCTCCTGGGGTAGACATCGTCCGAAATCCCGAGCGTTTTGCCCGCATGCATCGACTACAGGTCGATAGTCGAGCAGTGGACCATCGATTTGCATTCCTAACAAGGGACAGCCGCCTTTGATGCAGGTCGTAAGTCCATTTGTCCCCTCTGTGACCAGACACTAGCAAAACTCGTGCATGAATCTAACTTTCTGCAGAACTCTTAATAGACGTACCAGAATGCACCTTTCGAGCTTGCCTTGTTGGAACGCCGCGCCGCGAGCATTTACCCCGGACGCCCGTGCTGCTGGAACTTTGGTTGACTGTCCGCCTCCATGTTCTCCTCGGTGTCCCAGGTGCCAAATACCAGGGACATCGGAAAACACTGCCCGAATTCCAACATCCCCGGTACATTCGAGTCTCACCCAAACCTCACCTTAAGCTTGCTGAGGTGGTTCTTCTGGCCGTTGAGCAACATATCGAATATACCAACCATATCAGCCTGCCACCCTACTCTTGACGTGCTACGGGCAAGTGGCCACCGTTGTTCGACCTGGCTTCCTGCAAGTTCCGGCGCTCCGGTTGACCCCTCAACCTTACGCAGCCCGCTCAAACGGCTCCCAAGGACTGCACGTGGTTTGGATGCCCAGGCTGGGGATGCCGACTGACCCAGGGTGCTAGCGTCGGTTTCGGCATGGCGGCATGCGTTGTTCGTCTGCTCGGTCGATATCTCCACCGACATGTAGCCCGGGGTCCTGGCCCTCACATGCGCCAGTTCCTTCGGCTCTCAGCTTTAGCACCCAAATAAAAAAAGTAGACTGCTTCTAGTGATGAGAGAGGTTTCGCGATGCCAAGTACGTTCGAGGAACCCAGGACCCGGTCGGGCTGGTTGGTGTTGTATGAAAATGATGCTTGCGTAGGTTCACAAGCGCAAAGGGAAGATGTACAACGCCATCTGAGACTTTGGCGATGGGCCTCCAAGCTGTCTCCAGCGCGAGCCGCAAGTCGTCGCACGACGTCTTTACCCAACAGCCTGGGTGTGCTCGCGGCATGGCTCGATCGAGGCTCATGATCAGCGATGCGGAAGTCCGCGCTGCTGGGACGGAGCCGAACGCTGGGATCGACAACAATGCCGCCCACGGTTAGCCACGATTTGAGGGGCCATTCTCTCGGGTCTCTTGTGACGCGGTAGAACTGGAGTATTGTTTCCAGCACTGCCATGCAAGGCGCGCAAGATGCAGCGTGTGCGAATCAATAGTCGGCGCAGCCAAGGCCTGCCTAACGGCGTACGACATTGGAGCGTGATCCTGCGAGGCCACAAACTGGGCCCTCATTTCGGAATCCGGGTCTGGCGCTGTGGTGATTCTCTGCCTTGCCTCCGTCTTAGCACCATCAGCGTCCGCCTTACCCCTGGAATTGCCCCTCTCACCAAGGATCCCCCGCCCATACACCGCCCGTCCCCCGCAGCGCCAGAGAGAAATGTTGGAGAAGCGTCCGGGGTAAAAGGGTCGAGCGTCCCCCGGTCTCAGTCTTTCACCCGCAAGCGAGCCGTCGGCCCTGGTTTTCCTACTTCAGCGGATGTAAGTAAGTGGGAAGAAACCCCGCTTGCTTCCAGAAACGACACCTTTCCGAAAGAGTTGATACTGCAGGACAAGGAACGACCCCACGATGCATTCTCCTCAGGCACAGGTTCGCCGCGTGCTCGCTTCTTGTCCTTCTCGGTGTAATACTCGAGCGAGATAACCCTCTGCACTGCACGCTCGGCGCTTTGCTGGGCTGTTAGCTGCCGAATATGGGGCTCCATGACTTGATCCTGGCATTGTGTGGACGCGTTCTGGGGATGGAGGCCGGAGTATGAGGACACGGGGAGACTTCGCGGGGTTTAAAAGGGTCTGCCTTTCCCCAGATTCAGTTCATATGAAGAGACATGAGCCTCATCCGTTGCGAACTGTAACCGAGCAGTCCGCTGGTTCCATCTCGTCGTCCCTTGATTTCCACGCACTCCTTGAGCTAAGATTTTCAATATGGCTCTGGTATGTTCTCCGCTCATAGCCCTCGCTCAAATTCCCATGGGCTAACTCGTCTTTCGGCAGTCAACTCTTGCGCAGAGCGCCCTCGGCGAAATATATGGCGCCTTCCAGGAGCCATCGATGCGTGCTCGACCAATGTTCCGTTGGTGGTGGCCCGATGGCCTCGTCGACCCCGAGGAGATCAGGGCCGAAGTGCAGCAGATGTATGATGCTGGCTTTGGTGGTGCCGAAATCAGTGACGTCCACCGCAGCCGCAACACTCCTATCGACCTCGAGAAGTACGGCTGGGGCACTCAACCTTGGATCGACGGGCTGTACGCTGCCAGCTCTGAGGCGGACAAGGTTGGCTTTTACATCGATAACACCGTTGGCCCTACATACCCGGCCGCTGTGCCTGGCCTCTCCCAGGACGACCCTGCTGCCTCGCGAGAGGTTGTTCTCGGACGGGTTGTTGTTACCGGTGGCGAGCGCTACAGTGGCCCTGTCCCGCCTCCTGGCCACGCGCCTGAGGGTGATGTAACCAAGGAGACTCTCCTGGCAGTCCACGCCTACAAGATCGCTGCCGGTAGCAGCCCAACGGCGAGCCCTATCATCCTCGACCACACGAGCTTGATCAGCTTGTCTTGCTTTGCCACCAACGGCACCGTCAGCTTTACGCCGCCCGACGATGGGACCTGGCTGATTCTTTCGTGGCACGAGCGTGGCTCGGGCATGAAGGCTAAGGGTGGCCCTCACAATCACGAAGACGGTGCTGTCATCGATCACTTCTCCTCCATCGGCGTTGGAGCCGTCACGGACTTCTGGGACGACAACCTTCTGACACCCGAGGTCAAGGACCTGCTTTCCAACATCGGCGGCGCCTACTTTGAGGACTCGATCGAGCTCGAGTACAACACCATCTGGACCCCCAACATGCGTGAGGAATTCAAGGCCTACCAGGGCTACGACTTGTTCCGCTACCTGCCCGCCATCACTCAAGACGACCAGAAGAATGTCTTCCGCTTTGCCGACACTGAGCTCAACCGCGGCATCGTCAATGACTTCTGGGACACCCTGGGCAAGATGTACATTGACAACCACATTGGTGGCATCAAGCCCTGGGCCAACAACATGAACATGAAGTTCCGCGCTCAGGTCTACGGCATCCCCACTGACGCCACGAGTGCCGCGGCTAAGATTGACATCCCTGAGGGTGAGTCGCTGGGCTTCAAGAACATGGGTGACTGGCGTGCTCTTGCTGGCGCTGCCAACTTTGCCAACCTTACCTTGATCAGCAACGAGGCCGGTGCTCTACTCAACCAGCCTTATGCGACCACCTGGGACCTGATGATCAAGATTATGAATCCCATCATGACTGCTGGCATCAACCTCCAGATTTTCCACGGGTTTTCCTACAAGGAGGCGCCTGGTGCAAAGTGGCCGGGCTTCGCTGCCTTCACCCCCTATGGCGGCAACCGCGTCGGCTACTCTGAGTCTTGGGGCCCTCGTATTCCCATGTGGAAGCACACTCGCGACGTCGCCGACTACTTCGCCCGCACACAGGCCCTCCTCCAGCGCGGCTCTCCCAAGCACGATGTTGCCTTCTACTCCCCCAAGGGCTACATCGCCGCCGGTTTCAGTGGCCCGTGGTACTCTCTTGATGGCGCGCGTCAGGGCTGGAGCATGAACCTAATCGGGCCTGCCCAGTTCGAGGAGCCGACGGCCTTCGTCGAGGACAAGCTGCTGCACCCCAATGGCCCTGGCTTCTCCGTGCTTGCCTTCGAGGGCGACTCCTTTGTCTCTCGCGCTCCCGTCATCGAACTCGCCACGGCCGAGAAGATTCTCGACTTCGCCAAGAAGGGCCTGACGGTCATCGCTGTCGGCAACTGGACTCAGCCTCGCGCCTTTGGCTTCAAGGAATTTGACCAGAACGACAAGATCAAGGCTATCTTCGACGAGCTTCTAGCACTGCCCAACGTCTTTAACCCTGCTGATCGCCCGGATATCCCCACGGCCATGGCCGAGGCGGGTGTCAAGCCTCGTGTTCAGTACGACAACCAGCAGCTGCTCAACTATCACCGCGTTGATGGCGAGTCCGATCACTTCTTCTTCACCGCCACGCACACCGATATTTACGAGATCCGCGCCAACATCCGCGTACAGCCCGTTGAGGCCGATGTCATCATTCCCCGTCGTAACAGCAACGGCGTCCCCTTCTGGATGAACCTTTGGACCGGCGAGGTCACCCCCGTCGCCAACTATGAGGAGATTTCAGACACGCAGCTCAAGGTTCATCTCAGCCTCTCGGCCTACCAGTCCGCCATGTTGACCGTCGCTCCTGCCGATACGACCCCTGTCCACGCAAGGCTTGCCGCCCCGGCCGGCGCCTCCATCCACCGCACCGACGCCGGTCTCGTTCTGCGCTCCAACAAGACGGGCACCTACGACGTCGATCTCAGCACCGGCAAGTTGGTCTCCGCCAAGGTTGTCTCTGTCCCCGCTGTTCAGACCCTTGGCAACTGGACCCTCGATGTCGAGGACTGGCGCCCCACAGAGGACGTTTTCTCTACCGAGACCGTCAAGCTCAACCGCACCTTCGCCCTCGGCGATGGCCCGCTGGTTGCCTGGCCCGAGATCGAGGGCCTCGAGGACTCTGTTGGAATCGGCCGCTACAGCAGCTCATTCACTCTCGACTCCGATTGGGACGCTGACGCGCACGGCGCCGTGCTCGCGATTCCCACGTTCATCGGCTCGCTGCGCATTTTTGTCAACGACGAATGGGTTGGCCCCGTTGACCAGATGGGTGTCGAGTTTGATATCACTGCGTTCCTCGAGGAGGGCGAGAATGAGGTTGTCATTGAGATCGCGACCAACCTGATCAACAGAATCAGGACGGTAGACCCTGCTGTTTACAACACCATGGGACGTCAACAGCATGGACTTGTTGGGACGATTGAGGTCAAGCCTTATGGGGTTACGAAGCTTTCCGAGTAGTAGATGAAGCTCAGACGAGAGACCTGTCATGTACATAGTCTGATTATGAGCTGAGACTTATGAAGTATACGAATGCCGAATATACGTTTGCACGAATCGTATCACGAGCCTTGTTGCCCTCCACTTGCGGTCTTACTGCTTGATTCTCCTAAATACACGTTTGTTCTCAATCTGTCTGTGGGGAAGACTATCCCTGCGAGCGTGCCTACGGAATGAACTCGTCCGGCATCGACTGACCCTGAGCTCCCTGGATTGCCGCAGGAGGCCAACGACTATCATCGACCCAGTCAACCTCGAAGTGGTGGTGTCCACTGCCCACTGAATCCTTCAGATCAAAAAGATCTATGTCCGCCTCTCCGTTCGGGGGTACAGTGACGTCAACCTTCAGTCGAGAATTCTCGATCACCCAGCTGACGGCATAAGGCCCATACGGGGAATCAAATCGTGTCGCAGCATGCCGGATCGTTCCTCCGGGACGAGGCCGCACCAGCGCCTTCTTCCAGCCGGGCGATGCTGGAGACAGCCCTCCGACTGAGTGGTGGAGGAAGGCGCAGACGGATCCCAGCGCATAATGATTGAAAGACGTCATCTGGCCAGGGTTGATTGTGCCATCTGGCAGCATCGAGTTCCATCGTTCCCACTGAGTACACAATTTCGTCAGTCCATGATCCGTCTGACGATGCTAAGTTGAACTTACAATAGTTGTGGCACCCATGCTGACGGGATAGAGCCAACTGGGGCACTCGGGCTCCTGCAGCATTCGGTAGGCATTGTGCAGCATGTCATTGTCCGCGAGCACGTTCAAGATGATGGGTGTGCCGGCGAAGCCCGTGTTGATCTTGAACGACTCCCACCTGACCATCCAGTCGAGTCTCGACCGTGCGGTCTTCAGCTCGCGCTCTCCTGAGAAGAGACCACAGTGCAATGCCACTACGTATGCGGCTTGGGTATCCGATGCCAGACGCCCCGTGGCAGTGATGTATTCTTCGCGGAATTGGCCACGGAGAGTCGACGCTTGCTGCGTGTACCTGTCTGCTTCCGGCTTCCCCAGCAGGTGGCCGATTTTACCGGCCAAAGCGGTGACGTATACCAGGTACGCGTTCGCGATGAGGTATTGGTCAGTGGGACTGTGGCCTGGAAGCATGGGCGGCGCACGAGGGTCCAGCCAGTCGCCGTACTGAGGTGTCTCCATTGTGTAGAAGCCATTCTCGTCTCGAGGAACACCCTTGTCTAGCCACAGAACCATACTCTCCCATTGAGTCTCCAGAACCTGAGCATCCCCAAAGGCAGTGTACAGGTCCCATGGTGTGATGACGGCAGCATCGGCCCAAATGGCCATGGGACGCCGCTCTGGGAAACGTGGTGGGATGGGTATCGCCGGGATGATTGTTGGCACGACGCCGTCGAGGTCCCGCTGGTCCGCCTCCAGGTCTCTCAGCCAGCCGCCAAGGAAGGCCGTCGTGTCGAACAGGTAGTTGGCTGTGGGAGCAAAGACCTGAAGATCACCCGTCCAGCCCAGCCGTTCGTCTCGCTGAGGACAGTCGGTTGGGACCGACACGAAGTTGCCCCGCATAGACCAAACCGTATTCTCGTGGAGCTTGTTGATCATATCGTGGGAGCATTTGAAAGTTCCAGTGCGGCGAATGTCGCTGGATATGACCACCGCCGTGAAGTCTGAAAGGTTTACATTCTCGATTCCAGATATTTCAGCGAACCTGTTCATATAGGGATCAGCCAAAGCCCAGGTCACATTGGCATGAGGATAGCTACGGAAACAGAAAGATGGTTGAGAACGTACCTGAAGCCGTAAAAGGTGAAGCGAGGCTCGAAACCCTTTACTGATCTTCCACCCAGCTTGATAGTCGCCTGGGCCTTTGCTGTTCGGAGTGGTCGCGTTCCAAGCTCACCATGTTCCAAGACCTCGGCGTGTTTGATGACCAATTCACCGTTGCCTGGGATGTCAGACTCGATTCTCAGCCATCCAACGAGGTTCTGGCCAAAGTCCAGCACTTTCTTCCCCGAAGGAGTTGTGATCACGGACTGCGGCTTGATCTCCAACACACGGCGCACAGGCGCCGCTTCCGACGTGCTGAGCTCGGCAGAAGGAAAGGGGAGCTCCTCAGCCTGACCCTGCCCTGGATTTCCCGGCAGGCCATTGGACTGGGACCATGTAGGGTCGTCGAGTTGTGTGTCGAAAGTTTCCCCGTTGTAGATCTCAGAATGAACGACCGGGCCGTCGAGGTATTCCCAGGAGCTGTCGGTTCCGCAGATAACCTTGCCATCAACCTCGAGCTGGCAGAGGAACGCTGGCCGCGACCCCCAGATGTTCGACACGCCCGGACGGCCTAGTCGACCGGCGTACCAGCCTTCTCCGATGTAGGCCCCGATGGTGTTTTCGCCTTCGCGTAGCAAATGTGACACGTCGAAGACCTGATAGTGGAGGCGGTGGTGATATGATTGCCATCCCGGCGTTAGAACTTGATCCCCGACGACAACGCCATTGATCTCGGTCTGGTAGATTCCCAAGGCTGTAGCGTAGAGACGGGCTTTGCCGCCGGTCGCAGTGAAGGCTTTGCGGAGGCGGAACGGCTTCTTTGGAGCATCCACAGATTGAGCTGGGCTAGAGATGAGCTTCGCTTGCCATTCGGAGCGTTCGAGCAATGCTGTTTCCAATGCCAAGCTTGCCCAGTCTGTTGCCGAGCCTTGGGTGCCGATGGCGCGGACTCGGACGGTAGCAGTCTCTCGGGAGGACAAGGGGGAGGAAGGCCAGGGGACGAGCAGGGAGTCGGAGGATTCGACGGCATAGCTCTCCTCTTGTGCTTCGGATGATCTCAGAATGACGACCTCATAGGATGTTTGGCGCCAGTCCTTGAGGGATGTCTCCGTAAACCTCCATGAAAGTCTGGGCGAGCTGACGAATATGCCGAACCCATCATGATGGTGCTCGGCGGTGAGTTCTGCAATCTGCACTGCCATTTTCTTGGAGGGCCGACGCGGGTCTATGAAGAGGGTGCTGAAGGTCTGACAAGCATTCCCCAAAAGGTTGGGGCTTGATATGGTCATACGAACCGCGGCCAAGGAGCTTCATCGGGGCCTGTTAAGGCGAGTTCCCACATCGGGCCTGTTTCATCATGCACTTACTCCTCTACTACTGGCATCGGGCGAGCAAGAGCGAGACAAAGTTGGATCCTCGATGGGTCTTTGTCCCGAGAACCAAGGCAGGTGAATGCTGTCTTCGGAGGTTTGGGGCTCTGTCTAGACCGAAGGCCCCCTCATCCCACCTTCAAAAGTTGGAGACGTGAGGAGATGCATGTCCAATGGGAGATTCTGGTGGGGGTGTATGTGCTGCGACTACGGACTTCAGATCCGCCTGTCCCCGTGTAGTTAGTGATGTACATCGATGCATCAAGGGCCACGCAGTGCCTCAGCCATGCGTGGGCCTCCTGGTTCACGTTTTTCTTGTATCCTGAAAACCTCGATCTTCTCATGCCAGGTGACAATTCGGTATGCCGATGGGCGAGAGTGGCTTGCCTACGGGCGCACACAAGAGTCGCAAAATTTATGAGCGCAGTGCTCTC
Source organism: Verticillium zaregamsianum (assembly GCA_002851755.1). Classification (NCBI taxonomy): domain Eukaryota; kingdom Fungi; phylum Ascomycota; class Sordariomycetes; order Glomerellales; family Plectosphaerellaceae; genus Verticillium; species Verticillium zaregamsianum. The sequence goes on along the minus strand of NMXM01000007.1, from coordinate 2,175,910 downwards.
TATTACCTTGCTTTTGCGCCGTGAAACCCCGATTTGGCTGCGTGTGGCGGTCTGGAGCAAGTACCCAGCTAACAAACCAAACTGCCTGAGACAAGATGCCTTAATGAGCCAGGCCACAGCCCAGACATCAAGTGCCGCTGCAGGGTGCTCATGCCTACCACCTGGCTGGGTTATCCTGGGTGCTTTGTCGCTTTCTAGTGGGCTCCCCGCTTGGCACATGGCCCGAAAGCTGGCAGATGTCATCTTTCTCGCTTGCTGGCGACTATTTTCGCTTCCACAGTGTGTCGAGGGATCTTGGCCCTGTCCAGCGGGCTTCGCCGGGCTTAGGGGAAGACCCCAGCTCAAACCAGGCATTCCAGTCCGCTGCCATGGCTGCAGTGAAAGACGCGGAGATGCTGTACCCCGTGGAGAAAATGGATCATCCATCGGAAGGTAATGTAACGAGGCCAAGTCCACACGCGGGGTCGAAAGCACCGAGATGGGGGCAATGGGGCAACATTGAATTTTATAGTCAATGCAAGTTACGTCGTCTTGTACACATTTTTTTTGCTCCTACTCGTTCTCGACTGCTTGATCTTTTACGCAGTTGTTCAGACAGCGATACATTCTTTTCTTGCCTGACACATCCAACATGACAACTCCGATCAAACCAGCAGCCGAAGGTGCGGAACATTTGGAGGACGATGGGCCGCTGAAGCAGGGCGGTGGCGTTGTTCTCAAGTCAGATCACGACAAGCTGGGCATATTGGCAACGGCGTGGAAGTTCAAGAAGGTGAGTTTGGTTGACGGACTGATAATACCGTCGCTAACTTTCGCAGGCCATTCTTGTGTGCAACCTTCTCTGTATCGCAGCCGCAGCAGATGGCTATCAAATCGTCTTGAGCGGTTCGTAAATCCTCCCCTTTCACCCATGTAACGCAGACTGATATCGAGATTCAGGAAATATTATTGCCAACCTCGGCTTCATCGAGCATGTCGGTTTCCAAAACGCCGCTGGCGATTACTATCTCGAAGCAAACTACACGGCCCTTTGGGGTGCCATGCAATCTTTGGGTCAGCTCATTGGCATGGTGATACTCAACCCGATGTCCGATAGGATTGGCCGCAAGATGACCCTCTATGTCTTGTGGGTTATGCTGCTGGCTGTAGGTCTCGAGGTCCCCCGTATGCCTGGCATGTACTGACAAGTACACAGTCTTTGTTTCTAGAGACTTTTGTGCGTGACTGGAAAGACTGGACTGGAGCCAGGATTCTAGGCGGCATCGGTATCGGAGCTATTCAAGCCACGCTACCTGTGTACATTACCGAATGGTCTCCGTCCAACATTAGAGGCGCAATGGTCCTCACTTACGGCTTCTGGAACAGGTAAGTGGATCTCATGAACTCAAATAGGCCAGATACTGACTGAAGACATCTGGGACAGCTTTGGCAAGTTCCTTCCACCGATGGTGCTGATGCTCGTCGAGGAGGTTGACCCGATGAACTACATGGCCCCTATTCTGTCGCAATGGGGCTTCCTGGGCATCATGCTTCCAATCTTCATCTGGCTTCCCGAGACTGCTGGCAAGTGACGCTCGAATCATCTGGCCTCGCATCAAGACAAGAGCTAACATGTTCTGGTCTGTAGCTTACTACGCGGCCCGAGGTGAAGATGAAAAAGGAATCGCTACACTGCGGCGGGTCAATGGCAAGGTTCCCGGCTTCAATGTCGAAGAGGAATACGCCATTATCAGACACACAGTCATCGAAGAACAAGGAGCAGACAAAGAGGCAGAGGCACACTCGTTCAAGCAGTTGATGCGGTCGTACGCCGAATGCTTCAACCGCCAGAATCTCCGGAGAACAATCGGCTCGACAGTGCCTATCTGCGCGCAGCAGTTGACGGGCCTGTCTTTCCTCAACAACTACGCCAGTCTCTTCTTCCGCCAGATCGGGTTCAGCAATGCTTTCTTGGTGACCACCATCATGAGTAAATACCATGGGAAAGCCTTATATGCGCACTGGAACTAACACTAAGACTTTTAGCTGCCATCTCCCTATTCACGGCGACTTGCCTGATCCTCATCACGGATAAGCTTGGCCGACGACCGGTGGTCTTCGTGTCTGCTGTCGGCTGCACAGTTGCCATGCTTTTGGTAGGAATTCTGGGACTCGTCGAGAAGACGATGCCGCTGCAGAACTTCCTCATCTTCGTTGCCTGCGTGTGGTCCTTCTTCAGCAATGCCCGTAAGTCCTAAAAATCAGCTACATGTCGGCCTACCAGATGCTAATCATTTTGCCAGTGGGTGGCCTTGGCTGGGCTTTCGTGGGCGAAGTTGCCTCACAGAAGCTGCGAGCCAGGACAGCTGGTATCGCCGCTGGTTTCTCCGTTATCTTTGGCTTGACATTCAACACCACCGTCCCCCTTATGCGTAAGTCGGCCTCCTCGGCCCATATGAGCCCCCCGTTTGACGCTTCATTGAGACTAATTCGGAACTCTGCAGTCGATACCGAGGGCGCCAACTGGGGCTACCACACGGCATGGCTGTTTTTCGGTGCCGGTTTGGTCAGCTGCGTCATGGCTTGGTTCTTCGTGCCCGAACCGTCCCGCCGAAATGCCGCTGAGCTGGATGAACTGTATGCCAAGAACGTCCCGGCCTGGCGAATGAACAAATACTTGACGGAGGTTCAACTTTCTTACGAGCATGAACCAAGGGAAGAGCAGGTAAAGGCGGGCTGATTGGTTCAATACGGAAGTCCCCCAATTACCTACGGGCTGCAGACAGCCCCCGTAGCTTACTACGGGATGAGGCCAAGGCAAATCGACAATCAGATCTGCATCTCAGTGTTGGCTGCTAGATCATGTATCATACAAACACTCATAGGTGCTAATTGAAAAGTACATTCGCACTACATCCATGCAAGTAGCTTAACTGGCTTACTTCTGTCGACCTCGTTCCCTGGCCTTGTCCATGCAGCATGAACGCCATAGAAGGCACCGGTCTCGCTACGTACTTTTTAAACAGTCGTCAGTAAGTCTGGCACATGGTGACCAGGACATCTGGTCTGCTTCTACCTAGTCGATGTAAGAAGCCGCCCCTCGTCATCGGTTGTGTGAATAGTACTCTTGGGCTGCTGGCCCTGTCCTCAAAATCTGCTTGCTCGGTTGCTCGCATGATTATACGCCGATTCCCCCACATTCAGATGCAAGGATTCCTCCAAGCTACTCCAAAGTCCCCGAATCGCCACAAGGCGTCGTCGCGCATGGCGCACAGTGCATGGGGAAACAGTGCAGATCTTGGCCTTGTTGCCGATCTTGCCAGACCGAGTCGAGATTACTCCGCGGGGAATCCTTCACCCTATCCCACTGGGTATTTGTCCGACTCCCCGCCCAGGCACGTCACCTGCCCGAGTTCCGGCCGTCATGTCAACAGCTGAGGACGAAGAAAGTGACCAGGAATGAATGTCAAGTTTGATGGATATCACCTAAGGGTAATCTCCTAGACTCCCCTCCCAAGCCGGACCTGAAGTGTTGCCAAGGATGACTCAACCAACAATGGAATGGTAAGCTGCCTGGTTGTAGATTGGCTGTCAACATTGCAGGGTGATACTGGACGTATGGACAGGAGCCTCGTCCTTGGTAAAGGAGCATCCACCGTCATGATGCGACCTCGACTTCGACAGATCATACGCATGTACTTCACCACTCCTTGCCGCTTACTCCTTACACTGCCCCTCCGGGCTTCCTTCCAGTCACCACAATCATCGGCCAGTAAGCATGCACTCCCCGGTCGTCCATGTCCCGCCTCGCCCGCGCCGCGAGCACCTCGACCTCCTCTGCCCGCCACCCTAGACCCCGCGTTAGCGCGGCCATTAGAAACCCCTGGAGGCCCGTGACGATGTTTTCGTGGTTCCATTCGCCAATGGATTTGTACTTTGGATCGCGCGGCCACGTGTTGGACGGCCACTTGAAGCGGGTTTCCTGGACGTCCTCAAAGCCGGCATCCCGCAGGAGCGGGGCGATCTTGCCAAGGTCGAGAAAGGCGTGGTCGAGCTTGGCGGCGGCCTCACCGAGGTACTGCATGGCTTGGTGGAGGCCGTGAGAGGGAGTGAGGGTGTTGTCGTCGGAAAGAGGCAGGTCGAAGTCTTGGATCTCGAAGTAGCCGCCGGGGGTGAGGTTTCTGGGGGTGTAAGATGAGGCAAGTGGCAAGAGACTGTTGAGGATTGCTCACTCGTAGGATTTGCGAATGTATTCTGGCCAGTTGGAGATGCTAGAGTTATTCATCCGACTATGAATATAGTCGAAGGGCTGAGAGTAGGTCCACTCGTCTTCGAAGTCATCGATCTCGAACTTGACGTTAGGTGGGACGCTAGTAGGTCAGTCATACCCCTGGCCAGACTGGATGGTACGACATACAATGGTGGCTGACTTGGTGAAAGGTCAATGCCGATGACCTGTGATGAACGTCAGCTCGGCACTTTCGCCCTCGAGGAGGCAGACGTCTCACCTCTGCCTCGGGGTGGTCATCTCCAAAGTCCATGGCCCATATTCCAGTCCCCGTCCCAAGATCAAGCACGCGGCCGACCTTGGATCCTGGGGCATTTGGCGGTGACAGGCCCAGCTTGCCGTCGAGTGTCAAGAAGAATATGTGGTGTTGAAGATCTGATCTCTCCGTGAGCATAGCGAATGAAGAGCATTCAGAAGACCCACCTAGCCGCTCATTCTCAGCTTCGTCATTCGGGAAGTGGTATTCTGCAAAGACTTTAGTTTGGTTCTCTCGAGCCCGACTTGTGTTCTACTGACTACCATCCCGAAACCGGTGATAGGTCCTCCCATTCTCCTGGCGATAGTCGAGAATCGAGCTGTTGATGCTGGCAGTTGATGACGTCTCCTGCGATATGGTCAGACAAGAGGTCTGTGGCCGCCGCGTCGGGGAACGCGACTCGCGGGGTTATACCGAGTGATCACCAAACGAGGAGTCATTGTCGCCAAACCGGTCTGGCTCGACCACGACTCCAACCTGTTCGTGCGCCATCTCTCCTGATTTTCAATGTCGTAGCGAAGCGTCGCGCGCGTCAAGGACCAACTTTCAGGAAACTCAAGTCGTGCGCTCGGTACCGCTGGGATACCGCGCATGTATATGGGCCAACAGTCGTTGGGTTACACAAAGTCGTGCTCACCAACGCCCGCGCCTGACGCAATGCAGGCACCGAAGAGCGCGCCAGGGGCGCAGGCGTCGGGAAGTGCCATTTAGATGGACTAGTAGGAAGCCCCAGAGGGACGATGTGCGCTCTAGTCGCGATGGCGGCGGCCCTAGCAACGTTAGGTTCGGGGTCGTGGTCGCTGGTTTCTTCAACGGCGCGACGGCGGGAACGCTCGGATGATGTTGCTCGAGTCGTGGAGCAGAAGATCAGAAGAATAATGGAGAGATGAGGAGAATGGAGGGGTCAAAGGGTCAGGAGGATTGAGCACTTCGCGTGGACGAGGAGGGGACTTAGATAAGGTGAGGTCGTTGCGTGGTGTCTCTTGTAAGATCTTGACTCGAGCATCGTACTGCCACGAGGCAAGCTGATTTCGGAAGACGGGCTGAAAGATGTTCATTTCAATGGGCTCATCGCATAGGGAGATGGGCTGCCCCCTCCCCCTCTTCTTTGATGATTGGGTTTCGGGCACGCGATACATCTACGCAAGTGCTGATCTGGTTGTGTGCCTTGTTAATTTAAATAACGGGGATCCATTGATGAGCAAGCAGACATAACATGATTAGTTTGCGGCGAGGTCGAGCTGATAACTTGACTGGCGGGAATTGACCGGGTCTATTGGGCTTCCCGCAATGCCGCGTTGATGGCTTCAACGCAAACGGCATGCCAAGGTCCCAGAGCCAGGTCGCCGGGCCCCGTCAACCCATCACGGCCGATGACTACTTCGAAGCGAGAGACAACAGCAGGGGTTCTGCCGTGAGCCGAGTGAATAGGAGGTGCAGCCCCGTACCTCGGAAAGTTGACGAGAAGACGACCTTGGACTGTCGTTTCACCATCGCATTGGAGACGAGAACCACAAAACCTCAATCAGTTCTCGGTGCAACGTCACACTGCCTGGTGGCATTACTGCTAGGCACAGCTTTCTCCGTGTGTTGTTTCAACGTCGCCACCCCCTTGGCGAAAGCGGCTGCGCTCGATTTCGCAAACAGCCAACACAGTCATCAAACAGCCACAATCAGCCCAGCCAACAGGAACATTCACATGTTGGAGAAGGGCCTGTTTCTTCGATGCAGGGAAGACATGGAAGACCGCCCTCTCCAGACTCGTCAAACATGTGATCAGCACCACACCCAGTTCTGAGCTGATGTTTGCACATCCATAATTGGAGTGTCAATGTTGCTGTCATTGTCAACGTCGCTGTCAATGTCAAAGATGAAAGACAATGCATCGTCACATTGACCGCAACCGAACGCCTAGGCAGCACAAACACCCAAGCTTCCGAGCCTCATGCGCTCTCCGAACCCCAGAAACAAGAAGACCAGCTCAGAGGAGCCTCGGCCCGCCAGAAACCCTTGCCGTCGCAAGATCGTCCGAAAACCTGGGGCTGATCCCGTCGCTCAACCCCGTGGCGCAGCCTGCCGGAGCGGGCAACGTCTGATGGCCCAGCGTGGACGGTCCGCTCGAGCACCTCGACAGGTACGTATTCATCCGAAACATTGGCCCGACTTGCAGGTCCTCGGACTCCGCCAGTAGAAGTCTTCCATCGGCACCCACCATCACGGCCGTGAGGACGCGGCAGCGCGTTTCCACCCTCGGCGGCGTCTGGGGAAACACGCTGGCCGCGCGTTGGGACTGCCCACACAGCGGTATCTGCGACCGGAACTGCATCGTGCCTCGTCAGAACAGCCCTGCGCAAGGCTGGGCGGCATGTGCTGAATAGGGGCTCAGGGGATGACGGCGGTTGCCCGTCGATCCATCTTCTATAAGATCGTCCCAATCCGGTGGGTTGAGATGTGACTTTAGACCCCAGCATCGAAGCATCGCCAGCCGATATTCATCTTTCATCAACATCCTTCAGTTCTTAAGGCCGGATCCTCCTAATACTTCACCACCATGGTCCGCTTCTCACTTGCAGTGGCGCTCTGTAAGTCACACGCCAGATGATCAGGAAACCCAAGCTGACACACCAAGTCGCGGCCACCGCCCTTGCAGTTCCCAACCCCCAGGTCAAGCCCGACCCATCGGGCGAGAAGAACGTCGGCAACGGCGCCGGCGGCCAGTTCATCGGCGGCGCCTGCCTCTCGAACGCCGACTGCGCATCGCAGTGCTGCGCCGTCAACGGCGGCAACAGCGGCGGCGTATGCTCCGGGCTCGGCGCGCAGTTCCAGGCCGGCAAGCAGGGCTGCGGTTTCGGTGGCGGCCAGGGGCAGAATCCCCAGCAGCCTCAACCCGAACAGCCCCAACAGTCCCAGCAACCTCAGCCGGGCCAACAAGAAGAGCAGCCCGCAGACGCCAACGCCCCCGCGTCCCCGAACGTCGGCGCCGGCAACGGCCAGCAGTTCATCACGGGCGAGTGCGCCACCGACGCCGACTGCGCGTCAGGCTGCTGCGGCGCCGGCCTCTGCGCCGCGCGCGCCGTTGCGGAGGAGGCGGGCGGGCCCGGGTGCGGCTTTGGCGGGCAGTGAAGCGCCTCCCTTCTCTCCATTCCTAAGACGGACTGGAAGTGTGTGAAGACCTCACTGTGTGATGGCGCCCGGCAGCTTGATGCGTTGCAAGGGATCCTGTGGGACCAGCTGTAAAATCGGGCCAAAGTGCTTGGATGGCGTTCAAGGGGCGGCTGGCATCGCCGTGAGTTCAATATTTGACAGACATGTGCCCAGGGTAGTGGCATCTCGAAAACTTGTATTCATTGTATCCATTATTGGACAAGATTCGTCCGTAGCTGAAGGGTATATCCGATGAACCCAAACTCCTGTCGTCCTGTGTTCCGTTCGTCCCGTGAGTTTTGTGTTTTGTTCCTCTTCACCTCCCCCCTCAGTTGTTCAGTTCCCCCGCGACATACCCAATCTGCCGCCGCCCCTGTGCTCCAACACCGGCCAGCTGCCCGGCGAGGCCCGTCTGACTCTCGACCAAACGGCGCTGCTCTGCGATCCGCCGGTTTGCCCGCTCATCCTGCTGTCGGTCCATCCTCTCGACATCCTCGCGCTCCGCGATGCGTAGCGCACTCAGCGCTTTGGCGTGGTCCACCCGCTCCGTCGCCATATTGCGCTCCCACTCGATTGCCTGCGCCTGCCGCCGCTTGTCGAGTTCCATCTCCTGCCGTGCCTTCAACGCCGCGGCCTCAGCCATTGCTCTTTCATGCGTGGCCTCCGACATGCGCTCGTTCTTGCGCCGTCGCATAGCGGCTGCGAAAGCGTCCTCCTCGGCCCGCGCCCTGTCGCCCACTGCCGCGATCTCTTCGCCGTGCGCCCGCTTGCGCCGCGCATCTTCGAGCTCGGCCTGGTTCGACCAGATCTGGGCTTGCACGGCAGCCAGCTCCTTAGACCGAGCGATGCTCACCTCGTGGTCCTCCTGATCACTGGCTATTCGACTGAGGCGTGCGCGGCGTTCTCGCTCCTGCAGTGCCACGTCATCTGGGAGGCCGACGGCATCGTCCGGCTGCGGTCCTCTGTTGGCGTAGTAAACATCCTCGCATCGATTGGCCCGGAGAAGACGCAGGACTTGCTCGTTGACGTCGGACGTGGGTAGCACCTTGGTGACGTACATCGTTGGCGAGTACGTGTGCTGGCCGTCGGTGTAGAGATTGAACTTCTGATTCACCTGCTTCCACATTCCGACTTTGAGAAGAAGCCTGGTCGTAGCCACAGGATCACTTGACTCCAGGGCAAGATGGAGAAGCGACTTGCCGCTGCACTTGACGGTGATATCGGAGCCCTTGTCGATGAGAAAATTCATAACCTTCTCGATCTGCTTCTCCCGAGCAGCCGTCATCTCACCCGAGTCGGCAGCATGGAGGCACATTTCTCCCAGAGCACTCCGCCCGTCGTGCAAATGGCTTGGGAAGTCTGGGTCGTGGCCATACTCAACAAGCACCTGGACGGCTGCCAAGTTGAGCTCGCGAGCGGCGTTTTGGAGGGACCCGTCGTTCCTGGACGCGCCAGCGGCAAGTAAGTTGGACATGATGGTGATAGCAACCTCTCCTCCAATATCTGAGGCCAGTGACAAGGGCGTGTTGCCCTTGGCGTCGGTCACATCCACATCGGCATCCTTCAACAGAAGCTCCTTGACGATGTCAGGCCGCCGCGCGTGGATCGCCAGCATCAGCGGCGTTACCCGTGATTGGCGAGTCTCAAAGTTGACCTTTGCTCCGGCTTCCAGGAGAAGCTGAATAATATTCCCACTGACCTTCTTCTGCGGTTGCATCAGAGCCCACGTCAAAAGAGTCACCGGCTCCTCTTCCTCGATCTCGGGCATGACGCGGCTGATGGTGATCTGGTCGTGGTAGAAGCCAGCATCCAGCAAGGTCTTCATGATCTTGAACGACCTCGGAAACCTGGCCAGCGCGAGGAACAAGACGGGAGGCGTATCTGGGGGCGAGTACATGACGTCTAGCCTCGTTTCCCCATCGCTGTACTCAGTAAAGACCAGCATAAGCTGCAACGCCTCGTCTTCCGACAATTGTCTATCGAAAACGTGATGGAAGGCTCTTGAGAGTGACTCGGCCTTGGGCTTTTTATCCAAGAGCCGCTGAACAAGCTTTATGTTGTTTGTGGAGGTAGCCGACTCCAAGAGCTTACCGTCCTCGTAGTCGACGTCCACATCGTGGGCGAAAAGCAAGTCCATGAAGCGACTTGCCAGTTCTGGCTCCTGCGGCGCCATGTCGACAACGAGACTCAGTACGGACGTGAGGCCTGCGCCCTGCGCTCCCTTGTCTACCAAACTCTGAAGGACTAGGAAGCCTCGGTCGCCGAACCATGTAGCAGAGTTGTCCTTCGTAAAGCTTTGAAGGACCGTCCCGTTCAAGGCCTCGGTCGACAGGTTTGCCTCGAGCAAGAGTCGCACGACGGAGGGCATGGCCCTCTGTGCAGCGTCTACGAGCGTCTTGGCGCCCTTGTTGATCGGCGATGCGCCATGGGCCACAAGAGCCTCGATGGCCTTTTCATCAACCTCTTCCTCGTTGACTGCTTTGTTGAGACAGATGTGGAGCTCCTCGCAGACAGGGAGCCCGGCTTTGAATAGCATGTCAAGCACCATAAGGCGCGAACTTCCACTCAGTTTCCAGGCAGCGTTCAGCGCCCTAATGAGCGTGACTGGAGATGCTTTCCTTTGCTAGAAGGTGTCAGGATGTGCCAGAATGTACGATAAATATGGAACAACTCTTACCTTTGTCTTCTCATTGTGGCCGACGGCGAGCATTGTTCTCAGGCTACCAACATAGGCACTGCGTGTTGCCGCCCAGACAGCCTCACCGTTATAGTAGTTTGGATCCGCGCCAGCATGCAGTAGAATCCTCACAAGGTCTTCGCCTTCGCCTCCGAAACGGACTGCTGAGACTAGCTGGGCGTTCAAGGCATCCCCACCAACGCCACGCGCGAGAAGTGGTTCCAGGATAGCTGCACGCTTTCTCAAGTCCCCAACCTCGGTTGCCGCTTGAAACCCCTGCTCGAGCGTCTTCTTGCTGGGCTCATTGCCGGTCAGGAGCATGGCCAGAACCTCCGCGGCGCCAGACCGACATGCCTCAATGATCGCTTGATCGTCAACGCCAACACCATGATTTATCAAGATGTTGCCAAGTACGAGATCCCCATCCGTAGCGGCAGCTTGCAGGGCTTCTGACACCACCGAACCAGAGGCTCCGTTTCGTAGGAGAAGTGTGCATAATAAAGCCCTGGTCTCCTTGTTTTGGCACTTCGTGGCTTCAGTGAAAGCATGGTTGAGAATGGCACCGGTATGCTTTCTTTGCAGCACCAAATCCACGATGTCCGGCCTCTCACGCTTTATGGCTGCTATGAGAGCCTCCCCGTCGTTTGTGTTGGCCTTGACCGAGAGCGTGCGCAAGAGAGGAATGTCGTCGGAATATGTATTGATGGCAAACCCCAGAGCGCGATTGGCCTCGGCGCTGGGGGCACCAGCATCCAGCAACTTTTTGGAAAATGTAAGGCGATCCATGGAGTCAGTGATACTCAGAGCGTGCGGCAAGGCGTAAGCTAGGGATGTTGGTGTCGGCTTGGCGGAGAAGAGAATGTCAGTCAGCTGCTCGTCGCTGGCGGCAACGGCATGGCACAGAGCTGCGGCGTTGTGCGAGTTGATATCGGCGCCTGAGGACAAGAGTACCTTGACCGTGGAGAGAAGCCGGTTCTTAGGCTCCGTCTTCAAAAGAGAGTGTACTTCCTTGACCAGTATATCGTTGAAGAGGGCCTTTTCCGTGGTTCTCTGCAAGAGAATCTGCAGCTTGGATGCTTTCTTGTCTGACGAAGGCAGTTGGGATAGCTCGTTGAGACCGCGGTTGAGGGTTGCGGCAGAGGGTTTTCCATGCTTCAGTATCATCTCCAGCACGGGAGGCTCATGATTGCGTATGGCTAGAATTGTCAGGCAATGCGGTCCTGAGGGATGGCGTGAGTAACGTACCGATGGCTAGAGGAGCGCCGTCATCAATATTGATATCGGCTCTACCCTGTTGCATGAGGACTTGAAGAAGCCTCATGTCGGCGGGTTGTGCGTTAAGCACGTGGATCATGGCAGACGACACCTTGGTTGGGTCAATGCCGGATACCGAGCTGAGGATGAGGCTGGCCATCTCGAGTCTGGCCCGAGGATCTGTGGTGGCTACGACATTGGGAAGGATACCCGCTGCAGTCTGCGGGGAGACATTTTTCCTCAACAGTGCCGCCAGAAGCTTGACGTCTTTCTGCATGACTGCTGCCGACAAGGTCCCTTCGCTTGAGTTTACGTCGTTCGTGAACCGAAGATACAACGCGATGAGTGTTTCATCTCGGTGCGGGGGCCTCTCGTCAATGGCTTCCTGCAAGGCGTGTTGAACTGTTTGGGGCGGTAATCCGTGCGAGAGGAAGCATTCGGCGATGTTCAGCTTATCGCGAGGCGAAAGAGTCGATATCTGGGCAAAGACGCGCGCGAGGGTTTCGCTGCTTGGCTTGCCGGCAAGCATGGTGTTAGTCATGGGCACATCTCCGCGCCTAGCAGCAATTTGCAGGGCCAGTCCATCTTTGAAGTCGACAGAAGCCACCTCATGCCTTTCGAACACCATAGATTTCGAAGCTCTCCTGCCGAGGCCGCGCTGTGTCTGAGACTCAACGGGACGGCCGGAGCCAGGGAAATGCGGAGTGAGGAGCAGGTTGACAGACTTCGCATCGCCAGCTTCGGCGGCTTCGATGAGCATCTCGTGCAGAGGCGTCCCACTAGCGCCTCTGCGCAAGAGTGCATCCAGTAACAACCGACGGTGGTCCAGCGCAAGATCCTTAGGGATGAGTTCTACACACTCGGAGGCTTGAATTGAGCTCAGACTCGAGTTGCCTCCCAGCAAGATGTGCGCCACGTCCACTCGGCTGTTCGAAATGGCCTTCCGCACCGCCATGGCATCTCGATACTCTATGGACGTTCCGTAGGTGACGAGAATGTGAACCATCTCGAGGAATTCGGCAGACGCAGCGTTCAGCAAGGCAAGGGCCGGGCCATCGCCCTCGGCACCAGCACACAACAAGATCTCGGCAACGGCAACCTTGTCATTGGGGTTCATGGACGGATGGTCGATCAGCTCAGTGAAGGCCTCGCCAAGTCCCTGGCCACGGGGTGGCTTGCTGCCTAGAACAATGGCGAGGGCGATATCGTGTCGTCCCTGCGATATGGCCACTTTCAAGGCTTGCGCTTGGTTGTAGTTTCCGTCCGCGGTCGACCTCGCAAGTTGCATGACAGTTGGGACGCAGGCAGCACGCGTGGCATCAATCAGGCACTGCGACAGCCAAGAGACCGAAGGTCGTCCCTCGGATCGCAGGACCAGGCCGACTACTTCGGACTGTCCGCCAGAGATGCATGCTTGGCGCACGGCGTCTTGCCCGTCGGCGGTAGAGGCAGCGCCAGCACCGTAGCGGAGCAGCAGCTCCACGATGTCTGCGTTCTGGTTCCTCATGGCAATGGGAAGGGAAGTGTCGAGGGCCACGGTGTCGGCATGTGGCAGCAGGACAGCCACCATGTCCGGCTGGCCGTTCTGGACGGCCTGCTGCAGTAGCCTGCTGCGCTCCCCAAAGGTTTCTAAGCTCTTGCGCCGACTGAGGAGGCCCTGTTTGGGCTTCTGGGGGAGATTGACATCGCCGCCAGAGCTGATGAGAAGGTTGATCAGGGACTCGGCCACGCCAGCTCTACCCGAGTTGGCGACGTGAGAGTTGAGGGCTTCAAAGACAGCCTTGGGATCGTAGGCCTTCTTTTTCGAAGAAGAGAATGCCTTTCTCAGGTTTCCGGTAGACTCGGTGCGGCCGTGGGAGATTTGTCTTCGCTTCACGAGCTCCTCGGCGTAGAAATCGTCATCGGCGTTGCGGTAGGTCGGGGGATGAGACGGGCGGGTCAGCGGTGAGGTGGGCGACGGGATCTCGACGCCCCATTGCTCAGCGAGCTGAGCGAGTCGCCGCTGGCGGTCGTCCTGGGTAGGTAGCGGCATGGCGGTGGTGAGTTAGGGGTGTCGTCCGAGGCCCGGTCTTACATGCGGCACTCACGTCGCGAAACGGGATGAGGAACCTGTATGAGATGGCATGGGACGGTGACCGAGGCGCATGTGAAAGGAGACGGCGGGAGAATGGAGACAACAGATAGATGGCCAAAAATGCCAGGTCCTCTCGACCGATCGGTAAGGCTCTGCGTGCCTGGTGTTTGGTGGCGGCCGAAATGAGGCTTGAAGCCAGCTGAGTTCAGAGCTCGAAGCTCGGCCAATTGAGCTAGTCGTCGGTAGCACTGCCAGGTCGCCGCAGCACAGCACAGCACAGCACAGCACGGTGGTCGATACACGAGCGCAATCGCGTGGTTTCGAAGGCAGAGACGGGGAGGGAGCCAAGGAAGAGAGCCCGGCCAGAGCTGTGAGCGAGAATGAGAGTAGAAAGCAGAAAGCAGAACAGAAAGCAGAAGGTAGAAAATCCCGAGCTGCCGGACGGGACGGACACGAGAAGGTGAGTGACGTCCGCACGTCGTGGCGGAGGGGAGGAGCGAATGAGTAGTGACAGGCAAGTGCAACCCGGTGCAAGCGCAGAGAGGCAGGACCGGGACATGTGGATCTCGATGCGCCACATGCCCCCTGTCGTTCACCCCTGCATGTCCTGCCATTTCCCCTCTCCAGCCACATGGCCAAGGCAGACCTTCCGTGGGAGGAGCTAATTGGCAGGTGCCGACTGCCCATCGCAATCGTGAGCGACACAGGCCAAATCCAGTTCTCTTGATGCTGCGATGCTCGATTGAACTCGACATCGTCACTGTTGCGTAGGCCACTCTACATCCCAATCTCGCGGAGCAGCGCCGCTTGAACGGGCACGCTGCTGGTGCCTGAACCGAACTCGAACAGCCACCGCGTCGTCGTTTCACCCGTCCATCGAGCCTAGAGTCCGGACGGAAAGACCAATCCGTGAGGCCCTTCCTGATGGTTCGTCGTGATGACGCGGCACGTGGATGCCATTGCCTCCCGGTCCTTCTCAGTGTTCTATGAATCTATTTTCGACAGAGCCGTCGCCCAGTGGCAGCTGGTAGGACCCGGGTGCCAGTGCTCGCCACCCGCCCAGCATCTTGGCCTTTCCACCGTCTTTCTCGGCTGACAGAGGCGCAGCCCCTCCCGAGTCATATCCTCAATCCACCAGAGCCTCAATTCCATCTCACAGTGGAGAGGGCCTCGCAATCGAAACGAGCCAGCCGAATCAAGACGAGATGAGCGAGGCCCTCGTTCCGCCTCTTGGACAGGGTCTCACAGCATTCCGACTCAGCCCCCCCGTGCAGACACAAGCGCGGTTACGACGCCGTTCACGACGTTTTCTTTTTCTCCGCCAGACATCACTCACCGAAGACCCACGCCATGGCCGTGCCGACCGCCAAGGGCAGACAGGCAGACATCCTTGGCAATCACCACTGCGGGTACACGGCCGGATAAGAGCTTTATCGCCCGCGTGTTCAAGCTGGGGCGAGCTCGCGATGCCCCAAGATCGCGAATCAACCCCAGGAAATGCAGTCCCATCTGTAGTGCTGATTGCATCTGAATTGCGTTGCAGACCATCAACAAAATACACCGTTATCATGGGGTCTAGCAATGGAAAAGGCGTCAGGCATCGGTTTAGCTTCACCTCCGGATTGCTAATCCCGGCGGGACCAGGTCGAGATCTTGACTAATCCAGGAACTCAGTGGATATGGTATATCTTCACGATGCGTTACCCCTCATTACACCGGATCACGACTTCACCCCGCCGAATAACAACACGCCCGGGCATGTCTCTCACAACATCGTCCCTGCGCCTCGCCTCAAAGCGCATTTCACTCTCAGCTTTTGCCAGACCGACATTCCTCATCCCAATAGCGACACCGGTTCTTCGCCTCGCCACGTCACGCACCATGGCCTCCTCCGCTCTCCCTCAGGCGATGCCCGCCGTCCAGATCCCGCAGACCGGCCCCCCCTCGGTCCTGGCTCTCAACTCGACGCCCCTGCCCGCCGTCCCGGAAGGCCACATCCTCGTCCGCAACGCCTACGCCGGCATCAACTACATCGACACCTACTTCCGCACCGGCCTCTACCCCACCCCCGCCGCCGCCTTCCCCCTCACCCTCGGCCGCGAAGCCGCCGGCACTGTTGCCGCCGCCCACCCGTCCGTCGCCTCCAAGTTCCCCGAGGGCACGCGCGTCGTCTACATGGGCTCCTTCGGCGCCTATGCGGGCTACTCCGCCGTTCCCGCCGCCCAGGCCGTCGCCCTCCCCGAGGCCCTGCCCCTCGACGTCGCCGCCGCCGCCTGGCTGCAGGGCCTCACCGCCTGGACCTTCGTGCGCGAGGCCGGCGAGGTCAAGCCCGGCGAGTGGGCCCTCGTGCACGCTGCCGCCGGCGGCGTCGGAGGGCTGCTCGTGCAGATGCTCAGGGCCGTGGGCGCGCGCGTCATCGCCACGGCCGGCACCGAGGAGAAGCTCGCCGCCGCGCGGGCCAAGGGCGCCGAGTTCGCCGTCAGCTCGCGCAGCGAGAGCCTCGTCGAGGAGGTCCGCGAGATCACCGGCGGGCACGGCGTCGACGTCGTGTTTGACGGCGTCGGCAAGACGACCTTCGACGGGGACGTCGAGATGGCGGCGCGCAAGGGGCGCCTGGTCGTCTTTGGCAATGCTGTACGTGTCCCCCCTACCCCTCCAGCACCCCTCCCGTTCCGTAAACATTTGCGAGAAGCCCCCCTTCCCCCGTAAATCATCGCGACGAGCATGCTGACCAAAACAGTCCGGCGCCGTGGACCCCGTCAACATCCTGCGCCTCGGCGGCAAGAACCTGAAGCTCATGCGCCCCGTGGTCAACAACTACGTCGCCACGCGCGAGGAGCTCGAGCAGTACGCCGGCGAGCTCTTCGACATGCTGACGTCCGGCAAGGTCGAGGTGCCCGTGCACAAGACGTACGCGCTCGCCGACGCCGCCCAGGCGCACACCGACCTCGAGTCGAGGACGACGACGGGCAAGCTCCTGCTGAAGGTCGAGTGAGCGAGCGTCATGCGCCGAGCGGAACGGCTCACGGATCGTCACATGGTAGACGCGTGTAGATTTGTATTGTGCCCAAAATGCAACGGACGTGTCGTCGTCCTCATCAAGTTTTCATTAGTCTATGGTGCGAGCGCTCGGCAACTCTAGCAAAAAAAGTGCAAGGTTTCTTGCTTCTCCCCCCCGTCATGTATCCATCCGTTCTCATGCTAGTGACGCCCCGTCTACGTCTACCCGTCTATTTCGTGCCGATGGCCTTGACGCCGGCGAGCAGCTCCGGGGGCGGGTCCTGGCGGTAGCCCTGGGGGTTGTTCTCGACCCAGCGCCACAGGTCCTCGCAGGCCTTCTCCATGGTCTGCTCGGTCTTCCAGTTGAGCTCCTTGTTGGCGCGCTCGGGGTTGGCGGTGAGGTTGAGGACGTCGCCCTGGCGGCGGGGGCGGACCTCGTAGGGCAGGTCGCGGCCGACGACCTTGCTGAAAGCCTTGATGATGTCATAGACGGTGCTGCCGCGGCCGGAGCCGAGGTTCCAGGCCTTGACGCCCGGGTTGTGCTCGCGCAGGTAGTTGAGGGCGACGAGGTGGCCGCGGGCGAGGTCGACGACGTGGATGTAGTCGCGGATGGCGGTGCCGTCCTTGGAGTCGTAGTCGTCGCCGAAGACGAGCAGCTTCTCGCGCTGGCCGGTGGCGACCTGGCCCAGGAGGGGCAGCAGGTTGTAGGGGACGCCCTGGGGGTCCTCGCCCATGAGGCCCGAGGGGTGGGCGCCGCAGGGGTTGAAGTAGCGGAGGAGGGCGCCGTTGAAGCGCTCGGCGGGCTTGCCCTCCTTGGTGGCGCGCTGGCGCTCGGCGGCGACGTGGTCGGTGATGATCTGCTCGACCATGTGCTTGGTGTGGCCGTACGTGTTGGTCGGGCCCAGGGGGCAGTGCTCGGGGATGGGGATCATGCCCTCGAAGCGCGTGGCGTCGCCGTAGACGGTCGCCGAGGAGGAGAAGACGATGTTGGGCACGTTGTTCTTCTGCATGGAGCGCAGCAGCGTGATGGCGCCCGAGACGTTGACGCGGTAGTAGTCGAGGGGGATCTCGCCCGACTCGCCGACGGCCTTGAGGGCGGCGAAGTGGATGACGCTGTCGATGGCCGGGTGCTTCTGGAAGACGGCGTCGAGGCCGGCCTCGTCGGTGACGTCGACCTGGTAGAAGTCGGGGCGCTTGCCGCTGATCAGCTCGATGCGGTCGACGGCGACCTTGGACGAGTTGTACAGGCTGTCGACGATGACGACATCGTAGCCGTGCTCCAGGAGCGAGAGCGTGGTGAAGGAGCCGATGTAGCCCGTGCCACTGGTGTCGAGCGCGAGCCGTCAGCCGACATGTCGTTGCCGAAGAGGAAGAGAGCCAGGGGGCAGAGCAGTGTGGGGGAGCTTACCCGCAGACGAGGACTGTTCCGACAGGCATGGTGGTGGTGATGATGATGTTTGGTGTTGAGGGGTCGGCGGAAGGGGAGGGGCGATTGAGGGGTATCTGGTGGGGAAGAGGAAACAAAAAAAGTTCGAGGGGAGGTTCGCGATGGAGGGGCGAGAGGTCGTGGAGGTATATAAGTGGGAGCGCGAGAGACCGGCCGGGGACTGCGGAGACGTTGCGTTGTTTGTCTGTCTGTAGGGATCCGTCTGAAGATCGCGACACGAAGGGCGGGAGGGAAATTTTCGAGCCACCTCAGCCAGGCGGTGCTGGTCTGATGCTGGCGCTGATGGCTGCTGGCTGGTGCTGGTGCGACCCCTCGGACGGCCCACGGCGCATCGATGGCGGGGGTGACACGGCTGCAGGTGCCACCCCCGCCGCCAGACAGAAGCCTGGCCGGCCCCCCCTAATCCACCGCTCCGCCGCCTGCAGAGGGGTGGCTGCCTGCTAATTACAGGGCATTCTCCACTGCAGGGCGCCCCTATCGCGGGCTCTCTCGCTCTGGAGCGGCCTGCTCCACTGTGGCTGGAGGCTTGCCCTGTTTGGGCCGCATCGCCAACCTCGTGTTTTTAGCACGTCCCTGAGAGAGGGATCGATCCTCATCAGACTCGAGGCTCGAAACAGCGGTCAATGGTTGAGTGATTGGTCATCGGGCTCGCGTCCAGTCGCCGGGGTCGGCTGTTGAGAGAGCGATTGTATGACTTTCTACGGCCTGGTCATCTCGTCAACGTCAATGAGTCCCTGATGGCAATCCAATCCCGACGTGTTGGCCAGCTTGGGTCGAGTATTCCGCCGCCAGACCCAGTGGATTCCCGAATCCCGCTGTCGGTCTGTTGTTCGCTCACCTCACCTCAGCACGTGGGGGCCCTGGAAGCCCGGCGAACCGCCGAACCTGCGTCCTCGTTCGGTCCGATGCGGTCCGGTCAAGACGGAGGGTGGATGGGGAGCCTGGACTCAGCCATAAGTAGTCGCCCTCGCATCGACAACCTTGTTGGCCCGTTCCTCAATGCCATCCTGGGCTGTCGCAGGAGTCCATTCGGGGTGAAGCCATTCTATGGATATTTTACGGATGGCCCGTCGATGATGAAGGAAGGTGGTGCATGGCCCCCGCTGCAACAAATCTTCAGGGTTGAAAGATGAACGACCAGCGTCACGTGACAAGCGACCTCCCCACCTACCATGGGAGTGCCGGCCAGTGGAGACGCGTTGTGGTTCGCAGGTCGAACTGTGAGGCGAGTCGCGGTGTGGCTCGAGCTCCTTCCCCGACCTCCTCAATCGCGAACGAGAAGGAAGGACCTGATCCCTGCGCCTGCCTCAGTAAAGAAACCGTGACGCCTTCGCGTGAGGAAAACATTCCCTCTGAACATCACCACGGCCACGACCTTGACCTCGCTCTCGACCTCGATTTCGACGGCCCTCTGTCGTCTTCGAAGCAGAGACAAAGACCTCTTTGTCGCGACAGCCTCCAGCCAGCCAACTCTCGTCAGTCGGTCGAGTCTTCGCACGTTGGCCACAAAGCATCCACACAGCCAATCATCGCGCATCCACTCGTCGGTCCCAGGATCATGGTCCATCCACACAAGCTCGACACGCTCACTCTTTGTTGTTGATACTCGTCGCCTGGCCGCCTTTGGGTAGCTTCACTCGGAGCAGATCACCGCCTGCCCAAGCCGGAGACGTCGGCCGTCCGTCAAAGAACCCGCTCCACCGATTCCGAGGACGAACGACACCGGACTCCACCACGTGAGACGGGAGCCTCATGCTACACCACACCCTCACGGCTCACCACCTTGCGCCTTGGCTTCCACGAACTGCCCGAGCTCTCATGTCGATTCGACATTCCTCTCTCACCCCGTCACAAAGGTAAGTCGTTCCCCCTCTCACCCCCGCCTTTGTTACCTGCCCCAAAACAACACAGCCCTTGTTTCCCTCTCATCGCGCTCCTTGTTCTCATGATATAAGCACCCGCCCCCACAACTGCATCATCTTTCTCATCTTTCTCGAGCCATGTTTCTCTCTCTCTCTCCTGTTGCCTCTCATTCATCTCTCACTAGAAACAAACAAACAAACAAAGCCATTGGTGCTCGCGCGACTAACTCGCCCCCCAGCATTGAGACCTCCAGCCTGGCTTGACCTGACTTGACATGGCTCCCAGACGGAGCTCCCGCATCAACAGGGGCACCAGTGAGGAGCTCACGGATGACAATGCCAGTTCAATATTCCGAGGGCCCGCCGTCCAAACCAACCTCCCGCCGATACCCTCGCGCTTCAGCACGGCGTACGGCTCCGATGTCACGGAAACTCGCGTCCTCAACACGAGGAGAGGCGAACGCCGCACCATCCAGAGCGTCCTTGACGACATTCTTGACGCCGATCAAAGCAGTGACTTCGGCACGCCCCGCCCGGAACCCCAACCAGAGGACACCCCGCGACAGACGAGCAAACGCCCCAGCCGTCAACCTCCCTCCAAGTCTGGGCCCGAGACGCAGCCCTCACCCCCAAAGCGGCCAGACACGCGGCCCCAGCCGGTTCTGATCAGTACCCCAAGTAGATGCCCCCGGCCCTGCGCACCTGCGAATTCGTTTGCTGACCGCTTACCACTAGTTCGTGAACCTACCCGCGAGCCTCTCAGAGTCACCACGCCCACCCCTCGACGGACCGTTCCACCTCGTTTGTCAGGCGTTGCTCCGTCAAAAACTCCGCCCAAGGGGCCCGATACAAGACAGGCGGTTTCACCCGAGGAGTCCGGGGAGGACAGTCTGATTGAACGAGAGCCTGTCGCTTCTCTCATATCAAAAGTGCCGGCATCGCAGTCCACTCCGCACAGCCAGCATGGAGACCCCCGAGGATTCTTTGGGGGCGTCAGCACGCCAGGGTCTTCAGTCATGACGTACGGCGAGGAGAAATCGCTGTTCGGGGCTGGAGGAGTATCACATGGCGGGTCATCGCAGGCCAGCAACACGCCCATCGAAAGGAGGACCCTGCCTGAGGGCTTCCACACCGGCCCCTCGATGGCCGGTTACAATGCTGGGACACAACCTATCAAGCCCAATCCCTTTTCTTATCTGCCATCCTCGACGGGCGGTACCGCGATCGATCAATCTTCGGGACTGCTCTCTCAGCCTCGCGGCGTCCAGCCTGCGCCCATCGCCAATCCCAGACCACCTGTGAAGCCAGTCCAGAGTATCAAGAACCCTCCACACACTCAACCGCCGACCGGGATACCCAGTAGCTCACAACCGCCGGATATTGCTGCAAATCTGCCGGTACAGCGGCCTCAGAACAAGCCGCCGGTCGCAAATCCTACCCGGTCGCCCGTAAAAAGCACCACGTCTTCTAATACAAATCCCAAGCCGACAATTGAGAAGCACACGGGGGCTAACAAGCCACCGAAAAAGCCTGCCGGATCGTCAACAGCTACTGTTCAGGCCGTCAATACAACCAATCCGCCCCCGCCTGCGCCCCCGAAGAAGATAACCCATCCAACTCAGCCAAGCAGCGTCAAATATCCCGTCTTACCAACTAAAGCACCGACTCAAACGGCACCGCAGCCTACCAAGCCAGGTCGGAGGACAGTGAACTCGCCACCAACGGCTCAGCCTCCTGCGGGGCCTAGCGAGGATGCTCCCGACACTGACGATGATTCAGATAGCTATTCTGACGAAGACGAGGACCCTCAGACTTGGGCAAGTTGGTGGGCATCCCTGTCGCAATGGTTTCAACGTCACAGGGGACCCGGTCGTGGACGGGACCTGGACGTCCACTTGGGTGACGGTAACGACAAAGACGAAGATGTCGAGCCTCCTCATGATGCTGATCCTGGCGCGATGAGCCCGTCACAGTGGCTGTGGTACTGCATCAGGGAGTGCGTACTGGCTTGTCACTCGTGGTTGCGTGGGGTGTATCTGTCACTCGGCCGCATGGCTGCTCACGCGTGGCATCTCGCATTCGACACACCTTTGAAGTGGCTTTTGCTTTCATTGGGTGCCTTGTTCCTCGCCATGATCTTGCATTCCTTATACTCCCCGTCTCGATCAGTGGATGGAATGTGGGAGAGCGACGACGAGGCCACGTCCTGGTCTTTCCACTGGCATGGATGGGGTCTATCGGACATGACCTGGAACCTAGGTCAACTGCTACCGTTGTCGCTCGCTCGTCCGTCAACCCTGTTCGCGTCTGAAGAAGCCAGGGCGTACGAGGAACGACTTCGAAATTTCAACCACGAAATGCATCATCTGAAGGCCTCGAAGGATTTTCACGACGAGTCGATTGCCAAGCTAGAATCGTTACTGCCGAAGATCATCTACGTGGACATGGACCAGCAAGGCAGACCGCGCATCAAACCCGACTTCTACTACGCGCTTCGAGAGTTGATGAAGAAGGACAGCCAGGTCTTCACGTTTGAGGCGGACAACGCTGGCTACATGCACGTGCCGGACGAACATTGGCAGGCGATCAAGAGGAAGGCTGGACGCGAGGACTATCTGGTCAGGAACAACAAGACTCACGTGCCGGCGGTTCCGCGGGCCGAGATTCAGCAGATGATCAAGTCCGACGCACCAAACGCTTGGACAGAGTGGGCGAAAAGCAACAAGCAGAAGGTGGCTGACATTGTCAAGCACCATCTCCCGCTGCCGGACACCCCTCAGAGCGGATCTGGCGAGATCTCCTCCGAAATGGACCGGCGCATTGAAGAAATCGCCCTCCAGTATATTGCCCGACAGGCTGCGGATGAGAACAGCAGCTTGATCACGCGCCGGAACTTCATGTTCATCATCAAGGAAGAGTTCGCCAAGGACCACGGCCACATCAGCCACGAGGCTCTCGTGCTCAAGGACCAGGCGAAGTCTTACGTGGAAAGCTTGCTCAAGACGACTCTTGAGGATAACCCTGCTCTCACAGGACTTTCACGAGACGAGATCCTCGGTCTGGTGAACAGTCAGGTTCGCAAGGTCATTGCGGACGCCGGCATCAAAGCCTTCGCCGACGGCAAGATTGCGGCCGAATGGGACCACGATCTCCGGAACCGCGTCAACTACTTCAACCCTAATCTCGGCGCCATCGTCAGCTCCCTCACGACGCCCACTTACAAGCCCAAGGAGCCGGCCCCCGGGAGTTTCCTCAAGGACAGGTGGCGGAACCACGAGGGCAGACGGCAGCCCACCCCACACCCCAACGCGGTCGAGGCGCTCCTCGGATGGTCAGACGCCGGCGACTGCTGGTGTGGCACTACAACGTACAGCCGCGAGGGCGCGCCCCTGGGCATCGCTCTCGACGTGATCCTCGGCCACCGCGTCAAGCCCGAGTACCTCGTCGTGGAGCACATCCTTCCCGGGGCGACGCTGGCGCCGGCTGCGCGGCCGCGGGCCATTGAGCTCTGGGTGCAGCTCGAGGAGTGGAACCACCGCGAACTGGTGCGCGACTTTGCGGCATACACGTGGCCCAGCAGCCTGCAGCAGCCGTTTGGCGAGAGCTTCGTGCAGGTGAGCTCGTTCGAGTATGAGAGCCAGGCGGCGTCGGGTGGTGTGTACGTGCACAAGCTGCCGGACGAGCTCAAGGGGCTCAACCTGTCGACGGACCACGTCATTGTGCGACCCGTGACGAACTACGGAGACGAGGAGCATACGTGTCTGTACCGCGTGAGGTTGTACGGGGAGAACGACGACCCCACGATTCTGGGCGACTCGTGAGGTGGGGGAGCCTGCAAATGGAGGTGATGTTGAGCAGGATCGGAGTTCAGGATGTGCCGATTTGGTTTTCGAGCGCTGCCTGCCCCCTTGGGCACGCGATGATGTATTACGATCGAACACAACAGCAGAGCAAGGGCGTTTCGGGGTTGGGCATACCCCCTTGATTGCGATAGATCGGCAGGTACCTTTTTGACTTCTCTTCTTTTCAATTAGCGTCCGTCACTTGGTATCGATGAGCAGTACGTGAGTGTGAGTGTGAGTATGAGTAAGAGTAGGGGAAATGTAAATGCGAATGCCGTGAAGGAGGGGTTGTCTATAATCATCTAGCACCCGGCGCTCTCCAAGATGCTTGCTGCTTGTGCCTCTCTCTCTCTCTCTCTCTTTCTATCCGTGGCCTGCGCGTGTCAGGCGCACATCCAAGTAGCCTCCTCTTGATTTCGTGTTTTTGTTTGTTCCGTTCTTGGCCGCGCTACCTGTCGCGGCCGAGCCGCTCCTCGTCGTCTTCCACCAGCTCGTAGGCGGGGCGGTGGACCTGCTCGCCGCGCGCGCCCTCCTTCTTCAGCGCCGGGTTCGGCAGGGTGTCGTTGGTGCCGCCGAGGGACGTGTACCCCTGGTCGTACAGCGGGCAGTAGTCGACCTCCATGGCGCGGATGAACTGCGTCTCGTCAGCATTTTTCTCGTCTGTCCGCGTGCAGGGGGAACGCACCCCCCAGATCTCGGCGTAGTGCCAGTCGACGACGGGGTGGACGCGCATGAAGCGCGGCCAGTCGCCGTCGGTGACGTCGAAGCTCGTGAGGCTCTCGCCGTGGGGGTCGGTGCGGCGGGTGCCGACGAAGACTGCTTGGACGGCGGGGCGGGCGGCGAGGTAGGCGGCGAGGGCGGGCTTCATGGGGGCGGGGAAGCGGGCGAGGTCGAGGGCGTAGTGGGCGCAGGAGGCCTCGACGAAGGCGTCGACCTCGGCGAAGGGGTGGGGCGCGATGATGTAGACGGCCTGGAGGGTGGTCGGGTAGGGGGCGCCGCGGCGGGCGAGGGCGGCGAGGAGGAGGAGGAGCAGCACGAGGCAGTCCTTGCCGCCGTTGTAGGAGAGGGAGAGGTGGTCGGGGCTGTTGGTCAGTTGTCAGCCGGTGGTCTGCTTTCCGAGGCAGAAGCGGCGCACCTGTAGCGGGAGAGGGCCTCGTCGATGACGGCGAGGGCGGCGCGGACCTGGGACTGGACGGCGCGGAGGATCGGGGTGGAGGGCTCGCGGGCGAGGAGGGCGGTGATGCGACGGTTGCAGTCTTCGGCGGCTTGTTGGAGGGTGCGCGGCGGCATGGAGGGGTGTGTGTCGACGGGCGCCTTGGGTGCCGGGGCGGGCTCGGGGAGCGGTTGTGTGAGGGTGCCGTTGGTGACGGGGGGCTCCGTCGCGGCGGTCGCGGAGTGCGGCATTGTGGGTGAGATGGGTCAATCCGTCTGGTCTGGTCTGGTCTGGTCTGGTCTGCTGTCGATCTGTTTGGGAGAGGCGAGGGTCGGAAGATATGAGGCTGTCGTCAACTGGACATTGTACAAGGTAGGATGGAGTACGGAACCCCGTGGCTTGTCACGGGCCGCGGCTGGGACGGGACGAGGGGCACAGGCAGGCGCAGGGGGGCGAGGGGCAATGGCAATGGAGGCGAGGGGTCCGCTTATTAAGGGTCTCGGCGGGGTCGAGGTGCCGAGTCATGCACGCCCGGTGTTCGGGGACCGCGCATGACTCTGTCTAAGTGCTGTAAGCGTCCCCTAAAGTCGTCTCCTATCTACATCGGCAGGTCAGAAGTGCTGTGATGCCTCCTGAATCCGTCTCCTATCTAGGCACGGTAGGTAGATAGATACGTTAGACAGCAGGAGTAACATGTCACAGACGCGACAGCATGGACAGTGATGATTGGGTATCTAGGTCTCCTCGTCTGTCTTCTTCGTCTTCTTCTTCTTCGTCTTCGCCCCCTGCCTACTCCAGGAGACCAGCCGCCAGCGCCTCCAGATCCTCCAGCGTCTCCGGCTCCCGGTCAATCTCCAGCACCTTCCTGCCGTCCTTCGGCCTCTCCTCGTCGTCGTCCTTCTGGAACCACTTCTTGGCTTTCTTCCTCGGCCTCTCGTCCTCCTCCTCCCCGCTGCTGTCCTCCGCCGCCCGCCCGCCGCCGCTCATCGGCAGCGACCGCAGCAGCGCCAACGGGTCCTCGTCCTCCTCCCCGTCGCCGCCCGTCGCCATGGCGTGGCCCACCCGCGGCATGTCGCCCCTCTCCTCTGCCTCCCGGGCCTTCCTCTTCAGCCTCTTCTCGCGCCTGATCTCCCTCGCGTGCTCCTTGTCGTCAACATCCGCGTCCTTGACCCGCGCCGCCTCGTCCTCCACGAACTTGGCCCGCTGCTCCTCCGCCGGGCCGTCCTGCGCGAAGTCGTCCTCGTTCTGCAGCTCGTACAGCGGCCGCGCCACGCCGTCCTCGTCGAACACGAGCTTGGTGCCCGACCCCTTGTACTTGAGCATCTTCTTCTTCGACATGAGCGCCTTCTCCCGCCGCTTCGAGTCGATGATGACCTCCTGGTTGCCGATCGTCACCTTCTTCGGCCCCGCCTCCCCCTGCGGGTCGTCGAGGTCGTCCGTCTTGATCACCCGCTTCACCGCCAGGAAGTCGTCCGCCTCGTCGTCGTCCGCCTCGCCCAGCACCTTGGAGTAGTGGCCCGACAGCACGTCCTGGTTCGTCCGCTCGAACATGCGGTCGTATTTCGTCTTGACCTCCTTCTTCTTCTCTTTCTTCTTCTTGGCCTTGCTGCCGTCGAGCTCGGCGTCCGTGTCGTCGTCTTCGTCGTCGTCGTCCTCGTCGCTCGACATGCCCGCCCTCGGCGCGTTCTTGACCTTCTTGACGTCCTCGCCCTTCTGGAACTTGATCTGCGGCGTGCCCGGCAGGCCGAGGCTCGCGGCGTAGGCGTCCAGGTCCAGCTTGTCGAACTTGAAGACGTGCTTGTCCTTCTGCAGGTACACGGACCGCGTGTAGCTGATGAAGGCCTTCTGCCCCAGGTACTTGAGGTCCGGGTACTGGAAGCACATGCTCTGCAGCTGCTTGGTGACCGACTTCTTCTTGTTCTCCTTGACGTTGATCTTCTGGATCGGCACCTTCTTGTGCTTCAGCCGCTCCACCATGCCGTCCTCCTCGCTCGGGTCCACGAACAGCACCGCCTTGCCCTCGCGCTCGTACCGCGCCGTGCGGCCCACGCGGTGGATGTACGTGTCCGAGTCCTCCGGGCAGTCCACCTGCACGACCCAGTCGACGGCCGGGAAGTCGACGCCGCGCGCCACCACGTCTGTGGCGAACAGGCACGAGTAGTTGGCCTCGGCGAAGCGGCGTGTGATCTCCATGCGCTGCATCTGCTTCTGCTTGCCCAGCAGGTGCAGCAGCGGCACGCCCGGCGACAGGTGGCGGAAGCTCTCGTAGACGAAGCGCACCTGCTTGCCCGAGGAGAAGAAGACGATCATCTTGCTCTTGAGGTTCGCCTTGATGAAGCCGTACAGCGTGTCGAGCTTCTCCGGCAGCGGCGTCACGATGTAGTGCTGCTTGAGGTTGGCCGGCGTCGCCTCCTCGTGCACGGCCACGTACTCGGGGTCCTTGAGGCTCAGCCGCGCCAGGTCCGAGATCTTCTTGCTCTGCGTCGCGCTGAAGAGGAGCGTCTGCCGCGTGTGCGGCAGGTGCTCGACGAGCGCGTCGACGGCCTTCTGGAAGCCCATGTCCATGATGCGGTCCGCCTCGTCGAGCACCAGGATCTGCAGGTTGTCCACGTCGAAGCCGGCCGTCTGGTCCAGGTGCTGCAGCATGCGGCCCGGCGTGCACACGAGGATGTTCATCTTGGACAGGCGCTCGGCCTCCTCCTTGAGGCTCTTGCCGCCGATGACGAGGCCGGCCGAGAAGGCATGGTTGCGGCCGACCTTGCGCAGCACCTCGAAGATCTGGGCAGCGAGCTCGCGGGTCGGGGAGATGATGAGGGCGCCGAGGCCGTCAAACTCGGTCCACTGGGCGCGGTAGAGCTTCTCGAGCACGGGGATGATGAAGGCGAGCGTCTTGCCGCTGCCCGTCTTGGCGGCGCCGAGGATGTCGTTGCCCTTGAGGGCGAGGGGGATGGCGCGGGACTGGATGTCGGTGAGCGTGGTGAAGTGGGACTTTTCGAGGCCCGCCTTGGTGGGCTGGCAGAGGGGGAGGTCGGAGAATGTGTTGACTTCGGCGGCCTTGGGGTCCTGGGGATCGTGGCGGTTAGCTGAGGGCGTGACCGAGGAGGAAGGGGACCCCTCCACTTACGAAGTCGGCGATGGACTTTTCCAGAGCGGCGATGCTCTGCTGCTGCTGCTTGCGCTTCTCCTGAACGATGTCGCGCTTCAAGGGCTGGGCCTTCTTGCCCTTGGCGGTCTTGGGGGGCGCCATGTTGTCTGCTTGTTGAAAGACGGGCGGTGGTGGTTGGCGACAGCTTTGGCTTCGGCTTCAGACCCAAGGCTGCCGTGGTTGGCGGTTCCATTGACGATCGACCATTTGACGGGCTGGAAATTTTTCGACTTTTCAGTGGGGCACGGCAGTCGGCGCCAACCATCGCCGCGGGTGCCAGCTGGCGATGTGTATCGGGGACAGCTGTCAGCTCCAGCTGTCAATTCCAGCTGGTGACAGCTGGACCTGATCGACCATCACTTGGTTGTAACAACACCAAACTGCCATCACAGAATCTCACCAGAGCCTCACCGTAGGTATCACCATGCAGCTCACCAGACTCTGCATGACTGTGTATTGGGACTCAACTTGAGGGAGTGCCCTTCACCATCCTCACTTACGAATAAAACCTGTGAATGAATACCAGGAACACCCAAACAACCGTATAGAAAACCTCCCATCTTCCCCCATCCTTTTTGGCGGGCCATCCTTTCTGAGCTTTACCCAGTTCCTTCCTTCTCTCCATCGTCATTTCACACCTCCAGCTCCTTTCTTCAAGCCAGACTTCCTGTTTCTTCCCCAGCCCAGCCTCAAGCATCATCGTCCTAATCCTCGTAAACTTCAAAGCCCGGGTCATCATCACAATCCTCCCATTCATCGCCATCGTTCGCCTGCTGCATAATCTGATCGGCAGTCTCGTCACCAGCCTGGGCATAATTTCCGGGCATCCCAGCAATAGCCTCAGCCCGGCGCCGCTGGGAAATCTCTCGAAGGATGCCCCTGAGTCGGTCCTTGAGGATGACCTCGGCCCACTCCACAACCTCCTCCATGACGAACTTGGGTGTCCAGGACGGCAGTTCAAACTCGGTCCAGTCCTCCCTGCTGCCGCGATGCGCAAATGGCACGTTTCGCCCGGTGTCTCGGTTGCGAACCCCGTCAACCACAATCCGACAGCCCGCACACATGGCCTTGTTCACCCCGAGCACCTCTGCCCGCTTCTTGAAGATCTTGAGCAGGATACGTGTGGTCGGCAGCCAGTTCCCCTTGGACATCCACGACACCTTGGCGCGAGCTTCGACCTCCTTGTCTGTCATTTCGATCTTGGGCTTGCGGTGGTACATGCTGATGAGGAGCATCTGCAGGGCCTCGGCATGCACGCAGCCGCTGAATCTTGCTTGCGCGAGCGTGCTGTTATTGGGGATCTTGCCGTTGGCGGCGAGCCATTGTGTGATATTCTCGATGGCTTGTGGCGAGAGTCGGAAGTCTCTCAGCAGAGCGTCGATGGGCGTCATGGTCGTCTTGTCGAAAGCTGGAGTTGCCGAAAGGTGAGTGATTCTACCGTGCATGACCCGCACAGGGAGAAGCCTCTGAGTTTGGCTGTCGGTCAAGTTCTGCAGACTGTTCATGCTGATCTCGCAGACGCAGTTGAGCGTGAGCCACTCGTGACAGCCTGCAACCCATTTCGGGTCACTGATCTGCAGGCCGGGTGCTTCCACCGCGTCGCCGGCACGACTGAACACCTTTGCCATCCAGAGCAGATGGTTCTTGATAAAGAACCCAAAAGATCCCTGAAAAATGCTCAAGAATCGGAATTGGGAGCTGGTGAGGTCGGTGAGGTGGCTGACGTCGTTTGCCAGGAGGGCAAGCTCCCGCTTCGTGATGTGCATGCCCGTTCCATTCTTGACGCGCAGCTTGGCTTCCATAGCTACACGCTTTGCATAGACCAGGCGTTCCACAGTCAAAACTGCCCGAGTGACGAGGCACGTGAGAAGTGTGTGGAATCTCTTCCTGCCTTCTTTGTCGAGGGGGTGCTTTCGGTTCAAAAGACTTTCCGGATCGTCAATGGTGATGTCTTCATGCTCCACGCCATGCGCTAACAAACTCTCCAAGATCCGGCCAAGAACCTCTTTCTGTTCGCCTGTGAACTTCCGAAGGAAATGTTCCTTGGGTACATCTGCCAGGTCGAGAGCGTGAGGATCGTACTCGAGGATCTGGCTCATGGGCATGGTGAGGTATCGGCCGAAGGACTGCTCCACAAAGCCCTTTTGCGCGTGTTCATTGAGCTTACTTGCGCTTGAAAAGTAGATGTAGTACGCCAGCGTGGCTCGCGCGGCTCCTCTCTTCTCGAAGTTGTCCCGGTGGATGAACGTCTCTCTGAGGGCAGAAATCACGTTCCCACAATGCTCGCCGAAGGTGACGCTGGTGACGAAGATGTTCTCGCCATGCTTCTTGATGGTGCTATTCATCAAGTACTCTCCATACCCCACGGAAGCTTCGCTGTCAAACGAAATGACTGGATAGGTGCCTTCCTTGGTAGCGGAGAGCTTGACTAGGAAATCTTCAGGATCTTGCCCCCATGACTGGCCTTTCGTGGTTGTGTCGCCGTCCTGGGTGCTCTTGATCCCTAAAATAGGACCAAAATCACGCGCCTGCTTCCGGTCGACAACCAAGTAGGGGTACAGGGCGGGGGCCGGCTCCTCGAAAACCAGGGAAAGCGCGCAGCTCTGTCCGTTTTGGCCAGCCGGCAAGACCGAGATTGTCTCGTGGCCGCGGCTCACCAAAACGGAAAGAGCCTGGCACTGGAAGAACAAAGACTGCTGGCGTGAATCCGTTTCCTAAAGGACCGTGCCAAAGGTATCCAGGGCCGGGGTGCCGGCCGAAGGCCCCCCGTTGGTGCGCGCGAGAGCCCAGGTCAGGGCGCGGAGCCGCTGGTGCTCCTCTACCGAGGCAAGGGCTGCTGAGTCGCCCTTATTGCTCTTGAGGGCGGCGGTCTGAAGCGTGCTTATTATATTCGGCATGACTTATACTAATTAGCTTTTGACGATAGAAAGAAAGTCGGAAATAGACTGAATAACGACAGGAGCAATAGAGTAGGAGAAGGACTGGACGCAGGCCCGGCGCAGGCCCGGCGCACACTGGACACCTAGTGGACGGCGTCGAGCCCAACAAGGCCAAAACTGACGAAAAGGGGTTCAGGGGTGACAAGCTCGCGAGGAGTAGACTTACTGGGGTGGCGGCGGCTGTGATGGTGGTGATGGTGGTGATGGCGGCGGTGATGATGGTGGTGGTGGTGGTAGTAATGCCGATATAATCTAAATGAAAGAATTTACGTACAAAGTGTAGTTAAACCTTTGGGTTTATGTAAGGAAGGCTCCGTCTCTGATGTTAAGGTGCGCGGCACATTGTCCTGGCAACGCATGCTCATACCTATTGTTTACAGCCAACAGGTACTGTGTGCTCCCTCCTTGCTGAATACCTTTGACGAATAGTACTCATGTTTATCCGTCTCAACACCCAAAGTACCTTATCGAAAGCCTCTTCTGTTTCCTTCTCTTCGTTTTTGCTGAAGTACTTTGCATCCGAAGTCTAGCAAAATGATCAAAAGAAACTAGACGGTCTCAATGAATCCTGATCTTCGGTTTCTCTGTCTAAAGGAGCTTGCACTTGTTACATCACGCGGGTATTGCAGCGCATATGTACTCGATTCGTAGTACTCTCTTACTCCCCCATACGCTTGACCACATCACGTTGCTGCCACGGCTGGCTCAGCAAATCTTGCCAGTGCCCTCTTGACTTGCATGTTCATTCATGGCCATTGATGACTAGAACAACGTCGGTACTGAGGTGGAAAGGCCAGGCTAACAATAAAGATGCCTGCTCTAGCCTTCACACTCCGCCCTCTGTTCATAAACGGCCCACTATAACTGAAAGGTGTCTTGCGCATGTTATTCGCGACTACTTGGAGTAGATGAGCAGCAACTCAGATGACCGCGACAGGATTGAAGCTAATGATGTCCCCATCATCAGACATACAAGAACCTGCCGATAGCGGTCTGCTCAAGCCTCCACTTCCCCGCTGCTATGTCTTTGATCAAGGCAATGTTGTTGAGTGTCCCTTCCTCGTCTAAGTGTGCTTTCCTGGCCTGTAACCTTGCCCATTGCTCATCGAGTGTCCCCTCCTTTGCATTTTCAGCCTCTAAGTCCCGGTTCCGAACCACGAGTGCCTCGAACATGCGACTATCCCACATGCCGTCTCGTCTGGGATTCTCCTGAAGGAGTCGTATGGCTTCCTCCCGCAGGCCCTCGTCCCGGCAACGCATACCCGTCTGAAAGAGCGGGAAGGTGACGGCCGCGTCCATCGAGAAGATGTCACCATCCACATTAAACTTCTCACGCTGTTGGGGAAGAATCTCTTTCGACAGACGGACAATCTCACGATAGACCGGTGTCATGCTCACGACTCTCTGGTAGTTGCAATTCAACGGCGCCATAATGCACACGAGGAGGTTCAGGTACTGCACCCGCAAGTGCGCGCCTTGCAAGTATCTCTCCTTGTTCTTGTGCTTCGATGCCTTCGCCGCCTCCCACAAAGGTTGGAACACCGACCACCAGCGGTGAAGCGAGTTCGCATAATGCTGCGCCTGCTGATGTTTGCAGTCCGCCAGATCTTCGTCCGTTGCCACGTGACCGTACTTGGACACCGCGGAATCCGCCGTGTCGACGGTGTACAAGGGACTGACCCCCTTGTGCGTGATGCGGAAGACAATGTTGGAAGAGTGGGTGACGTAGTGCTGAGTGACCTCCCACCACCGCCGGGCGTCGGCAAAGTTTTCGAAAGAGGTCGGGATATTCTCAACGATGCAGCGGTTGCGAGGCCCGCCGCGGCAGCACCAGGTACTCGAGACCGAAGCTATCGAACTTGTCTCGATATGCTCCATCAGTTGCGGTCGGATGACACCATAGGACCACATCTGATGAATGAGTCGCTGGAACATCTGCAAGGACTCCGTCTCCAGGGTTTCGGACTCGAGAATATTGGACGCGCTACCGGTGGCATGGGCCCGCTTCACCATCTCGTTCATCATCGTCTGACCGTTGTCCAGGTGGACATACGCGGCTCTGCAGTCGCTGTGCAGGACCTCGAAGCAGACGAACAACAGACAGCACACGATTGTCGCTCTCAGGGTGCTCGCGCTGAAGGAAGCCCGCTGCACATCACGCATGGCGCGACCATAGTATGACAAGGCCAGCCCGTACTCGGGCCCATGCGCAGCCATCTCCTGGCGCGTCGTCGGCACGAAGCCCTTGTGGAGGGCCTTTCCGATGGCCCCGAGACCCATGATGGCGTAGCGGATGGCGGGTTGCTGGCGGCTCAGCTGCAGGATGGTCCTCTCCCAGAGTTGATCCTCGAAGAGCCCGCCGCCGAGTAGTTTGCGGGTATCACACCACCTGACGAAGAATCGTTTCTCCTGCTCGTCGCAGAAAAGAAGCTCGTGGGGCTCCGCGAGGAGGCGGTTGTCACGGCGGGCGGGTGCTGGGACGAGGCGCCTCAATCGCTTTTCTGTTGAAATGGTATGAGGGCCACCGTCTGCCTCGGGGTCCAGCGACGTCGAGGACGCTGCGCGAGCGACTGTGTCATACCCTTCACAGAAGCCCTGCCATCTCAGACACCGCTGGCAGGAGGGTTGGGCCTCGTCGCATTTGACGCGTCGCTTCCTAATCAGGTTGAGCTGCTGCGGGAGGACAAGAGCGTGAATGGAGGCAGGACAAGACTTACTTGCCTGTGCGAGTGATCAGTAATTGTCGGCAATCGCGTGCCGTAGCCAAGTAACTTACATGTAAGACATCCCGTTCGGACTCTTGGGGTGCTCGACCTCGTACGCCGGGGGCGGAGTTGCAGTGTAGGGGTCGCCGCTTGTGACCCAGATGATGAAGAACTGGGAGGCGTTAACCAGGCCGCACGTGGCGGGCACTTACGCATACTCACCTCGTCGACGGCGAGACTCTTCCTCCTCGTGGTTCCAGAGGCTTGAAGAAGCTCACATGCTGATTGCAAGCGGCGGAAGCGTTGAGCGTGTACATTGCCGAAGTCTTGCTCTATCAATTCGATGAGCGTCAAGAACACGAAGTTTGCCGGCGAGAATCTGGTCAGGGCTACCGCGTGCACTGAACAATAACGCGGACTCAACAGATTGCAGTCAATCGAGCCTTAAACGCAAGAGGGGAGTAGAAGCCCTTTTTCCAAACAGCAGATGGGCCAGCTATTCTCGGATGCATGCCCCTGGTCGGCAGGGCCGTAAATGGGCTCATTTAGGCATCGTGCTGACGGTAGCCCCTGTGTTGCGATGCTCCCGAGCCAGGGTCAATCTTCGCCAGCCCTACCTGTATGTAAGATCCTTGCGGTCATTTCGGCCGCATGAGCATCGCCAAGTCATCGGACTGGCCCAGCCAGCCACCTGGGCGGCAATCCTTATCTTGATGTATTTCACCTGAGGATGAATGATTGGCATTGCCATGAATGGTGTCAATTATTTGGCGCTGGGTTCCCCGGCCATTAGGGAGGTGGCCGTGGAGTTCCTGAATCCTCCAAGCAAATCCATACGTCCACGATCGCCAAGGACTCGGGGCTATTAACGCGAGAACACCGATCTCAATGAACGATTTCGGTATAACAGCCGGGGAGCGGAGGCTTCTCCGGTACGGTACCATGGCCAAAACGTCATTGTAATCAGGGGATCCCTTACAATTGTCCCCATCGGGTGCAAACAACCGACTCAGCCCATGAATCTCGGGGATCAGGTCCGGACTGATCAGTTCCTGGCCTTTTTCAAGCAGGCATCAACGTTACACGCGCACTTTCTCAAACGGCACAACAGTCACCCGCCCGACAAGCCCATTCTCCGTCGGTGGCGACGACCCCGGCGGCATGATACCAGTCAATCCACCGGTGAGCAGAGTCTTGCCTTCCAATTGGAGGTTCCGGACGTAGTTCCACATTGTACTCGGGACAACTGCCCTGATCTCATTCTCCCCCTTAACGAGAAGCGCTGAGATGTCCGCCACGGGGTTCGTGTAGTCCAGCGGCCCGAAGGCCTCGCCGTTGACGTGAAGGATGATGGCGTTCAGCACAGCCGGGAACCGGATGTATGCACCCAGAGCACCGCCGACGGCGTGCGACCAGGTAAAGTTGCTCACGTAGTGACCGACGCCGGACGCATTGGCCAGCGATGGAATCTTGCTCCAAGGGAGCAGCTCGGCAACCGCGTGCGAGGTGTTGCGCTTGACGGCGATGGTGGCGGCGTCGTTGAAGTCTTCCGGCGCTTCCCAGCGTTCTGCCGTCAGCTCCCAGGCCTCCAGCTCAAGGGTTTCCGGCGCGCTTGAGTCAAGAGCCAGGTCGCCGCCGGAGAAGGGCTTAACCGAAGATGGAGAACCAGCGGCGACGTGGAGGTAAGTCCCAGTACTGTTGACGGCGTAACCAACGACTGTAGAAGGGAGCTCCTCAAAGTGCGTGTCGGGCAGCTCAATGTCCTCGAGAGGAGTAGAGGCAAACGCAAACACGGCGGTCTGGTTGCCGGCCAACTCGAGAGGTATGGTGGTCCTGTCGCCGCGAATGCGGTAATGCAGCAGCGCCGAGCGAGCCCCAGTCCAGGCGTCGAAGACGTAGGGTGTCTTGGTCGATTGTACCGTCAGCTCGCCCGAGACGGAGTTGTCAGAGTCGCAGAAGACGTAGAGGTAGTCGATG
This sequence comes from Verticillium zaregamsianum, assembly GCA_002851755.1. Lineage (NCBI taxonomy): Eukaryota > Fungi > Ascomycota > Sordariomycetes > Glomerellales > Plectosphaerellaceae > Verticillium > Verticillium zaregamsianum. The sequence goes on along the minus strand of NMXM01000007.1, from coordinate 2,140,168 downwards.
CCAGTCTCAGCATCCTCGCGCCAGGTCGTGTACCAGACCCCGTTGGCCTCGACGCCAGTCTGAGGCTGCAGATTCAGAGAACTCAGTTTCTCGGCAACCTCGCCCTCCCCAACCTGATGAACGTTTTCCGACTTCAAGAGACTAGTGATGCCGGCTTCGACCTTGTCTAGAGATGAAGCATCTGAGGTGGGATAGTATCCGGGGACACCACCCGCCAGAATGATCGGTAAACCTTGCTTGGCGTACTTCTGGAGATACTCGATGGACTCCACGGTCAAATTTTGCGACGCCAGAATTACCAGTGCTTTGTAGGCCGGACCCTCGGGCGCGAGAATACCATCGTGGACTTGCGCTTCTGGAAGAGCAAAGTTTTCCGGTGACAGGTAGTTGTACGACCAGCCTAGAAAACGAAAGGGTCAGCAAGTCTGCTAGAGGCACCTGTTAAGACCCTTGGCTTCGTCACCGCGACTCACCTCCTTCCCGAAGATCGCTGGACTGGTAAATGGTGTTGACTTCGGGATCAGTTGCAGACTGCTTGAGATACACGGCAACGTCTACGCGAGCCAGACCAAGACGCTGGATATGCTGCAAGCGGCCCAAGTAGTCCAGGGCAGGGCCAAGTCCATTCTCCCAGTCCGGCCGCTTGCTGTTGAAGAGGTCGGACACGTAGTATCGGAACGGGGCATGACCTGGCCAAGTCGTCCCGGGGTAGGCGCCAGAGTACGATTGCCCATGGATGACAAACTGGTTAAGGCCACCAGAAAAGCCGCGATTCGCCATCTGCAGCAGCTCGGGGATGGCAAAGCTGAAACCCCTGCCGAACACAGCGCCCAATTCGTTTGAGATGATGTTCTTGCCTGCAACGTTGGCCGCGCCGGTGAAGTATCTATAGCCGTCAACGTTGTTTTGCGCCTGCAGGCTTTCTGACTCCGGTACATCGACAAAGGGGATGGAAGCTAGCATATCCATGGGCAGGTTGTAGGAAGGCTGGACGGAAAGCGGTCGGTTCAGCGTGTTCTTGAGCCAGATTGATAGCGTTTGGAGATACTCTTGGTATCCATCAGCCAGCGCAGCACGATAGTCGTTTACAACGCCCTGTCCGCCGTCTTCCTGGTCGAGAGAGGCCTTGATGGTTCCAGGCGCATCCTTCTGAATGTTGATGTTGTTGTTGCGCCAGAGAAGTAGAGGGAGGTAAGGCTTCAGGTCATAGCCAAACTTCTTACTGAACCTGACAGGCAAAGTGGGAGACCAGGAGACGTTGGACTGAAGCTCCATGCTGTCCTCCCATCCTAGTGACTGGTGAGATTTAACCACGTTTTGATATCACGAGATGACCGACCATAATTGCCTGCTTCCTTGAGCTTCTCCTTTATCTCGTCGTCAAGAATGTGCTTCTCCCAGAAATCAGTAGTGACCTTGGCTCCTCGAGAATCGAAGTGGTCCACAGCATAGGAGCCGTGGTCCCATATGGTACCGGAAGCATCCGACTCGAACTTGAGGTTTCGATGACCGGAAAGCTTCTGGTAGAAGGCGAAGATCCGGAAACGAGCATCGTTGCAAGGTCGGGGAAATGACACATCGAGTTTTCCGTCAGCAGAGACAAGGTCTGAAACGTCATCGAGACTGTTGGCTTTCAAAATAATGTCGTCATAGGTGACATTCCGAGGGCCCTGGATGCCTTCCGTGGCAATGGTAACGTTTCTAGAAGACAACACGAGAGCCGACACGACAGCCACAAGTTCTCCGCTGCCCCAGCCCGGAATGATTTGGTCAAATCGGCCGTCAGCGGGGATTTTGACGTTCGACGCGACCTTCAGTCGTTCATCCAGTCAGCCATTGATATAGCCTGAAGCAAATTGGGAATGACAGCAGCACATACCAAGTCCCATTGCAGGCCTTCGTCATCTGGTGACGCGGGAACGCCCTGCCCCTCGCTTGGCCCAAATCCGAAGTCCATGGCAAGCTGGTTCTCGTAATGCCCATCTAAGGCGGCCTTCATGACTTCCAGATACTCGGGCGTACCGAAGCCATACTTTGACCAGTCAACTCCCGGCGGAGCTCCACCGAGCTGGCCACCGTAGTTGTAAAACGGCACAAACTCGACTCCTCCAGCACCGAGGGCACCGACGGACCTAATGTCGTCCTTCACGACCTCGGGGTCGACGCTTCCATCCGGCAGCCAGTATCGGAAGCGAGGCCGCTCCCTGGAGGCCGGGTTGGCGAAGGTGCCATGATCCCGAGAGCGTCCTGCAGGGGCCACGCTGGCGCCGGACAGCGACGCAAGGTCCCATAGGACGGCAGCCACAAGTGCGCCTCGCATAGTTGCGCGTCTAAGGAGCTGTTCTGGACGATATTATGGAGAGGTCGCAGACTGGGAGGACCGCTTGCTGTTGTATTGTATTTGTCACGCTGCGAGTCGCCTGGCTGACATCAGGTGTCATCGGGGCTGCGTCGCTGTCTTAAGTATCGCCTCACGGCTGATCGAGCCTCTTGACTTCCCACGACACCATTCCCAAGGTTACTTAGCACGGAAGACTAACGAGCTCGCCTCCCGGCGCATCTGATGCCGGCGAGCGGCGCCGGTCCATCTTCAGGCGAGCTCAAGAAGCTATAGAGCAGCATCTTAAGCAGAAGGCGGCGAGCGCATGCTGGTCAACCGGAGGTTGTGGGGTAAAGTCTGGGGTTGGTCGGGGGGACATCGGTGGTTCATCTGGGGAAAGAGGGGCTGTCGTCGATAGAAGGTAGCAAGGCAGATGGCCTACCCGAACCCGAGAGGTGGCGTCAGTTTTCCGAAGCAAAGATGCCGAGAATACGAGGTTGTGCGAAGATCACTGACGAAGCCTGCAAGTTAGTACATGCGGGGATATTGACCGAGGTATCGACTCTGTGCATGATGGCCACCAAGGTAACCCAAAAAAACAATTAGGAAGTTCTCAACGCTTGCCCGGTGACGCGTTCGCGGCACGGAATCCACCGAGCGCCGAAGTTGACTCAATGGCTGGAGTCAACAACCAAACCAAGGCTTGAACTGAGCTTGGGCAGAAGGACAAAACATCCTAGCAGAAGCTCAACCGGTGCCGATTTGATGTCTAGCCACTAGACTGGGCTTTGGGAGATGGAACCCTTGCTTACGCAGCTTGGCCAGAAGCAATGCGAACGCACCATGTCAGCCAGCCTTTCGACGACTTCTTGGGCAAGTCTTCTGTCCATGCGGTGAGTGGAGGCCTCTTCTGAGCGGGTGACTGGTGCCCTTCTCTATGATGGGTAACTGAGCCTCAATATCCGTCGCCTGTTATTGTTGAGAGGTGTAAGTAAGGTACCTCGTGCGCGGAGGACAGATCGAGCTTACTGAGTCTGAGGTTTGAGGCTCGATTTTGTGTCGACAGCAAGGGGTTGATTGGCTCAATTCCGTTCGAGATTCACGAGCATGGCGAGGGAAGGGCGGCCGGAATTACATAGCCAAGGCACCTCACCTTTCATCATCCGTCGCCCTTATTACCAGGTAGGCGGCACCTTAGGTACCGTAGCCACTTGACCGGCACGGGGCAGCCGGCCCCACATTTCTTATCACGGCCGGCTTTCTTATCAATGCCCCACCTTTCGCAACTTTCGCAGCTGCTCCACTAAAATTTTCGAGTCCCTGGATTTCCAGCGCTGCTTCCACATGCCCATCCCCAAGACATCACTCACCTTCTTCACCTTGACCTTAACCTCTCCGACCAAAGCACTTTCTCTGCCTACACCGAGCGGCTCTCTCCAGAAGGACATAGACCTGCGTACACCACATATCTAACGCGCGCTCCAGCAAGCAGCTGCACCATGTCCGGCTTCACGATCCCCGGCCTGGGGTTCGCGAAACCCAACGAGACCCTCCCACCCCTCTCTCCAGAGGTCAGCGCCGCCGCCAATGCTCAAGAAACGGCCTCTGCCTCTGAGCAGGCAGAATCCTCAAATGAAACACAAGCTCCTGCCACCCATCTCCAACCCGCAGCTGCATCAATCCCCGCCCCCGACAGCGCCCCTGACGCCATGAACATCGACAACCCCCCATCGCCCCCCTCCCTGACGAGCGCCCTCGAGGCCGCCCTCGGCACCACCGAACCCATCAGCACCGACCAAGACGAAGCCCTCCAGACGGCAGTCCAAGTCACCGAGACCAACGCCGCCGCCGACGGTGCCCTCCTCGAAGCCACCCTGCAACGGCCCCAGCAGCCCGGCGAGGCAGCCCACCCCGAGTGGGAAGAAGACTCGTCGCCCTACGAATCCTCCTCCGACTCGAGCTCCTCCGACTCGTCGTCCGACGACGACGACGACAAGGAGCCGTACGAGCTCCTCGGCGTCGAGGAGACGGCCCGCATGCTCATGGAGGCCGGCTCGGACGACGAGGGCGACCCCTCCAAGTCAGGCACCGCCGCCGGCATCCGCTCCAAGAACGAGCGGCCGCTCGAGCCCGTCCCCAAGCCCGACGTCACCATCACCCCGGATATGAAGGTCGAGGAGCTCGGCGTGGTCGCGCAGGTCGTCGACTCGATCGTCGTCGTCCGCGGCTTCACGCCCGGCGAGTACCAGGTCCTCGACACGGGCTCCGTCCTCTGCACCGAGGACCGCGCCGTCTTCGGCGCCGTGGCCGAGACCATCGGCAAGGTCCTCCAGCCCATGTACACGGTCATGTTCTCGAGCCCCGAGGACGTGGCGGCCGCGGGCCTCGCCGCCGGCACAAAGGTCTACTACCCCGTCGCGCACGCCAAGTACGTCTTCACCCAGCCGCTGCGCAACGTCAAGGGCTCCGACGCCTCCAACATCCACGACGAGGAGATCGCCGAGGACGAGATGGAGTTCTCCGACGACGAGAAGGAGGCCGAGCACAAGAAGCAGAAGAAGCAGGCCAAGCGCGAGGGCCGCGGCGGCGGGCGCGGGGGAGGCGGTCGCGGCGGCGGCAGGGACAGGGAGCCGCACCCGCTGCGCAACGAGGTCAAGACGGACACGACGATGGGCGGGCTGAACTACGACGACGAGGAGGACGACGGCCCGTACAAGCCCCTGGCGCGGCCGGCGAGCTTCGGCCAGGGACCCCCGATACAGCAGGGGTTCACACAGGAGCCAGAGCCCGGGTCGCGGCAGGCGGGTCGCGGTGGGCGCGGGGGGCGCGGACGCGGGCGCGGCGACCGGGGCCGAGGCGACCGGGGGAGGGGACGGGGCCGCGGCGGCGCGCAGCACCGCGGAGACTCCAGGGATGGCTACGCGCAGGCACCGCAGGGTCAGCGGCCGCCGCAGCAGCAGCAGCAACAGCAGCAGCCTCAGTCACAAGGGCAGTGGAACGCAGGGGCCTACCAAGCGCAACCACCAGCACAGACACAGGCACAGGCGTACACACAACCGCCCGCCGCCGCCCCAGCGCATCCCTTCGCCTTCCCGGGCATGCCGACGCCGCCTCCTGCGCAGGGCGGCTTCCCGGCAGCGCCGCCGCCGCCTCCAGGCTGGCCCGGTGCGCAGTCTGCGGCCCAGGGCGCGCAGGCGCAGTTCAGTCCCGCCTTCTTCGCAGCCATGCTGGCCCAGATGCAGCGGAGTCAGGGACAGAACGGACAGCCGCCGCCGCCGCCTCCTCCTCAGTAGATCGATCGGGAGGTGACGGAGAGATGTGACGAAGAGAATTTTGTATGAGTGCGGAACGACACGAAAAAGCTACGGGAGGGTCTCGGGATGCGGTCGTTCAGCCTGGCGGCGCTACTGGCCGTGGCTTGAGGTTTAGTTTGGCGTGATGATACGAGGACATGGGGATGAATTCTCGCGAGGCTGGGTCAGAGTCAGTCAGCCGTTCCTGACCAAGAACTTGGCAAAACATTGCCGGATCAGCTTTAATAGATGTCCAACAATCCATCATTCCATGTCACGATCCTCTGTTTCCCTCGCTGTGTCTGTTCAAGTCAGCAGCAGCATCTCATCACGGTCGCAGGGCGGGCGAGTCAATCCGACCCAGATGAAGAAGGACAAGCCCCGGCAGATGCACAACTCCGATGCGCGAGATGAGGCTTGACGATCCTCCATCCTGTGGCCCCCGTCCAGAGTGCAACCTCGCCTCGACCCGTCCGCACCCCGGAGACGCCGTGACGACAATTCGTCCCGCGCGGCCGGGTAAATCATGTCGTGCTGCGAATGAGAAAGGCCGCCTCCCCTGTCCTCGCTTCCGTGCTCCCCACCGCCTGCTGAGGTCATCAGCTGTCAGGCCAGGATATCATCGGTAACCCCCCGGGGAATGAGATGCCGCAAGAGCAGCGAGCGTCCCGCGGAACATTGCGATGAACAGCGCGGAGCCCGAAGAGCGTGCTGAGGATGGAGGAGGGTCATTTCAGTAAGAGTGGGCGGAGCGGAAAAGAGGCAGAGATCGGCGCGGCCATCCTGGGCTGGCGGGACGTCGGCGTTTCAGAAGGAGACCGGGGAGCTTGCCAGGCTGGTCATCTCGTCGAGTTGGACTGGATAGCCCGGCTGGTCATGACGCCATGTCGGCCCGGGGGGGGAGGTGACGAGCAGGCGAAGAAGAAAAGGTGCTGTGAACGAAACGGCGGCGTGGGTTGGCGAGGGTCTCTGGCCAAGTCGTGGCGTGGCGGTCGAGGCTGAATGACCGAGCGTCAAAAATCGAAATCGGACCACGATGGGTCGTGTCGTGGCTCCAGTGTCGGTGCGCAGCAGGTCTGAGCGAGCGCGGTGAGGGAGAGAGGCGAGGGTGTCATGCCGTGGAGAACAGCCAGATCATGGCGATGTGATGCTGGCGATCGCGAGCTGCAGGCAGCGGTTGAGCCAACGGAAAGAATATGCAGGTGGGCGTCCTTCTGGAACCACGGGCTCTTTCCTGGCAGCAGCCCAAACGTCAGTCGGTCAAACAGCAAGTGACGACCCACGAAACGGCGGGAGAGAAACGGCGATCCGTCAGGAAGGCGCAAGGCAAGGCAAGGGAGGAAGGATTTGGACATGGAGAAGGAACTTCTCCTCACCTTCAAGGGTGCGCCTGCCAGGGAGGTCAACGAGGTCGAAGCCAAGAGGCAGGAGGATCCACCGCAGGGATGAAGAGACGCAAGTGACGGGTCCACCCTGGGCTTCTTGATTGGAACATGTCAACTGGCGCCAGACGAATCATCTCGCTTCGTGTAGAGATCTGCGTCCTGGGAATAGCCGGCCAATCAGCGAGGGCCTGTACCTGGAAAGGTGCCTGGACTAGCGCCGAATGGCGGCCGTTGGTTGGTATTTTATGAAAATGGAAGGGAAGCAGAGCTCAGGGGGTTTGTGCAAAGCTTGGACGGATGTGAATGAAGGAAGGGGCTTTGCAATATCGACCTGCCATGGAACGCCGGGAGCCATTTTCTCGGCTGGAGAGGCGGCACGTCTGCTGCCCGTGGCATCACAGGACGTGGGAGTCATGGGCAGGCGTTCGTTTGGTTTGGTTCGATGTTTGGTGTTTGGTCCGCCGTTTGACACTGCGCATGGGCGATGCGTTCGTGGCTGACAGGATGACAGCCATATCCGAAACATCCAAACAACCGTCAGTCTCGTCTGTCAGTGATGGGACGAACGGCAACGTCTGGGTGGCCGACCAACCACGGGCGCCAAAATTGGATCGTAGAGGCTTGTTGACAACCAGAAGAACGAAAGCAGGCGCCGGGAGACGGACGGGGAGGGGGAGCAGATGCCTGCCCTGCCAGCCAAGGAAGCCGTCGCTCGGGGCTCCTTCCCTTGAATCCGCCCTGCCGTCTGTGCCTCCCATGTTGGTGGTCCCTGCCCTGGTGGTTGTTCACTTGTTCCTGCCCTGCGACCCGCAGCCTGTGCCCACCACTCTCCCTCGATGAGTGGCCCCTTCCACCGCCTCGGACCTCCACATCGACCTCAACCTCCTCCCCTCCCCTCCCCTCTGCCCTCCTCACCACCTCTCCCTCCCTCCCCCCCCAGGTCCTCACCACCACCACGCACGTCGTGTCGAGTCAACCCTCCCTCACGAACTGCATCGTCTAGGTCGCACTACCCCAAATGCTTGCCTGAACGCGCAGATTCATCCGTTCTTTTTTCCACCCATCGCCTTGGCCTAGCGCCTGATTTCATTCATTCATTCATTCCTCGCATACCAAACATTCCACCGAAATACCCGTCCATTGACCTGATCATTCGTGTCGCTGAGACAATAAGGCCATCGACCCCCTTCGAATACCGGACACACGCCATTTCGACCTCGACTCGACGCCTGTTCCATTCTTTATACCATCGCCGAAATTCGACCACACTACGTCGCATTCCGCATCAACGGCCTGGCAACCAGTCCACCATCCGGGCGGAATACATACCCTACCATCGAGGACAGACCTCCCCGATCAGCGAACCGCCGATCCGACTTCGACTTCGACGACTCTACTGTTGCGACACACACGGCTACAGGTCTCTTCGACCTCGTACAACCACGGCCGACTGCCACTAACGACCCAGCAACGCACCACCGACACACCGACTGTCGGGCGCCCACATCATGGCGCACCACAACCACCAACATCTCCACGTCGCCAGAGACCACAACATCTGGAAGGACGTGGAGGACGCCTGGAACGACATCAACCCCTTCGGCAGCAGCGAGGACGACGACACCAGCCGCAACGGTAGCAGGGACGAGGACGAGGAGGAGACCACGCGCGGCAGCGGAGGTAAGCAATGAATGCTCCAGGCCCCCCGACGCATGACGGGGCGCCGCACACGAAGAGTGAGAGCACGCCTGACATGGCCACAGGTACCACCATCATCCGCACCGTAGTCCAGACCCTGCCCGCCGACTTCGAGGGCTCTATCGCCAGCTACAGGACTGTCGGCGATGACGACGAACGGACAACCACCACCGCGTCGCAGACCACCGTCATGGGCGCCGGCTCACCCCTGCGCCCCGAACCCAAGTCGTCGGCCTCGTCTGCGTCAACAGAAGCGACCACCACCCGCGAGTCTGCCGCGAGGTCCACCACCACCATCCCGACCGTCATCAGCGAGCCCACCAAGACCAACATTCCCTCCACGCTGGCCATGGCCTCCGACGCGCCCGAGACGCCTACCCAACCCAGCAGGGCCATCAACGCCGGCCACGTCACGTCTGCCTCGGCCGCCTCTGCCACCGCGCAGCCCTCGGAGACCGCTAGTGCTGAGCCCAGTGGTGCCGCCAAGGCCGGCATTGCCATTGGTGTACTCGCCGGTGTGCTTCTCATCGGCCTCGCCGTGTTTTTCCTCTTCACCCGTCGCAAGAGGCAGGTCGAGCGCCAGAGACTGAACGATGACGACGAGAAGCTTCAGAACCCCTTCGGTGCTCCCGCCACCGCTGCTGCCGTCGTCACGAGCGATCGCTCCAACCCGCGCGCCCCGCGCATCAGCCTGCGTCCCGTCACCCAGTTCCTGCCCAACCTCAACTTCGACAAGCGCGCCAGCAAGGGCGCCAACATCGCCATGGCCCCCGCTGCCGGCGGCCTTACCCCCAGCCATTCCGGCCAGTCGGGCTTCAGCGCCTGGGACCGTCCCTCGACCAGCGAGAGCACCAACCCCAACAACCCCTTTGGCATCCAGGCCGAGCGCGTTCCCACTCCCATCGCCGAAGAACCTTTGACGCCTGCCGCCGACAAGCCGCTCCCCCCAGGACCCATTCCTCAACCCCCGACGGTGTCTGCGCCTCCCGAGGATTCTTGGTCCGCTCATGCGCCTGCCGCCGCTGCCGGAGCTGCTGTTGCCGCCGGGGCTGTTGGCGCTGGAGCGCTTGCCCGCAAGGCCTCCACCCGCAAGGGCGGCCCCAAGGACCTCGATCTCACTCTGCCTCCCCCCCTCGCCATCGGCCCGCCGAGCCCCGCCGGAACTGAATTCAGCGTCAACTCGGAGGCTCCCGACCAGCCGAACCCTCCGGGATCCGCTGGCGCTGCTGCCATTGCCGCTGCCGGTGGACCCACCAACTCCACCGTCCACCGCGTACAGCTGGACTTCAAGCCTACCCTGGAGGACGAGTTGGGTCTCAGGGCTGGCGAAGTTGTTCGCCTGCTCCACGAGTACGACGACGGCTGGGTAAGTCGCACACTGAGAAACCAATATTCTCTTTCACTTACTGACATTTTTCCCAGGCGCTCTGCATCCGACTTGATAGATCCTCTCAGGGTGTTGTTCCTCGCACTTGCCTGTCGACTCGGCCCGTGAAGCCCAGGCCCCAGAATGGCGGTCCTCGCGGCCCTCCGATCAAGGTCGGTCCTCGGGGGCCTGGCCCTAACCAACCCCACGGCCAACGACCCATGCCGCCTCAAGGCGGTCCGCCTGGCCAACGACCCATGACCCCTCAGGGTGGCCCGCGTGGTCCCCCCCGTCCTATGGGTCCCCCCGGCGCGCCTGGATCTCCCGGTGGACGCCCCATGAGCCCCGCCGGTGCCCGCGGAATGAGCCCCGGCCCTCGTTCTCAGTCACCTGGCCCTCGCTTCCAAGGATCTCCCGGAGGCAGGTCCCAGAGCCCTGCCGGTGCCAGCCGACTTCCCCAGCCATCCCGCATGAACCCCAGCTCGCCGCCCCGCGACTCTCAGCTGTCTCAAGAACGTCAAGGACCCCCGACAGGACCTGTCGGTCGCAAGCCGGTCCCTGGTCAGGCGTATTGAACATGATACAGATCGGCTGAGCGCTTTGCGCCCGTACATATGGTCTTCCAAGAAATGGAAGACATCAGTCTTTGCGGTTTGGCGATAAAAGGCGGCTGGTGCATTCTGGATAGCCGAGAGGCAGGCGTTTTAAGAACCGACGAGATCACCCTGGTAATTCCCCTGGGACTCTGACGACGAATCCTACGACATGGGGGACAACGACATTCTATACCATTCCAGTCAAACTCTCACTCACGATTCCTTCTCTTGCACATTTTCTGGCACAACCTCTTACGAGGTCGCCACTTTTCTTACTCTCCTTCATTTCCTTTACTTCTCTTTTGCTGCGGATTTATCCGCTCAACTTCGATGGATTCCTTTTGGTTTCTGAAAGCTGGATCGCGCGAGCCTAGTGCTTAATGTGTATTCAGGTGATTAGGGAGGAGCTGCCTGGTGCTGGCTGGCAGGGATGGAGGAAGGACGGTATGATGACAGTCGTCATGATTGGATATGACACTACCGCGGAGGGGAGGAGCACGCAAGGGGTGCGTGGCGATGTTGGGCCTACAGAGGGATACGTAGAGTAGCAGAGCTCAGTGACTCGTCTCTGAGCTGAGCCTAGGTAGACAATGATCACTAGCATCAAGCAAGAGTGTGCCGCCGTGAATTGCACCTTTCTGCCGGGCATGTACTCATTGGCACGACGTGAGTCGCGCTGACCCGTGGCTGACAACGATCGCGTGCCTCAGCCTGGTCGTCATCACTACCATTGGTCTCTTTCGGATCCAAGCTCTGCCAAACGTCTTTTGGAAAGTCATGTCGCCTCAGCCGGGTGCCTCTCGGCTGTGTTCTGGTCGTGCTGCATGTAGCACTATCTCGCCATCCGCGGCCAGACACTTCTTACTGCTAACGTCCGCCGTGGTCCATGGCTCTTCAAGCTGGAAGTATCGTGAGAACGAGTGACAGTCGAGCCATTTGAGAGATGAGCTATGAACGACCCTTGCCAGGGAAGCTTGTATTGGGTCCTTCAAGTCTCTCCATCAGCATTGTAACTGACTCTATCGCTCCACTTCCTCAATGTGGAACTAGGTCCGGTCTTGCAGACCGCAGACTGTGGGGCTTGCGGCCAAGCAGAGAGGTATATAGGATATTAGTCGACACTCATTCCTAGTCCATGCCGACTTCGGCTCTTCATTCATTGACTTGGTACTGGCTGCTGGCTCTCTCCGCTGCGAGATCTTTGCCTGTATATTTGGTCGTTTGGGATATATTCGGTAGCTTGGTTGTGAAGATTCTCTGGCTCGACAGTTGTCAAGTTGGTGAAGGGCATGATCAGTCTTTCAGGCATGGGAGATGCTGCCGAGCTCTGTCTCGTGAGCGTAACTCGTAAACCACACCTTCACGGGCAGTACTCGTTTCTACTTGAACGTGTCGACCAGCCATCTGTATGGTAAGAATGTACATCAATCACACGGTTCAGAGGGGTGGAATGGTGGAAGTGCAAAATATAAGACAGTGCAGTTTGGGTGCTAGGCAACAGTAGTTCGACTACGTATCTAGGATCAGTACCCGCAATCAGGATGAAGATCTCAACAGACACCATTGGCGTGAGGATTACCAATATTTGATTTTGATGATATCCTCAGTCACTAAAATTTCCAAAACAGATTGAATCCTGTCAAGTACCGGGGTTATTTCAGGACACTGAGAGAGGTCGCTATTGTTTGATTCCGCATATTGTGAGGGTACTTGGAAGACATTCCAATATAACATCTTCTTGGGAAGTCAAACTACAAACAAGCCCCAATACACATTAGAGGCACTACCAAAATGTGAATAAACTTGTGGGCGGAGCTAGCATTCTTTAATCACCCACTTGGGCATTAACCAGTGCTATCGGATTTACATCTGAACCATGATTCAAGTCACTACTCACTGCCCGTGTTGACACAGTAGAAGCGTCATGTCCGGCGCCGGGGTGATATCCCCAGGGCTACAGTGAATCATCTTCAGGCACCAGGAGTAAACTCAAGCCAACTAGAGCATAATCACTAAAGCCAAGTATACGCAAAACTAAAGCCTGGCCGTGTCAGTCCTTTGACTCACATCAAGTATCATCAAGGCTGTCGGAAGCCAGCGGCCCTCGTGTCACCCCCTACCCCGGAATCCCTTCCCTTTAGCACCGGATCCTCCCCCCTCCCACAGCACAGCCCCCTGGACACTGCCTGTTCAGCCAAGAGCCTCTCAAAGGATCACTCCACCTGCTCCGATAATAGATGCAGCACCTACGGCAACGCGAGGTCAAACACGCGTCTCCAGCTGAACGGTCAACTCCACGCTCCTGCGCCGAGACACGGCAGCCCTGCCGCACCCCGCGCTCACAAGACCTCCGGGCAGCCAAGAATCATCCTCTTCCACGTCTGACACTTTCGAGCACTATCCGGCGGAAGCAGCTCCCTTCCTGATCGCTTGGTGGAGGTTACATGTACCGTACAACAACAGCGCTGGTAGCACCGCGAGGAAGGTGAGGGGCCGCTTGCCTGAGCTGATCGCGCCCCCCCTTTCAGGAGACGCACATCTCAGATCGGCGGGGGCCCGCGGCGCGACGATGTGCATGGTCATAATCCCCTAATGTGGAGGTCATCTATTTTTCTCTCCGACAGCCTCGCCCCCTCCATCGGGAATGGACCTCCTGCGTATGCACCGGGCTCATCACCCCCCAAAGCAGACATGGGAGACCCCTCGAGATCTGCCCTCGGTGTGCACGCAGGGCAACCGATGTGACCGAGTCCGGCCCAGCGGAAGCGGGCTGTCAGCCGTAAGGAGAAGGACGGTCGACTCGCAGGATCATAGAGGCCCAGCCATGGGTGGCAGTCTCGATGGTCCGGATCGACACGTCGGCCAGCGCGCGCGGCCATGCCAGAAGCTTCATCGCTAGCTCGCCACGCATGGATGGGAATCTCGGCACATGGCCAGGAGGAGAGGATCCCTCACCGACACGAGCCAGGAGCTTCGAGAAGGGCGAGCCAACGGGGCACGGGATCGCCACAAGCCACGCAATTTCTCCCTTCCGCCGAGGGAGGCTCGCAGTCATTCTTCTGCCCAGGAAGGAGGCGTTGGGTCCAAACACTGGCGTCCTCGCGCCGGACGTCGATGCCCACCCCGTCCAGCTTCTCTGGCTCGACGGGTCCCCAGGACCCTAACGGGCGCCGCCGAGAGCGACGGTGCGCGGGGATAAATGGGCCGGCTAAATGCGAGTCTCAGGCGTCGGGGGGTGGGCTCGCGTGTCTGGGCGCCCACCCTGCTAACTTCTCCCGGCGAGACATGTGCGCAGCCGATCAACGAGCACGACCTTGTCCCGAAACTGTAAGAAGTTGCGAGGAGCTATCGGCAGCCAGATCCAACCAGCCAGACTAGTAGGGAGGCGAGCGAGAGTGACGGTCCTGGCGTGGTCATGCCACGCTGTAGCTCGATGGCGGCTGACGGGCTGAAGGGACAAGGCTGTGATGAAGTTGGCGGTCAGGCCGGCCTGCCGCGCTTCCCCACAGAGCCACCCTGTCCCCGTCCTCGCATGCCAGGGCTCGGTGGCCCGAGGCAAGTGCCGGGGACGCCTTGCTCGGATGGGACATTGGACGGACCGTGACCCCCGAATCGGTGATGTGCGTTTATTGCGAAAGCTTACCGCCGTCGACGCTCCAAGTTCAGTGTAATGACCGCCTCGGTTTATGGACGAATCCTGCTGAGCCATGGGGACGCGGGGCTGAGAAACTAGTCGGTTCAGGATGTGACAAGGTCAAGTCTGGTTTCGTGGATGGCACGCAGGTGCTGAGAGAGGTGCAAGCCTTATCGCGGCGGCTTATGGGCATGGCTGTGGACAACGTCGAGAATGAGACCATGCAGGCAGCTTCGTGATATCTGGAGTTGAATAAACGTCGCATGAAGAGCCTCGTAGCTCATATGTTCCTAAAGCGTCGACGAGCATCATGCAACCGTTGCGCCCCTGTCTGGACCCTTCGTCTCGAAAGGCTGGCACTTGACGTGCCGGGAAAAGGAGTTTAAATGAGGCGTCGTGACAGCTCGCTACGCTGGCTTCATCAGACTTTACCCGGCACGTGGGTAATATATTTCTTGCTTCAAGCTGACCAGAATCTCCCAAGAAGCTGGTACCATTCCGCAAATACGATGACACACCGAGAGTCCGTCCCCAGGGTTTCCCCAGACGAAAGCGAACCGCAATCTTTCGCAAGTCAAGATGCTAATTAATGTTGCTCCACACGGGTGCGTAGGGTGTTTTGCGAGGCATGCACGCCATTTACGCAGCACTTTCGATTGGAACAACAGTTCGATGCTGACAGACAAAGTGTGAGTGTTTGTGCAATTTTTTGGGCGAGTCGGAGTGAAGACGGTGAAGATTTACAAGCGAGGCCGCATGCCTCAAACACCATGCCCAGGCAAGAGCTGTCCGGAATAGAAATACATAATAATTACGCAGTGTGATTGTAACTTCGGAGAGCATCTGGATGATGACGACAATGATCGTCCTTGTGGTCAAGAGACCAGCATCTGCAGAAACAGAACCGATTATTGCACAGCGGATGCCAGGACGGCCATCTCTTTGATAGCATGCGCGTGGTAGAGGCGAGGATGAGCAGAGACTTTTCTACACTGTGATTTGCGATGAGGTCATGTGTTGGACGCCCAGCACTCTGCTGGGTCAGGCGTCCAACATGCCAACGTGGGTTGGTGTCCTCGTAGGGCGAGGCAAGGCAGCATGGCATCTCCCCCCTACGTGGTGGGATAGCGGACCCTTTCGCCGAGGCCTAAAGAGGAGGATGTGCAACAATCTGGGCCCTCCCACAGGACTCGTCGAGGTCTCATCGATGCCCTGCCGCAGCTTGATGCGCGTTATGTGACCGCTTTACCTAGCCGGATCCAGGCACATTCAAAAACGGGCACAGCAATTTAGTGGGATCATCCAGGGGCATCTTGCCTGCAGCACTAGGAGCATACTTGAAGCTTTGGAGAAGCAGCTAGTGAAGCTGAGGGTGAAAGAGGACACGCATGGATGCTGAAGTCTGGGGAAGCTTAGCCTGGGGAATGGGATCTGGCTGCATCTGCCCATGTCGCGTGCAGGGCGGGTTGATGGGTAGAACGGGAGAGGCAGCGCCGTCACAAACACGCAGGGGCGAACGAGCCAGGCCGAGAAGTGTGCAAGATGCTTAACAGCGTGGCCAAAGGATCCGGAGGACACAGGGTTCACTTGACAAGCAGTACTGTATATCCTTCGCAGTCGTTGGGCGTTGTACGGTGGCTTCACCATGGTCAACGGCGCCTCGTTTCGTCAGGATATACGTCTCGTGAGCAGATCATTTCCCATCCACACACTGCCTGGAGTTCGCGATGCTCGTCAGTCGCCAGGGCTCTGTTTTCACCGAGATATCTGAAGGAATGTATAGTCTGCCCAGAGGTTCAGTAGGGCTAAGGATCGTGAGTGGCCGATGGACGGCCGGTGGAGCTCGATGCACCAATAGGAGGCCGGGCCGGGCCAGGGACCGATGCCGCTAGCCCGCCTGTGGAACTTCGGACCGACGGCCGTTGACGGGCGTGTGCCGCCTGCGTCACCACTCACCAGTCAGGGCGTGATGGGCTTGGGCAACCACCCGGAGGAGGGAGCCGAGCAAGTGAGCGCGGTTTCGGTACGTCCTGAGAGTCAACTGCCTTGGGCCCCCGACGTCATGTTTTTTCAGCGAGATGCTGAGTTGGAGATGTCAAGTAAGGGTTGGTGATCGACTGGCGCGTTTCGTTCTGGGACGAAGAGAAGGTCTTGCTTGAAGCATCGCCAGATGGTCGTCCTGAAGGGGGGACGCTAGACACCTAAAGGGGTGTCGAGCTAAGGGATCACCAATGCGAGGTTGTCACATGGCGTCTTCTGGTCCTGACCCGACTTCGACCTAGCCTGTTCAACACTGCCAGGGCGATCAGAGCACAATTGTCGTCGGAGACAGGTCTTTAGTTGTCCTCCAGGCGCCGGTTCGGGGAGTCTCTGGGAGAGTACCTCAAAGGAGTCTTCAAAGGAGTCGAGACGGTGACATAATCGTTCTGATCAGGCTACCCCGAAAACAGATGCAAGTTGGAGTCGCATCCTGTTGTGCCGTCGAAATGAGGGGAATGCGCGGGCGCCGCGCGAAGGCTGCATGATGCCCTGTGTGTGCCCCAGTGCTTAGTGGGGGGGACTGGAGCCACGGAGCTCTGAAGCTTCCAGGACGAGCGGTCACTGGCCGATGGCTCCGCAAGGTCGCGGCCGGATTGTAGCGAGATGCGGACGGCGGTGCCACGCGATGCGAGCGAATGAGGTGGCGAGTAGCAAGATGCGGCCCAAGGGAGGCGGGCTGGTAAGCTGGGACGGTACTTTTGGATACATTGGATGCACCCTGGTGTGTCTGGTTAGGCAACTGGCGAGCTCGCCGTCGATCGGCTGGTACGAAGACTGACCGAGCGACCTGACATGACGGGCACCAACCAGCTCTGCAACCAGCGCAGCAGCTGGTGGCTGCAAAGACTGGGAGGGAGAGGCCAGATGTGAGTTGGTTGGTTCGCCCGGCGTGGGAATGGAAGTCGGTCAGTCGATCTGGGGACGATCCTCATGGCGAGGAGGCTCCCTCCACGGCCTTGTCACTCAATCAGTGCCGCCACCAGGCACTGAGCATGACGAAGAACCAAAGGTTCCTGCAGCAGGGATCATTCCCTCGGGGCTGCTCCATCATTGTAGACACGGTGGCGCGCGTTGGCTTCGAGCACAATCTCCTGGTGCCGAAAAGTTTGGTTCCGAGCCGTCTGGTTTCGGGCAGAGTGTCAAGGCAACAACAAGTGTCCTTGGCGACAACCTGGGCAGAGACGGGCAAGCAATGACGGCGCCTTTCGAAGGGTCATCTGAGTTCGGGATCAGAGAGGGGTTGATGGTCTGGCTGAGGTTGAAGCTGTGGTGGTGGTCGAGAAGCCTCTCGCTGACTGGCAGCAGCACATGACGGCGTTACAGGCCTGGGTGTCAGTGAGGCAGGTGCCAGCCGTCCCGTCCCGTACGTGCCTTCCAAACGCTTGCCGAGGTGATGTGGGTACTTGCCGGCGTGGGCATAGGCATAGGTAGGTACGGGACAGGACGGACTGGGTGGTCGTGCCTTCTTTGCCACGAAACCAAGCCGTGAGAAGAGAAGGCACGGAAGAGACCCTCATCAGGAAGGCCACTGCTCTGCTGCCAGAGCACCCAGGCAGGCGTCGTCTTTCCGCCAATGCCGTCCCATCGTCGCTGCCATCCATTGACAATGGATGACATGACAGGCCGTTGGCCCCATGCTCCTCCCTGGTAAGGATTGCTGTATCGCCTAGTCTAGACTGCTGGTTGCCCGGTCCAAGGCAGTCGCAGCAACATCATCAGTCATTGCTGATTGCACGACGCCACGACTCCAGTCGAACCAGGCCGCACACGAGGCCTCCCCCCCTCCACCCCCCCCATACCCTCGACCGAGTAGCACGCACGCCGAGGACAACGACCCGGTTCGCAAGCAACAGGCAAAGACGTAATACAAAGCCACAGATTCGGACCAGACCAGATCAGACCAGACTACTACTGTACCTACCTGGACACGGCACGCGGGACGCGGCTCGACGTGACTTCGGCCTCCGCAACCCTCTCCCGTCCACGCCGCGTCCCTACCTCGGTGGCGTCTGGGCGGTCTGTGAGGCGTCCTCCTCAGACGAGTCGTTGGCCGAACTCCTGCAAAAGCCCAGCATGACAGGCATCCGTTGACGAACCTCATCCTCCCGTCCCAGGCCTGCTTCATCGGCTGGTATCGCGAAGTACCGAAGCCAATCTGGCTCGCCAGCGCCCACCACCACCGCTAGCACGGCACCAGGACAAGGGTCCCTTCGGCCCACCCATCAGTCGAAGGACGAAAGGACAAGGACCGTCAGGCACTTCCTTGCCTGTGGTGCGCCCAAGCGATCAGTGAGTGCCTGGCAGGACAAGTAAGACACAGCAAATCCTCTCCCCTCCCCCTTCAATCTGGCCGCATCGATCGTAGTTGGGGTAATGTCTCGCCCCCCCTCCCATCTGCTACTCCGCGTTTTCACCTTTCTTCTGTCTTCCGCACCTGCATCTCGCGTGGCCTACTCAATGGTAACATGGCATCAGCAGGAGCACGCTGCGAACCGCCAACGACGCCGCGCCCCCCAAGCCCACGTCGGGCTGCGCCCGTGCCACTGTTCGCCGCAGGCCGCCGGAGCACTTCTAGCGTGTGCACTTGGAGGACCCGTCCTGCTCGCCCGGCGCACGAGAAACATTTCCACCAGTGGATGACAAGCCGCTAGCAGCCACCAACCGCGTCCCTCGCCCCCCCCTCTCCCCGGTCCTTGTCGGCAGCTGTCTGCTCGGCGTCCGTCAGCCCGGGGGCCTTGCCTCTGTACCTGGGTGGCTTCGGTTCCTACAGGATGGGCAGACCAGGGAACTGCAGCATACGAAGGTGCTGCGTCCACCACTCATCGAGGACGGCTCTCCTTTGGCTGGTCCAGACGCAGCCTGACGGTGACCGAGGTCAAGAGGTCAGCTAAGCAGGCACCCTCGCGCTATAGGACTCCTGGTCCCGCCATTACCAGCCGTCATGTGCTGATGTTGGTCGTGGATTCTCTTACGGCCGAGGATCAGACGCAGACCGCGAACGTGCTCGCAGAATCGGCGTAGCATCATCCGGGTTGGCACAGGCCAGGCAATGCCAGCTCGTCGATGACTTCCCGACGACTCGAGCGAGCCGAGTCCACGAGTCTCGACAGCTGAACGGCTCATCAGTGGAGACCCCGGACTTTGACCAGCCAGGGGAGTTGAATCTCGCGGTGGTCACCCCCCATGTTACCGTTGTTCCACACCGGCGCCAACCGCCCGCCCCCAGCTTCCCCGTCACTCCATCTTGGAGTGGAAGAGAACTTCTCGGCCTGACCCTCGGTCCATCAACCAGCACTATCTACGCGAGCAGCAGTAGGCCGAAGCCCAGTGAGAGGACGAGCCTGCGAATGCCACCCGGGGCCAGCTTTGGGCACCAGGCACCACGCCGCGATCCCGCTTCTGCACCACAGCCGGCCCTTCTGGTCTCTCCTTGGTTGTCCCGTCGAGTCGTTCGTTCGCGTTGGCAGTCAGTCCTCACAGCCACGGCACCATGTCATGTACATGTGCTGCTACGTCTCTGCTTGACCCCACACCACACCACACCACATCACACCCACCAGCGGCGCCAGTCGCCCGTTTTTCCCCTCTCATCTTTTGGTTCGCTCGTCTGGTCTCGACCACGGCCAGGACCCCTGTTCCCCTCATTGCAACCCTGAAAAAGCCTGGCTCTGTCGCTCCCCACCCTTCATGCGTACAAGCGGCATCCATCCTACCCCAAGAAAAGGAGACGAGGCACCCGCAGACCTGCCTCCCCATGCCGTCTGCCCCCCCTCGGCTTCGAGAACCAGCCGGGGCACATCATCCGCTAACAAAAAATTGTCACTCCATTCGCATACATCTTCCCCATCTTCTGTCACTCCTCCACACCTGTTCCGTCTCGTCGTATCGTTATGCTGTACATGCAGTCGTGTTGCCCGCCCGCTCAACCAACACCTCACGGCCAGCTGGGGTCACGCGAAACTAGACTCCGCGAACCCTTTCTCGCATGATCGACGCATTCTGGCAGGCCTGTCTCCGCCGAGATCTCCTCGAATGCGCGCGCCAAGGACCTCTTGCCTAGACTGATCTCGAAAAGCCGCTCTCTGACTCCCTCACCTCACTCTTACCCACGTCAACACGGCGCACACTCGACCTCAACTCTCTGCCCCCAAAGCATCACAACCCAACGACCAACTCGTACTGTCCAATCGCTACCTTGTGGTGACCACGACGCCGAGGCCGCGGTGCCGGGCTCGCTCACATCGACCCCGTGGCCGCCTTCGGACCTGACTTCCGCGGACAACCTCTGACTGTTCTTACAGAGGAGGCACTGTTGCTACCCACCCATCCCGAAGCCCCAGAGGAAGGCAAGTACGGTTTTGCACTAGCTGTTGAGTTCGCATGCGCCATGCCAGGTCGCGGGCCTTGAACCACCACCCTCATCCCATGTTCCTGTCATTTCATCCATCCACACCCACACACACCGCCAACCCCGCCATCTTCACACATATGTACGGCACCTGGCCGTGGGCCCCCGTTCGCCACAGACCACACCTGGGCCGTCCTTGACACCCACGCCCCTGGTCTCTTGATTCATCTCCTCGTCTTTGATATCTGCATGCTCTCCGCCCTCTTCTCCGTCTTTTCCCCACACCTCAGCATCTCGGCCCCTACCTCTGTTGCTAACCAAGTACATTTAGCTCTGGCGCAAGCACAAGGTGGATCACATCTTGGCCGCTCTCCCATGACCATTGTCAACATATAGGCGTCTATCTCCTCGCTTTTGCCAAGGAGCATCTTGACCTTACCCTCTCCCCGAACGTTCAGCGAGCCGGACGCCCCAATCGCACCACCGTCGGCGTTCGTCCACAGATTCACCGGAGCTTCTGCCCCATTCAAGTCGCATCGGTACAGCAGCACTATTAGCAACAACCGCTGTCGTGGCTCTGCGACATTCGGAGATCGACTTCAACATGCTGTCCAATCCATTGCACCGATTCTCGCCCTACCATGCCTCACTCCCAGCCTCTACTCTCTTCTCCAACGGGCACGCTCCCGCCAATCACCCTCACTCAGGTGGCATGAACGACATGTCTCAAGGTTACGCCCTCCAACAGCAGCTTCAGCATGCCGGAGCCCACAATCCCCACCTTGCCCGAGGCGCTCCTCAGCCAAAGCACCGACAGCACCCCTACGGTCCCGGGACCAGAACCTCGACTGGCTCAGGTCCCATTAGGAGAAGGATCAGTCGAGCTTGCGACCAGTGTAACCAGTTGAGGACCAAATGCGACGGGCAGCATCCTTGTGCGCATTGCATAGGTAAGCCTCGGAGATCAAGTGGCGGGTACGGAGCAGCCGAGCTGACCAAATTCGCTAGAGTTCGGCTTGGGCTGCGAATATGTTCGCGAGAGAAAGAAGCGGGGGAAGGCGTCACGGAAAGATCTCGCTCAACAGGCAGCAGCACAAGCTGCCGCCGGATCGAACGGGAAATCAGATTCAGACGAACATGGCGAATCCTCGGAACATGTAGGCGATTCTGCTCCCGGAAAGCCCAGCACAAATGCGTCGAGCCACCACTCAAGCGTCAAGGCAGACGAGATGAGCGAAGATGCGATGCGGCAGAGCCAGCGGACCGGCTCCCTAGACACCTTGGACGGCATGGGCTCTCACCAGCAACACATGACCCAGCATCAAGTGTTGGATGGGGAGCACCTGGAAAGCCCGACGGCATTGGATATGAATAGTTACGCAACTGGCGTCCACAACGGTTACGACAGACAGACCATGGGAGCCCACATGATGAACGGGCCATCGCACGCACCATACGGACCGAGCCAGGGCACCATGTCGGCGTACCCAGAGCTGCCTTACGGCATGCAAGGTCAGAGCCCAACAGCCTACTCGACGAATCCTCACTTCCGCATCGGCAATAGCCCAATGGGTGCATATCCCATGGGTAACGAGCCAACCTCACCCGGTTGGATGAGCATGTCCTCGCCTACCGCACAATACCCCCCTCACATCGCCCAGCACAGTTACGTTCACGGTACCCAGCACTTGCGGTACCCGGTGCTGGAGCCCCTGATTCCCCACCTCAACAACATCGTTCCTATCCCCCTGGCCTGCGATCTCATCGACCTCTACTTCGCCTCATCCTCGTCCGCCCAGATGCACCCGATGTCACCATACGTTCTGGGCTATGTCTTCCGGAAGCGCTCTTTCCTGCACCCAACCAAGCCACGCATGTGCCAGCCTGCTTTGCTGGCTAGCATGCTTTGGGTGGCCGCTCAGACCAGCGATGCACCTTTCTTGACAAGCATCCCGTCGGCCAGAGGCAAGATCTGCCAGAAGCTCCTCGAATTGACCGTCAGTCTTCTCAAGCCCCTGATCCATACGCCCACGGGCGAAGCGTCACCGGCGACGAGTCCCGTCATCGATGGCGTGGCACTGGGTGGTCTTGGTGTGGCGCTCCCCGGCACGATGAGTCTGGACGCGCTGACAGGGGAGTCGGGCGCCTTCGGTGCTGCTGGGAAATTGGACGATGTCATCACGTACATTCACCTCGCGACTGTGGTCTCTGCCAGCGAGTACAAGGGAGCCAGTCTACGTTGGTGGAACGCGGCTTGGTCCTTGGCTCGTGAACTGAAGCTCGGCCGCGAGCTCCCCCCTTCCATGCGATCCATGGGCCCAGTTGACGGAGACGATGTTGATGGCGAGGCCCCAAACGGCCTGAACGGTGGCGCCAGTACTCCGGGGTCCATCACCGAGGAAGAGCGCGAAGAGCGACGTCGAATCTGGTGGCTTGCGTACATTGTCGATCGGCACTTGGCCCTCTGCTACAACCGGCCGCTCTTCCTGCTGGACTTGGAGTGTTCTGGACTCTACCAGCCGATGGATGACATGGCCTACCAGAACGGCGATTTCGAGAGCTACATGGGTGGCCCGACCGACCCGAATCTCGCAGGCGACAACCTCCAACAGCAGCCAATACGTATCCGTGGACCTCACTTTGAGTGCACCGGACACAGCATCTTTGGCTACTTCCTCCCCCTCATGACCATTCTGGGCGAGATTGTAGACTTGCACCACGCCCGAAACCATCCGCGATTCGGCGTCGGGTTCCGCATGGCGCGAGATTGGGATGAGCAGGCTTTAGAGATCACACGTCATCTCGAGGCCTATGAGCATAGTCTGAAGCGCTTCGAGCAGCAATACCTGCGCCGCATGCATCCTGAAGCCGACGGTCTGGCACCGAACGGTGAGCAGTCAGCAGCGCTAGATGGCACTGATCATACTGGCCCTGTCGACATCGGGACGCCTTCGGTCCACTCAGTACACACCAACTCGTCAAATCGAATGACCGAGTCAGATATCCAGACAAAGATTGTCATGGCTTACGGTACACATGTCATGCACGTCCTGCACATTCTCCTATCTGGAAAATGGGATCCCATTAATCTCATCGACGACAACGATTTGTGGATCTCGAGCCAAGGCTTCATCACGGCCACGGGGCATGCCGTCTCAGCGGCCGAGGCCATCAGTCACATTCTCGAGTTTGATCCAGGGCTTGAGTTCATGCCTTTCTTTTTCGGCATTTACCTGCTGCAAGGGTCATTCTTGCTGCTGCTGATAGCAGACAAGCTGCAACTTGAAGCCAGTCCCAGCGTTGTGAAGGCGTGCGAGACGATCGTCCGGGCACACGAGGCGTGTGTCGTGACCCTAAACACAGAGTACCAGGTTTGTGATCCCCTCGCCGTCCATTTGAGGAGGAGCAACAAAGCATTAACATCATCCTAGCGTAATTTCAGCAAGGTCATGCGCAGTGCCTTGGCTCAAGTGCGCGGTCGCGTGCCCGAGGATCTTGGTGAGCAGCACCAGCGTCGCCGCGAGCTACTGGCTCTCTACCGCTGGACTGGTGACGGTACTGGCCTCGCCCTTTAACTGAGGGGCCATTCGAAGTGGCGCGTTTGTACGATTACAGAAGTTTGTCAGCGGGGGGTGTTCCCTGTGTTTGCATTTAGGATCAGGGCGCAAGTGTTGGAGCGGGGTAGGCCACAGCGATTTATACCATGCTCTGTCGAGGGCGGAGAAGAGAAAGAAGGGAAAAGGGACAATTTACACAAGAACAAAAAATGCCGATATGACCACGGGGTTCGGGTTCAGAGCAACAGAGACGAGACACGAAGGATACCTAACGCCGAGGCGTTTAAGCGCCAGAATACAGGACAGCAGACGACGGGCCTGGACTAAAGGAGGGATTCGTTTCTAATTCAACGGCCAGTGCTGGGCACGTGTCGATCGAGTCATCGGCAGCGCTCTGGCCGCCTTTAACTGGTCGGGTTGCCATGTGGCACGATGACGGCGCCTTCAGAGTGACGGAAAGGAACCCGACGTCATTAGCCTGTCAATAGGACGAGCCCTTACGTATGATGTACATAATGTCCCGAGATAGGAATGTTGATACGACGAAGAAGTCTAAGCATCGCCGTTTATCCACCTGTGATGTCTCAAGAGAAAGACTGTTGTGATGCGATATCTGGACTGGCAGACCGACGCCAGCGAGTGAGGCAAGACGGGTCTCACCGCATGTTAAGATCAAGTACGGCAAGTCGGATCCCAACAGTTTCTACCAAGTCTATCATTCTCGAATACATCGGTCATGCGAGACTCGAAATCAACAACATGCAAGCAAGGATTTCAAGTTTTACAAATGCCATTCATTGGGTATGGTCTCCAAAATGAAAGATACAGGTAACGTAACTGACGTAGATAGGTATATGTGACTAGATCGTGACTTTGCAATCGTAGTGCCAACAGCCGGGCACTTACTCATCATGGGAGCTGGGGCAGGCCATCTGCTGCGCCGAATATGCAGGCTTCCGAGATGCCCGCCATAGGATAGACATGGTATCGAGCGACCGAGGGTAACAGCAGTACAGGCTCCCCGGTGTTATCTTCGCGCGACGACATCCAAACGACAGATCACCCCGTGCGGTTCGTCTCCCGACATCAGTCCAAGCCCGGCGGCAACCATCCTGGGTTGTCCCGCAGCGAGCTCAGCGCCTCGAAGCCCACGCGCTCCTCGGAACCGTTCCGCGGCGGGCCGTCGTTTGCCGGCGGCGCGCTGCCGCGGAACTGCCCACCGCTGCCTCCGGGGTTGCCACCCTGAAACATGAAGAGGTTCTGAGGGCTCTGCTCGGCGGACATGCCCGACATGCCCCAGGCCTCGAAGTTCTGGTGCCACTTGGCGCCGTCGTTGAGGAACCAGTCCTGGTCGAGCTCCTGGAAGACCTGTGGATTGGGAGGAAGCGGCCGCGGAGGCATGGGCTGCTGCGGTCGTTGCTGCTGCTGCTGCGGTCGTTGTGGCGGTTGGGGGCGGTGGTAGTTCGGGATAGATTGGGCAGGCGGCCAGGAGCCCAGGGGAGGCTGGGGGTTGGATGTGGGCGTCGAGGTGAGAGAAGCGAGGTCGAGCGAGGGACTGGCGAGGGGGAAGTTGGGAGTGGGCGCCGGCATGTCGGCCGGGATGCGTGGTTGGACGAATTGGTCGAGTGGGCTGTAACCCTGGGTAGTGGGAATGGGAGCGGGTGAGGGAGCTTGTTCGCTCGAGCCGGTAGGAGAAACACCAGTGCCGTGGTTCGAGAACGGACTCGGCACGTCGCTCGTGTTGAAGGTTCCGTACTTCTCGTCCGTGCGGCGCAGGGTGACGGAGGCCTCATCGGGGAGTTCGACGTTCCATTTGCGAGCGAGGACGCTGATGATGCCTAGGGTGCGGCGAGCGCATGGCCAATCTTCGGCGATTTCTTCGAGATGCTTGACGCCATGCGTGATATCACGTCGGGCCGTTTTCTCGGGTAGATTAAGCATGTGGATGGTGCATGCGCTGTGCACCATGTAGACAGCAATATTGCAGATCTGGCGTAGGTTCCAGGTCTTTTTGTAAAGGCGCATGAGCTTGGAAATGGCACCAGCGTTGGCGGTGCAGATCCGGCGTGGCGAGACGTGGGAGGGTAAAGGTGAGGCAGTGGGACTATACTTGAGGAAGGGGCGGAAGAGATGGATGTATTGAAGATGGAAGAACATGCTGTGAGATGTTAGCGGGATAAGAAGCAATGGGGCGCGTCGAGACGTACTGCATGAGGATGGCATTAGGTAGCTGGCCATCTTTGGGTTCGAGCTCTCGAGGAAGCTCCTTGCGCCAGTCTTCCAGTCGGCGGTGCAACTCGCTCAGCTTCTTCAGCTCAATCGCCTTGCCGCTTGATCGTCCGATGTGGTTGGGATGGTAGAAGAAGAGCAACAGGTCACTGCTGATCTCGCACAGCTTCGTGAGCTGAAGACCAATGGCCCTCGTTCGCGATGGCTGCTGGACTGTGCGGTCGAACCCCGCATCAGAATAGGCCGACCATAGTTCTGCGTCCTCTGTGGGGAAGACGTCGTACTTGGGCACGTTGTATGAGTTCTTGGGGATCTGCGGTAGACGGCCGAGGTAGTTAGACCAGCACTTGTCGAACAGGAAGCAGCCCCAAAAAGTAATCCGCCTAGCGTCGACAGCGTGCTCTCCTAGGTTCTCTCGATCGGTCGAGACGCCGCCGTCATCAAAGTTGAGGCCGATGTCTTGCGCCATCCGGAAAGCCATGCCCGAGTAGACCCAGCCCTTGGCCTCCCTGCCGCAGCCGGCTTCACGTACAGACATGAGTGCCAAGGCTTGAACTGTGGTCAGTCTTGGCTTCTCGTACTCGTCGTTCTCAATGATGAGACGCTTGGCTTCTGCAAAAAAATGATCGCCCTTCGATCGGCCATCGTCTGGTATGGCGCCTGGCACGCTCGTAAAGTGACAGCCGAGGGCCAGCATGGCGTTGACCAGCAAAGGGGAGCAGTACGCTGTGCCCTTCGCTGGCAGGGCGGATCGACCCTTGACGAAGTCGCGATAGAAGAGAGTCTTGGATAGAGTGGCAAAGTAAGGGTAGTGCCAGTTGAAATACATATTCATGAGGTGGGCGACGAGCTCCTTGTCCTTGGTGACAGAAGTCCAGCTGACGACAGGGTCCTCATTGACGGCAAGCTGACTCGCCTCGGGCTGTTCGATGCGGTCGTCCATAGGGTCGCCGAGGTAGATCAGATGGGAAGTGCCTCCGATGAAACGCACGGCGCCATTCTCAAGGCGCAGCTCGCCCATCTTACGGGCCAACTCGCGCTCACCTTCGAAGGGCTGGTTGGTGGTGTACTCGTCTTCGAACGTCTCTTCGTTGACTTGGTCGTCGTCGTTGGAGTTGTCTTCGTGTTTGAGAATCTGCTCGGCCACCGTGTCGAGGCTGTCGCACGTCCGGATCCGTTTGACGATGTCCGGCACCTCATCCTCGGCGGCGTTCAGGATGGCTTCGATGAGGATCTGCAGAGTGGATGTGCGGGCCTTCATGCTGTCGATCTTTTCACGGTACACGCCTTTGCGACGGTGGTCCGAGTTGGGATCGTACACGCATTCGGTGCCGTAGACGCTGGCGCAGGCAGCGCAACTGGGCAGGGCGCCGTCACACTTTGACTTCCTCCGGCGGCAGGCGATGCAGGCGGTACTGACGCATCTCCGTTTCTGGGCGGCCGAGTCGGCGCCGCGGCGGGGCTTCTTCTTGTTGGCGGGGGCGGCGGATGCCGGTGCGGAGTGGCCGTTGAGCGAGGCCAAGGCGGCAGCGGGTTGGCGCAGGGTGACCTGAGGGTCGTCCATGGTGAGGTGAGGCGAGGGTGGACTGACTATCACCACTCAGTCGCGGGGTGGGCTGGAGATGCCGGAGATGCGAGAGCGGGGTGGTGGGGAGTCGTCGAACAGTGGCTCGGGGGGAGACGAGCAGGTCGACACGACACGGCAGATGGGACGAGAGAGAGGCCAAGGTTTAGACTGCCGACCCGGGCGACTGGGCCTGGATGGCGCGGCGAAGAGAAACGGGCTCGTGGAGGGTGACAAGATAACGAGGGGGTGCGCTATTGGGTGAGGCGTGGCAATGATGGACCGATAAGGGAGGTCGCGGGCAGGAGGCTGCAGTTGGACGGGCGCCAGTGGTGAAGGCGTGGGCGATGAGATTCGTAGCTGGCGTACAAGCGCGGCTGACTGGTCATTGCACACTTTCGACAGGGCGCAACATGGCTGGGGGTCGAGGTCTAAAACGGGACGAGGGCGCGGGTGAGGAGGATGATGAGAATGCGGATGCGGATGAGAAGGTCGATCAAAGAAGTGGGAGCCCCGCCTGGGGAGATCTGCGAAAGGCAGGCAGGTAACTTGGTAGGGCGATGGATGATCCGGGGTATGGACGAGTTGCGTCGCGATGGGGGAGGGGATCGAGCCGGCCGTGTCGCTGTTGATGTTTTCTGTTGGGAGGCAAGAATGGCAATGAAGAACGGCGATGTCGCTGCCACGAGGAAAAATGTGAAGGGGTCGAATTGAGCGCAATGGCTCGTTGCAACGTTGGTCGTGACTGGTCGGGGCCTTGGCGTGTGGAGGAGGTCAGGCCGATGTTCGTTAGTCTGCTCGGTCGGTCAATAAGGTGGTCGGCTGGCAGGGATGCAGCGGGCTGCGGCTGATGAGAAATGGGGGCGCTGTGAGTAGCTGGGATCGTCGACGTAGGGAACGGCTCTTTTCGTCATGCGCAGGAGGTTCTCTGTATTTTTTTTTTTTGGTTTTCGTTTTGCGAGTGCGATTGCGACGATGGTTGATAAGCTGAGGTCGATTCGATTCGATGGTGGGTGGTTTTGGACGGGGATGAGAAAGGAGACCCGAAGACCGGAAGCAGGCAGTGGCAACCGGCACGGCGGGAGACGGACGACTGGGCAGGCAAGAGGGAGAGGCAGGTAAACAGGCAGGCAGGGAGGCAGGCAAGCAGGCAGGCAGGCATTAAGCATCAGGACAAGCGACGAAGGAGCCGGGGGAGGCAAGGTGAAGGGAGGCAACCGCACTGGAACTGGCGAACGAAGGCAAGGGCACAGGGCACACCTGAGGCAGGCATTAGGTAAGAGCTGTGCCAAGTGGGGAAAGGCCCGCCATTTGATCAAACACCATCTCCCTCCGTCTCGCTCTTGGCGCCTCATTCCCGCCTTGAGGATGTTTCTTCATTGGATTCGGCACGAACGATTGATTCATTCGCGTGTCTTGGCAATGACTTCATCACAGCGTGCCGCCGCCGCCGCCGCCGCTCGAGCAACGGGACCGGGACGGGTTGCAGGGCTTGTTTGGGCAAGACAGGGCAAGACAGGGCAGGCCAGGACAGATCAGATCAGCACTGCAGCAGCGACCGACGCTTGCTTGACTTGACCTGCCTGCAGGGAAGGCAAGACCTGCCAGCACTGCCTTCATAAGCATAGGTGGGGAACCTTGGAGCCACCCTAGAGACAGGGGAGCGGGGCCGCCAGCACTCTGTCTCTCGGTCTCGGACAGGCCATTGGCTTGGGCCTTTGGGAAGTTCCTTTGGGCGGCACCCACCCACGCTGCTGCCACGCTTTTTCGCGCTTGCGCTCCGCGGAGCGATCGATGGGATCCACCCGTGCTTTCCCAAACCCACGGCGACGTGCTGGATTTGGTGGGGGAAACCGCGGGGTCCGAGCACAGACCCTGTAACGGACCCTGCGTCATTTCATCACTCCTTGGCGTCTTTCACCTTTCTCACCAGCCATTCTCACCTCCTTTTCCGGCTCATCAGCAGACCGACTACTCCGTCCACGACCAAGATGATCAATCATACAGTCGAGCGCCAGTCGAGTCCGGTGGTACATCATCCTTGCTTGCTTACTGCTGCCATTCTCTGTCCAACTAAGGTACTCAGCCCGAGCGCTCACGGGACGGGACAGTTCTCGTCTTTCCCCCACCGCCTTCAACCTCCTCGGTCAACAGACTAATCCCAAAAGCTCACATCTTGCCATCCTGCCGACACACACAGCACATACACGAGGAGACGAGCAAAACCCTCCGATTGGAAACCCCCGCTCTCCGCTGACTCCACGTCATTATTCGTTATTCCGCTCCATAGAAACTCTGTTGCTGTCAGGATCGGACCCGGCCAGGAAGTAATTACGAGAAACCCTGGCCCGCCCGCCCACATTCTTGCAGCCGTGCCGTAAACGATGCCCTCTCCCGAATTCCCCTCGCCTCCGCACCCTCATCGAGGGCCCCCGTCAGGCCCCTGCCCATCACTCGGTCCTGACCTCGACAAGCGATTCCTGAGCCAGCTGAGCGGACCGCTGCCCGGCCCTTGAGCCTGGCTTTGTCCCTGACCCGCTGGAGCCTGCTGACGGTCGCGATCCCAGCTGCTCGGCGTTGGGCTCCGCTGCCGTGTGCGAGCGCCCGCAGACGTCGCTGGAGGGGACATCGAGTGCCGCCTCTGGGGCGACTGCCGAGACGAGGACTGCGAATCGTAGGGCCGCGGCGGGTAGACGTTGTAGCCTCGAGGGCCTCGAGAGCCGCCTTCGCCATGTCGATCTCGAGGAGCTTGGGCAGGCGGCGACTGGAACGACCAATGAAGCGTGCGCGTGTGCGGAGGCCGTGTTGAAGGGTGAGGAGGTGTCGGGGCCCCCGAGCCCAAACCTTGACCGTTGCCACCGCCGTAGGGATTCGGCGGGCCGAATTCAAAGAACGGATGTGGCTGTCCCCCGCCGCCGGGTGGCGCTGGATCCGATGGCCCGGATGCTGGCCCTGCGCCGTCACCGCTACTACCACCTTCAGGTCCCTGTTGGCCAGCGGATGCGTTCTCCGCCCTGTCCTCGATCGGTGTTC
Organism: Verticillium zaregamsianum; assembly: GCA_002851755.1. Lineage (NCBI taxonomy): Eukaryota > Fungi > Ascomycota > Sordariomycetes > Glomerellales > Plectosphaerellaceae > Verticillium > Verticillium zaregamsianum. The sequence goes on along the minus strand of NMXM01000007.1, from coordinate 2,109,105 downwards.
GGCATATGGGGCATGTGTTGTGCTCCTTGAGCCACATGACCACGCACGTGTCGTGGAACCAGTGCTTGCAGGGCAGATACACCACCTCCTCGCCCTTCTTCAGCTCATCGATGCAGATGGTGCACTCGGCCGTATCCTCCGGACCCAGCATTTCGTCGTCCACTTTTTTCCGCTGCAATTTGCCGATCGCATCCGCTGAAGCGGGCGGCGCGGCATTCGAGAGAGCGTTGGTCTCCATCATGGAGGATATGATGCGGTCCAGCGCCTCCTGCGTGTAGACGGCGTCGCCGAACTGGCCATTACCTGGTGCAAGCATGTTCAAGATTTGGTGCAGGCTGGCCGCGAGGTTGGGGGGACCAGGGGCGCCGGCTCCAGGTCCCTGGCCAGGCCGCGGGGGGCCTGCGCCGTTCAAAATATTGCTGAAAACCCTGGGAGTTTGGTTAGCTGGCGGATCAATACAATGGTATTACGCCGTCTGGATGGCCAACGACGAACTGGGGGATGGGAGGACATACGCCTGGAAGTCATCGTTGCCCAGGCCTCGACCATCGGGAGGCCGCGCGCCGTCTTCAAGGTAAACCGGCCCGGTGGAGATGGTGAGGCTTGTGATCCCGTTTCCTATTCTAGAAGTGAAAGTCCGCACAGGGCCTCCGAAGCCGGTGGTGAAAGGGCCGCCGAATCGTCTGGTAGGACGTCTATGTGGGTTGTTATCGTCGTCGTCCGGGTTCGGTCGGCCCTGCGCATCGACGCCTGCGCCAAAGGCATGTCTATGTTGGTTGTTGTCGTCGTCCGGGTTTGGTCGGCCCTGCGCACCGACCCCTGCGCCAAAGGTATTCAGAAGCTCGTAGAAACGATGTATGATCTGGTCACCATCGGTAGGGTCCGGAGGTTGACGCGCGCCTTGGCCGTGTTGGTTGGCATGGTCCCATGTGGACCGACGAACGCGGAAGCCGTGGGGTCCTTGATACAAGTGCTCTTCGATGTCTGCCTCATCGGGGTCCGAGTCGGTGTCTGCTCTGCGAGGGGCGGGGAAGCCATCGCCGGAGGAAAGAGGCGACGGAGCGTCGTGGAACTCGCGGGGGTCGTTATTGGGAGAAATCTGAAAGTGTGTCAGCATTCGTGCTCGACTGGCAGCTGGGTCGGTCGGAGAGGGCCTACAATCTCCGTAGCCTCGCTCTCGCACTGCGGGCAGACGAGGCCGTGCAGCGCATCCTTGAACCATTCATGCTCACAGGCATGACAGTAGACGATTTCGCGGTTGGCCCCCGGTTCTCCATCGCCGCGCCCGCCACTTCCGGCTTGGTAATCCATTTCCTCTTGATTCAGTTGGAGGGTGGCGAGGGCAGTCAGGCCACGGCCGGCGAGAGAGCCAGCAGTTTGGATCGCTCGAGACGCCAGGTTGATACGCTTGGAAGGGAAATACGTCGGAAGTGCTGAACGAAGAACAGGTCGACGCAGACAGTTGTCGAGCGGCGAAGTGGGATGTCGGAAGTTGAATGTCGGAAGTTGGACTAGAGGAGCGGCTCGTAATGTGATCGGAGGTTTTGAGCCAGATCGGGGGGGGTGCCTGAGCTGGTTGAGTGGCAGGTGGTCGGGCCAAAGAGAGCCAGGTGATAGGGCTGTGTTATCTTGCTGATGCAGCAGTAGTGGAACGAGGCGTGAGGTGCTATCTGCCTCGCAGTCAGTACACAACAAAGCGGATGGACGGTGGCCGCTTCGACGACAGAGACACGGTAATCTCCTTGTGGTCAGGAAATGATTCCGGCGTCGTCCACAAAGGCAAGGGGATGTGCCTGGAGTCTAACGTACCTGTATCGGTGAATCATCCAAGTTGCCACCAAAGTCGCTCGTGTACCCAAACGACGCGAGGAAGGCGGTCGGTATTGCTGGGGCTGGGGGAGGAAAAGCGAAAGCCTGGCGTGGGTATCCTCAGTGAATGGCCAGCTGAAAAGTAACCAGGACGTTGGTAGGTGGAACGTCGGAGTGGCGGCTGTAGAAGGATGAAGGTGGAGGTGTAGACGTCGCCGATGATACCGGCGATTGTAGCTTGTAGGTGCTCACGTTGTACCCTTGCGCAATCAGATGTGGCAGCGGCGTTAGTGGAGCGGGTCGAACGAGCGAGTGACGTTTGGGTCAGGTCCCCCCCCCTGGGCTCACCTGCCGCCCACTGGGCATCTGCTTTCTTTGGCGGGGCGCCCTTAGCTTCGACCAGGGTCGGTCTTCTTCTACGGTGTTCGACTCTACGGTACTCCTTAGGGGCTCTACTGTGTCCAGAATTTGGCCGAGTTGCCAGATCGAGGAAGCATTTTATGGAATGCCTGATTACAGTTGTGTTTCAAGGCGACGTTAGCAACCATTAGGCCAGTCCTCCACGTTGCCTTCAAGACCTTGGCGATCAACGGATGCCGCTAGCGTCAGATATCTTGTTTGCTTTGGGGCTTCGTCGTTGGATTCCTCTGGTAGTTTGGGGGACTGCCCTGTGGTTTGCGTGTCTGGTTTCGAGTTCGTGGAGGCCAATTTTCAAGGAATTTAAACAAGACTTTATGGTAACGTCACAAACGTCACTATATCCCAAACCTGAGTGGTGTGCTTCCGTCTCCATCTCTCGTGCTCTCGTAGAAATACAGATCGCGCCGTCACGATGCAAACACCTCAGGGTCGTCATGTACACCCAGCCACCACCTCTTACACGCCCTCATTGTGCTCAAACGCTGTTCAACAGCAGTGGTCGTCGAGACGAGCACTGCGAGAGCCTTCACCTCTTGCGCACATTCCTCATCAAGAACGCCCCCACAACACCCGCCGCGACAGCCACGCCGCTCACAATGGCCACGCCCATCAGCCCCTCCTTCGCCACCTTGTCGTCCACCAGCTGCCGCAGGTTTGACGCCTGCAGGTTCGCCGGCTCCTTGTCCAGCAGCAGGTCGTTGTAGCGCCGCGCCTCGCCGTAGTTGCCCAGCTTGTAGTTGCCCAGTGCCAGGTAGTAGAGACATTCGCGGCGGCGCTCGGGCGACACGCGGAAGATTTCGGAGAGGAGGCGCACGCCGAGCTGCTGGTCGTTGCGCGAGTCGGACTTCACGAGGCCCTGCGGGCGGTCAGTCAACGCCCGAAGGAAGTTTGGGGAGGGGAAAGGCGCACCCAGGCGTAGTTGAACTTGGTCTGCACGCCAACCATGTCGCCTTCTTTCTCGTACTGAGCGCGGAGCACCTGGAGCTCGGACGCCTTGAGAGGCCTGGTATGTGTTAGGACGGTCTCGGGGGGGGGGTGGTTCGTCGGACTCACGACTCGGCGTCGAGGGCATCTGCGGGATTGTCAGTGGGCGCTGCATGTGACGGGACGAGCGGCACATACAGGGTAGTTCGGACACCATGCTGGCGGTTTTTGGGGGGAACCGTAGAATGGCCTCGAATATTTCGGGCTTGAAGTAAGCTTTTGAGTGTCGCAGGGAGAGGTATCGTGGGAGAGCAGCGAAACCAGGCAGACGAGCAGGTAGTTGGCGATGCAAAGATACCGCGGCGAGGGCGGACGTGGCTGAAGCTGGGAAGCACACATGGGGCACGCCACAATGACGACGGGCGGCGCTGTGCGATAAGCGACGGGTGATGCGATAAGACCCCGCACGTCGTCCCGGTGATGCGGCTGTATTTAGATGCTTACCGCATTGGGACGCTCAGACCCTGCGTGCACTTTGGCATCAACACCACGCGTCCCGCAACCGCGACTTCTACAATCAAACCCTGACTCCACGTTCAACATCGCCCAAACTACCACGAGATCACAAACAACTACCTGATACACCACACAGCCGCCGAAATGCTTCTCGCCGAGGATCCCGCGACGCTGATCCACCACACCATCGACAACTTCAACATTCACCCAGACAAGCAAGCCTGCGCCCGCATCAATGAATCCCTCTCCACCCTCCAGCAAGCGCGCGACCTCCGCGCCCGTGAGGCCGAAAATGCCCTCAAGAGTGCGTCGCCACAACCTCTCGCCCGTGCGAAAGCAAACCGCTAACCGCCGCCAGAACTCTCCCGCACCCTCAACACCATGACCTCCCAGCACAGCGACCTTACGGCCTCCCATTCCTCCACCGCGCACGCCTCCGAGATTGCCTCCCTCGACACCCAGAAGTTCCGCACCGCAAAGGCCGCCTCCGACGCCGAGGTCGACGCCGAGCGCCTCGCCGCCCAGGCCGCCGACCTCGCCGCCCGCCTGCAGGAGCTCGAGGTCCAGGGCGTCGACGGCGCGGCGGACGAGGAGGCGCGGCGGCGGCGCGCGCGCGACCCGCTCGAGGACGAGGTGCTACTGCGACTGAGCGTGTACCGCGGCCTGGGCATCGAGATTGAGCGGGACGAGAAGGACGGCGGCGGGGAGGTGTTTTCGCGGGCCGTCGTGCGGAACGACCGCAAGGGAGACGTCCATGTTGTCAACATGGACAAGAAGTTCAGCAAGTTTTTCTACGCCAACTATTTCTGGCAGACGTTGTAGGGTTGCTCAAGGGGCAAGGCGGGGGGATGGCGTTTGGCGTTGGATACCACTTGATGATAGGAATGACATGGTTTGGCCGGCCGTTAGACGGTTGGCTTGAATGGAACGAATTAGTCTGGACATACGCTACTGGTTCCGGCGAAGGCAGCATGGGGAGATAGCGTCTCATCCGCCTCGTGAGGTGTATTGTCCCGCATCGATGATGTTTGAAGGGCGCCTGTCGAGACTAGGTTTTATTGGGTCCTGTTCAATATAGCATAACAATGCCTAGGACCTGTGTCGCAAACAAGCCCATACATCTTCAGGCTCTATATGACCATTCACCTAGGAACAGGGCCAACAGGACGCATGTCCTGCGCACTTCCTTCAAATGAGTCCCGTGTCTCGGCCCAGCCCGTCACGTCTGCTTTGTGAGACAGATACCGCAGTCGAAGCTTCGCCTCGTCACAGCAGTATTGGATTGGGCTGGAGTAGCCCACAGGTTGAGATCGACCCCGTTTCCAATAGAACCCCATGAATCCGGCTGTGTGAAACCTTAATCAGATTGTGAGGACCAAACAATGATCAATCGACGAGTTGCAAAATTCAGGATCATCAACTGATGACATGACCTAGTGACCGCCGGCCGATCATAAAGCATAACAAATCAGCTGGTGATAAATGCATCAGCGACTTCCAATATCACCATGGCACACAAATCGAGACCACAGTCGAAGGGAACCAGGTCTTGCAATTGTTCAGTTTCTGTGCCCACAGCAACCTCACGTTAGATATCGTGATAGCTGCAGCCAGCTGTTACTATGTCCAAATCATTATTTCCTTACATGACGGATGAAGGTCCGCCCATGTGTACATATGCCTCCAGTTCCTACTCACCCAAACGCCCCACCCCATGGTATTTGTCAACGCAGGCGACCTACAAGAACTCCTCCAGCACAACCACCCTAGTCCTCGCAACGTCGGAGCCTTGCTCGCCGTCGCCCATGATCTTCATAATCTCGACCATCCGCCCTGTCGCACGGGTTAGCATCGTCGCTATCGTCGCTGCGGGGGACACTTACGAATATCCGCCCTCGCCCTCACAAACAGCGGATCCCGTACCACCAGCTCCGCGCCGTTGGGCTGCTTGGCTGCCTCCCGTATCACACTCCCAATGCACAGCGCCTCCAAGAACGCTCGGTGATTGAAAACCCACCACACCCGCGCCTCGAGCTCAAACAGTGAGAACAAAAGGAAGAAGCTGCCAATAGCGTCGTGCGCCGCCTCGAGCGTCCCACGCACGTTGGCCGGCACGTCGGCACTCTCGGAAGCGTGGACGAGCATCAGGTTGTGGTGGTAGTTGCTCGTCAGGAAGAGGGTCTGGCGCACTACGCGGCGATTCGTTCGCGCGAGGGCCGAGAGCGAGTCGCCGTCCCAGCTGCGGAAGACGTCCGGAAAGGAACGGTACACGGCACGAAAGTCTGCAATGAGCTTGGACTTGTGGCGGGCGGTGCCGCAGATGGGGAGGTCGAGGGAGCGCGGGGAACAGATGGTCTCCTGAACAAGGTTGGCCAGGGTCCAGGAGCCGCGGATGTAGGCAATGTCAGTCGGATCGCTGTTGGCGATGGCGGAACCGTCGTCCGAAAGGTCTTCGACGGAGACATCGGTGTGGGTCGCCGAGGGGGGTAGGGAGAGCAGAACAGTGAGAAATGTGTCTTGCAGGAGGACGGCCTGCCAGAGCTTGCGGCGTTGTTGCTTCTCGAATAATGTGGCATTTGGCGTGACGATATTGGGATCGCGGTGGAGACCCATGGCGTAGGCCTGACGGACCAAGATGCCGGAGAATGCCCAACCGTCAGAGGCGTGATTATCGTTGATAAGGAAGTACGTGACAAGCACCATGGCCTGGACAGAGCGCATGGAGGCGGTGCTGAGGTAGGAGAAGATGCGCAGGGCCTGGTTGCTTGCGGAAGCGTAGAATTCGGCCGTTTGCTTGGCGGCTTCCTTGCTGGTGCCTGGGGACTCGACGAATTGTGTACCGAGGGCGAGCATGGTGAATATGAGACCGATGAAGGCGGGGTCTGACTTGTTCCGCTCTTCTATGGGCAGACTCCAAAAGTGCTCGTAGTCGGCGTAGAACGTCTGGCGGTGGATCATGGGATAGACGGGGTCGACAACGTCGAAGTACTTGTTCAGCAGGATGTCTGCTTGGAACTTGTCGGGCAGCACGCCAATGACCTCTGGCAGACCGCCCTCGAATGTCCAGTAATTGGCAAAGGGGTGCTCGGAACCAATGCCGAAGACATTGCTGGCGGTGGGCAGTGAGTAGGGCACGTTAGAGAGGAGGCTGCTTGAATTTGTGAGGCCCCGGGAGGCAAAACTCCGGCCGTCAATGGCGCCGCGATCGGCGACGTTGGGGATGGTAGAGGGACTGCCGTCAGAGGACCGCTTCTTGGGTGGTTTTGTCATGCGCCGGCCATTGGCAGCAGTACGAGTCGTCTCCCTACAGCTTGTCAGTATCGGGTGAGATTGAGAGGCTGGCGACAATGTGAAGCTTACTCGAGAAGATCGGCAACCGCGTCGTATTTGCACTCTGTTTGGCGCTTGATACAGGCGAGACAGTGTGGCCGGCCTCTGTCGCACTGCAAAGGTCAGTCTTGGGATGCATGTTGTTCGTCACGATGAGTGGGAAAGAGTTTGATGTGAGGATGAGTCGACAAAGTGGCTGGATCGCGCGGTAGAGTTCACCGCATCTCATCCACCTCGACTCAACAACGGCGGGCAAGTCACCGTGATCATTCGTACCTTGGTTTTCCTGTCCACGCACTCGCGGCAGCTCAGCGTCGGCTTGTTGCGCTTCTGCTTCTTCTTGGCCAGCGCATCGGGACTCGCGTGGTCCTCCGGACTGGCGACGAAGGTCTCGGAGCCGTACCCAGGAACGCCGTCATGGTCGCGCTTGAGGCCATGTTCGCGGTTCTGCTGCTGCTGCTGCTGCTGCTGTTGCTGCTGGGAAGGCTGCTGCTGCCCGCCGAAGGTCGACCCAGGCGAGGGATACACATTGGCAGCAGCGAATTGTTGCTGCTGCTGGCCGTTCATGATGGATGACGCCATTGGCGTGAGGCTCTGCACCGCAGTGCAGGTTTCGAGCGCGCCGCGGTGGGCTCGTTGTCGGGGTGCGTCGCGATGATCGGCTGACGCTCTCCAATGGTCTTCTGCCCCGGTGTGCGGTCCTGGCCGGGATGCCGAGCCGTGCTCGCTGGACGTCGCCGGAGATTGTCGTAGGGCTGACGGGATTGACTGATTGACGGCTCAATTGACGGATTGATGCCGCCGGGAATAACGAGAGATGGATGTCGTGGGCTCGTGCTGCGTGGGTGCCGGCTTGGCTGGCTGGGGATCTGGAGGGGGGGTTGCTGGATCGTCTGGGAATAAACTGGCGATTGTTGCAGACGCAGGATGGATGTGGGAATAATGGGAACAAGGAGAGGAAGGGTTTTGGGAGGGGCAGACGATGGAGACGGAGACTGGCGACGAGATGCCCCGGACCTGGAAATGGGGACCGCCAGAGCTGGGAGCTGGGAGCTGGAGCTGGCCCTAGAGGGGGAGTCGAGAGTGGATGCCCGCGAGCGATGCCGGTACTTCTCGGAAGAGACGGACGATGCGCTAACTGCGAGCTATGAGCTGCTAGCATCCTTCTTCAGGCACAGCGGTTGTGACACTGACCGTGCGCATCAGCAGCTCGTCATGTCATGATGACCGGCCTGTCGATGGTTGTCGCATCTACCGTGATGACGGATCATCCCCAGAGGAGGTCGACGACGATGAATTGGTTGGGGTTTTGATGGCTGAGATGGCTGCGATGGCTGTACTTCTTGTCGCTCAGGGTCGTTCATGGGTTGTCGGGATGGAATGTCGGGATGGAAGGATGGAAGGATGGAAGGATGCAAGGCGGGATGAACCCTTGGCCCAAAGCCTTCCCGCCCAATCGTTGGTGAAGCCACAGTCTCAGCCACCGCATATACTCATCTCGCTCACATTCGCCATCGCCATCACCTGACGCCACCACGGACGGCCACCCCAACCAGGCCTCAATGGCCATTCAGGGGCTTCATCGGCCACGGTCTAGGTGGTTTGGAGTTTGCAGGAACTTCAAGTTGCGTTTTGGCCGCTTGCGGTATGCACGGCCACCAGCCCGCCATCGGAGCATGGGGATTCCAGGAGATTGAAATCGACGCTTTCGATAAATATGTCTCGAACCGTACCGCTCTAAATTTTTCACTATGCTACGCTACCATGCGATGCCCCCTTTTCATGCTCCGAAACATACGATACAGCCAGCTGATGCAGTCATCCGAAGATGAACTCCTCGTAGTTCCTCCCTATCCTTCTAACCCCGTCTTCCAGCTCCCAGCCCTTGATATCGCATACCTTGCGGTACATGGACTCGAGCATGCCGTCCATGTCCTCCCCAGCGGTGTGCAGGTCGCTCTCCACGAGCACTCGGTCGTCCGGGCACAGCTTGACCACCTCTTCCAGTTTGTCCAAATCCCCCGTCCCTAGGTTCACGGCGCACGAGAACGAAAAGAAGATCTTCGCTGGGATCGCCGCGTGGAGGTATTGCCTCATCACCTGCGCCGGCCCCGAAAACGAGTGCAGGCATATCCTCGGCGGAAACGGCTTGCCCCCAGCTGTTCCCTTCTTTGTCTTCTTTTTCTCGCCAGCATCGTCATCCTCGTCCGACGACGAAAAGTCCTCCGCTCCCTCGGCAATTCGCCGCTTCTGCCGCCGGCTCAGCACCTCCTTCTCATGCCCCTTCCAGCTCGCCGCCAACGTGTCGTGCAGCACCCCGTGCGCCTGCACGCCGTGTACGCTGACCGCCCGCCCCAGCGCCCCAGCAAGCGCCAGCTGCGCCTTGAGGACGACCGTCTGGTGGTTCATCTTGACGTGCTGGGGACTGAGCATGCGGCCCTCGCGCCCGCCGGGCGTCAGCGCTGGGTCCCGAGCCGCGCATGTCTCGTCGTCGAAGGCCTGCGGTAGGCGGAAGGCTTTGTCGAGGCCGATTTCGCCAACGAGGGCGAGGGGGTGTTCCTGCAAGCGGGCGCGGGTGGTCGCAATGTAGGCAGAGAGGGGGGCCGGCGTGGGCAGGGAGCTGAGGAAGGCAGTGTCAGAGGACGCAGGCGACGGGGAGAGGACGGCGGCATAGTGGGCGTGCTTCGCGGTCTGTAGATCGGACTCGGAGTCGCTGGCGGGACGATAAGTTTGTTCGGTCTCGGCGACTGAATCGTCGTAGAGCTGGTGAGAGAACCAGGGGTGCCAGCCGAAGGAAGGGATGACACGAGCTTCGTCCCGGGCACTCTGCCGAGTTTGAAAACTGTTCAGGCTCTCCGGGGAGCGAATGGCTAGCGGTGAGGCGGCGAGGTCGACGAGGAGGGACTGGTCTTGCGAGCGAGTGGCCATAACGGTCAGGGCGGCGGCACGCATGTGCTGTATGCGTTCGAGTGAGGCCATGATATCCGTGGGATGGCAGTGGGCATCGTAGACGCCAGCGTCCCAGGGGAAGGGGAGTCCTCCAGAGGCTGTGGCATTCGTTGCCTCTGGGTTTGCCCCATGATCATGATCTTGGCACATGGTGACCGGCTATGGCGAACCTGTTTTCCGTAAGCAACCTAGTCTCGCGTCGGAAAGCCTTGTCGGGTGAGAAGATGAAGACCACTCCCGCGAGCCATCAACTGTCACAGTATTGATGATGTCAGTGTTGACGATTGTCACCGTCTCCTGGGATGGAGGGGTTCAACCTGGGTGCGGGGCATCATCTGGATAAGATAATCAGTTCAAGATAACGATAAGCAGCAGCAAGCAGCCAGCCACCAACGCAGTCGGTTTCGGGTTCGCAGTCTGGGGAACCTGTTCCAATGCATCCCATCCCAATGGATGAAGTCTGGGTAATAAGCAGCAAGGTTCCCCTCACCAGACGACGACACATCCTTGCTTGTGGCGTCTGCGTTCCAAGTTGATGGCTCGGTCCTCTCACGATACGGACGGCGTCGCAGCCTGGGAGAAAAAGGAACCGTCGTCATCTCGATCGTCCACCTAGCGTCCTTCTCGACTCGAAGCATCGGCAACTCGAGCTCAGCTCTGCTCCTTGGCGAGGCATGGGTGGCCAACCGACAGCACTTCGGACAGCAAGGTGTAGCAGGACCCCGGGGTCCATCGGCGCCTAAGCTGCGATCCATCCACGTCTCCACGATCCCGATATTAAGGTTCACCCGGGTGCTCAGCCTCCACATCAACGCCATGCCCTGAAGTCCCCTGGACGTCCCCGCCAGAGTGGACGAGCAAACAGAGGGCCAATCGATCGAGGAAGTCTCAGGGAGATGGAGAAGTGGCTGTAAAGTTGTCTCACCCTCACGAGCTTCGCCAGGGACGTGGACGGCTCGGTTGGCTCGTCGTCGCCCTCTGGGGCAAAGCCGTCGCGTCACGTCTTCCTCTGCCGTCTGCTTCCGTCAATTGCATACAAAACCAAATCAGAAGCAGCAGGATGGAACTCATCGCCAAGCACCCGAAAGTCTCCGAATGGCAAGCCACGTCGCCCAATGTGCTCGCGAGGCCAAGGGTCGTTTCCTCACACCCTGGATCTGCAGCGCTTTCCGGATCACCTCTAGGGGCAGTTGGGGGTGCATAAAGGATGGCTCGAGGTCTGGATGCCGTGCCCCTCCGCCTATCAGCGGGAGCACATCGGGGGCATCGACCCCAGGTTAGTGGCGTTGAGGGGGCCAAGGAGGAGGGCGACAGAGACGCTGGGGGGGAGGGGGGAGAGGAAACAGAGAAGCTCACCCAAAGAGAGATGGCCGCACTGACATGTGACAGACAATTCGAGCTTGTGTTATCTGCACGTCTGCACCCATCTCGCCCCGAGCACACCACCATTGCACCACCATCCGGCCACTGCTCTGTGCTACCCCAGACTTCCCTCTGATAAGCAACTTGGACGCCCCTCTTCTGTCCACCACCTCCGCGTTTCGACACCCTCTGTCCCGTCTGCTCACCTCTCCTCGACATCTACCGCTCAGGCACATGCCTCCATCGCAAGGCATCCGGATGTCTTAGGCCATGGTCACCACCTTCGAGCCGCACACTCCATCGTCTGCCCATCCCTAGCGACACCACACCTGGCCGAATCGACCGACCGACGACGCACGGGATAGCACGGCATGTCCTAGGTGGCTGCCACACCCCGTCAGCTCCTCGGCTGCCCGATCCTCGACAGCTCCCGGCTGTAACGATCAGTAACGACCACCCCATAAACACAGCAGACCACAGACCACACCACAGATCGCGGCCCAGAGCTCACCATGGCACTCCTCAACCCAGTCTACGCCTTCATCGTCCCCTTCCTCTTCCTCTTCACCGTCCCCCTCGCCATCTTCGCAGGCATCACTACCACCTTCGCCTTCACCGTGCTGCTGTTCCGCGTCGTCCTCGTCTACCTGGACCTCGCCCTGACCTTGCTCCCCTCGTACATCAGCCTCCGCCGGCTCCCCCACCAGCGAATGGGCCACCAGCTGCCCGGCGCCAAAACGCCCGCAACCCCCTCGACGTCGTCCTCGCGCTCGACCTCCCCCGTCCAGACGACGAACTCTCGCACCCTCAGCTTCACGCGCATGCCGCACCGCCGGCCCCGGTCCCGCCGGCCGTCGACCTCGATCGGCGGCGCCACGACCCCGGACCCGCCCGCGACCCTCTCGCTCCTTCCCAGCACGGGCCTCGACCGCGACTTCGAGGGCATCGGCGGCTGGCGCCTCGGCTCCTCGACCGATGACGACCGCTGGACCATGATCAACTCGCGCCTCGAGCTGCCGGACCGCCAGCGACACCACCACCGCAGCCCCAGCGGCGGCACCGACGGCAGCTTCCTCATGATGAAGGGGTCCCGCAGCCGCAACCGCAGCGACAGCCCCGAGACGGTCATCGGCGGCGGCAGCGGAGGGGGAAGCCGGGTGTCGCCTGCGTCGCCGAACAGCTCGCGCGTCCGGACGCCCGGTGCGCCGGCGGCGCTGACGGCGCTGGAGGACGCGGAGTACTTCCCGCGGACGAGGAAGGTGGCTGTGGTGTGACTGGTCATGACAGCGACGGTGACGTTGATTTATTATGATAATGACTCTCTTCTGTATGGGTAACGGTACAATATGGCGCGCTCGGCCTGGTTCGGCATGGAATGTGTATGATGTCGTCACGCGGGACAGGGAAAAGTGCAATCGGCGCTGGGTAAAATGATACTTGCAATTGGGACTACGAGTGTCGATGGCGCGTGTCTTGTGTGATGAAGCGGTTCTTTGTGCTGATATCCAGGTCAAGGGGAGGGTCATGAAATCTGTGGAACATGGCTACCACCGCCGCTCAGTTCAGTCGTGTACGCCCCGAGATGCTCTGCTGACGGAGAACAGCCTGGTCCGGCGTCCCGGAGCAGGAGAGAGCTGAGGAGGAACTGTGCGCCCTTCATGGCAGCGACAGACCGTATATTCCCCTCCCCTGGCCACCTCGGCCCCTGGCTGGAACACACAGATCCGGGACACCCTCACCAGATGTCACACCTGCTCGCCACCCCGAGGCTGAAAGTAGAAAACGTGGGACGCGACCTGTCAGGTCGGTCGATCGGAGATTCTTGTGTTACTGACGGCTGCCATGACGTGAAGCCACGGTAGGAGGCTTACATTCCCGACCCTCCTCAACGTGTGCCAGCCAAATCACCAAGCTGAATCTTCCTCTTTCCCATGCTCGAGGCCCAATTCCCATCTTACCAGCGGAGTAACCGATGGTGCGGTTCAGGACCCCACCAAACGGCCCGTCTGTTGAGAGAACCTGGTGATGTTCGCCAACTCTTGGGCAGTCTCTCTGTCATAAACGTTTTCTGGACGCGTATCAAAGCGTGGTGTCGTCGATTGTGCACGGCGCTCTTGCAAGAGTTTGACGGCAAAAGAGTTTCGACGCCGTCACTCTGCATCCCGGCCAGGTCAACCGTTGGGCCAGCACACGGGACTCGGGCGAAGGAAGCCTCCAGCAGAGAATGCTGTGCCTCTCTCTGTAGGCAGTATCGGCTGAAACCCACCTGTCCGTCCTGTCCATAGCACCGGCCTCAGCCTGCGAATATCCCGAGGAGCATCGAGGCCGATTCGTTGATTCGCCGAGCCGGGCGGGGGCTGAGCGCAACGGCGTCAGCCCCGGCAGCCGCTAATTGGCCGGCTTGCCGATGGAGCGTCGGGCGGGAAGGCGCAGTCGGTCGCTGCTCTCTCCTGCCCTGTTGTTCTTGCTGATGATGGATGGTGCAGGGGCAGGTGCTGTCGACAGCTGTCCTGTACTGTACCGTACCTGCCACGACTCCTCCTCACCTTCGAGCCACCGTCCGGCCCTGGGATGGTATCGTCGAAACCTCAACCAATTCAAACCCCGTCACTCCGACCGAGACGTCGTCACATCAAATCCAAGATCAGCAGAGAGACCCGAGAGCCACAACACAGACCACATACAGCGGAGACCAGAAAGAACAAAGAGGATCGACCCCCTGCCACCCCGGCACTCCCTGCCGTGCTGACGCCCGCCCCTCCCCGAGTTTCCGACTCAGCCCAGCGAGGCGCCAGTTGCCAGACCAGACCACGACGCCAGCCAGGCAGCAGAATAAACCACCACACACACACTCACCATACCCACCATCACATCACATCACTCTCCCCATACTAGCGAACCCGCGCGTCCCCCCCTCCCAAAAACCTGCCATTCGTCCTTCTTTTCGCCCTTCCGCCACTTCCCCCTTCTCTTTCGCTCCTCCTCTCGCCACGACAGCCTCAGTCCCACTGGGCCTACGACGACTGCCTACCGTTCGGACACCGTTGGTATTCTCGGGGGTTCATTCAGGCATCCTTTTTATTTTCATGGGCTCTCTCTTGTATTAGAAGGGAAAAGAAGGAAAGAAGAGAAACAAGGGACGAAATGCGCCCCTCCGCCGCCCTCGGCCTCGGCCTCCCCCTCGCCGTCCGGGGCTCCTCTCCCGACTCCGGCGCCGCCACAGACTGGCGATGTGCGTCCCCCGTCCCGTTCTTCACCTCTCGTTCTTCGGTTGACACATGGAATCAGCACCCCCCGCACAATCGGCCTGGATCGTGTATGGCGACCCCTCCGCGTCTCGGCCCCAGGCCAGCAACGTACGCCCCTCGCCTCGTGCCTCCCGTCGCCCGCTCATCTCATCTGACAAACACAGCATCTCAACCTCATCATCACCCCCCAAAGCCAGACATGCGAGGACGCGCCCCCGACCATAGCCATTGCCAACAATCCAGACGCCACCTGGACCTACGCCTGCCACGAAGATGACGACACCTCGGAGACTCTGCGCATCAACGTCGGCGACGTCGACATGCTGGTCCGTTTCACCCTCGGCCCCTCCGGTGCCCTGGAGAGCCTCAATGTAGACGTCCCCCGGAGCCCCAGCCCGCGCCCGCACGACGACCCTTGCACCGGCTTCAAGTGCGCTGTTGGCGAGGTCGTCACGAGCGTCAAGAAGGTCTTCACCAACGTCTTCCGCCCCTGCAAAGACGATCGGGACGCCGTCTCAACCTTTGAGTTCGGCCCCATTGACCTCGAGGGAGAGAGAGACCAGGCAGACGAGCAAGATGAGCAAAACTCGGTCGCCTCAGACGAGGACACCGACGAAGACCGGGACTCCGTCGTCCAGTCCATCGCCCAACCCGGCCACAAGACCGAACACCCCCTAATCAACACCGACGACACAGCCATCACCACAATGGTCAGCACCGTCGGCGTCCCTACCCCAACCGCCCCAGCCGTGAGTCTCATCCCTACCCTTCTCCAAGTTCTCATCTGACAGCGCCCCCTAGTCCACCTCCAAGACACCCACCATAGCCCTCGCCATTTCCGGCGTCCTCCTGACACTCTTCCTCATCGGTCTCGTCCGCAAAGCCTGCTTCCCCCGCTCGGAGCGCGAGGCAGCTCGCGACGCCCGCCGCCAGACCCGCTGGCGCAACCGCGCCGCCCGCTGGGCAAGCCGCCGCGCCGCCAAGGAAAAGCGACGCGCCGCCATCAAGCTCGCTGTCTTCAACTTTTTCAACCGGGTCTTCCGTGCCGGCCAGCCCGAGGACGATGAAGAGAAGTACGAACAGGTGCAGCAGGCGAGCACTCCGTGCCGGCGGGAACAGATCGCCGCCTTCCTGAAGCAGATCTTCGTCCGCGCGCCGCGGGACGAGGAGAAGGACGCCGAGGCCCGACGGATGGTCGCGGCGGATCTCGAGGCACAAACGTTCGTCGTGGGAAGTGACACGGATTCCGTACGCTGGCCGTCGCGGTCCGCTTCGCGGACGCGGTTCTTCTCATGCGACCGTGACGCCGAGAGCATCACCCTCATCGGCACCGAGGGCTCGGAATCAGGCTACGCCGGGTCCGACTCGGGTGACTCCAATTCGGATGCGGGTAGCGAGCGTAGCGAGGGGAGTGAGGGGAGCACAACGATGGAGATGGATCTAGCGGCACTGCGGGACATGGCAGTGCGTGTTGGGCGGGTCATCGGCCGCGCGAGGACCATCTCCGTGACCGCTTCACTGCCGGGTTACACGACGGAGGATGGCAGCGGTGTGCCTCCGGCGTACGATGAGGAGACCGGCCTGGTGGCTGACGGGGCGCAACGTGCAGAGAGGCCGTCAGCTGATGAGAAGAGGTAAATGACTTCTCGAGCGACGGCTTGTACGATACACACACGATTTACATAGGGCGCAATGAGCGGCGACTCTGGTGTTTCTTCTTTCCCATTTATTTTCCTTTTTTTCTCGGTATTGATCCTGGTCTGAACCTGGAAAACAGCAGACGGGCGATGATGCATCTACCCTCGTAGATTAATGAAGAGGTTACCCAGACGCCTGAATACGAAAGACACTTGTCAACGATGCTATCCCATTGTGCTGCTGTAGGTGTCGTGGCTGGCCGTGGATGGAAACAAGGATGTCGATGATGTCCACGATGATGAATCATCGACCCGAATGGTCCGACCGAGCCTTTAGACAGTTCACCCTGACTCACCATCGCCCCCTCTCTCACCAACCCTCAAACTCGCAAACCACGCGTCACGCTTCATCGTCGGCATCACCACCACTCACTTCATCTCATGAAGCCCGCTGCCTCGCCACTCACCTCGACTCCCGCGCAGCGCATCGCCCACCTCGCACGCACAATGTCGTCCTCGTCAAGCACCACGACCGCCCCGGCGCCCTGGCGCTCTCTCTTCCTCGAGCACATCAACACCATGCCCTCCCCCGAACTCGTCCTCGCGAACCTCCACAGCACAGGCACCGACGCCAGCCCAGGCTTCGTCCCCCGCGCCCGCACCTGCATCCACCGAGGCCTCTTCGCTTGCCTCCCCGTCAACCCCAAGAACAGCGCACCCCTCAACCCGCCCGCCTACGAGTCGGACCTCCTGACCCTCACGACGGACGCGCGCATGCACAAGACGCCCGACCTGGCCGGCGGCGGTGGCGCCCCGGTCGAGGCCGTCTTCTGGGCCAAAGAGCCCGCCACGCAGTGGCGCGTCCGCGGCGCCGCCTTCGTCCTGCCCCGCGACGCTGACGCCGACGCCGCCTTGACGTCTCGCCTGCTGCGCGAGATGCGGCGCACGGGCGAGGGCGGCGCCGAGGGCTGGAGCTTCTCGCGCGAGGTGACGGCGCACTTTGGCAACCTCAGTCCCGTCATGCGCGGGTCCTTCCGGAACCCGCCCCCGGGCACGCCCGTGGCTGCCGGGGAGCCGGGCGACGGGGAGGGCCTCGGGCAGGAGGTGACGGATCTCGAGGACGCTGTGGCGCGGGCCAACTTTCGCGTCGTGGTCGTGGTGCCGGACGAGGTGGACCGGGTGGACCTGAGCGATCCCAAGAGGGCGCGGCGATGGGTTTACCGACGCGTTGGCGCGGGAGGCGGTGAGTCTTCGCCAGGAGCCATCCGGGAGGGCGACTGGGAGAAGGTCGAGGTGTGGCCGTAAACGATGTGCGTATGGCCGGCCTTAGGCCTCCGGAACTCCTAACCCTAGCCCGCATCGCATGAAGGGTTGCATGCGCTCATCTAAGGCATGTGCAGCGCGGCACGATATCACACGGAACGCTACCTTCCTGGTGTCGAGTCGCCGAGCGAGTGGTTGCAGAGTTGCGGCGGCGGCAGGCAGGCAGGCAGGCAAACAGGGAGGCAGCCATTCGATGCGATTTCATTTGATGCGATGTGACGCTGTGCTTTCACGTTGCAGCCATGTCAGCCCGGCCGAGGGACCACCGGCCCATCCCGTGCGTTGCCTCTTGCTTATTTGCATGCTGGGTGCCGACGAGGTCGCCGATGGGATGACGCGCGGGAGAGGGCTTCGGTGCCGTCCCTGGCGGCTTCCGATACGAAGGAGAAATGAAGACGCCATCTCGTTGCTTGCTTGGACCCAATTGACTCTCGTGAGCGGCGGCACGGCAAGACCATGACCGAGATTGGACGTCCGGTGCTTGCTTGCCTGTCAAGCTTTTGCTCGCGATCCAAGCCAACGGGGACCTCGGTCGAATGTAAGCACGTCGTCCATGATCCCCTGTCCCAGTCGAACCAAACAGAGGCGACGGACGACGAGGTGTCCAGGTTTCACGCGAAGAAGAACAGGGTCGCTTCCGTGGCTTCTCCTCCCCCTGTCTTCTTGTCCCTCAACCGGAGGACGGAGGAGCCAGTTCTCTGGCTTATTTTCCCATCTGACCACATGGCAGCCCTGCCTAGCCTCGTCATCAGCCCATCGCTACCAACCTCTGGCCCGCTGAAGGATGAAAGGACGTGCTGAGGGCCCCCGCCCGGATCGAGGGGAGGTGCTTCCGCGTAACTTTACAAGCCCCAAAACCGTGCACGCGGCCGAAGCTAGGCGTCTCATCGACAGGCCTGTGAGCCGGTCAGTGGAAGAGGACACCCACCCGGGCCTCATCAGTACCTCGCCGATGTTGTCGAGCATCATAATGACAAGTGACAAGCCGTCGTCCTCCTTCGGCGGAGAAACGTAACATTGGTCGTCCGATGCTGATTCGCCGCTGTCATGCTGCAGAGCTGATCTCTCCTGCACGACGCCAGCACTTCCTGATCTCTGACAGCGGCGGCATTTGCGACAAGCCAAGACAGGGCGATGTTGGTGAGAATGATGGGCTGGACTCAAAGGACCCCATCACAGACGATGATGACTCGAAACATGTGGATGGCCTGGAGCCGCGAGTGACCATGCCCTGTGAACCGAGCAGGGTTTGGGCGACCCCGACCCATCCGTAGCCCCCTCCCCTCCCTTCCACGTGTTATTTCACGTCCCTACCGTCCGCAAGCGTCGATTTTGTCGTTGTCGTCCAGCTCAATCTCCGCGACCCGTTGCATTCATTTGCTGGTCCCGCTTGGCATATTTGCGACATCACGAGATGAGGCGCCGTTTCAAGTCTAGCCCTCGCAAGTCGTAAACCTGTCAGATTGGGGGAAAGGGGAAGCGACAGACGCTAGACGTGAGCCGTGTCTCTGACGACCAGAAGAAAGGGCCGACGTACGCAACGGGGTTACAATAGCGACAGCTGCGACAGCGCGCCCGATGAAATCATCATATCACCCGTGATTGTTAATGGTCATCTGCGAAGCGGGCTCGACGGCGTGACATGAAAAGGGCTGTTTTTCAGCCCTGGCGGCGCGAGCCTCCCCTCTGCGTTGTTTTGCCGGCCGTCCTCGTCCCAGTGTCGTCAAGGCTTTGGCCTTCCTGCTCGCAGACAGACTTGTGACAAAGAAGCAGAAGAAGAAGCAGCATGGGAGTGAGTCAGCGGTTTACGCTCGAGACAAGATGATGCATCCCTTGCATGTGCGCGAGAGGTATGAGCACACTACAACGTCGCAACGGCAGTTCAATACACTTTCGGATGTCTGGTGTCGGTGCATTGCCGAATATGGCGCTCGGCTCGAGCAGCTGGCAGGTCGGCTTTTCGGTGGCGCGGGGCTACTACTCTCGTGCTCGATATAAAACGGTCTCAAGCTCTGCCGAACGAATCGTTCGCCCCGGGGTGCCTCGCGAAGGGGCGGCATTTGGTAGATCAGAGAGGATAGTCCTCAGGTGTGGAGATTCATATCGCACTGGGACACGGTCAGTGGTTAAAAACACCAGCACCGATCAAGGCAGTCGAGCGTCGAGGATTGCCCAGCGCGTCAAAACTCTGAAACCACCTAGACAGAAAACACATGCTGATCGTTCCTTTTCCGAGCAGTGCCTTCGGCACAGCTCGACCCGGGTGTTCTCGTTGAAGGAACACTGATGCACACGTCGGCCAACATGGGCCGAGCAAGCTATTTGCCAATGATATGCGCCAGGAAACCTGACCTTCTGCCAGGCTCGAAAAGAGCGCAGGAAAAAAGGACTCGTCGCTCCTTGCCGACGGCATTGAAGTACCCGCTGCGGGAGCTGAAAATGTGGACGCTAATAGTGCAGGGACACGCCGTTGAAAGTGACCTGCAGGGCCTGCGGGGACTGTCCGTATGCCGTTGAAAGAGGCTGTATGTAGTATCCTTCCCTATCACGAGCCACCGTGTGGATGAGTAGGCCGAGTTGCGGCACAAGAGACGGCATGGACCCCGCAGCGTGCTGCATCCTTGCAGCGGGGTGGCCGACAAGAGGAGGTTTGCGGCACGAAGGCCAAACGGACA
This sequence comes from Verticillium zaregamsianum, assembly GCA_002851755.1. Lineage (NCBI taxonomy): Eukaryota > Fungi > Ascomycota > Sordariomycetes > Glomerellales > Plectosphaerellaceae > Verticillium > Verticillium zaregamsianum. The sequence goes on along the minus strand of NMXM01000007.1, from coordinate 2,088,912 downwards.
CGAGCGGTTGGCTAAGCCCCAGGCGGGGAATGATTGAAAGACAGGCCAAGTCCCAACAAGATCCGAGTTGTAGAGTCAAGAGACTGGTCACTGAGCGCTCTCTCAACCAGCATAGCACCCAAAGACGAAATCGAACATCCGGGCCAGCCCCCCCAAAAAAAGCCGTGAACGGATCACAACCGTCTTGGGTTATGGTCTCCTTGAGAAAAGCTTGGATCAAATTCGAGGCCTGCTGTACAAGGCTCGAACCAATTAGCCAGGGCGGCTCGGCAGTGCGCGCGACGATCATAGGCTTCGCACCAGCGCCGTCGCACTAGTGCAGCTGCGTAAGTGTTCTGCTTCGTGCAGAAGATGCTTGGTGCTGCCGATGGACCACTTCTTCGAAGTTCTACCGAGGAGGCCGAAGACATTGCAAACATGTGGGAGCGCCACAGCGCGCGTCGGCTTCGCTTTCTTTCGCGGTCGAACCACGGGGAGAGATCTTGTTGGCGGTGAGGACAGGCCGGAGGAGAACGGACGTGTGTCCTGTCATCGGAGGCTTTTTCGGACGCCAACGTGTTTCCTGTATGCACGGCACCTCTAGGCTGTGGCCCATCATGCCATGCGAATGCAGGACGATCAATGTAGTGGAGTGGCTGTCGTCAGCAGGTAGGCGCTTGCGGAGAGCGAGCTAGTGTCTGTCGATTGTTCGTTGGCGAGGCGAGGCAGCAGACGAATGGTGTTGGTGTGGTGATTTCACGAGGACCATGGCTGGCGGGTGATGAGATACGGTTGGTGTCCGATTTTGCCGGTCTCGTCTGTGACGGGCATGTGGCCTGGTGCATTCCAGCCCGCGGCGAACGAACGGGGAGCCTGGGTTGGTGCAACTGAACGGTTGGCCAGCGTCATGATGATTAGGAGGATCGGTCGGCTGAACGGCGAGTGCTACGAGCTGCGCTGCGTGTTGCGCTCGGAGGTTGGAGCATGATACTTCCGCTGGTCGATGGGCAGCGATTCATGTCCTCTTGCAGCGGGCTACCTCGTCTATGCGGCATCGTGACAGGCTGAAAACGTGGCTGCATCCGCACGGAGAGACGCCAACGTGGGAGCGGTCTGTATGGGAACTAAACTTGGCGAACTGGCCGACATGGGGTCGGATGGTGGAGAGGCGAGAGGAAGGGAGAGCCCAGTTCGTCGTCGGACACATCAAGGCGAGCAGCAAGGCACGACATGGTAACTAGCTGAGACGGTGATTACCCAAGCATGGCAGTCGATGCTGAGCCTTTCTCTGCTCGTCCGGGTGCAGTCGTCTGGGACCATGGCCTGGACAATCGCCTCTCATGTTCCCGAGATAGCCGGAGTAGGTGCTGAAGGCTGAAAAGGTATAGAGGCGAGGAGTGTGTTTCTTTGTCTGTCAGCCACACCCGAAGGCTCGCCTGATCGAATATGATTGACTTTCTGGATGCATCGTAAAGGCCACTGTCAGGCCGGCGAGGCCCCTGTCTGGGGGCGAGTCGTCACGAGATGTGGGATGTTGCGTTGGTGGCCATGCTTGCTCCTCTGGATGATGTTGAGGTACGAGGCCAAGACAGGTCCCATGTCGCTTGGTTTGATGATGGGGCTTCGGGAGAGGAGGGAAGAGAGAACATCGGGGCGATGCCGGCTGTGTACTGTCATATCTTGCAGCCATCTGACGGATGGAAACAACATTGACGAGGATCCGTATGGTCACGGCCGAGACTGAGGTAAGGGTTCTGATCTCGACGACGCAGAGTTGGGGATGTGATTCAGGGAACGGGGGACGAGGAGGACCGAGAGAGGAAGGGGGGGGAGAGGACTGGTGGGACATGTCCAGGGGTGCACTTGCCTCAGTCACCTCACACACTCCCCGTGGCTCTTTCCAGTTGACTGCCTGCCCTGTCATGGCCATCGCCAACGATAGGTAGGCACGTTGGGTTGGTTCTTTTTCCCCACACATTGACCGGTATGCCCTTGCCCTTCTTCCACCCACTCGCATCAGCCGGCCGTGTCCCAAGCGCCTCGTACTGTGTTTGACCAAGTCAGGTATCGACGACGGACTGCGGAGGCGTGCAGAAGCCCAAACAGCCCGTGTCGATCCTCCGCCATCTTGGTGTGAAACTTGCAACAAGCGGCAAAATGGCTAATTCTTTGATCGAGGCGCCTGGAGGGGAGGGTGAACATCGCGAGGCGGAGCATCCAGGCCCCTGATTCATTGATGGCTTGACTGATTCCTTCATTGATTCACGGCAACCACGGATAATAGGATTGCCTGGGCATCGTCATCGGACCCCTGATTGCGTGTCCGACCGCACTGTACAATCAGAGAAGCATGCCGGACTGGTCCGCACTGTGTGCCTACCACCCCTCACGAGGGGAAGGAAGGAACATGGCTTCGAAGGCAGGATGAGGGTGGCCGGGCGGGCAAGTACAGTCTGGTTGGCAAGTAAGGTAGGCAGGTGGGCAGGTAGGTGGGCAGGGCAAGCGCAAGGGAACCGTCCCGAGCGGCATTAGCGTCCATTGGCAGTGGCTTGACCCCCAAAAACCCTTTCTGACAGGACAAGCGCGCACTGAGCGAGCCCCCCCGGAGCCCCGCCGCCAGCGAAACGACATCCCTGTCCCGGCCGTCCCCGTCGTGGCCTCCAGGTCCACGTCCATCCCATCCCATCCCTGCCCTCCCGTTCACTCCAGGTCCGCTCCACAGCCCAGCCAGCCCAGCCCAGGGCACTCGTCGTTGGTGGTGGACCGCTGCTGACGCCCAAGCAGGTGCTTGATGCCGTCCCTGCCTGCCCATAATATTCCCAGCTCCAGCTCCGTCACTTTTCCCACCCGGCACACACAAACTTCTTTCACGACACACCACGCACACCACGCTACTCCTTTTGCTACCCAACAACTTCATCCCAGAAGACACCCCGTCGCCCGAGGTCCCTGTCGTCGAAACCCATCCGGACCGAACGGTTGCTATTCCCTCGACCTCCGCCACGAGATCCCACAGGCTCGTATCAATCAGACAACTCGCCCGGCGCCGCTGCGCAAACCGCCATCGGCCCCGTCGTCTTGTCTCACAGGACAACATCCTTCTTCGATAGAGACATTTCGGCCTCTCGACGTACCTGTCTGTGCCAGCGGATTCGCGTCATGCCTCACCCGTAACCCAGTCGATCTCGACCTCTCCCGCCTTTGACATCGTACGCTCCTTGCAGTCTCGAATCCTGCACCGTCGATCTTTAACCGTTCCACCGACCTCCGACAAACCCCCATTCTCTTCCTCTCCTCCGTACTTTCTCAACTCGTCTACCAGACCGAGCCAACCCACTCCTTCGAGCAGAATCCCCTCCGCCGACTTCCATCCACATCGAGGCGTTAGGTTGGCACCCACCTAACGACCTCCACCACACCTTCACCACGGCTACCTCACGAAATAGGGACGATCCTAGGGCATTGACCATGGATGCCCTCAAGAACATCATCGCCAATGTGCCCGACTGGCTCAAGCGACTCGACGATCTCGGCACACAAATCGACCAAAGGCAAGCCGAACTTGCCGCCCTCGGCGTCAGCTCGACCAAGTCTATCAAGAACCGCGGGTCTACAGAATCCTTGAAAATCAAAGACGTGGCAGATGCGGACACACCATGCGAGCCGGTAAAGGGGCAGGAAGCGAGGGACAAGACGCCAACGCCGGACGACCACAGGGAGACTGGCCAGCCTGTCAGTCCAAGCAGCAGCGGCACGCCCTCTGCGCTGCAGAGACAGACGCAGCAGGCCGTAGCTGTTGCTCAGGCTCGGGCCCGGGCTCAAGTCAAGAAGCGTCACCGGACCGATTCCATCATCTCTGCCGACAATGCTCCTGCGAAGTATCGGTCCCGAACGATGATCATTGTCTACTACGATAGTTACGTGCAAAGCTTCTTCGAGGAGCTCGTCAAGTTCGTGTCGGCCAGCCGCAACCTCATGCGAAAGGCCAAAATGGCCGCCAAGGTCGCTCAAATCCGTCGTCTTGCCGAGCTCCAATCGCCCGATGACGAAGACGAGGACGGCTCAGGTGATCTCAAGCCCGGGCTTGCGGCTGACAACGAAAACAACGAGCCCCTGCCCTCACTACGATATATGAGCACCCGACGAATGGGCGCGGGGCCGCGACTTGCGGGCGCCTCGCCGTATTCTCGCACCTCGCCTTCCGGCATCTTGGGGGAGCAGGAAAAGGATGCGTACGACGACCTGGATAAGGGTCTCGAGTTTGTCCAGTCCATGTGCGAGCACGCTGCTCATCAGTTCCTCCGCGACGGCGACTGCATGGAGGAAATCGGCAAAATCCAGAAACGCCTATCCGAGAGCAAAGTCCTGGCGGATAAAGAGATGGCGAGGGTCGAGCGGGAGGACCCCGCGCTTCTCAAGGACTCGGGCGAGGCGGGCAAGGCGCGAACCCTCCGCCCGGCAAGCATGCGACGAGAGCTGACTCCGGTCAAGGACAGGACGACACCTGCCTCGTCGCCGATGAAGCTCGAAGTCGACGACATGTTGGTGGCGGAGAAACCGGCTCCGACCTCCACTGTCAAAGTCCAGACGTCTGATATCAAGATGGAGGCTGATGACGCGCCTCTTGAAGCCGACGATGACGAGGGTGTTGAGGACATGGAGGTCCTGCCGCCGAAGCTACAGTTTCGTTCGACGAGGATGATGAGGCGGCCTCCTGGGATGTAAGCAGGCACTGCGTCATTTGCATCTTCTGTTCCGTTCAACCATTCCGACACAGCATAGCGCCTGCTTTCCAGTCTGGATCGAGTACTTGGGAGGAGTAGGGGGGAACCAAAATCATGAATAGCCTAGAAGGCGTAACAGCGATTCCAACACCACACGACTGCTTTTTTTCTTTTTTTTGCCTTTTCCTGCAAGGCCTCGAGCTGTCAGTCTACCCTACGCTCCTGAGACTCAGGTGATGAGAGGAGATGATGAAGGAAAGGAGGAGGGGTGGCCAAGGAGGGAGGTCCGGGAGGTCATGGAGGGATGCCTTTGTTTAGGCTAGTGTTTATCGGAGTTGGGTACTTCGCCGGGGACGTCTCTTGCGCACTGGGTGCCAGAAACGAGATGGTCGTAAATTCTGGATTTGGAGTTTCAATGGAAATCTTGTTGATTCTTCTATCGACTGCGCTGCTTAGACTCCCACTGAGTGAACGATACGTATGGTCAACCCGGGGTCTTGGCGACGCTGCCTTGCCAAGGACGCTTGCGCTTCGTGTGATGACCGACTTCGGACAGACGGGCAGAGAAGAATGAGAAGACGCGCAGAGTGCAAGGTCGTCGAGCTGCAAGACATTCGTCCCGGGGATGCCATTCGAGGCAGCAGGTGAACACGTCGACGGTGGTTCAGATCGAGCCTGGAGGACCCTGACGCGGACCCCGCCGCGGGGTCATTCATGCTTGGTACCCAGGGAAGGAAGGAAGGGAGCGAGTGCGGGGCAAATCGGCGAGCTCGATTCGGCACCAGCACAAACCCGACATCAGCCAGCAAACATCAACAAACGTCGAGCCGATCAAATATCGTTCTTTTGCTCAGTCAACAAACACCCCATTCAACCCCCGGCCAGCATACACCTCAGAACCAGACAGCCACCATGGCTGAAGCCAAGGCCCACGCCGAGGCTCTGCTCCCTCAATTCAAGCTCGAGCGTCTCCTCAACCAAGGTCCGCAAGCGCACACCGCCCACTGCTTCGTGCCCATTTCCCCACGGAACCTCGGCTGACTCCCCCCTCCAGACCAGGCCGGCCGCAGGTCGAGCCTCCTCGGCTCCATCGGCGGCGAGCCCGCGCTCCTCATCCTCGAGCGGGCCCCGTTCCCGACGTCGACGGCGTACCTGGGCGAGACGCCGGCGGCGCTGTCGAGCCTCAAGAACCTCGGCGCCAACGACATCTACTTCTGGTTCCTCGCGCGCAGCGGCATCGTGCCGTCGACGCCGACCTCGGACGACGACGCCGACTTCTTCGCCGACCTCAAGATCAACCTCATCCACCCGTGCACGGCCACGCACATTGCCAAGTACAGCAAGCAGCCGGTGCGGCTGGTGACGGAGACGCCGGCCATCTACCGCGACCACGTGCGGCCGTACATGCAGCGCAAGCGCGACGAGGGCCGGCTCAACTGGGTGTACAACATCATCGAGGGCCGCAAGGAGGTCGAGGACGTCATCTACCGCACGCCGCTCGGCCACGCGGGCGACGACGGCTTCCTGCTGCTGCCGGACCTCAACTGGGACCGCACGACGCTGGACGCGCTGCACCTGCTGGCGCTGGTGGAGCGGCGCGACATCTGGTCGCTGCGCGACCTCCGCCGCCGCCACCTGCCGTGGCTGCGGCACATGCGGGCGCGCCTGATCGAGGCCACGACGGCGCAGTACCCGTCCGTCGACGACGACCAGCTCAAGCTCTACGTGCACTACCAGCCGACGTACCACCACTTCCACGTCCACATCGTGCACGTGCAGCTCGAGGCGGGCGCCACGCAGGCCACGGGCAAGGCCGTCGGCTACGAGAGCATCATCGAGACACTGGGGGCGATGGACGCGCGCGACGACGAGGCCGGCATGGACGGCCTGGCGTTGAGCTACACGCTGGGCGAGGCCAGCGAACTATGGACCGACGTCTTCGCGCCCCTGCGGGCCGCCGCCGCCTCGACTTCCTCGGCCTCCGCTCCCGCTGCCGCCTCCGCCTCTTCCGCTACACCACGTCCTCCCCCGCCGCGTCCGCCGCAGCCACCGCCCGCTGGCGGTACTTCTTCTCGATCGCAATGACGAGGTCGTTGACGCCCGCGCCGTGGGGGCAGTCGGTCCACTCGGCGCCGTCGCGCACGCAGTAGACCTCTTCGTCGAGGCGCACGGTGCACGAGAGGGTGACGCCGGCGTCGGCGGTGCGCGTGACGCTGTCGCGCAGCAGCTTGACGCCGTAGGCGCCGTCCTCGCGCACGGCGCACTCGTTGAGGGCCTTGATGTCGATGGCGTGCTCGAGGGCGCAGGCCTCGATGAGGCTCTGCTCGGGGATCTCGCGGTACGACCGCGTGATGCACATGGTGAAGCCGAGGTTGATCTTGGGGTCCGGGTAGAGCTTGGCCGCGCAGAGCTCGATGATGTTGCCCATGCCTGGGTTGTTAGTGTCTGAACACGAGCATAGCGGGGCGGAGGGGGGAGGCAGGGAGGAGGCAAGGCAGACGTACACTCGGAGGGCCCGTGGCGGCAGTCGACGCCGTCGTTCTCGGTCGGGCTGCGGGTGGTCAGCGGCTTCGGCGGGCACAGCGAGATAGAACAACGTACGTCCCGACGAAAGACAGAGTCCAGTCCACCTTGTCGTGCGCGCGCATCATGGCGGGCAGGATCATGTCGCGCAGGCAGTCCCTCGCGTCGGGGCACTTGCTCATGATGTGAGCCTCGAGGGGCACCAGGCGGTTGACCTTGGAGGCGGCGAGGCCGGCGGCGGCGTTGACGTCGACGACCTTGCCGGTGGGTGCCGCTGCGGCGGCGGCGGCGGCGGCGCGGTCGTCTTCGCGTATCCTGGCGGTGATGCCGAGGTACTGCCAGAGGTTGAAGCCCAGGAAGCAGAGGAGGAGGATGATGATGAGGGGGCGGGCGGCGCGGCGGGAGGTCCGGGCCGGGGAGAAGAGGCCGCGCTTCTCGTCCATGGCGGGCGGTGGCTGCGGTGGCAGTTGTCCCTTGGTCGAGAGAGGGTATTCGGAGGGAGGGATGGAGGGAGGGATGGAGCTCGGGAGGCTGTCGGGCGTGTTGCTGGAGAAGAATCGCAGTGGACGATCGAGGTATCGATAGCGGAACGAGTCGATACGCATGCTGGGAGGAGCGGGAGATGCCAGACGCAAGAGCAGACGCAAGAGACGGAGATGCGAGCTGTGGCTAGAAGGAATGTGCCGGTGGTGTCCACGAGTCGTCGAATCGGAGGGCCGAGGGTTCCTTTCCAGGTGTGGCAGCGGCAGATTGGGTGGGTTGGGTGTGGGTTTGGGTGTGGTTGATGGTGTTTGGGTCGAGGGCGTGCACATGCGCGGTAGAGCGGTACCTGAGCAGCTGCGGGGGATGGGGTGCCTTCGGAGGTACCGCCGTAACCCCTGCGTCATGTCCGCCACATGCGACACCCGGTGACTTGGCATCTGTCCTCACTCAGCACCAGCACGAGCCCCAGCAGCACCAGTACGAGCCCCAGTAGCTGCAGGACTGGTTAGTGGCCCGGCTCCAGCGCCCGTTAGTGGCCCGGCTTCAGCGTTAGCGGCCCAGCTCCAGCATGTTTAGCGGCTCAGCTCCAGCGGGCGTTAGCGGCCCAGTCCAGCGTGTCATCGACCCAGCCACAGTATCAGTCAGCGACAGCCCCAGCAGCCCCGGTGGACGTCACTGCCGCGAGTCGGTCCTCGCTCGTGTCACGTTACAGCTCCGTCCCATCGGACGAACGACGATCCCATCACCACGACATCGAAAAGCGAAGCGAAGCGAAGAAGCACAGGACAGATCAGGGCGCGGGCCAGCTCTTTCGTTTCGTTTCCATCGCCTTTTTTTTTTTGGCCCTCGATCCGCTGCTCGTTATCATGATACCCTGATCCGACACACCAGCCTCGCCTCCGATACCGCGTCCTTCCTCTGGATATCCCGCACGGCCTCAGCCGCTCGACGTCGACCTCGCCTTCGCTACCCTCTCTAGGTACCTCGGATTTTTCACAAGACCCACGGCGGACCTTCGAGGACGTCTGGACCGTGACGAGCCCAAACTCATCTTCCTCTTTGACCCTGCCCCGCATCAGATCTCGGCGCCATCGTCATCTCGACCGGGACACCCAGACAGCATCGCCAAAGCTTCATGGTTCCCGTGGCCATGAGGCAGGCTGCATCAGACATCGCGGACCCCACACAGCATCGCCGAGCCCTCGCGTGAGCCATCTCAGATTCGCAACACCGACCCATGGACCGCGACCATGACCATGACCAAGACCATGACCATGACCATGGATCCCCAGACCTGGCTGGAGCTCCAGGCCTTCCTGCAGCCCCTCCACGTCGACCTCGACATCGTCCACAGGCTGTCGCAGGCCTTCTACCACAACTTCGTCCATCTAGCGGCCCATGACCTCACCCAGTTCCTCCCCACCCCCATCTCGGAATCCATCCTGCGGCCCGTGAGCCAGGGCGGACACGGAAGGTGAGATCTGCCCTTGCCATCCTCGTCATCCTCGTCATCATCGTCATCATCATCAGAAGCTGACCCCGCCACAGACATCTTGCTATAGACATGTGAGGCGACCGACTCTCCTCCGGCCGCGTTCGTCCCGTGCTAATCCCCGCAGTGGCGGCTCCAACCTCCGCGTGGGCTTCATCGAGCTCTCGTCAGAAGACGCCCCCTCCAACGGCGTCAGCGGCACCCCCAACGGCGTCAGCAGCGCCCCCCGCGTCGCGCGCCTCAAGGAGCAGTCGTGGTCCATCGCCGAGCACCTCAAGAGCATGAACGACGCCAGCCTCTTCGACTGGATCGGCGAGTGCATCGCCGCCGTCGTCGCCGAGGGCTGCCGCGACTGGGCCCTCCCCGCCGACCAGGCCATCCCGCTGGGCATCACCTTCAGCTTCCCCATGGTCCAGCGCTCCCTCAACGACGCCACCCTCATGGCCATGGGCAAGGGCTTCGCCATCCACGGCGACGTCGAGCTCGGCCCCCTGCTGCTGACCGGCTACGACAAGGCCCGCGGGCCGCTGCCGCCGATCCGCATCGCCGCCATCGCCAACGACTCGGTGTCGACCCTGGTCTCCTTCATCTACATCTACGGCGAGGACGCCGCGAGGAAGGCCGCCATGGGCCTCATCGTCGGCACCGGCTGCAACGCCACCGTCCCGCTGAAGCTCGAGGCCCTCCACGAGAGCAAGCGCCCCGCCAGGATCAGCCTCCTCCCCGGCGAGGCCCCCGAGCAGGTCCGCATCGCCGTCAACACCGAGTGGAGCATCAGCGGGTCGGCGCCGCCGCTGCGCGAGCTCGGCCTCGTCACCAGGTGGGACGCCGCCCTCGACGCCGCCGGCGAGGTGCCCGGCTTCCAGCCGCTGGAGTACATGACGGCCGGCCGCTACCTCGGCGAGCTCGGCCGCCTGATGCTGCTCGACTGGCTGGAGAGCCACCTCGACGTCGACGTCTCGACCGTGCCCGACGCGCTGAGGACGCGCCACGGCATGACGACGACCTTTCTGAGCCACTTCCGGCCCCTCGACCCGCACGCCCTGGTGTCCCGGCTGGAGGCCGAGTTTCCCACCCGGTCGCCCTTCGAGTGGACGCCCGACATGGCCGCGGCGCTCTACGAGATCAGCAAGGCGATCGAGGTCCGCGCCGCGGGCATCGTCTCGGCCGCGGTGGTGGCGCTGCTCCGGGTGGCGGGCGACATGCCCGAGGCGGGCGACACCAGCAGCAGCCGGGGCGGGGGGGGCGTCCGGGAGCTCGGCGTCGGATACACGGGGGGCTGCATCGCGCATTTCCAGGACTACCTCGACGACACGCAGCGCTTCCTCGACGAGCTCGTGCGGCGGGACCTGGGCGAGAGGCCGCCGGTGCGCGTCGTGCTCAGCCCCTGCCACGACGGGGGCATCAAGGGGGCGGGCATCCTGGCGGCGGCGGCGGGGTCGAGCCTGGACCGGGAGACGTGACGGGCCGGCCCTCTACGTAGATTCACGAGCATGATTATGTACATGACTTTTTGGACAGACCGCAGGCAGTGCCGTATGATGTGATTACATTAGTGTACGATTATATGTGATTCCGAGCAGCATGGGCTCCCGTCTTCATCCTCGGCAGCTCCGTCCCCCGTAGAACGCCCACAGCACCGCCAGCAGCGGCACGACCAGGGCCAGCGCCGTCCCCCCCCTCAGCACGCCGGCGACGGCGCGCCGCACCCTCGCCACGCGCGCGCGGCGCCTCTCGCAGACGCCCGTGCCGAGCACCACGCACCCCAGCCCGCGCCGGCTCTCGCACTCGCCGTGCATGCGCCGGCGGCGGATGGTCTGGGCGACGCCGCCGCGGCAGAAGCGCACGTCCGAGGCGAGGTCGCAGCCGCGGCCGCAGGCGGGGCACGCGAGCCGCTGGTCGCGGCGCTCGAGGAGCCAGGCGACCTTGAGGCGGACGCCCGTGTCGGTCGTCGCGAAGAAGTGCCGGTTCGTGTGCTTGAGCGAGAGGGCGTCGGGGTACGAGAGGTGCACCGTGATGAGCGACTGGAGCTCCGGCGGGAGCGTGGGCAGCGTAGGCGGCGGGGGCGGCACGTCTTCGCCGGAGGTGTCTTCGACGTCTTGGGCCTGGGAGGGTGTGTGGTCTGGGTGCGAGGCGGACGGGGTGTCTGGTGTGAGGTTCGGATCCGAGGGCGGTGAGGCTGATCCGGAGGGGGCCGGGGGTGGGGCCGGGCCGGCTCGCAGGATGAGGGTCATGTCGGGTGTTGTGTGTGGTGAAGGATGGTCTTAGGGAAGATGATGGTCAGTGGTGATATGAGCGTTGATGCTGGCTGCGGCCGTGACTTGTATTGCGTTGCTGCCTGCTCGAGAGGTCGCAGTCGTGGCGGCTTCGTGAATCCCGGCTGCCTGCGATGAGGCGTCGCGCATGGACCAGGGCTGACGCGCCAAGCTTGTCTGGTGATCGATCAGCGCAGGGGTATGTGCCGAATTAGTGAAGTTGATGTTTTGTTGTTACATGGGGCTTGAATGCCAGAGGTTATAGTGAGATGCCAGTTCCTGAGAGAGTCAAGTAAGATGCTTGCCGTGAATCGGCCGCTTTCGGCCGGCGGAAGCGGTGAGACACGCCGGGATGTCAACAGAATGCAGATGAGCAGATCTAGAGAGTCATACTCCTCGTACCGCCTCCATCGATTGGGATATCTACTATCTATTGAAGCAATGGTGAGATCACAGACACCGACACAAGAATACGGATCTACCCCAGCAGCTTGCTCTGCCTCTCCAGGAACAACACCTTCAGCCTGTCCGACTCGAACGTCAGCTTCTTCTCCGCCATGACGATCCCCATGTCCAGCGCCCCCTCCCGCAGCTCCCACCCCCCCTCGACCTGGACGTGCTCGTACCACAGGTGCAGCCCGTACGCCCTCCTCAGCCTCTGCACCATCATGACCTCCACCGAGCACCACGCCCGCTCGTAGTAGTGCCCGTCCACCAGGCTGATGACGGCGTTGCACTGCGCCACGATCATCGGCAGCGCCGACACCCCCGGCATCGGGTCGTCCTGGTCCACGCAGCTGTGGTCGAGCCAGATGCCGAGCCGCCCCGGGTCGACCGTCGGGTGGACGCCGAGGAATGCCTGCACGGCCGCCACCATGCGCCGGAACTGCGTGTTGCTGACGTCGTCCGGCGAGTCGCGCGACTTCTCCGTGTTGATCCAGCGGTACGAGAAGAAGACGACGAAGTCGACCGCGTCCGCCGGCTGCTCCTGCTCCCCGGCACCGCCCGCCCGCGGGACCAGCGGCAGCACCAGCCCGTCGCTCGAGCGAGGGAGCCGGCCGAAGGCGAGGAAGTCGGCATACCGCAGGACCTTGAGCCGGTCGAACATGAGGCCCCTCTCGGCGTCCGACGAGATGGACTCGTCGTACACGTGCCGCAGCGACCGCAGCGTCTCGGCCGCCGCACCCCCGCCGCTCGAGAGCAGCACCGGCCGCAGCCTCTCCTGGAAGAGCTCGCGGTACCCCTTCCGCAGCTTGGCCTCCACCTGCCGCCGCGCGAACTCGGGCTCCCGGTGGCCCCCAAGCTGGCGGCGCAGGCCCTCGAGGACCAGGTCCTCCGTGGCGGCGTCGCCGTTGAACACGGCGTGGTCCAGCGCCGTGTACCCCTGGCCGTCGACGAGGTCCATGTCGGCCCCCGCGTCGATCAGCTCCCGCAGGTACCGCCGGTGCTCGTCCGACGGCTCCTTGCACAGCGCGACGGCGCACGAGCAGCCGCCCGGCAGGTTGAACTGCACCGTCGCCTCGTCCGCCCGGCCCTGGCCGAGGAGCGCGCGCCCGTAGAAGAAGCGCGACAGGGCGATGACCGTGGGGTCCTCCAGCGCGTGGGCGAGCCGGAGGGCCTCGGACGCGGCGTCGACCGCCGCCTGCGAATCGCCTCGCTCCGTGTAGCAGAGCGAGAGGCGCGACTGGCCGATCGACTCCCACGTCACGGCCAGCTGCCGGCGGGACGCCTCCTTCGTCGGGTTGACGCCCTCGGCGGCCACCTCGCCCAGGCGCCGCGCCAGCCGGACCCGCTCGTTCAGCTGCTCGATGGCCAGCGCCAGCAGGTCTTCGTCGCGGCGCTGCTGCGCCAGCTGGAGGTTGACCATGCCGAGGTTCCCGACGGCGCGGCACAGCGGCTTCTCCCAGCGCAGCCTCCTCGCCGCGTCGTACTGCAGCCGGAACGCCCGCTGGGCCTCGTCCAGGCGGTCCATGTGCCGGGCCACGACGCCCAGCTCGCCGCTGAGGATGATGAGCTCCTGCGTCGGCTCGTCGCCGTTCTCGGCCAGCCCCCGCTGCAGCGCCAGCATGGCCTGCTCGTAGCGGCCCACGCACCGGTTCGTCAGCCCCAGCTCCTTGAGGACCCGGCACCGGTAGACCCTCGCGTGGGCGAAGGGCGCCAGGCCGTCGCACGTCGCGAGAGCGTGGCTGAAGTCGCGCAGCGCCCACTCCCACTCGGCTTGTCGTGCGTGCCTCTTGCCGCTCATCATGCGGTCGACCCACGCGCGCGATGCGTCGACGACGCGGGCTAGAGTGGAAGGTGTGAGCCCGTCGGGGCCTGATGGCGCGGGCTGCGGCTCGGTGCCAACGGGGATGAGCAGGCCTCCATTGGGAGAGGACCCGCGACTCGAGTCGTGGTAGCAGAGAGTGGCATACAACTCCTCGGGAGAGACGACGGTGGTGTGATACGAGCCCGCAGGAACCGAGTAGGCGGTGTTGTGACTGTGCAAGTCGGGGGCGAGCGGCGTGGCGCGGACCGGGACACCGCCGTCGCCCGGCGCTGGATTTCGAGCCTCGGACTCGGCGTCGCTGACGGCGCATCTCGTGTGAGTCGCTCGAAGCAGATCGGTCGTCTCCTCAACCGCGTACGAGGAGACGGTGCCTTTGCTGGCGAGGACCCAGCTTTGGGTGTGTAGTCTCTCCGAATAGACATGAGGGCTGCTGTCCCTCTGCGAATCCGGCAGCCAGACTCGGAGCTCAACCTGCTCTTCGACGGACCCCTCCGGCGAGCTTTCGAACATCTTCACTGCGAGGAATCCCTGCGAGGAGGCGGAAACATCCCAGGACACGGATCCCGTGGTGTCGTCCTGGAGGCCCTGGCAGATGAGTCGCCAGACGACGTCGACGTCCGAAGGGCCAAGCGCTTGCTCTGCTCGGCTGTGCTGTCGTAGTATGGCGACACCCAGAGCTACACTCTGTATTCGCCGTGCGTCTTCATCCGCGTTTGGATGGTCCATCTCGACCTCCCATTCGGCAATGGGGCGTGAGGCATTGAGGTCTTCGGGTGGCTCGATCCATGATTCCAAGCGTTGGATGACTTGTGCCGGTAGTTTCGCTACTGCTGCTGTTCCTTGAAGGGCGAGCTGGAGTTCGCGGCTTGAGACGCAAATGCCTGATGAATCAACTGCGTTCGAGACGGCAATGGTGCTCTGAGAGTCGAAAGCGACAGATGCTCCGCCGATTGAAGCCATGGTGTTGAACTTGGTATGTATGAATCTTGCCTTTGAAATGGCAATGCCGGCGGTCAAACCATTTCAATTTGGGCGTCGGATCGGAAAATGCAACAGAGCAGAGTCGATGCAGGGCGCCGTGGAGAAAGCTCAAGACTGCTGCATGAGGAGGGCGAGCGGCCTCCAATGGTTACACCGATCGCATCTTCGTCGTTAATATGGGTGCCGCAGCCGTTGCGGATCCTTCGTGCGATGGACCCTTAGCAGCGATCTCTCTGGGCGGCCATGATTGGAAGACGGGAATAGAGTCACGTCAAGGACCGGGGCGCAGTCTGGGGGCAACAACATGCTATTGCTTGGTTACAAGCCCAAGTATCGAACAGCTCGCGGGTAGGAGACCTACCCTCAGAGACCACATGGCACCTAGTTCCCTTGCGCCGTTCTGTAACTCAAGCGCCTCTCGCCGGGTCACGGTTTAGGTGCCGAGTCCTTATCCGCAGCAAGCTCGTCAAGGGTGTAGGCTACAGGGCTCATTAATTTAGGCAGCCCCCTGGCCGAACGGGAAACGGCACGCTAAACCATTTCGGTTGACATTGGCGACGAGCGTCTCCTCGCGATGGGATGGCCGCGTGCATCAGAACGGCAAGACCGGGCAGCATAAGTACAGTGACTCCGGCACCAAGACCAAGTTTACGATGTTTCTTGGGAGCAGTTCCTCCCGCTGCAGATATGAGCACTGCTTAAAGAATTCACTGAATTCGCCTCAGCTGGGGATGGACCGCCGTGCATCATCAACCCTCGCTCTAGCACATTGGTTTCTTCAGACCAACTACCACCAACTTCATAGCTTCATAACCATCACTGCTCTCGGCCTTCCTACAATGCCATCCTTGGCCGAAGTCCGTCAGTCCAACTCTCTCCTCGCCCAAGGTGAACCTGACCTCATCGTAGCATTCGGTACGTGCTTCCCAGCCAAGACTTTGACATTGAAGCGGCGGACGACTCGAAGCCGGCGCAACAAGTGGCATTGGCGAGGCAACTTGCAGGGAGATCGTGTAACATGTCAAAATCCCCACGGTGTATCTCGTCGGCCGAATGTGACCTATCCTGAAGGCCGTAATACTACTCAGATTGGTAGCTGAATCCTCGTAGATAACAGACTGATTCTCCATAGCACAACCGAAGTCAAGCTTTCTCCAGACGGCGCGCAAGTTGGTCACAGTGAAGATTAGCTCGCCTGGCTCGCAAAGCTGGGTCATCTGGCCCCGAAGAAACATCTCTCTACTGACTGCCAGGCAACGTTCGATTTCCTCCGGCTGGACCCCCCTTTCGACTGCCATTCGGGCTTTAACGGCGATATCTAACAGGGGTCTAAATGCAGATTGGGAAAATGGTACTGCTCGACCACTAACACAAATCATAATCCCACGGAAAGGCTTATGGCTGATGGTACGCTGTAAAGCTGCCCAGGCCGATAGATCTGATTCGAGCGCTGAGAATAGACATGTGCTTTCGGATGAGCTCATCAAGAGAACTTTAGAGAGTTTTTCGTTAGAGGACCTTATCGAGTAACGATGAAAAGGATAGACCGCATCTGGGCCGTGGCGCTGGTATGATCTTGGGACTCAACGGCGTATTTGTCAGCGGAAGTTGTCCGGAGGTATGCAGGGGTATATCCATTCTTGATGTTTGGCGCCCAAAGTGCCTAAGCGATCTGATCAAAATTGTACGCAAGAAGTAAGAGAATGCAGTCGTTCGCTTTTTCAAAACCAGGCAGCGCATTCGAGGGTGGGTATGTCGGCGGCGAAGTTCGACCAAGCGCGGCGCCGTATTCATACTACACCGGAGGAGATCCCCTTGGTCGAGGCATGACGATTTCCTCCCCCTATGCACCCACAGCAAGTAGGTATGTACTTTGGCAGAAGGAACCAAGTCGACCAACTCTAAACCATTTCGGGGCTGGCATGCGACGCACGGAGAGGATTGGCTAGAGAAACACCACTTTTGACGAGGTTGGTATGAACCGGAGCAAGGGGCGAAAGGTTAGCCGATCAATTGACTGACCCAAGATAGCTTTTCTTACAAATGAGGAAATTGACTCCTCCCTTTTGCCCATGGTGTCCTTCGCCAACTTGCCCGATGAAGGAAGCTCTTGGGGCCATCACTCAATTAGACTTTCTTCTGACAAATTGCCCTTCTAAGTATCCTTTGATCTGCGGAGACCGCGGCCTCCGTGGGCGGTCTCAGTCTGCCTGATAATATGCACATCACCCCCTCAAACTCCAGCCCTGCTCTACAATGATCCCCCAATGACAAGATTTCCCAGCCCAATTTCACAAAGGTCTTCCACAAACTCCACCTTTTTCTCCCGCCGTCCATCGATATATCGTATAAACGATGCCTGAGATCCTTGTAATCGGGGCTACCGGCCAGCAGGGAGGCGGAGTCATCAATGCCCTCCTATCCTATGGCCGCACCGACATCATCATCCGCGCACTGACACGCAATCCTGCTTCCAGCGCCGCATTAGGTCTTGCAAGCAGAGGCGTGCAGCTTTACCAAGGCGACCTGCTGGACCGCACGAGTGTTCTCAAAGCCCTGAACGGGGTGGACTATGCTTATCTAGTCACCGATTTTCGCGGACCCGAGGATGTCGAGGGGGAACTTAAGCAGGGCAGTCAGTTCATTGACGCGGCCAAAGAAGCTGGTGAGATTGCAAGCCGATTCTGTCACTTTTTATTTCTCCACACATTCCTCCGATTTCCTGACGAGGTCTTTCCTAGGCGTGAAACACGTCGTCTTTTCCTCGGTTGCCGGAGCCGACATATCAGAACCTGTTGAGCACTTTTACACAAAGTTCAAGCTCGAGACCTATCTGCAGTCCTCAGGCCTCGGCTGGACCGTCGTCCGCCCGGTGGGTTTCATGGAGGTCGTGCCGCCACCAGGAGTCGGACGGGCCTTCTTCCTCGGCGCCATGGCGTCTCTCATGGGCAACACCAAGCAAAAGTACGTGGCGTGCGACGACATCGGAAAGGCAGCCGCGAAGGCTCTCCTCAGCCCCCAAGAGTTTGGCGCCAAGATCTTGACCATCGCTGGTCAGGTCGCCGATGTGGACGAGCTGCAGCAGGCCCTCGAAAAGGGCGAAGGACAGAAGGGATGGGGCCGAGTCTGGCTTCCCCGCTGGATCATCATCCGCCTGACGCCTCACCATTACAGGCAAATGTTTGATGTGATTTTCGTCCATTCCCACAGCCAGACCACTGCTAATCTGACGAATTATAGTGGCTTTACTACGAGAACCGCCAGCCAGGGAGTGTTGAGGAGACGAAAGCTCTCATTCCGGACGCTATGGATATTGAGACCTGGGCCAGGAGACAACAGGCTCAGCGACAGGCGGCGTAAGATTTGCCTCGGTCAGAGCATATGGTTTTTCTTTCGTCATTTTCGTGAATGGTTTTGTTCGCACGTTTGCCATCGTGCTGTTCTGTTGGTGATTAGGCTAGAGTCGACGTGTGATCCACGATGTTTTTATGTATATGCCTGATGCCTGAGTTTGAGCTGTCGTTGGATCAGACATGTGAACGACGGCGACTGGAGATTTGTGGATGCCTCGCTCTGCCGGACTGGTCCTCGGGCGGCATCTAACACCTCAGGTGCTGGTGTCCTGGCTGGATGCAGGTTGAGGTGATCTGGGGTTGGGTTGTTGCGAGCCAGCTTTGCCTTACGGGTCGCACTGGCTCGGTACGGCCTCGCCGTCGACGTTCGTCGTCCTCGTCTACCGGAGTTCTAGCGCCACTCGGTCTAATGTCTTGCTCTGGACCTATGTGAAGGCCATTGCCCTAACAAAATGAGCCAATAGATAGGAAGAAATCAAGAGACACTATCATTATCTCAATATACTAAAAGATAAGCCGAGGGTCTTCGATGAATAGTAAGCTCACCCTCGAGCCTTAATACTCATAAGAATTCGGTTGGATATCCGAGACGCCGGCTAGAACAGCAGAACAGTGGATTCTTTGTCTATAGGACGATCGTAGCAACTAACGACTAGACGCCCCCTTTTTCTTTTTACTTTTCGGGGGGTTTATTTCTTTGTGACGATATGCTCTTAAAGAGCTAGGTTTTCCTATTTCCAGAGCACTGCCCCCGTAGAGTGAAAAGTTTATAATCGTAACCATAACCTTCCAATCCATGAAGCTTTATCCGAAGACTCCCACCCAGCTTGGATTCTCAGTACCAATGCCGTTAAAGACATATGCGTAGCCCAGGACGGCGATGATAATGTTAACCAGAAAGGAATGCAGTACAATCTGTCCAAGGGCCGTTCTGGGAATACCCAGTACACGACCGATCCAAGTGCTTGAGAGAGTACTGAGGGCCAATAACGGGACAGCAGCTATCCCCAGGAAAGATACGATGGGCACCATAACACAAACAACCATGAGCCAGAAATGGTGGTCCCCAACTTGAAAGCCTATCGCAGGACCAACCCCAATTCCATAAACCAATTTCAAGAATAACATACGGCCAGCAGTAGCCGACTCTTCTTCGTCGGCTTCAATGGTAAAGAAATGCAATACCACAAATAAAACAAGAAACCCAATAACTAGAATTAGGAAAATCGGTAGCCAAAGCTCAAAATCAGGAAATAGGTTTTCTAGGACTTTCAGCAATAAAAACTGGTTCAGAAATTCGTGAATGAAAATACTGTCCGGAGTAACGTTGCTCACCCACATTTGGACCACCCCCCCATTTGGACCACCCCAAAAATCCCACCCCAAAACCTATACCCTGAATTCAACGCTGATTTCCTACGCCTATGGGGCAACAACAATACAATCCTCTACGTCACTAGGTAATTAAGCGTCGCTGCTTTCACCTGGACTATCCTCTTTATCGGCTGCCTCGATTTAGGCCCTATGGATAGCCTCGATGTCGGCCAACTTCGAGTTCNCGGAGTAACGTTGCTCACCCACATTTGGACCACCCCCCCATTTGGACCACCCCAAAAATCCCACCCCAAAACCTATACCCTGAATTCAACGCTGATTTCCTACGCCTATGGGGCAACAACAATACAATCCTCTACGTCACTAGGTAATTCAGAGTCGCTGATTTCACCTGGACTATCCTCTTTATCGCCTGCCTCGATTTAGGCCCTATGGATAGCCTCGATGTCGGCAAACTTCGAGTTCGGGCTAATTTAGACCTTCTTCCTCTTCCTAGGCCGTACCTATTCTAACTACTATTCTAGAATCTATATCCTATGTTCCTAGGTAGCCAAGAGACAGTCCTTTTCCTCAAAGCCTTTCTAAACCTTACGGAATAGCAGCCGTTACGTATTTATAACTCGATCTAGCTAGCTAAACTAGGCTAGTTAGACCTACAGGTCAACCGTCTTTCTAGGGGTCGACCACGTAACTGCAGACGTCGCTATTCCATATTCCTCGATAGCCCTAGACCCAATAGCCCTATCTATCGTAGGATCGACTACCCTAGCAGCGTTAGTAGTATTCTCAAGCAGCAGAGGGCTAAGGAGGGGCCAGGTCATAGATACAGGCCAAAGACCTATTAACTTCCACCCACTACGTATATTCTAGGCTAAAAGGGCTATCTCTCGAGCCTTCCTATAGTAAGCCAGGAAGTTCCGCTTACCTACAACCGTAGAGTCATTCTATTAGGGAAGATATCCAAGCTACTTCCTATAGGCTACCTTTAGGGGACCAAAAACCGACTAGTCAAGAGGCTATAGAACGTATAACGTATAAGGAGGTAGGAATATAAGATAGATATTATTACTATAGTAGAGATACATGAATTCTATTAACTTATAGCTACCGTAGCCGTCTAGGATTAGAAGCCTAGCTATTAAGGGGTCGGTTAGTTTAGTAGAAGGGATAAAGATCTCCTTAAGCCAGAAGATAGCTATATCGTTGTCAGTCTATCCGTTTTCAGCAGCAGTAAACCTCCAGTCCTTATAAGGCTATAGATCTAGAGGGAACCACTACTATTAGACTAACTAGCCCTTGAATATAACCAAGGGGGGTAGCCTAGAACCTATTACGTTAATACACTCAAGGATCGACGTCTAGGCCCTTAAACTAGGCTATTTCTTCCGTAGATTCTAGGCTTCTGACGAGCCTAGGACTAGGCCATTTAACCCGCGGCCCTCGAGAATCCCAGTCTCATCCATATTATAGCGGTTGACTAGTTAGATAGCCTTAATCTCAGGAATCATTAAGAGACGGAACCAGTTCCTAATTACGTCAGTTAACGCCCCGTTAATACGTTAGGAATCTATAGGTCTAGCTCTTTAGACCTTAATAGACGGGTTCCTACGTAGGAACNTCTTCCGTAGATTCTAGGTTTCTGACGAGCCTAGGACTAGGCCATTTAACCCGCGGCCCTCGAGAATCCCAGTCTCATCCATATTATAGCGGTTGACTAGTTAGATAGCCTTAATCTCAGGAATCATTAAGAGACGGAACCAGTTCCTAATTACGTCAGTTAACGCCCCGTTAATACGTTAGGAATCTATAGGTCTAGCTCTTTAGACCTTAATAGACGGGTTCCTACGTAGGAACGCTTAGAACCAGTTCTTCCTAATCGTCTAGGGCCCCCCTCGTAAGCCTAGGATACGTTCTGCAAATTCCTTAACTTAGGAATAGGTCGGTGGGAGCCCTAGGGCAGCCTGTATCCGTATCTAGTCGACTAAATGCTTCTCCTGCGTCAGGGATAGCTTCTGCTAGCTAGTAAACGCGATACTCCTAGGTTAGGTTCCTTAGATCCGGTGATAAAGAGTGGTCTTCGGGATACCCCACTTAACGGAAGCCTTCCGAATAGACTGCCCATTTGTGATAGCCTCGAGGGCCTGGTTGATATCATCTTCGGAATATCTAGGCATCGTTAACCAAGGTAATAGGGTCTAGAATTTGGAAGGAATCGCAGCAGAATTGGTAAAGATGTGGTGGGTTGAAGAGAGGGGGTTGGGGTGGCGGTGAGGGATTTTGGGGTGGTCCAAATGTGGGGGTGGTCCAAATGTGNGTCTAGAATTTGGAAGGAATCGCAGCAGAATTGGTAAAGATGTGGTGGGTTGAAGAGAGGGGGTTGGGGTGGCGGTGAGGGATTTTGGGGTGGTCCAAATGTGGGGGTGGTCCAAATGTGGGTGAGCAACGTTAATAGCCTTCAGCCACCAAGTATGAGGTCTCAGGAGCCAGCAGTCATCATAGTCTGCTCTCCTCACGCCAGATTGGCGGAAGAACGCCAGTGCGCAAAAATGCAAGACCTCGCCCAAGACCATAGGAACGACGAATGTAAGCGCGGTGATCTGCGTGAGAGGAATGCCGCGCATGGCGACCAGCTTGATGGTTTGGCAGGGAATGCCTCCGAGAATCAACAAAATCCAACGGCCAAGCATGGCCCTCTCAACATCAGCTTGCCTATCGTCGTTGTCGGTGGGGTATTCGTCGCGGAACCGATACGCCAGCTCCGACCTGAACGGCCCCCAGGACAACTGGGGTTCAGCGATGTAGTGTAGCGCAACGTTTGCTGCGAACAGCAGCATATCGAATACACACGTCACCGGCGACGACCGTAGGAAGAACCGATATTCCGGGGCCAGGTCGAGCACCCGCCCGACAGGTTGGGTCATCGCTCCCAGGGCGAGAGGGACGAGGGCGAAGAAAGCCACCTGCCACTTGACCTCGTCGGGCCTAGAATCAGTTCCTATAGATGCGGTTATTGAGTCAGGCTCGAGGGAGGTAGAGCGCTAGCAGGGCTTGCAGCAGTAAGGCGTTTACACTCACTAGGGCCAGATTCCAACGCGTCCATTGATAGTAATTTTACTAGAATAACGGAAGCTCGAGTGAATTGATTGTAGGGTCGCAGAGGTTAATAAATACGTTCTAGTTCGACGTCACGGAGGCAACTATCGCCCTTGAGACACTTTAGTGATTCCGTAGGCCTAGCATTTATATAAGGTCACACGATGCGGGGTTCCGGGAGACCCTAGAATTTAGGAGTTTGAGGTCAAGCTGATAAGGTGCATCAACTCCCCAAATTTTGTGACTCAGAATTCAACTTCTCTCCTTGCCCAATCATATGCCTTATCAGATATTACCTAATCAATGATAATGGTTTCGTTCAAACGGTTTTAACCACCCCGCTTTTCTCCTGCGGAAGAAAAACCAATCTGCTGAATAGGTACCTCAGGTTCCGCCTGACCACTCCTATTTCCACGTCTCTATCCTCACGAGTCTTCATGTCCCCCGCTTTCGAAAACACCCAACTATTTCTAAACGTTTCTTTTAGTGACGGAAATCTCATTGACTACTTTGAATTAGAAGATTATCATGTCTAAAGCTTCGTTCCTCAAGGCTCTTTTTAGGCAAACCGCTCCGGTTTGCGTCCCTTGTACAACAGAGGGGTCAGCATGGCGGCACTCACGTGATTTCGTGTCAGGCAGCACCCTCTCCACCTCCCAAGCGCGTCTCGATTGCCCCTCCATAAGTACCTAGAGCGTTGCCTGAGTCGTGACGCAACCGAAATGGAACAGACGTTCCGACAGCCTTTCCCCGTTCGACATGATTCCCATTCTCTCTCGACATGGCGTCCATTCTCACATTAGATGATGACAGCGACTACGAAATTTCTTTGGAGGAGGAGACATTGCTGAGCCAGCTGGCCACCGACTACACCGTCCGGAGCCCGGTGATACCCATCGCGTCTGCTGTCATTCCCAACCACGTGAGCCTACTATCATCGGAATCGAGCCACACGTTTCGCGACGCTGAAGCCGGCCATGGTTTTGCACTCAAGCGCCCGTCGGCGGCTTGGGCGAACGATCCCAAGTCCTGGTCTACCGGCAGCCTGGCAGAGCCTCCAGCTGCCCCGGAGAGGGCTCTGCGTGACGACCAGACTGTCAGCTACTCCGATCGTGAGTCAATCCTACCCGGAACGAAGTGACCCGTGGAGACTGACTGACCTGAAGCGCCTAGTCGGTAGAGCACTGTCCGCCTTCGAGCCCTCCAAGAACACCAGGCAGCCTGAGACGAGCCCTCCAGACCCGGCCCCCGACACTCGTTCGCCTCTCGTGCGCTTTCGCTCTTTCCCCAAGAAGCCCTTTTCTGTCAGCGACCTGACAGCTGGATCGTGGTGCGAGCTGCAGTACTACTACACCTTGACACGGCTGCCATATGGGAAGAAGACACGGACTGTTGCCATGAAGGAAGGCACCAAGCTGCACAAAGAGCTCGAGGACGAGGTGCACACCACTGTCCGTGTTGAGGTTGTGAGCAGAGAGGACGCATTTGGTCTCAAGGTCTGGAACCTGATTCAGGGCCTCAGGACACTGCGCGAAAATGGGTTGACGCGCGAACTTGAGGTTTGGGGCTTCCTGGAGGGCAACCTCGTCAATGGTGTCATCGACGGCCTGAGCTACGACCACCCCGACCCAGCGTTCGAGTCAGAAATGAGTCAAAAGCAAGACGCACAGCCTAACATCACCAACTTCTTTCCACCGACGAAACCGGCGACGGTCAAAATTCCGCAAATCTACCTGACAGACGTCAAGACCCGCGGCAAGCCCAGCACAGCCAACACAGCGCAGCTACGGCCAGCCCAAGTGCAGTTGTTCTTGTATCACCGATTTTTGTCTGTGATGGCGGCTGACAAGCTGGATTACCTGCGGGTTTTTCGGCGGTACAATCTCGACCCCGATGAGCCGTTCTCCGACTCGTTCATTGCCCAGATTGCGAGTCTGCACGACGAGATGTTCTTCGACGCCGATGCGGCAGTCGATGATGACTACGCGCCAAGGTCGCCTTGCAACAAAGCGCCGACAAGCTCTTCCCAGTCGTCGAGCGCCGCTTCAGGGAACCCAGACTTGATCAAGTATCGGACGTTGCGAGAGCTTCTGCCGCTCCTGGTATCCGAGCTGCAGCAGACGTTTCCTCATGGTGCCGACTCTGTCGGCCGCGTGCTATCCGTGGAGTACCGCTACCGTGCTGACGGGTCCCTGATCGATAACCGCACCTTCCCCATGGACGATCGCGCTCTGGATCTCTACCTCGGCGGCACTATGGAGTGGTGGAAGGCCGAGCGCGAGCCTCAGGGTGTCCCGATTGAGGATTCTTGGAAGTGCCTCTACTGCGAGTTCGCTGACGTCTGCACCTGGCGCAAGTCGATGGACGAGGAGAGATTGCGGAGTACGCGGGAGCGGTTGGAGATGAGGAGGAAGAACAGTGCTCAGTAGTGGGCAAACCGAGCATGATGTGACGTGGGCCTGATTATGTGGTGGCGGTGTTATGGGCATGGATATACATGAGCACGCATGAATTTATGATTTGATGATCGCCGGGTTCCATCTGATTGTGCGAACTGTTGCCTGCATTTCATCACGTAACGTGGTTGCGCTACTTTTCTGAGAAACCTCGCGAGGCTCTGAGCAAACAGCATCACGCCGTCTCGTGCCTGCAGAGCTCGCATGCCCACAGGACCATGTTTTTCTAAGCTCGCAGGGGTTTGCTTGTTCTCCCCTGCGCCCACCACTTCTGATGAGCCGTGGTTCAGCTGATGATCCTTCCAGAATATCGAATCATCTTTAGTCCAAGGCGCACGGAGTAAAGGCACTATGGAGTAAGACCAGTACACACTGGACTCATGGCCATCAAGCGCGTCGGCTCTCGCCCAACGTCCCGTCCAGCTGCCCGAGATACAATGATACCTCAAGGAATTCTCGCTAGGATGATGCGGCCTCACTCCATGACGCTTGTCCCTTGCAATGTGCAGTTCTTGCAACAGGCTGTGTCCTAGGTATCAAAATGGCTGGCAACATGATGTTCAACAGCAGCGGCATCCCCTTCAAACGTTCCGCACACCGGGCAAGTAACCACGTCTGTCTGCGTCGGCGCCGCCCCGGGACTAGGTGCGAACCCGGCGCCACGATCGGAGGCTAGGTCGTCAGCTTCTCGAAGGGACGGCCCGCCGTTCGCCTTTCCACGTTTCGTCTTCGCAGGCCGGATGTACGCGTCCAGACCTACCGCCTGGGAAGGAATCTCCGGCTCGTCATGTCGGTCGTGTCGCCCGCGCTGGCGGGGCGGACCCCTGGGTGTCACCTCTGGCGCCCAAGCCGCTGTGTCGAGCGGTGTCACTGCCTCCGCCGCTGGGGGCTGGGTCGGCTGGCTTGCCTGGCCGGCGGCGGCCATGGACTGGACCCTGCCTATCCTGCCGTCGGAGAGCCGGACTTTGATGCCGCGGGGATGGTTGCCACGGGTCAGGACATCCTGGACGGAGCCGGAGACGGTCCTGCCTGTGGGCTGGTCGGCCTTGAGGACGATGTTGACATGGGCGCCGCGGACGACGGCGGTGGTTGTCGGGACTCGAGTCATGAGAAGGGATCTCCTGAGGTTGGCGAGAGACATGCAGGGGCGAATTCCAAGCTGTGCGGTGGGCTAGAAATAAATCGTAGGTGAGATGCAGGTGAGGTGTCGATCAGGTGAATTCGGTGTCTGAGTTTAGGTCTGGGTCTGGGTCTGGATCCGGATCTACGCAGCTCTGATTGCTCCAGCGGCCGTGACGTCACGTGGGTGGGTGCTTAAGGTCGACCTGAAGGATTGTGGGGCCAAGACACCACCTCACTTCACATGCTCCCCCTGCTGCGCCAAGCCATGACTTGGCAAATTCAGGTTTCTCCAGCCGACATGCTTCATTCCACCTGAACTGTGTCTGCCAAGCCAGTTTCCAAGAATACTCCTGCGTTTGGACAGGCATGGCCCTCACTGCTCGCACCATAAGCCTGATAAGCTCATCAACTGGTCTGACATTGAGTTCGAAACGCGGTTCTCGGTAACTGGCCACCACCTTGCTTTCAGCCGCTGGGAAAGCTGTCGATAAAAGAATAAGCCATCGATAGGTGCTCTAGAGGTATGGGAGCTGGCATATGATCCCGGTACAGCTCTTCCACATGCCACCTTTTTCTTGATACATCATATTCGGTGATGGACCCTGGTTCAGCATCAAAGCCAAGGCTACAGGATCCGGTGAAGGATTTAGGGTTGGTGCACTAAGCAGAAGGTTGGGTATCTCCGAACTGCGTAGTCCGACCTCGCCAATCAGCAGCCACTCCCTCCGGCTTACACGCGATCTCCTTCTGCAGTGAGCTTTCAGGGTGGTCGGCTGCGCATCACTGACCAACGTGGCGATAGTCGTGCGAGCTCTCCATCGTCATTACCAGCAGCCACTGAAATACCGGGTTTTCGGGGCCTTGTAATACATGATATTGATCGTAAGAGTCACAGTAGAAGCTCAAAATCCAAGTCAGAGTTCTCCCACAAATTTCAGTCAAGCCACACTGCTGGTATTCCCCAGGGTCCCGAAGCGAGACGGGAAGACGAAACCGTAGCTGCAGCCCGCAGACCGGATGCGACCAGATCTTTTCTGTTCTGGGCACCTCTTAAGTCCATCGTGCTCAGCACTGGCCCTGATCGGATGTTCGACGACTGCTTTCTTCTATTATTTCCCTTTCCAGCTGCAGTTGTTGCCCTTATCACGCCTCTATTCTTAGATAGGTAGTCTGTGAAGTGATCTTCTTGCTGGCTGATGCCTCTCCCTACACCTAATGCCAAGCCACACGACACTGTGGAATCTTCTTGATGAGCACGCGACTCGCTGGCCGAACTGGGTCTCAATGGGGCAGTGCAGCCACCGAATTAAGCTTCCTGGGCAGCCCAGCGATCTGAAATACAGGGGTCACCCCAGTGCTCTATCCAGATTAGGGAGGTCGCCCAGCCGCAGATCGCTCTCACAGTGTCCTCGAGTCCCATCGTCATGCCACTGGAGAAGGAAAGCCACTCCCGGGCCTTTGAGATCTAATTTGAGCCAATGCCTAGCTCTCCCACCGTCATTCTACCGCCAAGACGCAGCGTTCGCGATCCTGCAAAGCCCAACATAGGCAGGCGCTTCTGCACGATTCCCCTTTGGCCTTGGGCGCCCTCGACGAGGTGATAACCCCTCCGTGCCCCTGAGGCGTGGACGGGTGGCGGTGACATCATGTTGCCGATACAGGGACCTAATCCCTTCGTGCGTTGCTGTCTCAGGAGCTCGAAAGTCAATGGCCAATGAGAGTCAGCTTCTCAACACCATGTTGATCTTGTCCTTCAAATTTCATGACTTCAAAGTGGAACTGATCCTGTGGGAGGAGGCGATAGTAACATTGGCTTATTCAATCGTCATGAACTTCGCCAGGAATAGAATCGAAGCCTTGGAATCGTCGGCCTTGCGCCTCAAGGCGCGAACGGAGCACGTATGAGCGCGCCGTGGGCAAAAAAATGGCCAGGGAAGGTGTCGTCAAGCTCAAGTATGGGCTGTCTTCATGATCAATGAGCTTCAGGACTCAAAGTATAAAGAAGGACTTTCCACTGCTTCATTCCATCTCTCCTGTCTCCCTCATCCTCATCATCAGTTCCACATATATCACACCAACTACTTCGAAGCTTCCTTGTAGCCATCTTCATCCTCATCTTCCATCCTCTTCTCCAAGCAATCACCCAATCTACAACCCGGCTCAGCAACAATGAAAACCTTCGCCGCCTCCATCCTCGCCCTCACCCTGGCCTCTTACTCCGCTGCCCAGGAAACCTGGACCAGCCCTGATGGTTCAGGCAATGTCAAGGCCGAGATTGGCGATACCATGATCGACTTCGGCTCGACTCCTCCTTGGGTGACCCTCAACGCGATCATGGAGCAATGCTCCAACCTCGGCTGCCCCGCAGAAGGTGCGGTGGGCTACCCGACGACCATCATCCGAACGCCCGCCGGCGTCGATACCGTGGTCAACCTGCACGTGTCCGGCTCCTTCAATGACCCCGGCGAGCCCGGCGACAAGGCCCAGCTGGTCGAGATCGCCAGGTCAGTGCTTGCCTCCAAGCACGAGATGGAGGCGAGCGTCATCTACCAGCCTGGAACCTGCCAACAGACCAGGGACGGCTGCCGCTGTAAGTCTTCATGAAACAGTGACGGGTCTTAAACGTAAAGCTAACACGCAATCTACCAGACAGCGAAGACCCCAAGTTTCTCGACCAGTACCGTGCCTCCAACGCCGTCATTGTCCGGTTTGAGAGCGACAAGCCTGGACAGAGCTCAGACATCAACATTAGCTTCTCTCTTGAGGAGGCGGCTGAGACGAGCGGCATCTGCGGCGCTATCATGGGTGTTGCTGGCGCTGTTGCCGCCACCGTCTCTTCGCTCGCTCCCGTTGCCGGTGTTGGCTTCGCGCTTGCTTCTCTTGGCTGTGCTCTGGGCTAGACGGTCTTTATTTCCATGATTCATGGGCCTTTGCGTCGGTAGTGGTATCCAGCCTGAAGTTGTCAGAGTGACAGCTCCTGCTGCTTTACTGTTGCGATATGACGGACGGCGCCATTTGTCCTTTTATTTACATAGCGATGTTTAGTAGCGTATCAATTTTGATTTGTCATGCTTCGCCATCAGTGGCTATGCTCTGGACACGTATAAAGTCTCCAACACCTCAAACCTACCTCAACATATGTCTATGGCTCCTCTCCATACTCGACTGCCCTCGATAAAAGGTCGCAGAATTAATCATGACGCATCGCCATGTCAGACCACTCACCAAAAGAGCTCCTTTCCCCCCGTCACATATCCTATTCTGACGCGGTTTGTGGTAAGGAGATCTATAATTTCTTTGGCAATCGCGTTCTCGAGCAGACCACCTCGACTGGCGCCGTCCTGGCCATCAAAGTCAAACCGCCAGACGCATTAGACCGCTCAGAGGCCGACATGATGCAGTATGCTGCAACGAACGGCGTTCTGGCTCCGAACGTGCGTGGTGTCTATGATATCGTCACCACTAAGCCTATCGCACGAGCGCTTGTTAGCGATCGGGTTCCCGGCGTGCCGCTCGCTGATATCTGGATGGACCTTGCCGATGCCGAGAAGTCCAGCTTCAAAGACCAGATCCGTACGCAGCTCACTTACATGCGCGCCTGCACGCAACCTTTCGTTGGGCGCGTTGGGCGCCAGCATACGCGCAATGCTTTCGATCGCATCCGCCAGACATACTGTGGGCCGTTTGCCGACGAAAAGGCATTTAACAAATGGTGTCTAGCCCGTCTCACCGGTGGCCCTTTCGTCCGTTGGAAATGGGAGCGTGTTTTGGAGCGAGAACAGCGTAACTCCCCTGGCGCTTTCGTTCTGACCCATGGCGACCTGACACCACGGAATATCCTCGTGCAGGGTGGCGTTATTACGGGCATCGTCGACTGGGAAAAAAGCGGCTTTTCCCCCGAGTACGCTGAGTATGCATTCGCTATGGCGCTATGTCACGAACATGAGAAATGGTGGGTTCCAGTCTTGAAGGAGGTCTTACAGCCTTGCTCGGAGCAGAGACTCGAGTTCACGCGCTTGATTGAGCATAGAGGGTTCTAACGAACCTCCATTACGAATCCTGATTGGTTCTAACTAGCAAGCATTTAGAGAGACAGTAGACAATCAGCATTCAAGATCATTTATTAGCTGCAGTTCCCAGTTATGCTAAGAATTGTAGGCCAGCCTGGCCTTATGGCTGAAGTTGGCTCGTCAAATCGGCCACCCAACACACAAGATCACTACACACATAGAAGCTACTATTCGACGAGGGCGTTAGAGTTTGCCTTACCTTTGCCCGAAAGAATCCGCTCAATGACGGGACCAGCAGCAAACTAGTCGAATGACACACGCGGACCACCCGGGTTGTAGTTCTGCGTCGGTTGGACTGGTTGCTCATCGACACGGTCCCAACCACAAGCTGTGGCGCTCTAGCAACGATGGTCACGGTGCTAAATGACTAAAACCTTCGCAGCAAGGGAGAACAAATGCGTTGTCAAGACTTGACAATTGTGTACAGGTTCATCCTTTACTTTCATGTCTTCAAAAGTAATCCTGGTTACATCATGGATACCGAGTATCGCGTGCTACGAAATCGAATCTCAACTTCTTCGTCCGGCTTTTCACCTTCGACCACCGACCGCAAACCTTTAGTACCGGTATCGGAAACCGACCGTCTTCCAGTCCGTCACATCGTCATAGTCCTCTGGCCGCAGCTCGACCTGGTCCACCATGTTGGCCACGTCTCGCGAGTTGTTGTCGTCGCCCACGACCTTACCACCGGCAACAGCGCCCGACCCGCCCGCCGTGCCCTCGAAACCCTCCACGCGCGCGCGCTTCTTGTTCTGCCACTGCAGGTACGTCCTCAACGTCAGCGCCAGCACGACGACGAGTGAGTAGCAGATCATGATGGTCTGGAACGCCGTGTTGTACGTCGGGGCCTCGTTCGCGCGGAAGAAGTGCGGTCCGGCAATGTTGCCGGCACAGTAGGCGACGAAGACAAGCGCCGAGACAGTCATCTTCTTGGTCACGCCGCGGTAGTTGCTCTGCACGAGGGACAGGTTCAGCGGCATCGCGCCGGGTCCGCTCGCCAGGAGGAAGTAGGCGAAGAGGTGCACGCCGTCGGGGCTGATGTGTTCGCGGCGGTAGATCATGGCAGAGCCGATGATGCAGGGGGACACGACGCAGACGATGAGGAGGCAGTTCATCTTGCGGTAGCGGCCAGCGAGCCAGCCGGTGCCGGCAATGACGGAGGCGGCGAGGAGTGAGTAGGGAATGTTGATGAGGGTGGACTGCAGGCTCGTGAAGCCGAAGGAGCGGATGACGAGGTTGGCGAAGTTTTGCGTGCCGCCGTTAGGGATCTGGGTCGCCACCTCGAGGGCAAAGATGAGCCACGTCTTCGGATCGATGAGGCACTCCTTCACCTGATCGAGCCGCCAGTGCGTCTTCTCCGTGCTGCCTGTGCCGGCGACAACGACACGGTCGGCGGCGTACTGGCGCTCTTCAGCGTTGAGAAAGCGGGCGCTCGAGATGCGGTCCGGCAGGAAGGTGAAGATGGCGAAGGCCCAGACGAAGGTGCCCAGTCCAAGGATGATGTACATTGCCCGCCAGGGACCCACGGCATTGTCAGGGCTGATGTGGCCAACACCAAAGGCCAACAGGCTGGCGATGAGGCCGCCAACCGAGTTGCCGGCGAACCAAATGCCGGTCCGGAAGGGGATCTCGTCACGAGTGTACCAGGTCGACGTGAGGAACATGAAGGCCGGGGTCAAGGTGGCCTCGGCGATACCCAGCAGAAAGCGGACCGCGAGAAGGCCACCGAAGTTGGTACAAGCGGCGGTCACCGCCACGACTGTACCCCAGAAGAAAGCGTTGACCGTCAGGTACTTGGCCACGGGGAGGCGGGCGATGAGGAGAGACGTCGGGTACGTCCAGGCGAAGTAGCCAAAGTAGAACATGCTCGACACCCAGCTGTACTGCTGGCCTTGGAGATTCTGCCCGTCGTGTCAGCCATGGCGTCTTGGAAGTCATCCGAAAGGGAAACTCACGTTGTCCTCTCGCAGACCAAAGACGGAGGCGCTCGACAAGATGGTCCGGTCCATAAAGTTGAACATGTACGTGACAAACAAGACGGGGATGATGAAGCGGTCGATCTTGCGGACCACGCGCTTGGCCATGGCAGCGTCGACATGCTGGCGCTGCTGCTCAGGCTCCTCCTGGGGTCGGGTCTGTCCGTCGGTTGAGCCCATGATTGCTGCTGCAGTCTGCTATGACCTCTGGTGCTGTCTTTTGGCGATGTTGGAGACACGAAAAACTGCAGTGAAGATCACGCGGGGTCGAGCCACTCCTTTTAAGACACAGCAGCAACACCGCAGATCCCCAGCGTCCCAGGCCAACGGGCCGGAGATCGGCGGCCAACGCTCTTCCCCTCGTCCATTGTGCCAAAGAACCCGGCATGAGGTTGTCGCCAAGAGGCGCGTCGCATCCTGATATCTATCATCCGCCCCGTCGCTATCTCGGCTCCGGTTTTCCAGAGGTCCGATCCCAGGCCGGTGTGGAGGAAGGATTCGGCGCTGAGGGAGCTAACAGGGGTCTGTCTTACGATTCCAGCGATTAAGGCCGCAGATCAGTGTCAAACACTCCGGACGCCTCTTACTAGACTCCGCTGTGTCGGCCGACGGGCGTCGAGGCCGATTGTCGCTGTCGCCGGTCCCGGCCGACGAACCAGTCAGCGGGCTGATATTATCAGTTATTGTCTAGGGTCCCATCTCGCGACGAGAGCCGAGCGACGGAGGCTGTGGGGATGGGAGCCGATGGGGTCGGGGGAGTTCCGACGGAGTGGTCAAGCATAGATAAGAGGTTAAGTTACCTTGCACGTACCGTTGCGGAAGGGAAACAAGACGTCGAGACCGAGACTGAATCTGCCGCTTAGCAGATCCTACCACTGAAAAACGGCATTGGAAGAACCACCCTTGTTCTCGCGTCACCAGCCCCAACCCGTCTCAAGGTGCGTACTGTCGAAGCAAGCAAAAACACCATGGACGGCCTCGCGATATCCCCCTTCATCGCCGCACTCCCCAAGGTCGAGCTCCACGTCCACATCGAAGGGACACTTCTGCCCTCCCTCCGCTGGTCCCTCGCCCACAAGAACAAGATCCCGCTCCCCTACCCGACCTACGAGGCCCTCCTCGCCTCCTACGCCGTCTCCCTCACCCACCGCCCCGAGCTCACGGGCCGCACCCCGGGCATCCCCACCTTCCTCGAGGCCTTCGCCGCCGGCTGCGCCGTGCTCGTCACCGAGGATGACTTTTACGAAATGGCCATGTCCTACCTCGCCCGCTGCGCCGCCATGAACGTCCGCTACGTCGAGCCCTTCTTCGACACCCAGGGCCACACCGCCCGCGGCATCCCCGCCGCCACCGTCATGAACGGCTACCTCCGTGCCCAGCGCGACGGCGCCGCGAAGCACGGCGTCCGCTCCAGCTGGATCTACTGCTTCATCCGCGACCTGCCCGTCGAGGAGGGCCTCGCGGCCTACGAGGCCGCCAGGCCGTGGGCCGCCGGCACCGTGCCCGGCGGCAGCGGCCTCTTCCACGCCGTCGGGCTCGCGAGCAACGCCTTTGAGCGGCCGCCGCTGCTGTTCGAGGAGGGGTTCCGCCGCGCGAGGCGCGACGGGCTGCGCGTGACGATGCACTGCGACTTTGGCCAGAAGGACACGCACGCGCACGTGGCCGAGGCCGTGTTTGACGTGTGCGACGGCGCGGGGGCGGAGCGCATCGATCACGGGCTGGATGCCGCGGACGACGAGAAGTTGATGGCTGGGCTCGTGGAGCGGGGGATCGGGCTGACGCTGTGCCCGCACGCGTATCACAGGCGGACGGCGACGGAGGTCCTGTTCCCCAAGATCCGAAAGCTGATCGATCGGGGGGTCAAGGTGTGTATCAACAGTGACGATCCGGTGTACATGCATGATGTGTGGGTGGACGGGAACATGCAGAAGGTGTACACGTATTGCGGCTTGAGCAAGCGGGACATGGTGCAGTTGGCGAGGAACGGCGTCGACATGGCGTGGACGAGTGACGAGGTCAAGGCAGAGCTGTATCGTGAGCTGGATGCCGTCAAGGTAGACGAATGAACATGACGTTCTGAAGTTCTCGTGGCCAAGATGGTGGCGCCTGCTAAAGGGCTCGGCGCACCGGCATGTAGCTTGGTGTCATGAAGCCGTGGCCCTGTTTGGATGCCCAGCCCGGGGACTCGGTTCGTTTGAGTTGTTCTATATTTAGTGCTGGCGTCCCGCGTCGATGGTACATCATTGCCATCACTTTGAACTGGCGACTGTTTTGAAGTTCTGTAATTATTCTAGTAAATTTATGAGTTGTTGCCCGAGGGCTGTCCATCCGAAACTCCTTGCAAGTAAAACACACTCCCCCACCACTATTACATGAGATAGCACAAAGATACACAAGAAACGGGCACAAGCAGCGCCATAGAAAACCTAGTCCTAATCCTTCTTAGGCTTCTTCACGTTCCACTTCTTCACACGGAAAGCCCAGTACGACAACACGGCAATCGCAATGTTGAAGAGGATGAACGCCCACATGATGCCAAAGTTGCGCCACCTCTCGCTGTAGTAGATGTTGCTGCCGGCAAGGTACTGGTCCGCCACGCTGAGCGAGCAGTACCGGCACGACTCGGTGTCCTCCGGGTTCTGGAGAACGCCGGGTGCCTGCTCGAGGAACGGCTGGAGGTATTCGGCGCACGTCTGGCCCGAGGGCGGGCTGAAGATGGCCGTCTCACTAGAGGAGCACGTCACAGGGCGATCGTGCAGCTGTGTTGAGACGATACCGGCGACCCAGTAGGTGAAGGGCGATACGCGGTACATGAAGATCCAGAAGCCGGGCAGGTTGTCGGGGGTCTGCAAGACACCGCAGAACGTCAAGCTCATGAGGACCAACAGAGTGACGACGGCGGAGGCTGTCTGAGCGTCGGGGAAGGCAGCAATGGTCATCTGCGCGAACGAGCTGGCGTAGAGGAAGAGTTGCATGCAGAACAGGAGGACGAGACCCTGACGCGCGGAAGACTGGACGCCAATGATGGGGTAGTAGAAGCAGGCGTAGATGAGGATGGCCGTTACGATCTGGTAGGGGATCTCGACGAGGACGTTGGCGAGCATGAAGGCCTTCCAGGAGTACGCCTTGCTGGGGCGTTCGCGAACTTCGTACAGCGCGCGCTGCGTGAGGAATTGAGGCTGGATCTGTTGGACAAGGGTCGAGAAGATGGTGATGACCATGAAAACGCCGAAAATGACATTCTGCATGCCGGCGAGGGATCCCTCAGCGCCGTAGAACGAGAATCCGATGAAGAGACCAGCGGCGGTGCCGAGAATGAACTTGGAGAAAATATAGCTGGGCATACGCCAGTACTGCTGGAAGACACGGTGCGTGACGGCGTAGAGCTGGGCACCGAAAGGCATGGCGAATTCGGAATGGGAACCTGCCTCGTGCTCTCCAGCCACTGGCTCGGCTGCCTTCTCGGCGTGGATGCGTTCGATCTCCTCTCGGACAGCCTGGCGCTCAGGGCTGCCCTTCCAAACGCTGTGCCAGTCCTCGCCCTTGGGGTTGGTTCCGTTGTTGACAATCTCGAGCATGTACTCGGCCGGGTTCTCGTCATCGAGACACTTGCGGGCGCCGTTGGTCTCGAAGTACTCAAGGAGCGTGTGCGAGTTCTCGCCAATGTTGCCAAAGTAGACTGTCTTGCCGCCAGCAGCCAGGAACAACAGACGATCGAACTGCTGGAACAGGATAGCGCTGGGCTGATGCACCGTACACAGGACAGCCTGGCCCGCGTCCGCCAGCTTGCGAAGGAATGCGCAGATAGCCCACGAACTCTGCGAGTCGAGGCCACTGGTGGGCTCGTCGAGGAAGAGAAGCAGCTTCGGCTTGGCCGCGAGTTCAACACCAATGGTGAGGAGCTTGCGCTGCTCAACGTTAAGACCCTCGCCGGGAATACCAACGACGGCGTCAGCAAAGTCGCGCATGTTGAGCATGTCGATGACCTCCTCGACGAAGCTGTGCTTCTCGGCCTTGCTGACAGTCTTGGGCTGCCGGAGATCGGCGCTGAAGCGGAGACTTTCACGGACAGTCGACGTCTGAAGATGGAGATCTGCCCGAAGTTAGCGCGGTCCGGTTACCCAATTAACAATATGATCATACCTTGCTGCTGCACGTAGCCAGTCTTGCGCTGGAAGCTGGCATCCAGAGGCTTTCCGTTGACGAACATGTCACCAGTGATGACGCCCATGGTTGTCCTCTGTGCCAAGACATCGAGAAGCGTCGTCTTTCCAGCGCCGGAAACACCCATCAGGGCAGTCAGGGTGCCGGGCTTGACCCAACCAGAAACCTCGTCGAGGAGTCGTCGCCCGTTGCCCTTGATCTCAATGTCGTAGCAGACGTCTCTCCAAGTGAAGATGTCCTTCTGGGGCTCAATTGATCCAACGTTGGCACCGACCTCCTCCTTGGACTCGGGCTTGACAGCCATCTCCTCGTTGGTAGCGCCACGGTTAACACCGTTCTTCAAGTGGGAGGGGACATGGCCGCGCTGGAAGACGAGAACTTCGGCGGAGCTGCTGGTCGACGAGTTGAGCTCAGTGGCGGCGAAGTAAAGAAGCATGAAAGCAACCAGGAAGGCGATCAAGATGCCAAAGTTGCGCCACACGTGTGAGTAGTAGTATTCGTAGTTCGTCTCCATGAAGGCATCGCCACTGACAGTTCGCTGCCCAGCAATCGATCCGACAGTCGTGCAGATCCACGAGTCACCGACGAGCGGGGTGTAAGGCGGGACAATGTCAGCGCATTCGTACTCTCGGCCGTGGAACTCATTGGCAATCAGAATCTCGAAGGCGTAGTAGATGGGGTTGATCCAACGAATCCACCCGAACCACGGGTGCATCTGGGGCACGGTGATGACGAAGCCGGTGTAGATGACCAATGCCAGGACCATGACACCAGCCAGCATCATCGCCTGGGACACAGTTTTGGTGACAGCCGCAAGAGTACGGAAGATGGCACTCATGACAAAGATGGAGATGTACGTAATCAGGAAGAACAGGAAGAAGTTTCCAGGTTCCTGTCGCAGTCCAGCCAGGAAGTAGAGCACGATGTTAAAGATAGTACAGGTGACGAACTTGATCGGTATATCGGCGACGATTCCGGCGATGGCTTCGGCTGCGGGATGATAGAAGGCGTACGAGGCGTGCTTTTCGACAATTGGACGTTGGGCATACAGGCTGTTGATTTCAGAAATGGCAGTGAGAGCGTTGAGCAGAATGGCTTGGAACAGGACGGATCCTTTGCTGAAGAGACCAGCAGTGTTGTCCGGGCTCTGGTGGAAGACGGAACCGATGATGAGGGCCAACACGAGATTCATGACCGCGTGACTCGCCGTGGCGGATATGTCGTTCCAGATGCGTTGATACGCTCGTTTTGTGGTGAGCTTGACCTGCATCGCGAGACTGATGGTGTAAGGC
The DNA here is from genome assembly GCA_002851755.1 of Verticillium zaregamsianum. Classification (NCBI taxonomy): domain Eukaryota; kingdom Fungi; phylum Ascomycota; class Sordariomycetes; order Glomerellales; family Plectosphaerellaceae; genus Verticillium; species Verticillium zaregamsianum. Next base: position 2,051,345 of record NMXM01000007.1, on the reverse strand, counting down.
GACTTGGGGCGGACGTGCTTCGACTGCCTGGTGTTCTTCTTCTCGCGCATCTCGGAGATAGTCTGACCATGGGCATCAATGGGGAACTCCTGCTGGTGCTCGTCGATCTCGGCGCGCAGAGCGGTGAACTCGGGGGACTCAAGCCAGTACCGTTCGAACTCCTCGGAGGTACGCGGGACCTTGCTCTCCATGCCGGGACGCGCCTTGCGTTCCTGAGGGTTGGTGACAGATGTGAGGAAGTCGCCAGTGGTCTGGCGCTGAGGACACTCCCAACCCATTCTCTCAAAGTACGACCTGGCATCGGTAGCGCGGCCGAAGAAAATCTCGCGGCCCTCGTAGAGAACGACAGCCTTGTCGAAGAGGTCGTAGATGGCCTGACTGGCCTGGTATATGGCGACGGCATTGGCAGAGCCAGAGAAGTCCGAGGCGAGCCTCAGAGACTGGACGAATTTCAGAGCCGTGGCAGAGTCAAGGCCGCGAGTGCTGTATCGTAATATTAGCGTCACTGACCCAGAAGACGTCGAGCGCTTATCTCACCTGTTGTCCCATGCAGCCATGGGAGATCCGGCGAGCATCATCTCCGAGATACTGACACGCTTCCGCTCTCCGCCAGAAACGCCACGGACAAAGTCGTTGCCGACCTTGGTGTTGTAGGTATGGCTGAGACCACAGACAGCCATGACAATCTGAGCGGAACGCTTGTGGTACTCTTCACGAGAGATGCCGTGGATGCGGTTGGATGGTGTGCGAACGGCAGCCGCAAACTCGAGAGTCTGGCCGACCGTCAGGTGGGGGAAGTGCTTGTCGACCTGGAAAATCTCATGTTAGTATAGCTCATGCCAAAATGGGGGAACGAAGTTCTCACCTCCTGGTTGTAGGTCGTCTCGCCCTTGAACTCCTTAATCATTTCCTTCTGGGGAATTCCGTTGTAGTGGATGACGGACTTGTCGTCCATGCTGAGCCCGTGGAGTTGACCAGTGATGGTCTTCAACAGGGTGCTGCAACCGGATCCGGGGCGACCCAGCACGATGAGCAGCTCGCCACTGTTCAGAAGACCATTGAAGCTGTGAAGAATCGGCTTGGGCTCCTTCTTTGCGAAGCTGAAGTGCTCGCCCAGCCTCAACGGGGCTTGGAGAAACGAGCCCACAGTCTGCTGCAGCTGCAGAGCGTCGCCGCTGCCCGAAACGCTGAGGTCCTTGAAAGCAACGCCAGCTGATTTCAAGCTGATGCCCTCCTGCTGCAGGACGCTCATGGTGTTCTGCAGCCACTTCTTGAGGTCGAAGGACTTGCTCGTGGGGTCCATGGCGGGATCGCCATCGCTGTCATAGGGCGATGTGACTCGGTCTTCCGGCACGGAGGCCATGGATTGCCTTCGCTGCTGCGACATGGCTGTGGCGATCCTCCGCAGCTCCCTCCTGTCGCCCTCCTCCATGATGAGGGTGGAGTCGCGGCGGCTGAGGCCATTGTCGTCCACATCTGTGGCTTCGCTGTGAGAGTGCCTGTGGTGCGGCCGGCTGGAGGAGGTAATGGGCGAGGTAATGGGCATGAAGGCGGTCTCAGTAGGCGAGTACTGATCGGAGTCACGAATCGGCGACTCCTCGCGGCCCGGTTCGTCCGCTGGCGAGTGCCCGTTCATGATGGCGGTGGCGATGCTGCTGACTGCCGGATGTGTCGATGGTGTTCCTCGGATATGGATAGATGTGAGTGGTGTTGAGATGAGTGTTGGGTATGCAAGAGGAAATGGCAGTCCGAATGAGAGCAACTGGCTGAGGAGGGGGGAGAATAAGCTTTCTGCCAACGGGCAAAAACTCGAATACTTATTAGTACGGCACCAGGTGCCTCGGGAAGTCCTTGAATGCCGAGTGGAATGAAGCCATTACCTCCTCCCCTATTGTTTGCGGACTTAAAGGAGGTACGCCTCAAGTCAACATAACACCCCGGGCCTCCGCTCGCTCAGCGCTACACAGCCAAAGACCGGGGGTAGGCGTCCTGAGAGGTCGCGGAGGGTTGATGGGCGCCGCACATGTCGTCACCCTGCATCCAGCGCGGTAGTGTAAGCATACTAGAGAACGAAGTTCGAGCTGTGGCCCAGTCCTGACGCGTGCCTGGGGATTGAGTTCAGTCTCGGGGTGCTGTTGCGTGCCGAAAGCGTCCACTCGGCGCGATGTCTTGGGACCTTGCCGGGGTCTGGAACAGTTTAGCAGGACCCCAAGGGTCCCCAGCGCGGCCCTAGCGAGGATCTCAGAGGTGGGTGACGGTGGGCTAGGTGGGTTAGCTCACTGGCACCGTCGGGCATGAACCCACCACTCCCCGCTGGGCTGGGCTTGGGAATGCCGATGCCCGCGGCAAACCAGAAGCTCGCAGATGCTTCCGGCTGGTCTGGCGGGCGCTCCCTGCAGTCTGAACGAGCCGGGCTCTGAGTAAGCTCATACCCGGCCCTCGCGGGAGGGCGTCCTTCGATTGACGCCATTCGTGATGATAGCCGGACCAGCCTGCGCCAACGCGCATCAACCTCCTCTCCCACTTCTCCCACTCGAATTCAATTGTCCATCCTTTGAGTTGGGCACGACGAGCGTTGTAATGACGTGGTCTCACCCATCTCGCGAAAGCGAAGGTCCCATTTAAAATCTCGTAAGGCGAAAAAGGGCTGAGGCGTGGACAGTGTGATATCATGGTCGAGTCAGTGGGTGCAGTGTCGGGGCGCCGGAAGCGACCGAGAGCCGGGGTGGCCTGTGTTGATCCTCCCGCGTTGGCAGACACGGCGGCCCCCCTCCCATGGACGGCCTTCGTCAGTGCGAGAGGCCAGCGCTTAGGTCAGCGGTGGGCGAGTCGACTGCCGGGAACGGTCAGTTGGCAGGCCCCGTGCTGTCCGTCGCGGCCACTGAGCAGGCGTAAAGTTGGTCCGACTCTATGCGCCGTCGACGGTGTGGCCCACCACGGACTCGTACAGTTGGGTTTATTCCGTGAAGACAAAAGGCCTTGAACGGTTACGACGGCGACACGGCGATACGGCGGTCCGACACCGATTCCCGGTCGTTGGTCGTAGTGGGAGAGGCACGTCGGGGACAGTAACAGTCGAACCCCCCGACTGTCCGTCTTCGTCGGCGCGGCCGTGATGACACCAAAGTCGGCGAGTTTTCGGGCTTCCTCAGGGTCGCTCGACGGTGTTCGGGCTCCGTTCCGTTCGTTGCGCAGGGCTACGCAGACATTCCAGCGACGATACGGATCGGTCGCCTGGCAGCCAGCCAGGCACCTGTTGGGTTGGCGCAGCAGGCAGCGTAGCCATCGTTCGATGGATGACTGCCGACTTTCCGGTGGAACTCGTCTCGATGAAGCAATTATCTGCAGTTCGTTGGACCTGATGAGGTCGCGGTGATGCGATACCGACGTTGATGCATGTGGAGGCTGCGATGGCCAGGGTGGGTGGTGGTGGCTGTCAGGTGCCGCGTCACCAGCACTTCTAATGGGTTGCGGACTGGTCTGAGCTCCCGAAATCCAGAGTGGAACCCGCTTAGCTAACCAACCTAAACCTCCCCCGGGCCCCCAAGACACCCCGATCACTGCCCCTTTCGCCCCTGACTAGGCCAGGTACCTGCAACATTCCAATACTTTCAACTCAACGGCTTGACATCACAACACCCTGGACAAGATGGGTTTCACGAACTGTGCTCACATGCCATTTAATATACCTTGAAATTGAAAATCTTGGCAGCAATGACCACTCTACGGCAAGGGTCCGAATTGCAGGTGGGTAAGACAGGCACGTGAAGCACCATACCTTACATGAGGTACTTACGGTAGATGAGCGACTTTCCCAGGGCACCTACTTGGGCACCTGGGAACTTAATTCACTGTCTGCCTCGAAAAATAATTGTCTTCTCTGCGAGGAATAGGGGCAGAAATAGGGGTTGCCATGACGCTCGCGGAAAGGGTCCCATGTCGCGTTGTAGGCCGAGGAACGATCCGCAAGAGCTCTCTCTCTCTCTCTCTCTCTGGTGGTTGATCTTGATATGGGTTCAAAATAAGTAAATATCGTAAAAATATGCTTTACATCTCACACGGCTGCAAGGACTGCCGAGGCAATATGCAGCTCTTCGCTGGCAGCTTCTCCTTTCCCACGATGTGATGTGGCATTTCTTGACCTCCAGTATACCCACAACCTGTCTGCACCAATCTGACGTGCAGTTCATCTGCACGCAACGAAGGTGGTAAGATGCAGGACGCCTTTCTCCCTTTTTTCCCTTTCCCCCTTCCACTGCTGCGAGTGACACGAGCGCGGGGGTGAGGCCTCCTTCACCCCGCCCACTGCGACTGCGACTGCCCCGCGGCGCGATTTGCAGACCACCAAAAGTCCCCCGTCCAGCTTCGCCCAAAGAACCAGGCATCGCACTACCCTTCCTCGCCATTTCCTGCCATGTCGCTCTTCGATCTGGCTGCCAAGTTTGGCGGTCTCAGCACCCAGGAGTCCGACGATCACGAAGGCTACACTGGTGCGCTCCCCCGGCCTGACCCCATCTCAGTCCGGACATCATCCGATTTTGCCACAATGGGCATTCTCGTGTACTGACTCCACAATATCAGGGCCCAGAGACTACGGCTACACCCAAACCTCCGACTACGAAGGCGGCTACGACGGCTCTCCGCCGACCGGATACCCCAGCGGTCCTCAGCAAGGGCAGGACGAGTATAGAGAGCATCACGAAGGCTACGGCACCAGCGACCCGACGCGAGCATCTGGCCGAGAGGGTGCGTACGCCGCGCCACCCTCAGCAGACGAATACCATCCCCAACAGTCTGACTTTGACCGTGGCGACCGTCCTGCCTCGCCGCCTCTGCCGGAGGGGTGGATCAAGCGTTTTGACGAGCGCCATGGGAAGTGGTACTACGTAGACGAGTCGACGGGCACGTCACAGTGGGAGCCCCCCAAGCGATCGTTCGAGGACGAAGGGGAGGAGGACCCGTCGTCGCGACACGGCGCGCATGCGTCGCAGGAGCAGGTCTACGATGCCCATTCCGGCGCTGGCGAGGCCGCTGGCTACTATGCGGGGCATCAGTATGGGCAGAATGCGCCCGCGTACGGGCAGTACTCGGCGGAAGATCAGCACGGCCAGCGTAGTGGCGCGCCATACGGCCAGGATTACTACGGCAGTGAGCAGCAGAGATCCGGCGTGGAAGAAGAGCGCAAAAGCAGTGGGTACGGCGGCGCGCTCCTGGGCGTGGCTGGCGGCTTGGCCGTCGGGGCCCTGGGCGGAGCGCTCATCGCGAATGCCATGGGTAAGTTGCATCCGGGGCACTTTGACCTTGACCTGCTGTGCAACGATTCTAATAGCTTAAACAGGTTCGGATTCGGATGCTGAGGCTGAGGAGGCCCCCGCCGAGTATGCCTACAGATCGTATGAAGAGCCGGTTGAGGAGTCCCATGGCTATTCTGCAGAGCCTACGTTTGAGGACGACCGTGGCGTTGTCGAGGAAAAAGACGAAGAGAGTGCGTCATCCGGTTCGGATGAAGAGGAGCCCGAGGAGGACACCGAGTCTTCGGATGAAGAAAACGAGGAAGAAGAGGTCGAGGAAGAAAGAGACGAGAGTGAAGACGGAAGCTCGCATGGGTCTTCGGACTCTGGCTCGGACTCTGGCTCTGGCCAAGAAGATGAGGATCTCGGATATGCCAGGAGTGGTGACGAGGAGCCCAGCGAGAGGTACTATTACGACGACGAGTGATGATCAACGAGCCACGACATTATACCCAACGAACACAGTATCCCACCCCTTGGGTTTATTTCGAAATAATATATAGATAAGTCCCAGCTGAGATTTGACTTGTCTTCCGGATGTATGGATGGTCAGATAATTACGTGGCTACTTATTCGGGCTGAGGAGCGCACCCGCGTCGAGCCTAAAACCAAGATTTCGTCAGCAACACAGGATATCTGAAAATGGCGTTTCCTTATGACTTCTTGGGCTCGAGATTCTCTTTTCATGCATCCTGAATATTAAATGTGGTGTTACGACAAGAACAATTCTTTTCAATTAGTATTATTTATGCGGCACGCTGTGTGCCTTAGAACGTGTGAATCTGGTCCTTCCGGTATCCCAACTGCTGCAAAACGCCTGGCGTGCCCCTCTTGCCAACCAAGGCTGCTTCCATCGCCGGCGGTCCGCACACATACACTTTTGATGCATGGTCGCTGTCGTATGGTGCTACCTCCTCCAATAATGCCTTGGTGACATGGCCCTTTCGCAGAGACGAGCTTGCGCCTGGTCGGCTAACCGTGTAAATGGCCTTGAATCGTCCGGGAAACTCCTTTTCAAAGGCATCAAACTCCGCTTTAAGCAAGGCATCTGCATCTGTGTTGATACCAAACACCAGTGTCACCTTCGTCTTGTCCTCGGGGTTCCGAAGGATTCCTTGGGCGAGTTGGTAGACAGGGGTTATACCAGCGCCACCGGCGATGAGGGTGACGTGCGGCGCGGTATTTGGTTTCCACACGGGGCCCTTGAGAGCAGCCGCAAAAAGTAGCTTATCGCCCGGAATCAACGAGTGAAGATGTGTACTCTGCTTGCCGTCTGGGTACTGCTTCACGAGCAGTTCAAGGGTGCCAGGCTGATCTATAACGCTGTGAGCAAATGCGCTCCTGCTTAGTTGCTAGTACATACCTGATGGGCTGATGGGGGTATAAGGTCTCGCGACCGGGAGCCATCGCCCCTTTGGCCATGACATGGTCAGAACGGCAGCTGTCCGTTGTCAGTGCTCATTCGTGCCCTTCTTGGTGCGACATACATGTGAGCGATAGCCCGCTGACTGTATCCTCGCTTGGTAGTCTGAATTGGAGGCGCCTCGTGTTGTGGTTGACCTGCACACTGCTCTCCAGTGGCAACGAGACGAATGCCGGGCCGCTGCCAAAAGCTTTCGGAGGAGCTCCCGACTCGGCATGCGCATTGCCAACAAGCATCCTCGAAAAGATGCCACCACCAATGCCGCCGATGGCAAGTGTAGTGATGGCCGTCACGGGCCTGACTTGACGCAGTGCTGAGAATGACATTTTGAAGATTGGGTAGTATTTTACAGTGAAGCAAACGTAGGATGATCGAGCCGGGTCGTAGGGCTGAATATAAAAGCACCCGCCCTTCATCGGACTTCGGGCAAGTAGCGTGGGGTGTAGGGCGGCGGACTTCGGACATTTGACGAAAACACCAGGCCGGCAGTAAAGTGGGTCCTTTCTTCGGTCTGCCGATGGAGACCACAATCGTGCGATGCGAACTGTTTGCGGTGGAGAGTGTAGCTGAGACAAAGCCGTGGGGACACGGTGGGCATGAAATTTCTTTGAATGCATTAAACCTTCAAATAAATAGGGTAAGTCTTGCACCGGTGTGTAAGTACATGATCTCCTCAAAACAGAGCTAGCGCTACATGAACAAATTGCTCCGCTGGTTCCCTAGATAAGAACAGGTCCAGTGCAGACCATTGTACGTCCCTGGTCTCCGTCTTGAATACCGTCATAAGCTCATTCGCGCAATATGATCGAAGTGAAGACTAGCCAGCGTCCATCACTACGCATCAGTGTGAGGCTGGTAGGGATTCAGACAGTCAGTAATAGCTCCCCCTGGTGAACGAGGAGACATACCAGAGGCTTGGGAGGGGCATCGATCCAAGCAGCCATTTGGTATTGCTGATTGTGGCTGGCAGTCAAGCCGAGGTTGTACTTCTGATTTCCGGCATGGTTGAAGGCAAAGTTCATCGGGAAACCAGGGTCATACGGCGACGCTTCGTGAATCGCGGCAACGTCTTCCTTGGAAAGCTTTACACGTAGGGCCTCGGGGATCGCTTCCACGTGGGCAATTGTGTTGACAACCACGATGGGGAAGACGTAGGGAGACTGGTGGAAGAGGTACGCTAGGGCCTGTGTGCTTGATAAGTTCAAGTCTCCCTCTCGGGAGATCGATCGGTAAAAGCACTCACTATTGCCTGCAGGGCGGATTTCTTCTCCGCGGCCAACTTCTCGAGGGCATCACAGACTGCCAATGCAGGTGGAGCTCCGTGTCCCTTGCGAGCGTCTGGATTCTCTTCGACTTCCTTCCTCTGCTGAGCTGATAGCAATTGACCAGCGCCGAGGGCTGCAAAGGGCACAATGGCCAGGCCTTGGTCCTCGCACATGGGAATAATTTCGCCCTCGATGTCCCGATGAGCCGCGTTCCAGCATCCTTGGTAGACAGAAAAGGGGGTCAGGCCGTTGGCACGGGCAACTGCGACGCGTTAGATATACAATGACCTCGTGCCACTGGAGTAGGGAAGGCAACCAACAAGCGTTGGTCTTGACGACAACCCACGCCGGGGTGTCGGATACACCAAGGTAGAGAACCTCCTTGGCCATGACATGGGCATGCAAACCCCTCATCACCTCCTCCACCGACGTTGCAAAGTCCCACCAATGTACATAGAGAATATCGATGTAGTCGGTCCTCAACTTCTTCAAGCTCTGTCGAACCGAAATATGCATGCTCTTTGCCGAATTGCCAGTGAAATTGCTCTGGAATGGCTCCTTTGCGGCATTGTAGGCGCGATATCCGGCAGTGTACTTCGTCGCGATGACCATCTGGTCACGGACGTCGCGTTTCTCCATCCATTCGCCGATGAGCGTCTCCGACTGCTCCGAATTGTAGGTGTTGGCAGTGTCGATGAAGTTGCCGCCGAGAGAATAGAACTTGTCAAGCAGGTCGAACGGCGCATCACTCTCGCCAAAGACGGAGCTCCAGGAGTCGACAATGCTGATGCCGCCCAGACAGAGCGGAGAAACTTTAACCGCAGCGTTGGGTGACAAGATGCGATGGTACCCCAAAAGAGAGGAAGGCTTGGGCGGGGGCTGGAACATGGACATGGTGGCGTGCGGGCGGGTTCGATTTGGTCTGGCTCAGAGCAAATCTTTGAGAGCGGTCTTGCTAGGGGATTTGGAGAATGTAGTGCCTCGCAAGATCCGAAATCTCTCATAGGATCACAAGATGCCACGTATATTTATATCATGATTTCTCTACGAAAGCCCATGGAACCGGCCTGTTCCACACACTATCTCCTTCGAGCTAGCTGCCGACAATGGCGATCGTGAGTCGGAAAGCTTTTGGAGTGGAGGAGGTCCCACACCATGGCAGTCAAACGGAGAATTGTGGCGGACACGTTTGTGTCTTTCAAGCAGGTGGAAAGTTCGATGTCTCCCGTCAGATCCGATGTGAAGTGCTCTAGCAAACCCAACAACCAGCCGACGACCGGATTTCTGCCGCCAAGATTATCAGGATGGAAATTGAAGGCAAGATTTGAAAACAAAAGGGCTTAGATTTAGGAGTCGTGTACTTGGCCACAACGACTGAAACTAATACCGAAGGTTTATCCATTTGGATTACTATACAAGTAGATATGGGCTCTAGCTTCTATCTCTCAGTTATGGAGCACCTTGGCTTATGGCTAATGTAAAATTCAATCAATATACTAGTCTTTCTACTTCTCGCATGTGTAAGATTTTCGCCCTGTTGTCTCATGGTTCTTACTCTCGCTTCAGCCCAACCTTGCCAACACCCCTCAGCCCCCAAATGCTGATGAAGCAAGCCAGCAGCTGCAGTCCGAAGCAGACCCAGAACACGACTCGGTAACCAGCCATGATGGCTTCTGGCGACTCCTTGTCCTCGATTGATGAGTTGGCGGTGACCCTGGTCGAGGTGACAGCCATGACCATGAGACCCACAGAGAAACCAAACTGCGCGACGGTGTTGAACACCGCACCGGCTAGGGCCTGTGTTCCCTCGGAGAAGGCATCTGTGATGATGAGATTGGCAACGGTGAAAATCACTATCCGGTGTGTTAGCTTCATGAAATCGACGTCGGCAGTCAATAGGGCCTACCATCGACGCTGAAAGGGCAAGTCAGCACGGCCCAGAACGCCGCGACCCAGTAGTTCCAGGCTGGGTTGATCAGGGCCATGATCAAAGGGGCGATGAGCGTCAGGATTGATGAGCTTGTGATGAGCTGGCTGGCGTTGATCTTGTGAACGAACAGACCCGTGAACAAGTTGAGAAGGATACCGACAATCACTTCGGGGAAGAATCGGATCGCGGCGTCGAGTGCCGTCAATTGCTGGACCTCTTGGAAGCTGTAGAGACTGGTCAGAAAAATGGTGAGGGACTTGGATCTGAATACCACGCACAACAGACTGAGAAAGTACTCAACGCCGTTGAGCACGGCGTGGGCGAGGAAGACCAAGACACAGACGGTGGTGAATGCTCTCTTGCGCCATAGTGAGTTAGGAATCAGGGCGATCCGACCGGACTTCTCACGGAAGTGCATCCAGAGTACGAACGAGACGGCAGACACGCCGGCAACACAGAGCATAGCGATGTTCTCGGCATGCTTGGCCTTGGTCATGTTCCCAGTGATGACGCTGGGGCATCGTTAGCGGCCGATTCTAGGATTCAAAGGGGCGTCGGGCGACGATCAGCAGACATACGCGAGGATATAAGAGACAATTCCCAGGGCGGAGGATATCAGCGCGGCGCCGAACCAGTCAATCTCGCGACCGAATCGCGACCAAGAGAATTCTTCTCGGGGCGTGTCCTGCGGTAGCAGCCAGATGCTCACGACGAACAGCAGGGCCATCAGCCCGGCCGTGAGGTAGAAGGAGAATCGCCAGCCTACGGACGTGTCCACAACGACGCCGCCAAGGATCAACCCGACAGAGAAGCCGAGAGGCTGGCTGAGGCCGACACATGCGAACCCGACATTCCGTTGGCGGCCGGCGACGAAGTTATTAGTCAAGATGCTGATGGTCGTTGGCAGACACAATGACATGGCGACGCCCTGGAAGGCTCGGAAGAGAATGAAGCGGATGCCGGTGTCCGCGACGCCGGCTGCGAGGGTGAAAACGGAGAGGAGGAAGCATCCAGCGAGGTTGATGTTGCGGTTACCGAGGAAGTCGGCGACGGCGCCGGCAATGACCAGGCAGCAGGCGCTGGCAAGACTGGAGAAACATCAGCGGGGATACGACTAACGCAGATGTCTCTGCGGGGTTAAGAGTTGCTCATACGGAAACACAGATGCAGGCCTGGAAAAGCTGGTGTTAGCGATGGACCCAGCCGCGAGGGGGTTCGTTGAAGAGAACCCAAAAGACGTACCAAAGAAGCAGATGCGACGGCAGGTTCAGATCTCGAGCGATAGCAGGCAAAGAAATGGTCACAAGCCCGGTGCTCATGCTACCGACAAAAGTGACGCCAGTCAGGATACCGATCACCCACGCCGCCTTGGCCTTGGACTCGATTCGTACTGTTGCTGGGTCATCGATCTCGAGCGTCGACTGCGGTCGCGCGATCGCATCCGAGGCTGTAGGCGGTACAACGTCGTCAGAGGATGATGAGAATTGCCGAAGTACCGACGGGGCTTTGGCCATCCATCTCCGAATATGGCCAGCTGTTGGGGCGATGATGTTGATTGACGAGCCGGTCGACTCGTTCGCAACGAGATTGCTGCTGGACATGACTTGAGCCATGATGCGTTCAAGAGGAGGCTGGCCTCAAGGTGTAGGGTTCAATGCGTGGTACCAGCCTGGTTTGGAAAAGAACTAGCAATGTCGCTGACATTGGTTTCAGGGACAAGCGGTCAGATCAATGAATGGTCATCTCATGGAGAGTCGACACGTACCTGTGGTGGCGACTGGCAGCGGACGTACTTGTACTGAAGGCGATCATCCAAAAGCTCCATCCGCTAGTACTCGTATGGCAGGCCATGTCATCTGTTAACGAAGGGCGTGCGCTACAGCCGGATGGAGTGGCCGAGACCAACCAAGATGGACCTCTGTGCAGGGCTTAAGGCGCAACTGGTGCCATTGAAGATTTTCGTCTGGCAGACAAGATAGCTACGTCCGCATGGCCCTGCAACATGCTGGGTGCCAGATGGTACTCGGGGTCTTCGAGATATTCCAACTTTAGGCTCAGTTACCGGTGAACAGGGTGTGATGGCGTGGCAGGGCTGGATTCAGGCCAGTCGAGGTCCCACTTCCCGCCTGCCATTGCAGAGGCTTCTGGTCCCTCTGGTCGCCCAAGAGTCCTTCCAGTAGATATTTTATGTGCCTGGAGCGCTATTGTGTATGGATTCGCCGTCCAGACTGCTATCAGTTCATCACCAGCCTGTTTCTCAGGCGGGCAGCAGCTCCATGAGCCGGGGACTAGATGCGACTTTCGTTCGAGAGAACATTGTAGGGACCTCAATTGGGGCACCGGGCCCAGCGATCTGGTTGACGCATGCTTGGCGATGGTCTGGCATGCCACGTTGTCCAGAGACAAACTCAGAACTCAAACGACAGGATGCCCGGCAGCTTCCCTGCTCTGCATACATGAGCGCTATGAAAGCTCTGCAGTGCATGACTGCCAGGCGTTTGGTCAGAGTCACCTGGCTTGACTTCACTTCTCCCCATCAGCATCGCAACCAGGGTGCTCAGTATCCCTTGATTGACGATCTCTCCGAGCCAATGTCAGTGCCACTTGGCGCCTCTTTTGCAAGTAATACAAGCGGCAAATTCAAGCCGAACTGGGTCCTGGATTCTGGCGAAAAGTTCACAGCTCCTTGCTTCGCGTCTCGCGCCTCGTATCTCGCACGTAGCACCTCGTTCAGGTTGCCCTAACCTCCTTGCGGCTGGGCTGTACCACTATTACCCGTCAGGGGAGTCGACGAGCGTTTCAATTTGTCCAAAAAGGCATCGCATCGCCGCCCATGTGCAAGGATGGTTTCTGCAGGTTGTTGCATCAAGACCGAGATCATACAATGGAGACTACGCCATATTGACATGGAAGCTCTTGTGAAGGGCGGTCTGGACGACCTCATCCGATAACGCCATGCTTGTATGGAGCCAAAGAAACGGGATGCACAGCTGTACCTCCAGGCGATTCCAACAAAAGACAGAGGTTAAAGCATTGGTGACTAGCCTTAGAGGTCATGCAATGAACCCAGTTCATGGCCTTCCAAGCCTCAGCCCTACAGCCACCCTTTCGTCACTTGGCAGCATGATCGATCTGACGGGAGTAGTGGCGATTCTGGGCGAGGACAGGGACCAGACTGGACAGGCAAAACCCGCCGGAAGAACACCACTGGACTCCTCGTGGTCGGCCGAGAGGCGGGACGAAGCTTGAGCTACCTGGCTTTTACCCCACACAAGCCGCACGAGGCGCAGGATGCAACCCCTTTCGAAGCATCTCGCAAATTGCTCGGCGCTAGCAATGGCGTTGACTTCTGAAAATGGACGACGGGCTTCGGTATCCATGCCAAATCCTCAAGGGGGAATGGAACTCGCCGAGAGCCAGCAGAGCCTTGCTTTCAGGCCGATAATTAAATATCATCGAGGGATATACGTTACATCTTTCCGAATCACCATTTTACTTCTGCCTTTCCAGCCGTTCGATTCATTCGCTCTCTATCAGTTCGTTTCCCGCAATGAAGGCACCTGCTGGCATCCTTGTTGCTCTCCTGGCAAGCCTTGCCGCCTCGCAGGCCGTCGTTGGCAAGGCGGAGGGGTTTGCCGCTGGTGTGACTGGCGGCGGGAATGCCAAAGCCGAATATCCCAAGGACATCAATGAGCTCAAAACACTCCTGACATCCACTGGTGCCAAGGTCATCGTCCTGGATAAAACATTTGACTTCACCGAGTCTGAGGGTCAAGAATCCGGCACCGTATGTGCCCCTTGGGGGACCGGCGACAAGTGCCAGCGAATCATCCAGTCGGACTGTGGGAGCAGTCCTTCCAGCAAAGCCACGTGGTGGAAGGCTGCCCGGAACCCTATCGACGTCAAGTCCGACAAGACCATCCTCGGGGTCGGGAACAAAGGTGTTATCAAGGGCAAGGGTCTACGATTCCGTGAAGCCAAGAATGTCATCGTCCAGAACATTGCTGTCACAGACCTGAACAGCAAATACGTCTGGGGTGGTGACGCCCTTTCTTTCGTCAACTCGGACCTGATTTGGATCGACCACGTAACTGTGAGTAAATTCAGACCCCCAAAAGAGTGATTTCAGGACTGTATTGATGCTTCTTGCAGACAGCACGCCCTGGCCGCCAGCACTACGTATTCGGCTTTGAGCCCAGCCATCGTATCACCCTGTCGAACAACTTCATCGACGGAAACTCACCCTATTCCACCGGCTGCAACGGCTACCACTACTGGAACTTTGAGATGGTCGGCCACGATGATCAGATCACCCTCAAGGGCAACTACATCGTCAAGACGGCCGGCCGCAGCCCTGCTCTGAGTTTCAAGACGCTGCTGCACGCCGTCAACAATGTGTGGGAGGATAACAACGGCCACGCACTTGAAGGTGGCGAACCTGAAGCCCGCGGCATCTACGAGGGCAACGTCTTCATCAACGTCAACTCTATGGTTGCCACCTACAAGGGTCGTCTCTTTTCCTCCCCGGATGCCACCACCAACAAGCAGTGCCAGAGCGCCCTGGGGCGGGCCTGCCAGGTCAACTTGCTGCAGAATTCCAAGGGTGCCTTCTCTTACAAAGACACCTCATTCTTCAACGACTTTAAAGGCCTTTCAATTGCTTCCGCTGCCTCCGCCGCAGATGCAGCCAAGTCCGTGCCCGCAAATGCTGGCGCGGGTAAGATCAAGGCTGCTGGAGCCCAATCCCCAGCTCCGGCCCCGGCCCCGGCCCCTGCTCCAGCTCCTGTGCCCGCGCCGGTTCCTGCTCCCGCACCTGCGAACCCCGGAGCTGGGTCTGGCTCCGCTTCTCTTTACGGGCAGTGTGGTGGTCAGGGCTGGAAGGGCCCAATTACCTGCAGTCAAGGCAAATGTGTCAAGTCCAACGACTGGTACTCTCAATGCTTGCTGTAGGGGAATCGCGTTATGCGTGCTTTACACAGACAGAGCTTCAGCATTAGTTAGCTAGCTATTCCCGATTTACCTTCTCTGCTATTTTCCTTTCAACGCGAGTTACACCCTTTCGTCGAGTACATGGACGATCTCAATAGTCAATTTATTACCAGCCAACAACATTCTTCCCTGCGAATATATGCTGTAATTTAAAGTGAAATGGTCCAAATGTTTGTTTTGTATGTACGACAAGAGAAAGTACGCCTTTTGAGCCGCGGGGTGACCTGTCCAGTAGTGGATATTACGATCATCAGCGACAGTGCAGCGAATCGGATCCTAGACCAGCACATATTCTTCACAGTAAGACAACAATAAACCCTTTTATTTCAAGACCTGATGCCCTCTAAGACAAGAAATGGTTGCTAAACAAATCGTCATGCGAAGCCTATTCCAGCTATATCGAGGGCTGCGATCTGCACATTGAGACATGCGGGCATGGCCACGGTGACCGGACGATATGGATCTTGCTTGGATTGCTTGCCGCATGGCCTCTACCCAGCTGGTTGCCCAATGGGCTCAGAAGTCACGACACGCGATGGATTGTGGGCGCCTTGACCAAAAAAGGATATAGGAGGATACTCCGAGCTCACACGCAGCATGCGGGGATTCTCCGTGCAGCGTAACATGGAACACGGAAACGGACTGGAGTTTGATGGGTGCGACGAATGAGAACTTCCGAACAACACACAATGCAGCGTGTGTGACTGGAAGGTGACATGACAACATCTGTGATGAGCCAGAGACGTTTCTTTCCAAGTCTTCTATTGGTTCAGATCTTCTTCTTCCACGATAGTACCGCATGTGAGGCACATTCACCGGTGTAAGGAATTATTCCGGCCACTTCTGGCAGTCGCATCTTGTTATGAGTTGTTCTTGTGACGTCGAGATTGTGTGGGAAACGCTTGGTTGAAGCATCATGGCACAACTCCGCGGAGACGCGGGCACACAGCCGCAAAGGAACAACACGTCCAGCGGACAAACGGATTAGGAACACTGATGGTCTAAAAGCCAAGAGTCAGTGGCGTGTCAAGCCACGGCCTGGAAGCCCCAGGCCAATGCCCCTCACCTGCCCTCTCGGGACAACGGAGCCTCGTGGGGCGATACAGCTGCGACTAGCACCCATAGTCTCTCTCTTGTTCATTGATCGTCGATCTTCACCACCTCGTCAATCGAGTTGCTTCTTTTGGAGTTTAAAACCGCGCCGCTTGCATTGAAGTGTAGAAACGGTGCTGCAGTATGCAGCCCGGCAGCCCTCGTGGTGATTTGATAAGCTGCTTTCTCCAGCAGACGCCCGCATGGGACCATGTCAGCAAAAGCGCAGATGTCACCCAATGGTCTCGTGTATCAACCGCAGGGGAGTTTTCCAAGACTTCTGTCCGGCTCAAGGCACCAGAAGTTCGACTGAGGCTCTTGGCGGGACCCCCTGCTTACCAAAGGAGGGAACACAATCCCGTTCAAAGACGGGGCACAGACTCAAAACAGGTGCCGGGCGAGATCAGG
The DNA here is from genome assembly GCA_002851755.1 of Verticillium zaregamsianum. NCBI lineage: Eukaryota > Fungi > Ascomycota > Sordariomycetes > Glomerellales > Plectosphaerellaceae > Verticillium > Verticillium zaregamsianum. The sequence goes on along the minus strand of NMXM01000007.1, from coordinate 2,034,947 downwards.
CCCAGACCCGGCACTTGGGAAGGATCGGGGAAGTGGCCGACGCTTGCTGTCGAAAGACGATCGTTGGCGTTTGTTGAGGATGCTGAGGGCGGACTGCATGCGGGGACGCCCAGACAGAAGTGCGAGCGACGGCATCTGAAACCTGACCAAGAAGACTTTCTGCGCTCTTCAATTGGCCGTCAGGGCAAGAAGGGAAGGCAGAAGGACGAGTTGGGTTGCATCAATACATGCACCACTATCGCCATACTTGTCTCCTTCCCAGAACGGTAAGGCCTCCGCTATCGCTCTCTGACCCCCCGGATCTTGATCACCTACTGCAAGTCAACCGGATCTACAATCGGCGTCGGTCCCGGCCGCACCTCCAATAATTGTCTGTATCTGCCGCGAAGGCCGGTCGGCTTTAAGGCCCTGGCCCATCTCGTACTCAATCTCACCTTCCCAAAGTCACCCCACAAAGATCCTGGCAAACCGAGGTGTGTGTTGGGGAAGCGAGCTGCATGGACCTATGGGGTGATGAGGAGGCCTGTATGCCACGGCGCCATTTGAGCCTGAAGGGCGCTTAAACGTTGTCCGAAGGCCCTGAGTGCCACTATTCCCAACTTCCTTCCTAAAGTGGCTGATGCCCGGCAGAGGCAGCACTGGCAACATCGTGGACTTGGCTTTGTCTCCCAACTACCGGATTGGAGCTCGCCAAGAACAAGTATGCCAAGATACAGGGAGCTGGTTACCAGCTTCATACTCTGCCTTGGGGTGGAGATGTCGGGACCTGGCCGCGAAGCAAGGCACCAGGCTCGCGATGGACCAGCACGAAAACGAGTATATAAGGGGACCGTGATGTGCCTCGAGATGTAGCAGAAACCCAGAGACATCACCTCGCAGACAAGCACCAGTCAAGACTCCTACTTCACCAAGCCTTCTCAGTCCTCCCGTCACGATGAAGTTCTCCGGCCTCCTGTACCTCGCCACCCTGGCCTCCGCCGCCTCTGTTGACCTCAACAAGCGCGACAGCCCTCTCGACATCAAGATCGAGAAGGTCGGCAACACGGCCATCAAGGCCAGCATCACCAACACTGGTGCTTCTGACCTCAAGGTCCTGAAGACGGGTTCCATCCTCGATGACCTCGAGGTTGAGAAGTCTGAGGTCTTCGCTGGCTGTAAGTCGCATTCTGGTTGCTGAGACGGACATGACTAACACTGTTGATAGCTGACAAGGTTGAGTTCGACGGTGTCCGCCTCCAGCTCGACACTTCTGCCCTGAGCGAGGAGTCTTTCCAGGTCCTCGTCGCTGGCGAGACTGTTGAGCTTACCTGGGACGTCGCCCTCGTCCACGACCTCAGCTCCGGTGGCGAGTTCGACATCAGCTCCAGCGGCCGCTTCTCCTACGCCGAGGGAGAGTCGACCGAGCTGACCGGCGTCGCGACCTACTCGTCCAACGTCGTCCACTCGACCATTGACGGCGAGGAGGCCGCCAAGGTCCGCCGTGACTTCCACGAGACCATCAAGCGCGCCGTCGTCCAGAGCGACTGCACCGGCACCCGCCGCACCGCGACCGTCAACGCCCTGAGCAACTGCCGCAGCCTGGCTGTCGCCGCCGCCTCGGCCGCCTCCTCCGGCGCGGCCGCCCGCATGACCGAGTTCTTCAAGTCCTCGACCACGGCCACTCGTAACACGGTCGCCACCGTCTTCAACCGCATTGCCACTGAGTGCGGCTCTTCCACCTCTGGCGTCTCCCGCCAGTACTGCACCGACATCTACCCCGCGTGCTCGTCGGGCGTCATCGCCTACACCCTGCCCAGCCAGAGCTACATGGTCAACTGCCCGTACTACTTCTCGTCCTTCCCCGCGCAGAGCCGCACTTGCCGTGCCATTGACCAGGCCACGACCACCCTCCACGAGGTCACCCACCTGACCCAGATCCGCGGCACCCAGGACTACAACTGCTACGGCTACAACTGCGTCCGCAGCCTGTCTGCCTCGCAGAACCTGAACCACGCCGACACCTACACCCTGTTCGCCCAGTGTAAGTACCGCCCGCTGCTGCTGTATGATGACGTGGAAGCTGACCCAACCCTAGCCATCTACGCCGGCTGCTAAGCGTCTCGTCTCAGGTAGTTGGTGGCTGAAAAGTTGACCGGCCGCCTGCGAGATTGAACGGATGTGGCTCGAGGGCCGGAGACCTTCGATCATGAGAAAGAGTTGGACATTGGGAGCTTTCTGGGGATCCTGGGGGTGCCAATGATGGATCGGAAAATGATTTGATGTAGCGAGTCTTGTCTTCTTGCTTTGGTGATGGGAATATGTGCGGTGGGGTTACCAGACGTAGCATCGGTCTGTTCCGAATCAGGTAGTCAATGCTCATCTGGTCCTTCTCCATCGAGAATCATCTTGACGGCATGATGTGCATAGCCAAACTGAAGCTCCGGCGCTGTTGGGATATGGTTATGCTGCCATCCCGACGTACCTAAGGTCGTTCACAGTTTGTGATCATGCACGTGTGTGACACCGTCGGCCCGCCCAGCCATTCTCGACTTGTCTCGGACGATAATGATGGCAGATACGCTACGTTCGAGAAAATTCCAGATGTCAGTCAATCAGCCCGAGATCGTGCCTGATGAATGGATTGTGGCGACGGATGGAAATCGGCGAGAACGTGTTGTTGTTCACAGCAATCGACGATCCATTTCATCCGAGGAAGATCACATGACTCAAGAGGCTGCCACGTCTGTCCCCGGCTCCACAGGGAAAGCTTGCTTAGGTAAATTGCGCCTCGTCATGCGTTCGTCCCCCAGACTATTTTCGACGAATCATGATGGCCGATTGAGCATGATCTCATTCAGTGCTAGCGTCAACCCAATGGGGGACGGCCCAGGCCCGTGGCTCCCGTGACGGCCTGGAGCTCCACTGCTCCAGCACTGCTCCAGAGGCGCCAGAGGTGCTGCTCCCAGCGTCCTGGCCAGTTCGGTCCGGTCCAGCGCACTCATTCGGTTCGGCTGGTGGCAGGACAGCCCGCATTGATGAATCCAAGGCCCAAGGCCCAACCCGAACCTGCCACTCTGCATCTCGCGATGCTCCTCACCTTGGCACACCACCACACCCCAGCGACACCAACCTCTTGTCTTTCCGCCCTCGCCATTGCCCTGGATATAGACAGCATCGCTATGCGCGCATCCCCCCCGGCCTGCCCACGCCACTGCATTTTCCGTACCTGATTTCGCGCGCATCCTCTGCAAGCCGACAGACACGATGGACGACAGCGCGCGAACCGAATACCCGTCCATGCTGGTGAGCACCCATTACCTCCCGTCGCCAGCCTTGCAGGCACTCCTCGGGGCCTCGTCTCACGGTGTCGTCATGCTAACCATGCGTCTGCGACGCTGTTAGGGATCCCTCCAGCCAACCCAAGCCGTCAACGTCCTTACCGAACGAGTGAAGAGGATAAACAGGATCAATGGCGAGATTGCGGATTGGCTCCAGGTACGAGCGACGAGCAGATCGAAGACATACCCAGGCCAATTGTTTGCTGAACAAATCACTCTTCCAGGAACGCCGCAAGGTGGAGGAGCAATATGTCATGAGCCTCCGCAAGCTCATGCAGTTCAAGACCCCAAACGCCCAGTCCGAGCTAGGGTATGTCCTCCCCTCCCCTCCAGCTCTGAAGCCTGCACCCGTGGCTCCTGTGCTAAGGTCTCCGAAGTGTCTTCCAAGCACCCTGGGACAAGATACTGCAGTCCATCGATGCGACCGCCCACTCCCACCACCAACTCGCCCTCAACATCGATCGCGATGTCGAAGCGCCGTTGCGCGCTTTCCAGACCAAAAGCGAGATGCAGAACATGCTCGCCACCTCCGGGAACCTGGCAACCATGGCGCGCGACCTGGATGAGGCACAGAAGAAGGTCGAGGTGCTCAGTAAGAAGGCGACCAAGGGCAACGCGCAAAAACTGGATGCCGCCACCTCCAAACTCGATACGTCTACGCAGCAGTGGGACTCCCAAGCGCCTTTCATCTTCGAATCACTACAGGCCCTCGACGAGCAGCGTGTCAACCAGCTCCGCGACCTCTTGACCCAGTACCAGACACACGAAAGCGACAAGGCCCAGAGGAGCCAGGCCACGGCCGCCGAGACGCTCGCCTCCATGCTTGAGATCAGTACCGAATTGGAGATCGCAAGCTTCCAGGAGCGGGCCACTGCTGGAAAGCCGAAGCTGGAGAAGAGGCCGTCGACGAGGCAAACTTCGCATATCGGCGGGAGCCAGAGCTTGGCCCCTCCGAACCACGGCCACGTTCCAGACGATACCACCAGCGAGCGGTCTGTGCCGGTCGAGAGCAGACCGCCTCCCGAGCCCAGGCAAGAGGCAAAGCCCGAGGGCAAGACAGGTAATTATTGCGTTTAGCGTGGCTTGTACACGTCACACTGACACCACGCCTAGAATCGAAATTGCGCAGTCGCATCGGCACCATGCTTGGGCGAAGGCGTCAAAGCGTCCACAGCGGCTTTGGCTCGCTGTCGCCTGGCAAGTCCGGATCCTTTGCGCGAGCGAACAGCAGCCATGGTCGGCCTGGGCTGTCTCCTAGAACTTCCTCGAGTAACCTCGGAGAATCGAACAAACGGTTGTCCATGCTCCCCGAAACACCAAACCTGCCGAACGCACCGAACCCGCCGCAAACGATCAGCGAATCAGGAGAACGACCTGCGCACGAAGGCACCAACGGAGTCGCCGAGACTTCCGGACATGTGGCACTCAGTCGTACCTCGTCAGCTGCGGTCAACGGCGGCGACTTCGTCGACGTGTCAGACGTACCTCCTCCGCCCGGGCCTCCACCCGCGCAATTGCAAGAGACGGAAAACAAAGATGCAGAGGGCTTCACTGTGCCTCCTCCGGCGACCGATCCTATCTCCCAGGCGCAGCGGGAGGCGGCGGAGGACAATGAGCAAATGTTCAAGCTCAACATCCAGAGCTCACCGATTCAGGAGGAAGATCCCGAGGAGAGCAAGGCTGCCATGACCAATGTCGCGAGCACTCTGGGCAAGATGAGCGCTCCGTCTCGGAAAATGGGCACTGTCAGGGGCAGACGTGATGTTAGGAACACCATCTACGTCCCTGCACCACCTGCGCCTGATCTCACGAACGACAACCCCTTCCCAGCGTCGCCGCCGCTGTCAAGCCAACCATCACGGCCCTCAGCCGTCGCCACTCTCGCATCCGAGGCCAGTATTGCTGCCACATCCGATACGCAGTCTATCCGGTCTGCCAACTCGCTAAGCAGCCTTGCCCACCTAAAACACCCTGAAATGACTGGACCTGGTCTGAATTCGTCTATCATCGAGACTGTCTCGGCGACATTTGAGGATGGAGTCGCCAAGACCGTAAAGATCAGTGGCGAAATTGCCTTCTCGTACCATGCGGATTCTGATGATCGAGGTGAGCCATGCTAATGAGATTCGTACCAACTTTCGTCAACTAACAAGCCCCAGAATCGGAGAACATTCGCATCAACAACTTCCCCAACCTTGAAGTCATTGGTCCCAACCGCATTTTCGTCCACAACGTGTCCCCTGAACAGCCTGACCAGTTCACCCTCAACCTCTCCCACCTGAACAAGACTGCCACGGCCTTTACCTACCGTGTTCACGATACCACCTCCGCCGATGCACCGGCCCTTGGCGAGCATGCACCATTGCTGCTGCGCCCCGCATGGAAGCCCCAGGGCGACAAGCTTGGCCTGCTTCTTCAGTACTCCTTGAACCCCGCCGCCAAGGTGTCAGGTCCGGTCACGCTCCACAATGTCGTCTTTGTCGTCACGTATGAGGGTGCTCGTGCATCTGGCGCGCAGACCAAGCCCTCTGGCACCCACCTCAAGGAGAAGCAGCTCGTGTACTGGCGTCTGCCCGAGCTCACCCTAACCTCTGAGGTGCAGAAGATCGTCTGCCGCATCGTCGGAGCCGAGAACTCCGAGCCGAAGCCCGGCCACGTCGAGGCCCGTTGGGAGTACACACCCACAGAAGGCACCGCCCTAGGCAGTGGCATCTCGGTGTCGAGGCTGGAGGAGTCGAAGGGTAAGGGCAAGGAAGTCGCCACAAATGAAGACGACCCCTTCGCTGACGAAGGTCTCAACTCGCCTGCGCTGCCACCCGACCAGAAGTGGGTCGAGGTTCCATTGGCGAAGAAAGTCGTCAGCGGAAGGTACGAAGCCAAATAGCTGCAGCTGGTTGATATCCCCTCATTCTGCATGATCCCGAGCAACCGCCCCCCTCAGGATGCCATCCTTGTTTTCTTTCCCATACCTTCCTTTCACGTTTAGCATGAGGCGGATGAGAGACGGATGTTCGAGCCAAGCAAGTTTCTTTGCACATGTGTACATTGGCGGACTGTTGTATGTAGAGATTCAATTCAGCAGGATGTGATGGAGGATTCGAACCACTGTGACTCTGTTCTGTGATGTGGTTCAGACGCAGTCCAAGTCTGTCTGCCCTCGGATGGCTCCAATATGCTTGAGTTGGTATGAGACTTCTGACCGATCGTCAATAACCTCTCACGGTAGCCTGGGACGGATGGAGGTCTTCCAATCGGTGTCATCGCATCTGAGCTTTAATTCTCTCTTGTGGAAGGCAACACCAGGCGGCTGCCTTTCTACTCATCGTCCCACTATCAACAAGTTCTCTCTGGCTTCCTCTTTCTCTCCACAAGTCACAGACAGGTCTTGTTGCACAAAGCCCGAAGTGAATGTGCCAGCTCTCTTTTCTCTAATTCCAATACTCTCCTCTATCGACCTCAGAAATCGCCAGATCGTCTCGAAAAGCAACGATCCTCCCAAGATCTTGAGATCAGACAGCCGGAAAGCACCTTCTCTAGATCATTGGTTCTCTTAAGGTAGCTGACGCTTTAACGCTTCCATGCTTTCCTTTGGTCGGACGAGATCGAGTTGGTAACTGCAAGTTCCTTCCAGATCGTCCGACCTAATTGGACGCTCCTGGACCTTCGTCTATTCACTGCCGGGACCAACCCATTCTCTCTCCTCAAGTAGCAGGTGCTCTCATCGCAGGTGCTCTCATCGCGGGTGCTTTCCATTGAAATCTTTTTGTTCTTTCCTTCCCTCCACATACACATGCGCTCTCTCTCTGGTCCCCTACTGACCTTTGAAGGTTTCTCTCTTCCTCGTCTCACCCTTCTCTCATTTCCCTCCACACTTCCCCTCTTCCTGTCTACTCACCGGATCCTCGATCCTGCTGGTCGTCTCGCCGCTGGTCGTCTCGCCCCTGGAAACAACCGGATAGCCGAGACTATGGAGGCAGACGAGCATCCCCAGAGCAAGCCCGTCAAGAGGGAGCTCTCGCCTGATCCTATCGCCTATGGCCTCAGCATGAACCACATCCAGTCCAACGCTGGCGAGCCCATCATGATCGATCTCGAAGAAGAAGCTCATTCAATGGATTCTGGCCAGCATGACGATGAGGGTATGTTCCATTCCCGCTGGAAGGAGTCAGAGCAGCTTACACCCCTACCAGAATCTCTCTTCGTAACAGACCACCCTTACCGAAGCAATACGCATCTGTCAAACACAAGCACAGTTCCAACCCATGGCGGCCATGCCAATAGCGACAGTATACGCTCGTCGATTGAAGGCGAGCCCCAAGCTTCCAGCGCAAACACAACTCCTGCGCCGGATCCCGAGGATCATGCTGACGACTATGATACCCTGCCCTTGACAGAAGTTGAACCTGAGCCCCAGGCCAAAGTGCGCAAATCCCGCCGCCCTCCTGTGAAAAGCGTGGCCGAATATGCGGCCAGACTCTCGTTGGAGCGCAAGCTCGACTTCAAGAACTACGTGAAGGCAAACATGCACAAGATACATGCGTCGGGCTTCGTTTCGCCGCCGTCTCCCAAACAGCGAGGCAGACAACAGCCAAAGCAGGATTGCAGTGTCGGAGGAACTTCTGCCTCTGAGTCGATGCCTGCTGCTTCGTCCGCCGAGCAGCCATTTGTCTTTGTCAAGAAGAAGGACCGCGAGAAGGAGATCGCGAAATGCACTAATAGCATCGGCAACAATCGGCATGGCGACACCCAGAAGAAAGACATCAGAGAGGGCTCGAAGGTGTTCGGTTATGGACGAGTCAAGTGCTTTGAGCGTGGCACGGAAAGATTCTACCAGCTGAAAGGCATGGTTGGCATGCTCAAGGAGTACCAATTACCTGTCGTGGCCTGGTGCGCACTACAGGAACACTCCGACATTGGACCTCAGGGTGGTATTATCGCGGATGAGCCGGGCTTTGGCAAGACCGTTGAGATTCTGGCCGCCATTCACGGCAATCCTCCATCGCAGACTCAACGTCGAAATGGGGAAGGAGCCACTCTCATTTGTGGTGCCCAATGGAGTGATGGCTAAGCAATGGCATGAGGAAATCTTGAAGCATCTTGGGCCAGATTATCATACAAACAGCTACATATTTTTGCGGCTCAAGAGCTGGAATGTCTCTGCTGATGAGTTGTCAAAGCGTTGGATCGTGTAAGGTGAGCCTTGGGTCAAGATGAGCAATCACTAACATCAATGGTAGGATCACCACCTATTCCCAAATCGTCATGAGCTATGGCGGTAACGAAATTTCGACCGAGATCTCGACTGACACAGACGTTACTGATGGGCACGAAGCTTTAGATGTTGAAGAAGGCAAATTGCACTGCATCAATTTCCACCGCCTGGTTCTCGACGAGGTTCACAACATTAAGAACCATGAAGGAATTAGTGGGCTGATATTAACTTTGTCTCGTACTCGGTCACGGCAGATTGCTAACAACTCTTCCAGATTTTCTTGCGGCATGTGGCATCAAAGCCCAACATAAATGGGGCCTGAGTGGCACGCCTTTGAGCAACACTGTCGAGGGTATGTGCTAGAATGTTTCCGACTAAAGCAGTGGCCGTTGACAGATCCTCGAATTTAGAGCTATATGCTTACACGAAGCTCATTGGCGGCATGGCTGTGGATTCCTTTGCGGAATTTCAGAAATTCTACAAGCATTCGGTAAGCACACAGGCTGTAGGGAACTGGACGGGTTGAGCTCGTACCATTTTCAGGCTGCTTGCTAATTTACAACATAGAAAAATGGCAAGGAAAGAGTCGATGTGCTTATGACGAACTGCAGTTACCGAAGGTAAGACATTGATGAGAGAACTGTCGACATAAGTTGACCCCTTTCAGGACAGACGAAGATTTGTTCTTGGGCAACAAGATGATGAATCTTCCTCAGAAACACATGGTTGATCAAAACGTCACACTCACTGCTCTAGAGAGAGCTATTCAGCGGTAAGCTATATCACCACGCTGTTGGGGTCTTACTCCGTGGCTAATAATCTATAGATGGCTGGACAATATCTTCGGGAATTCCGAAGTCAAGACGGCTTTTGAACCTTGTGCCGGGAGCATGCGCTACAGGCAACTTCTGTCGCATCCCTACGCGCTCGAATCCTTTCTTCGCGATGATGGAGAACACGGGATATGCGTTGAAGAACTTGAGGACTTAACGTTGCTCACCCCATGACCGGCCACCCCCCCTGACCGGCCACCCCAAAATCCGACCCCCAAAATCAGACCCTCAATTCAACCCGAATTTTCCACCTGTTGCGATGCAACGATAATACAATCCTCTGACTCACTAGGTAATTCAGAGTCGCTGGTTTCACCTGGACTATCTTCTTTATCGCCTGCCTCAATTTGGGCCCTGTGGATAGCCTCGATGTCGGCAAACTTCGAGTNCGATAATACAATCCTCTGACTCACTAGGTAATTCAGAGTCGCTGGTTTCACCTGGACTATCTTCTTTATCGCCTGCCTCAATTTGGGCCCTGTGGATAGCCTCGATGTCGGCAAACTTCGAGTTCGGACTGATTTGGACCTTCTTCCTCTTCCTAGGCCTTGCTTCTTCCAACTGTTGTTCTAGAACCTGAATTCTATGCTGTTACGTAGCCAGTTAATAGTCCTTCTTATTGAATCCTTTTTGGACCTTTCGGAATAGCTGCCGTTGCGTATTGGTGGGTTATTCTAGCTGGTTGAACTGGGCTAGCTGGGTCTGTAGATTAACCGTCTTTCTAGGGGTCGACTATGTAACTATAGATGCAGCTGTTCCATATGGCTGGATAGCCTTAGACCTAATGGCTCTATCTAGGGTAGAATCAGCCCTTCTGGTAGCGTTAGTGGAATTCTCGAGTAGAAGAGGGCTAAGTAGGGGCTTGGCTATAGATACTGGCCATAGACCTGTCGATTTCTAGCTACTGCGTATATTCTGGGCCGTCAAAGCTGACTGACGTGCTCTCTTATAGTAGGTGAGGAAGTTCCTTTTACCTACGACTGTAGAATTATTCTATTGCTTAAGATATCCTAGCTCTTTCCGATAGGCTGCTTTTAGGGGACCAAAAACGGACTGGTTGAGTGGCTATAGGATGTGTAACGTATGGGGAGGTAGGAAAACCAAGTAGATATTGTGGCTATAGTAGAGATACATGAATTCTATTGTCTCATGGCTACCGTGGCCGTCTAGGATAAGTAGCCTAGCTATCGAGGGGTCGGTTAGTTGGGTGGATGGGATGAAGATCTCCTAAAGCCAGAAGAGAGCTATCTCGTTGTCTATCTATCTGTTTTTAGTAGTAGTAAACTTCTAGCTCTGATAAGGCTATAGATCTAGAGGAAACTACTACTATTAGACTAATCTACCTTTGAAGATAACTAAGGGGGGAAGCGTAGAACCTATTGCGTTAATACACTCAAGGATCGACGTCTAGGCCCTCAAACCAGGCTGTTTTTTCCGTAGATTCTGGGCTTCTGTCGAGCCTAGGACTAGACTATTTAATCCGCGGCCCTCTAAGATCCTAGTCTCATCTATATTATAGCGGTTAGCTAGTTGGATAGCCTTAATCTTAGGAATAATTAGGAGACGGAACTAGTTCCTGATTACGTTAGTTAACGCCCTGTTAATACGCTAGGAATTAATAGGTCTAGCTCTTTAGACCTTAATAGAAGGGTTCCTACGTAGGAAGGCTTAGAACTAGTTCTTCCTAATAGTCTCGGCCCCTCCTCGTAGGTGTAGGATTCGTTCTGCGAATTCTCTGACTTACGAATAGGTCGGTGGGAGCCCTAGGGTAGCCTGGATCCGTATCTATTCGACTAAATGCTTCTCCTGCGTCGGGGATAGCTTCTAACGGCTAGAATATACGATATCCTTTGGTTGGGTTCCCTGTAGACGGCCCTGGAGGGTTGACCTCGGAACACCCTACTCGATAGAGGCTTTTCGGATAGATTGGCTATTTGTGATGGCTTCTAGAGCCTGATTGACCTTATCTTCCGTATAGTGAGACATCATTGACTAAAGTAGCCGAGTGGAAAATCTGATAAAGTTCTGATAGAAATTGGTAAAGATATCGTAGGTGGAAGAGGGTAGGTTGGAGTAGCGGTGAGGGATTTTGGGGTGGCCGGTCATGGGGGGTGGCCGGTCATGGGGTGAGCAACGTTACTTGAAGCTGTCAGAGAAGTCGAACGATCAACCACACACTCAGCAATCGAGCAGATTGGGAGTTGGACTCAGCGTCAAGTCAGCGATGACCCTAGTCTACGCCCATTGGGAGAGCCTAAAACCTTGGTTCCTTTCGGAGCATCTACGTTCGGAGTCGAAGGCTACCATTTTACGCCACTCCTCGAGCTGACAATCGCCAACCACAAGGTCCGAGAAGTGAAGTGCGGGATCTGCGACAGCAACATTCATAACCCTTTCATGGCCGAAGTAGTAAGTCCAACACCAAAACTGCGAGAGCATGCATTTAAATCCGAGACATGAACACTAACAGCCGGTACCTAGTGCGGTCATTACTTCTGTGGCCCTTGTGTCAAACCCTTGCCCAAGGCCCCCAACGGAACATGCAAGTGTCCATCGTGCCATGTAGATACGCGACTTGCCCCAGTGCCTACTCTCACATCAGCGGAGACTGAATTTGACAACATGGAGAAAGTTAAAGACGACGAGCAGAGAAGCTCAAAGAAAAGAAAGCGTTCAAGGCGGCCCAAGGTTAGTCGCAGGGGTGGGAGAGGAGGCGCCCAATTCAACGAACCTGAACCTGAGCCTCCGCGCGAACGTCGACTCGGAGAGGATGCCCGAGGTGTGCGGCCACCTCTCAAAGACTGCGAAAGCGCCTTCATGAAGGTTGCTTTCATGGAAAACCGTGGCATTCCTCTGGCGGGCTCAAAACTTACGGCGGTGAAGGATACTCTGCTGCGATGGCAAAGGGCCCATCCGGACGAGAAGTGCATTAGTAAGTGAAAGGGAACAGAATATGGAATCATATCTAACAGAATCAGTCTTCGTACAGTTCATCAAGTCTCTCTTCATGACCGGTGTCATGCTGAACCTCGAAGGGATCGACTTCGTCTATACCTTCGGCAACATGAACAAGGACCGAAAGTCCGATGCAAAGAAAATGTTCGAGACCGATCCGAACATTAAAGTACTGGTAAGTAGGCTCCCTTCCACGCAAAATGTCCATGCACCATTGAACTTGATCTCAATGACGAATCTCTCAGGTCGCGACCATGGGAACTTGCAGCGAAGGTCTGAATCTCACCTGCGCCAACCGCGTGATTGTCGTCGACGCCTGGTGGAATAACGCCAGAGAAAAGCAATCCTTCGGGCGTGTTGTCCGCACCGGACAAACGAAGGAGACGTACTGCGTCCGAATCAAGGCGCTAGATTCAGTCGACGACAAGATCGAAGAGATTCAAGTTAACAAGAGCGAAGAGGTGGACTTTGTCGTCCAAGATGATGGGCACAAACCCTTCGCCCTGTCAGAACTCGGCGTTCTCAACCTCTTGAACCCGGAGAAGTATCTCGAGCTTTGCATTGAGACGGTGTCTGAAATCCGAGGCCTTGATACGAGCCGTCTAGGGCAGACTGGTGCCCCAGATGCTATCGAAGGACCCTCGGAGTTCAGGTTTGAGAGCGACTCTCCATTTACGGACTTTCAACAAGAGACCGATGAGGCTGATTCAGACAGCGACTACATTGACAGGCAATGAATCTGGCCGCAGCTCGAGCACAGTCATGGCCCCTGTGGCGTCAGTCGCGGCCTTGAATGAGGTGCGAAGAACGGAAGAAAATATATCTTCCATAACAGGGCCTGGCCACGGACCAACCCAAGATCACATTTACTGCATTTAGCTTTGCTTCCGTTGAACAGTAGCGATTGGCATTTCCACATGGGGAAGAACGTCTCAGGGAGTTGGTAATGGGACAGAAGCGACGTCGGTGCGCCAGGAAATGTCGGCGGAGTGAGGCTCAAAAAGTAATTTCGGCACCATCTGGGCACTTCCTTAATAATCTATCCAATCGAGGTCATAGCATACATCAGAATATTAACGGTCGCCTCGAATACAAGATTGCGCGGTGGGGTAGAAAGTCGGAGAGAAAATCATTCCCTGATGGCGTTGTGTGGCTCCCAAGCTAAAGGCGGTGACTTTCGGTGAGTCTCGGTAGAAAAATACTGCCGCGGACCCCACTAAAAAATCCCAATCCCCCGCGACCCAAGTCGATTTTTCGTCCGCGACTTTAGCAATTCCACGGCATTCTTGACATAGCTTGTAAGGCACCGACGGAACCATGTCGAAACCAGACAAGATCACCGACTCGAGGTTCTCGAACTTCGAGACCGACCCCCGCTTCCGCCTGCCCTCAAAGAAGAAGACCAAGACCACTATCGACAAGCGTTTCTCGCGCCTGCTCAATGACGACGAGTTCACCGCCACAGCCAAGGTCGACCGCTACGGCAGGAAGCTGAAGTCCGACTCGAAGAAGAAGGCCCTCCAGAGACTCTATCAAGAGGAGGAAGACGAGGACAAAGAAGACAAGGAGGACAGCCCGGAGGTCGAGGACGACGACGTCGTCGAGCGCGAGCTCAAGGCTGCCGACGCCAACTACGACCCCGCGCGAGGCGGCGGCTTCTCCTCTTCCGACGAGGACTCCGACTCTGACGATGGTCTTGAGGAGGACGAGGAAGGCGGCGCGGCGCTCGAGACTGGTGGTTCCATGCAGCGTCTGCGCGACGAGCAGGCCAACGTCGAGGAAGGCGAGATCACAAATCGCATCGCCATTGTCAACCTCGATTGGGACCACATCAAGTCGCAAGATCTGATGGCTCTCTTCAGCAGCTTCCTCCCCACGACCGGAGGCAGGATAGACAAGGTGTCCATCTTCCCAAGCGAGTTCGGCAAGGAGCGCATGCAGCGCGAGGAGCTGGAGGGTCCCCCGAAGGAGATCTTCAAGGCCACCAAGCAGGCAGAACCCGAAGAAGAAGACTCGGAAGACGACAGCGATGCCTCGAGCGACGCCGACGCCGACGAGAAGATCAAGAACGAGATCATCGAGGAGGGCGACGACAGGGACTTTGACGGCGACGCGCTGCGATCATACCAGCTCGATCGCCTGCGCTACTACTACGCCGTCATGACGTGCTCCGACAAGGCCATTGCGAAGAAGATCTACGAAGCCACCGACGGCACCGAGTACCAGTCCTCGTCCAACTTTATCGATCTCCGCTTCGTCCCCGACGACGTGGACTTTGACGACGAGCCCCGCGACGAGTGCACCAAGGTGCCCGAGGGCTACAAGCCGATCGAGTTCGTCACGGACGCGCTGCAACACTCCAAGGTCAAGCTCACCTGGGACCTCCACCCGGAGGAGCTCGCGAGGAAAGACTCGATCAACAAAGCCTTCAGCGGCAGCAGGAACGAGCTCGAGGAGAACGACCTCAAGGCGTACCTCGCCAGCGACAGCGAAGACGACCAAGACATCGACGACGAGCCCGAAAAGGCCGACGAGCCGAAACTTTCGAAGAAGGAGCTGGCGCGGCAGAAGATGAGGGAAGCGCTGGGCCTCGGCGACGAGACGGCGGGCAAGTCGAAAGGCGGGCCCGTTGGCGACATGGAGATCACGTTTGCGCCCGCGCTCACGGAGAAGCAGAAGAACAAGGTCCCCGAGGAGGAGGAGACGACGATTGAGAAGTACGCTCGCAAGGAGCGCGAGCGCAAGGAGAGCAAGCGTCTCGCATCGAGGGCCAGGCGCGAGGGCCGCGATCCAGATGCCGAGTCGTCTTCGTCTGAGGAGGAGGCCGAGCCGGAAGAGGACCTTGGCTTTGACGATCCTTTCTTCGCGGCCGAGGAGACGTCCAAGAAGACAAAGACATCGATCCGCAAGGAGGAGCGTCTGGCCAAGAGGGCGGCACGGGAAGCCGAGGAGAAGGAAAAGGCCGAGTCGAAGGCTCAGCTGGAGCTTCTCATGGCGGGCGATGACGAGGGTGACGCCGATCACCTGGATCACTTCGACATGAACGAGATCACCCGGGCGGAGAAGCAGCGCAAGAAGAAGTACAAGAAGAAGGGCAAGAAGAACGAGGTGGAGCGGGCTGGTCTGCAGGAGGGCTTCCAGATGGACGTCGGCGACGACCGTTTCAAGGCTGTGTTCGAGAGCCACGAGTATGCCATCGACCCGTCGAACCCGAAGTACAAGGCCACCGAGGGTATGCAGCAGTTGCTTGAGGAGGGACGAAAGAAGAGGAAAAACGGTGGCGATGGTGCGCCTGAGGAGCGTGAGGCCAAGAAGGTGAAGAAGGCGAAGAAGAGCGGCGAGGATCTTGGGGGTCTGGTCGAGGCTGTGAAGCGCAAATCGGGCGGTAAGCCGAAGAAGAAGTGAGGAGCGGTGCGACCGATGTCTTGTGTGGAAGCAGTCTAGCTGGCCATTGTATGATACCTCGGGGCGGCCCATGACTTACTCTAGGAGTTAAATGGGTGTCAAAGGACCTAAAATGTGCATTCAGGCCGGTATCAATTTCAAGCGCATACAAAATAATTTTTATTTAAAGAACGAGAAACATAAGGAGTCATCTATCATGGTTTATCGGAAGCCTGGGCTGACAGGAAGAGATCAGGAGTCTTCCATGATTAAATTGGCAGCCCAAGGACATTGCGCAGACATCAGGTACAGGCGAGCTAGACGACTCCGAAGACAAACGCTAAAAACAAAATAAAATTCGATCCAGGGCTTATCAGCATAGAACAATTCTCTTGTCATCGACATCTGCAGTCATCGAGTGTTGCGTAGAACTTCGATGCAAAAGGTAAAAAATGGAGATGCCCGGGATTGAACCGGGGACCTTTCGCATGCGAAGCGAACAGTCTACCACTGACCTACATCCCCCAATTGTTGTTAGTAAGACTTGAAATTAGCAATCATATCATGCACGCCCCACATCGTAGATTACAATACCTCGCCTTCATCGCTTGTTGGTGATTGCGCTTGCATTCAGCATATGCCTTACCTGATATGAACTGAGCTTACTGCAAGAACTTTGAATCCTGAATAATCGATTGATATTTTCCTCCAGACAAGTTATGTAGACTTGGGCTCACCCGTCCGTTACCTCGATGAGCAAGTGTTCTACTCCAACAGCTTCGTAACTTGACCTGCTTCCGTTCAACGTTCCCGGTTCCACTTCTCCGAATAATCCTGTGACTGTTAGGCACAGGAAGCACCTTCCGAGATAAAACGCTCGATTGCATGGATATTTTAGTTCGAGTAGAATCAATCTCGCGAGAACCAGGATGTCCTGTTACATCACGTGTGATGGACGAATGCTTGGTCCGGAACAAATCCTATCTCTCTCACCAAACTTTGAACAGCAAGCCTCCACACATGTCAAGCTTATCACACGTTGTAGTTGGTGCCTTCAGCGAACAAGCTTCCAGCCCTCCAAGAGACATCTCCGACCAGCCAGCCTTGTGGTACATAAAGCCAACAGCTGCTCTACGGATGATACGAAATCATGGAAGCGAAGCCATCTTAAACCAATCAGGACCCGTTGACCCGGCTCACAACCATAGCCTCATCCAGTCATCACCTCGACCCAGACTCGATAGACCAGAGCGGAGGGGAGATGATGCAGAGCAACCAGGTGAAAATGGCGCGAAAAGTCATGCCTCCAGAATGCCTGAACTCGCCAATTCGAAGATACTGGTGGAAGCGCCTTGTTCTGGGCTTCGAACCTTCCCCGTTACGTCAAGTCATGCTAGCTTCTGAACTGCCTGATTCGATTGTGGTCGATCGCCCACAACAAGAGCTTTTCGCGCAAGAACAGCCTACTCAAGCACAGCAACCTAGGAAAGAAGGACGCCCCTTACAAAAGGAGTTTTCCACACAGGAACAACAAAATACGAAAAACGTCGTGTCAGACGGAGCGAGCGGCCACGTCTTATCGAATCAGCAACCAGAACGGTCATCAACATCGATTCCTTGCAAGATGCATCCAAGAAAGCGACTGACTCATGGAATGCGTCCTTGGAAACGCAAGGCAAAGTCGTCAAAAGCGAAGGTCAATGCTACTACTCAAGAGATAGTCAAGAGAAAGCCTGCCAAATCTCCGAAGAAGAAGCATAAGCGCGGTATCACGCTGAGATTTGCAAAGCTCTTCAGACTTGCACTCAAAAGGGCAGATAAGAATGAGTCAGGATATGAGTTGGCTCCTTTGGAGGCTGGTTGTAATCCGCAGAACTGACACGAATGAAAAGCTGCGACGGTCTCGGGTCAATATTCCGAGATATGGTCGGAGTCAAAAGACATCAATCTGCCCATGACATTGAGCAAGAGTAATCAAGATACCCTAGGAAGCCGAGGTTGTGAATTTTCCTTCGGGTAACTTGTTGTGTGGACCATTCAAGCTTTCAGCTTCTAGGTATGATATAGCTTTGGGATTAATGCATCAGTGGCAGTGTGACCAAGATTCTACAGGGGCAGTGCATGCATGCTTGGTCATGGGAATACGGAAATAAGCATCGGTGATCAACATAACGAAACATTCTGGCTTGGAAGTAACCAAAGAAAAGTCACGCCAAATGCAATGTGATTTACCGTAGCCCAAAGTACATCACTTCCGCAGTATCCTCGGCAAACTAAAGTAGCCGATGAGGCCATAATCTATGGTATTCAGTGGTGGAGTTCGTGGGGAAGCCAGGAGTCTCTTGATCGACATTTAGATACTCAATGGGGAACCTCCCTCCATTACAAATGAGGTATGGAGCTCCGTGTCGTGCCTTATCTGATCCTGGACATTGTCCCATATGGGGTCAGACGGTTCGTGGATGGAGGGCTTGGCCTTTTGACCTGACTGGGTAGTGGATGAATTCGCTTCTTCACGTCATCCCCGATTCACCACCATGCTTTATCATGAAGTGTAATGACTTCAGTACCGCCCAAATACAAGGAGATGATGTCCCGCCACTCTGCTGCCAGGATTTTCTGGCCGAAGCTAGGTTGGGTTGCGGAGTACTCAAAGTCTTTGGGTGAGGGAAATGGGATGAACTCCGCATTTGAAAGTCTTGGAAGCTTGGAGGTGGACTGGTGTGTGGAGAACGCGGGGCTTACCCCTGAATGACACTTGATCTCATGTCCTTGAAGTGGTGTTGTCATGTCATTCTGAAGCCCCTGTTCCATGTCAAGTGTGGCAGTCGAGAGGCAGCCAAGACTGATTCATGATGACAAAAGCTTTATCATCCGTGAAGTCGCCATTAATGGAAGGACGGAAGATGGGTTCAAGGGGACGAGTGGAATACGGGAGTATTCGGTCGGCTTAACTCCATCCCTAGCGCCATGTTTTATCTGTGTAGGACTGTAGCCAACACGATGCAATGACGGGGTTCTCGTGGCATCAAGGCTACGCGAGAATCACGCGGAAGGAGGCTTGATGAAGAAGGCGGGGCGTCAAGGGTGCACCAGAAGATAAAGAAGAGGATTCCATCATGGTCCAGAGTCTCACTCCTCATTCTTTGATTTATCGCCGCGAGATCAAAGGTCATTGATCGTAACCGTCGTTGAGTGTAATACAATTATGCGCTCATTCGTTACTGTCTCGGCGCTGGCCGGTGTTGCTTCTGCAGCTCAGCCGTTCTTGAATGCAGTGGACACAGGACTTGAGACTTATCTCATCGGCACTGCAAACTGGACGAAGGGTACTCTACCCGACCTTCAGGATATCCGGTCCATTCCCGATTTCGATTTCGCCGCTCAACAGGTCCTGACAGATGAGGGTTATGCGTTCTATAGACTGGCTGCTGGGCAGGAATGGAGTATGACTTCATCTTCCAGCTCTCGCGTACTGGGCTGATCTTTATGCAGGCTACCGTAACAACCTCGAAGTTTGGAAAAAGGTCCAGTTCCGTCCGCGCTTCCTTCGGGATGTGACCGACCTCGAAAACAACATTGGGTGCGCCTTTCATGGCTTGTACGACCTTGAGTGTAACGCTGACAGGGTAATCATAGCATCGAACTCTTCGGTTACAATTTCAGCGCTCCATTCTTCATCGCACCGGCAGCGCGGGCAGCTTACGGTGATCCTGAGCGGGCCGAGCTCAACTTCATGGAGGCGGCCGGGGATGCTAACATTCTCTACAATGTAGCTCACCCCTGTTCGCCACAATTACAGTCTTTTTTAGCTAATCAGGTTCACAGGCCGCTCTTTTCGCATCTAAGACTATTGAGGAGCTCGACGAGGTGAAGCGCGAAGACACCACGAATGGCCGCCAAGTTATCTTTCAGCAGGTGAGTCCAGGGCTCGAAGACCGATCTCAGGGACAAACTGTGTGTAAATTGAGACCTAATCATTCCAGATTTACACCAACAACAATCTCAACATCACTTGGAATGACCTCAACCGCGCGGCAAAAACCGGAGCCAAGGCAATTGTACTCACTATCGACACCCCTGGCAACTCGGTTCGTGTGCGAGGAGCCAGGCACTCCGGGCTTGAGTTGTGAGTCTGTTCTGTTAGCCAAGCTTTCAGAAAAGCCCGCCCTTCCGTCCAGTAGTTCCGCCAGCTGATTCAATTGTCCCACAGTCAAGCTGCCAGCACGAGGCCGAACACGGTATGCCGATATTTCTCATTTCGCAAGATTGAAAATAGATCAATGCTGACAGTCACAGTGGGAGACTTTGAACCAGGTTCGAGCCCGCACCGACCTGCCGATCATCTTGAAAGGGATCCAGTCTGTTGAGGACGCTCTTGAGGCTATTGAGCGAGGTGCTGATGGCATCTACATCTCGAACCACGGTGGCCGCCAACTCGAGTATTCTCCGTCTCCGATCGAGGTCGCTTACGAGATTTACCGCAATGCGCCTGAAATCTTTGAGAAGGTACCAGTTCTAGCTGACAGTGGCGTTCGCACCGGTTCGGATGTCCTCAAGCTCCTGGCTCTCGGGGTCAAGGCTGTTGGTATGGGCAGGCCTTTCATGTACGCCAATGTGTATGGGTACGATGGCATTGCACGTGCCATTCAGCTGCTGAAAAATGAGATTGTTCAAGATGGCTGGAATCTGGGAATCGGCTCATTGAAAGATCTTGAGCCTAGCTTGGTAAGTGCCGACCAGTTCAGTCAAACATCTGCTGGCTCCCTACTGACATGTATGACAGCTCAACCTGAACACCTTGGCGCAGAATGTGAACCTGTTGTCTGAGTCTTGATATGAGATCCGTTGCGGGATTGCAAATGAGACTATCAGGACCCTTAGTAAATCTTCGATAAAATCTGGTATAGATGCACAAATTCTTGCTCAAATGTATGAATTTACAACTCTGACTGCGTCAAAAGTGGTGTTGATTGTGCGCAAAGGCGGCGTTCGCGTCGAAGAAGTTGCTTGTCGTGCTTGCACTTCTCGACACCAGAAAACGCCAAAACTGAGTGCAAACCAATGTCCAAGCTACGAAAAGTCATGGAGTGTTTGATGATAAAAAGCTAGGAGGAGTCAGGAGTGGATGATGTAACGTGAATGTGGGGGGCGACGGGGAGCAATTCACGGCGTATCAGGACCATGATTCGATCCAACGAAGTAGGCAACCAGTTCAAATTCCCACACGAGTGTTCAAACAGCTCTCGAGTGGAATTTCAGTTTCAACCTTCAAGCGGTAGCTGGGGAGAGGCTATGGTGACAACTTGTGCGATCGACGCGGTTGTGTTGTTTACTCATACACACCTTCGCGTCGGCTCTCACGGTAGCAGAAGCTCCGATCGACAAAACTACAACATTTCCTCAGTCGTACTGGTAGCACTGAGTCAGGCGGGATGACGATTTCAGGCCGCCAATGGCCATGTCGATGCTGTCAGTTTGAGACATTCAGCGGCCGGATTCGTACTGGAGAGTACGCTAGACCAGCCCAGCCACGCAGGTGCTGGGAGGTCTTCTCCTCAAGTATAGATCATCCCTCGGGGCTACAGGCTAGCGGTATCGTTTGCGTCAGCGTGTAGAGGCAATGTTGCTGCAGGTCGCGTCGTTGATGACGCATGCAGCTGGTCCAGCCCAAAATTTGGATATGTTTCCCAGACAATCACACCACTGGTTGTGCACCATCGTGTTGTTGACATGACGTCGCAGGCAGGTCGATGCGCTTATCTGTCCCTCGGTTTGACATTGGACGTGAACACATTCAGTGTTATCGCGGCATCTCAGGGACGCGGATACCTGTGACAGAACTGAAGACTCCTCGCAGCGAAATAGTAGACCTGCACTCGACTTGAAGGTATTGGCAGCCAGTCATTCACCATGTCGACAGACTCAACACCACGAACAACCCAGGATCGATATGAAATGCAAAGGGCCACCCTCGATCGTCGCCCGGGTTGTCGCCAGGAAAGCAAAAGCGGGCGAAGCTCTTCAACGTCCAAGAGATCGTACACGACGGCCGATTCTGAACCTCGACCTGAATTGCTGCGCAGACCAAGGCCAAGAGAAACCACAAAGCGCCCTGCGGCTGCGGTTGATGACCATGGTGAAGAGGGATTAGAGACGGTCCAAAGCGCAGCCCAACTCGAACCTCACTTCGATCGGGTTGAGCAGCACCCCGATGTCTTCTTCGACCATACGATAGATGTTCGACCTGCAGTTACGCATGAAGAGATTCGGCCCCATATCCACACAATCTACGAACAACGGCGGACGCGATCGATTCACTACCATGAGCACCGAACGCTGATCCAACCGATCATTGACCCGAACCCGACCATACTTCCAGAGCAGCACTGGGCGCAGGACCACGAGACGGGCGAAATCTTCAAAATACCCGACGAGCTAGGGAGGCAGCTGGACGAGAAATATGGCAGGACAGGAAAGGCCAGCGTCACAGCAGATGATGGTGACATTATCAAAGCAATGAAAAAGTTGGGTCTTGAGACCAACACCCCACACGCTGTCCAGGCAGATCCCCCGAATACAGAAAGCGAAGATACGAACGCGGGGGGGAATGTAGTTGTCTAGAGGACGGCGGTAGCTCACTCACTCGTAGACAAAAGTAATATGATATGCAGCCTTTCTCGGCACGCCGAAGAAATCTGTTCATACCAGTTCGTATTCAAAAGCCTCCAAAATTTCCAGCGTGCGTACGCAAGACATGGCAGCTCATACGTTCGAGCACATGGAAGGAGAGTGTGATTGGGGGAGGATATCTGAGCAGCAAAAACATAAGAATGGACAATGCGCGAATCGAACGCGCGACCTTCAGCAGGTAGTATCTTCAGATCTCACGATCTCGGATGCTAAGCAGACGTTATACCACTAAACCAATCGCCCTTGGATGATTTCGAGGCATTTCGGAAGGCTTCATGGCGGGCTGTGGGTACGGACGCTAGGGCTTGGGCAAGGTTGGGGCACATCTCCGTGGTGGATCATCTCGACATGGGCCTTCGGAGCCCTGCGAGAAAATTGCTTCTACTCCAGCACTAAAAAGCAACATGAACATTAGGCAAGGATAAGAAATGAATTAATATTACTAGGCTTGAAAGCCCAATATGGTTGCTCTAACTTTGTTTCTTCGCCATGATTCCCTTGAGTGGGTTCTTTCCCTTGAACCTCATCCAAGTAGCGAAGTACACGATGGCGTAGTTGAAAGCGATGAACCCGCAGAAGATGCCAAAGTCTCTCCAAATGTTCCTGTAGTAGACGCTGAAGCCCACACCAAACTCGTCACCAGTGGCGTACTGGCAGAACTCGCATAGTCCATCCGAGCCGGTCTGTACGTATCCACCGGCCTCAGCGATGAAGGGGTTGACGTACTCGTCACAGCTAAGTCCATCAGGCGCTTCAAATCTGGCGAACTCTTCGGAGGCACACCGGACTGGCTGGTTGTGGATTACAGCAGCGAGGAATGCCTCGAGGAGGTAGTGGAAGGGGGAGAGCCAGTACATCCATTCGCGCCAGAACGTTGGGAGTTGCATGGGCGGGACGACAACGCCGCAAAAGCTGACCACGAAGAGGAAGAAAATTGGGACAAGGAGAGAGGCGAGAAGTTCGTTGGGCGCGAAGGCGGCGATGGCTTGTCCGAAGCTGATGTAGTAGAGCTCGAAGAGGATGACGAGCAGGAAGCCGAATCCAGAGACGAACGAGGACACATCGAGGCCGAAGATGCCCCACCACCAGCAGCTTGAGAAACAGAGTTAGCATTTGACTGGCTCAGGGATGGGATGATGAATAATGGGAGCAGCTCAAGGCCAGTAGTGTGAGGCTCAGGGGTCAACTTACTTGAAGTAGATCGCTCCAGCTACGATGGCGTACGGGATTTCGACAAGGACAGCACCAGTAGTCCAAGCAAACCATGAGTAAATCTTAGCGTTGTTTTCTCGGGACTGGAAAACATTGCGAGAGTTCAAGAAAACAGGTTGCAGTTGCTGGATCAGAGGTGGCGAGATCGTGAGCGTCATGAAGATGGAGAACAAACGGTTCTGGAAGTCCGTTGACGAGAACCCGATCTTGAAGAACGTGAAAGTGTTGAAGAGACCAGTGAGGATGTGCAGCATGAACTTGCCAATGATGTAGTTCGGCGACCGCCAGTATGCGACGAATGCCCGCTTCACCACCTGCACAGTCTGCGTGCCCACCGAGGCGGCGTATTCCCGATCATCCTTGAGGCTGGCCGTCGGCTCGACGCTCTGTCGTTCGGCAATCATGTCGTCGATTTCGCGAGATCGAGCCTCGCGATGCGATGAGTTCGCCCACACGTCGCCCCAGTCTTGACCGTTATAGTTCGGATCACCCGCACCAATAGCTTCGAGCATGTACTCGGCGGGGTTGGCGTTAGGCGGACACTTCTCTGCACCATGAGACTCCAGGTAACCGATCAGCTCGCTACTGTCATTGCCCAGGGGGCCGTGGTAGACAACGCGTCCACCAGACTTCAGAAGGAGAAGCTCGTCAAAGTACTCGAATAGGACAGCAGAGGGCTGATGGATGGTGCAGAGCACAGCTTGGCCAGCGTCGGCAAGCTTGCGAAGGAATCGAACAATGTTAAATGCAGCGCCAGAGTCCAGACCAGATGTCGGCTCATCGAGGAACATGAGGAGCTCGGGTTTGGAAGCAAGTTCCACGCCGATTGTCAAGCGCTTGCGCTGTTCTTGGTTCAGGCCCTCGCCAATCTTGCCAATGGTCGCACCAGCGATGTCGCGCATTTCCAGCAGGTCGATGATGGTTTCGCAGTAGTCGAGTTTCTCCTGCCTGGAGACTTCGCGTGGCTGACGGAGGATAGCAGAGAATTGCAGAGCCTCACGAACTGTTGACGTGGGCTCATGGACATCCATCTGCTCCGCGAATCCAGTGGCTCGCTGGAAGGACTTGGGCAGGGGCCGGCCGTCAACCAGGAAGTCGCCAGTGATAGTACCAAAGTTAAGACGTTGCGCCAGGCCGTTGAGAAGCGTTGTCTTGCCGGCGCCTGGATCTGATGTCAGTGCCTGCGAACTGGGCAGTGGAGGGGGTCGGAAGACACGTACCTGATGCTCCCATGAGCGCAGTAAGCTTTCCCGGCCGAACGTAGCCTTGGATATCCTGCAGAAGTTTCCTCTCCCCCTTTTCATAAGGAATGGTGTAGTTGATGTCGCGGAAAGTAAAGACCGTTTCGTTCTTGGCAACTTGATTGACTGCATCGCCGCTCGTCTCGGTTGCGCCGTTGGTGTCCGGCATGGCCTGAGAGAAGTGGCCGCTGGGACCAGCCTCCTCATCCTTCTTCTTCTCGTGACCACCAGTCTCAATCGACTCCTCGACCTTCTTGGGAACCTGACCTCTCTTGAAGACGGTGATCGCACCGCCGCCAGCATTGGGCTTCATCAGTTCCATGCCGAGAGCGGTCAGGAAGACGAAGAAGAGGAAAAACGCCCAGAGGAATCCAAAGTTGCGCCAGAGATGCGATCGGCTGTAAGAAAATGCTTCTTGGATGTACGCCGAGCCGCTGACAATGGTTGTCCCTGGCTCGCTGCCCTTGAGAGTACACGACTGGTACTGAGGCGAAGCGTTGGGCCCCTGAGGAACCAAGAATGGCGCATCACACTGCAGGTCCAGATTGGCAAACTCATTCAACATGAGGCCTTCAAATCCGTACTGAATCCAGTTGATCCAGCGCAGCCAACCAAACCACGGAGGCATTGAGCTGGGTGGGATCAGGTAGCCGGTGTAGACGACCAGAATCTGAATTGAGATGCCTGTGAACCGTGTCGCGTCGTCCATGGTCTTGCACCAGGCCGAGATGGCCCTGAAGAACGCATAAGTGACCATCGTGACGAGCCACAGGAGGAGGGTCGCGATGAAGAATTGCGATGCCGTTCGCCCCAGGTTGGCCATGAAGTAGATGATGACATTGAAGAGGAAGACCTGGATGAACACCAACGGCACGTCGACGACGGTCTGCGCAATGGCATAGGCAGCCGGTCGGTAAAACGAGAAAGACTTGTGCTTGAGAAGAATAGGCTTGGACTCGAAGGCGGCGGTCTGCTCAGCGAGCGCAAGAAGGGCGTTGAAGAGAAGAAGGAAGAAAAGAGTACCGCCGCGAGGGAACGAGCCAGCGGCCGTGGGTGCGAGGTTGAAGAAGAGACTGCCGACGATGAGACCTTGGAAGACGAGACCTCCCCATTTGCCGAACAGCGAGGCGCGGTCGCCCGTCATGACGAGGAATTGGCGCTTGGTGCAGGCGATGACCTGCTGGTGGAAGGGAAGGGTGTAGTTCTTCTTCTTGATTTCGGACGAGGCGGCTTCGCGCCGTTGACGCTGCTCGGTGAGCTGGGACTCAAAGTCTTCAACGTCTGCCAAGTTCATCTTGTAGGCGTCGCTCTTCTTGTACGCGTCGAAGAATTCTTCGGGGGTTCTGGGAATGCGATCCTCCCAGCCCTTGCGGACGCTGCGCTCGTGGGGATCGCTCACGGAGGTGAGGAAGTCGGCAGTGGTCCAACGATCAGGGCAGTCAAAGCCGAGGTCCATGAAGTACTGCTTCGCGTTGTCCGATGGGCCATAGTACAAGCACTTGCCGCCATCAATGAGGACGACCTTGTCGGCGAGGTCGTAGAGAGACTCGCCAGCCTGGTAGAGGGACACAGCAGTCGAGACATCGGCCATGTTGGTCATGGCACGAATGGAACGAACATACTCAAGCGCCGTGCTGGCATCGAGACCCTTGCTGGAGTTGTCCCAGCCCTGGACCGACGCTCTGGTGATCATCGCCTCAGCAATGCTGACACGCTTGCGCTCACCACCAGACACACCGCGAATGTATTCGTTGCCGACCTTGGTACCGAGGGTGTGTTCAATCCAGAAGAGCTTGGTGACGACCCTCATGAACTCATTGATGTAGTCCTGGCGGCTTTCACCCTCGAGGCGGGAGTGCTTCCCGGGAGTCCGGGTCTGGAGAGCGAACTTGAGAGTCCTCTTGACTGACAGTGTAGCGTAATGAAGATCGTCTTCGGGATTGTAGATGACCTCGCCGCGGTAGTTCTTTGCCATCTCCTGGGCATCCGTCCCGCCGTACGTAACATCGCCTTCCACGGCCTCAAAACCAGAGCGCTGGTTGCAAAAGGCCTTGAGGAAGGTGGTGCATCCAGAGCCAGGCCGGCCGAGTACGAGCAGAAGCTCACCTGGCCGAACACAACCATCAAAATGGCTGATGAGCTCACGGACGGGAGGCTTGGCCATTGCAGCCTTGGGGCCCTTGGTGAAGAGGTTCTTGAGGGTCCGCGGCAGGCCCATGAAGATGTCGCCAACAGTAGGCTGAAGACTGGCGCCGAGGCCAACACCTTTCACGGTCAGATCACGGAAGACGACACCGCTGTGACGGGTTTGCTCTTCCTCCGAATTCTCCTGACGCGTCTTGCCGAACATGCGAGCCATGAGCATGTTGATCTCGGTGTCTTCTTCTTCCTGCTCAGCGGCGGAGGACGCGTTTGTCCTGCGCCTGGAGAGCATCTGAAAGAGTTCATCCTCGTTCGGGGTGCTCTTTTGGCGGTGAAGCTGCTGCTTTTCTGTCTTGCTCGGGGCGGGCTTCAAGGGAGCGAGTTGGGGTTCATCGGGGTCAGACGGGGTGCTAGCGACCGGTGACGGCATCTGCTGCTTTTCGTCGAGGATCTTGGACTCCTGCGACGCGAAGGCAGTTGCAGCCAAAGGAGCTGCGTCCCGGTCCTGAGACGGCCGCTCTCCATGAAGGGTGCTGCTTTCTGAAGAAGCGCCATGGGTGGGCGAGGGCTCTGAGCGGGCGTCGTGAGCACCTGCAGCGGGTACGAAGTAGGACGCATTGCCTGTAGGTCGATTATTGGAGGGTCGCCCAGAAGCTTGGCTGGGGGCTGGGATGTAGGTGCCAGTACTGTAGTTGACGGCATTGTTGGTAGAGTCGCGGGGATCGAGACCGCTGGGGGTTGGAACGCCGCTGGAGGCTGGTGTCTCGGGAAAGCCGCCCGGGACATCAGTGTCGAGGGGTGTCGCACGTGGCTCCATGGTGATGAGGCTGCCGGCGATATCAATAGCCGTAAAGGCCTAGGGGTGCTGGGTGATGCGGCCAGACGCGAAGCGAGGGCTTCAAGGACTGATGATGGGATAGATATGTCACAGTTTTCTCTGGTGTGGTCTAGGAGCAAGCTGGAAATCTAGACCCATCCGCAAACAGAAAGATGGAATGGCAGGGGGAAAAAACCAGCAGAAGACGCGGTCCACACATCATTGAGGCTCGCGGCACACGGCACCTAATAGTCAGGCCGGACTTTAGGATCCAGGGCCACGGCCACGGAGCCACGGAGGTCTGCCGCCCGAATTGCGAAGCTAGACATGACCGAAGACCGAGAAAGCCTGGAGGTCGGACAGTAATCTCGCCGATGTGTTCACAGAATTTCGTCGGGCGAGTCTATGACGACGTCTTAGATCGGATCCATGATGAGATCAGTCTGACTGGTCTCAAAATCATCAAACGCAAAACTGCCACGATAAGTACGGCTGGCGGTTTAGGCCAGTATCATATAATGGAGCCTCATTCGGCTCACATGGGTCTGATCGCGTGTAAGACCTGCTTTGATACCTTGCTTGGTGCTTGCATGGCTAGTCGTGATTGCTGTCACATTGTCACATCGCGCATGCGATCGCCAGCTGCGGGAAGGAAATCACACCACAGTTGACGCATTCGCTGTGAGTCCCGATCTTGATTTGGTCTACCTACTTTGTTAAAAGGTCTGGATCAAGTCACCATAGCCCGGGAGACTTCCAATTCTCCCTTCTCTCTTCAAGACATCCCGTATTGAGACGCTGCATAGGTATGTGTCAAATCACCCGTCCCTCGTGTTTATCTGGATCAGGTCGAGATCTCTCGCGTGTTCAGTGTCGTACCAGGAGATCATCAGGGAGTACAAGATCCATCCCGGCTTACTTCTCCAACCGTAGTGAGCCGCTAATCGTGTTACCAAGCTTTCCCCAATAAATCTTCCACGGCGAACAAGCGAGCTCAAGCATCCAATCATGCCCTCACACCATCCAGCCGGACTCTTAGTACGCGTCATGATTCTCCCCAACATGCCAACGTCATACTTTGCGAGACATTACAAATGGGCAGCAGCTGAAATGCAAGGGCCGAAGCCTCTCGGGGCTTGATAAGATGCAACCGCCGAAGCCGTGACCAATGACATGCTTTCTTGTTCCTGAGAAGCCGCATGGACAAGTTCTCGATCCGGATGTTTGCCTGGGGCGCCTGTCTGTTTTGAGAGCAGCGAATAGCCCTATCGATTACGGGGCAATTTCCCGATGTTTGCTTTTCACGATCGCTTCAGCCTTGGCCGTGATCTACCACCTGCGAGGAGATGACCGTGTTAGGAACTGAAATGCCGCTCGCCCTGTTGTGAACCATGTCGAGTCTGCACGCCAATGACTCGGCCCGGCCGTTGACAGTCCGGAGCCACTATTGAATAGCCTTTGAGAAGGCCAGTATGGTGCCTACCTTAGGTGAGGGAGGCGACCGTCGGGCATTAGGAAGCAGCACCGTGGAAAACATGCGGAGCTCGACCACTCCAGAGGGCATGAGTGCCACGGAGCTTACGCCAGCAGGAGATTAGGTTGGACATGTCCGAACTAGCCTTGATAAACAACTGTCAGCGTGATACCGTCGTTTGCACGTGATAGCCGATGAAGCTAGTGGGATGGTGGCATCGCTGATAGTCGCCCTGCAAAGACGATGAGAAGCGCCACAACGAGCTGTGCTGCCTGACGACGACGTCCGACTTTGACATGTTCCATGTTCAGAGTCAAATAAAAAGAATTAGATGCTATTGAACTTTCAAAGCATAATATCCCTAGCCAATAGATGATTTTATCACTGTGACCTCAACACATAAACTCCGTCGTTCAAGCAAGCACGAGGGGTAGCGACGCTCTCGAAACTAGTACATTGGGCATTGTACACAACCATCTGTTGCCTATCATCAAGTTAACATGCCAAAGTAGGCATTGTAGATAGGTTGCACGCTGACAGCGGGAGTGGTGGTCTGTAAGTCCGTGGCGTGAGATTTAACCCTGTGTGTAGACCCCCACGATTAACGTGCTGAAAGGCGCGCTTTGAAAATCAGGTTTGCGCCCAAACAGCTTTAATTAATAATCTGACTGCGATTTTGCAGAAGTCGTTAAGCGCCGCGTTCTCAAACAAGTTCATCATTTGATATTTAGTCCATGGTGTTTCCCCCACACATGCCCTGAGGGACCTGGTCTCGCACCTGTAGTGCATCATTTGCCTGTAAACACGCAGCCGTGAAGGAGTGTTCAACGACGATGTAGTCGGCGGTTTGAGCGCTTTCTTTCTTTTGTATTGCCTTCTTTTGCGAAATTGACACATGCCCAGACACGGAAAACCCTTCACCTGCCAGTTGTTGTCATCCCCCCATTCCTGAATACTAACTTGTGAAAAACATCTGTCAATGCCGAAGTCTATCGACCGATGTTGAAATGCATTGGGGAAGTGTCATGATGCTCCTGGAAAACCATGAAGACCAACATGGCACAACTCTCCCAGCGCCAGAAACGGTGGTGGCTTGACAGAAGCTAGCTACTATGCTCCAACAACGGCGCCATGTCCGCCGACAATCTGTACTGCACCAACCCTGACCACAATCCCATTCTGATCTGATTTAATACAATGACTCGGTTTTTGGTTGAAGCCAAGCTCTTCTACAGCAGCACTGCTGCTTTCGTTTATGACCGTCCCTGGCATTCAGATATACTCCACCAAAACGAGATGCCACTATGAAAATGATAAGCCGATGGCTCAAAGATCTAATAGCGCTCTTGCGAGCCTTCAAAGTTAAGCAAGCGTTCAAGAGAGCAATCAAGATTCAGTCACCGGATGCAGGAATCGATGATTTGAACAAAAACCATTGTTTGTTAAAGGTAGACATTATGACTAGACAGTTTTGATCCCAAATTCAATTCCCAAACTCCAAAATCAGATCCCATCACTCAAACTCCCATCCTATGTGTCCATCCTTCTAATGCTTCATCGACAAAGAAAACTCATCAAGCCAATGCCCTGATCAGATGCTTAAGCGGCCACGGCCACAGCCTTGCCGAGGGAGAGAGTCACAGGCGAGCCGCTGAGCTTGACCCACTGGATGGGGGGCTCGCTGCCGACCTTGTCGGCGGTGGTCGAGCCGCCGGCCGCGGTGGCGGTGCCCTCGGGGATGGTGACGGGGACGGGGACGCTGCACGTGTTGCCCGTGGCGGTGACGGTGATCTTGGAGATGGACTTGCCGTCGGCGGAGTAGCCGTAGGCGACCTTGGGCTTGCAGGCGTCGAGGGCCATGCGGTCGAGGAAGTACTTGGCAATGTCGTCATGCTTCAGGGAGAGGATGGGCCAGTTGGTGAGGCGGGTCATCTCCTGGGCGACGGTCTCGACCCAGGCCATGATGAGGGACATCTTGCCGGTCTGGGAGCCGACGGTGATGGATGGCATGTCGGTCTGCCTCATGTTGGCCTGGTGGAACATGTAGGGGTCGGACTGGAGGCTGAGGAGGTAGCGGCTGTTCTCGGTGCGGGCGTTGCCGAGGAGGGTGTTGAAGTCGCCGTGGCCGGCCGAGGTCTCGATCCACTCGCGGGTGGTGCACTCGGCGGTGTCGCAGTTGAAGTAGATGGTGGTGGCGTAGCGGGGGATGATGGTGAGGCCATCCTTGCCGTTGTCGGCGACGGTGCTCATGAGAGGGTGGTACTTGTTGCCGTGGTTGCGGAGGGGGGAGCGGGTGTTGTCGCCGACGACGTGGGTGATGCCGTTGTCGAGCCAAGCCTTGATGACATCGGCGTTGTGCATGCCGGTGATGGCGGGAGGAACGAGACCGTGGGCGGAGAAGCGCTTGGCCTTGTCAATGCCCATCTGCTTCATCCAGGCCTGGTTGAACTGAATCTCGCGGTTGGCGTCATCGAAGGTGGCGTTGTTGAGACCGAGATGGCTGAAGGTGTGCGAAAGATGGGCGAAGGCGTTCAGGTTCTCGGGCTTCTGGAACCAGACGGCGAACTTGTCGAGGTCGGCGCACTTCTTGGAGTAGTTGTAGGTGACGAACTCCTCGGGCCAGGCGTTGACACCGGTGCCGGGGGGCTTCACCCACTCAAGAGGGGTGGCGACCTGGTCATCGAAGTAGACGGCGTAGTCGGGGTCGCAGACGCCGTTGGAGCCATCGGGGGTAGTAGCGGCAATGAAGTCACCGTTACCGTTGTGGGCGAACTCGAGCCAGAAGTCGGATCCCTGGGGCAGGCGGCCGTTGATGTTCTTCTGCCAGCTGACGTGGCCGTCGAGGTCACCGGTGGTGATCTTGTAGGTAGAGTCCTTGGGCCAGTAAAGCTCGGTGTCAAGCTGCAGATCGTCGACCTGGGTGCTCAGGTGCGTCTTACGCTTGCCGAGGAAGACGCCGCGGGTCATCCAGTGGATGTGCGAGTGCTGCAGGAAGTTGGAGGTGCCGGACCACTCAGGAGCCCACGAGGAGAACCAGACGAACTGCTCGCGGCCGTCGATGTTGTTGATGACAGCGGCGACGGTGTCATCGTTGTAGGAACCGCCAGGGGCGAACTTGGCGACCTGCTTGGTGGTGGCCTTGTCGGTGATGGAGGCGGGGTAGTGCCAGAGACCCTGGCTGGTGACACCGGCATCCCTGAGGCGTTGTTAGTCAGATGAAAGGACCATGAGGGCTAGGCATTGGGAACTCACTTCTTGATGTTAGCAGTGGGGAAGTCGGAGACGTCGGTGAAGCTGATGAGCTGCTCGACACCGGCGCCGCAGCAGCCGCCGCCGACGGTGGTGACACCGAACTGAGGGCCGGGGTACTCGTTCAGGCGGACCATGCGGACCTTGAAGTCGGCCTGGTAGGAGTGGATGGCAGCCCACTGCTCGGCAGAGAAGGCGCTGTGCCAGCCGTTCTCGTACTCGTAGGCGAGGGCATCAGTGACGATGATGCCGGCGTAGTTGCCGTGAGTGCGAGACGAGTTGAGCTTGGGGAGATCGGCGCCCTCCTTGGGGACGATGTAGTGCTCGTAGGGGATGCCGTAGCCGAGAAGGCCGGCGCTGCCGAGAGAGGCGCTGCCGGAATCGCGGGCCAGGACGAGGATGGTGCCATCAACGCCTGCAGCCTTGCTGTCGGAGCCATCCGAGGCAGGAGCGTCGGTGGCCTTGACAGGGGCAGCGGTAGCAACGGTGCCAGTGGCGGTGGTAATGACAGGGACGGCCGACTCCTGGGGGTTGGGGTTGGCAGGGTCCGAGACCACAGGAGCGACGGAAGCGTCAGTGGCGGTGCCAGTAGCAGTACCGGTAGCAGTTCCGGTAGCAGTACCAGTAGCAGTGCCAGTAGCAGTGCCGGAAGCCTGTCTGGCGTCGATTTCGGCGGCAGGAGCGGCGTTGGCAGCTCCCAGCATGCCCAGGACAGTGACGAGGCCGAGATGGCAGCGCATGGTGTCCTGCGTGTGGGCTGAAAAGGAAAGGCTGGTTGTGAAAGCGGAAGTCGACAAGCTCAGGTGAGCCTGGTAGTGTGGTGGATCTGTGGGAGATGAAGGGAGATGTCAAAGATGAGATGATCAGGTAAAGTAGTCAGACAAGTAGGAGTCAAGTGGAGAAGAGAAGGTGGTAGTGTGAAGATGTTGTTGTTGTGTGATGATGAGAGACAGGGGATGATGATTTGGAGCGCGAGGGCCCGAGCAATAAGTAGTCGATTCGAACACGAGCATGACTGCAGGGCGAGGGCCATTCGCAGCTGTAGATCTGGGGCTGTAGTCCGCCAACCTGCAGGTTGAGGACCATTGGGAGTCGTTGAGAGCCAGACCAGACCCTCGGTCGGCCTGGGCGAGAAAGTCGAGACCGCCACACCTCCAGCACCGCGAACTATGGTCGAGGTGCGCCTAGCAGCAGCCACAGCTCATGTCCAGCCCACGTTCGGGGACTTAGGGCAGCCAGCTGGAGGACGGAAAGGCATTGAACCCATGCGTGGGGAAGAAAGGTCAAAGGCAGTAGGGCAGCCAATGTCTCAGCCCGAGGGAAGCCTGGACCCCGGGGGGGGCATTTGCGAGTGCAGCGCGCGGCCTGGATCGATGACTTACTTGATCCGGACGTTAAGGGCGTCTTCGGCGTCCTGACTCGGGGCCATCGACGGACCTAACCGGGCATTTCGGGGGCCCTGGACCAGGGCGAACCAGGGCGGGCCTCCAGCGGCCAGACACCGCTATCTCCTTTCCGTCGCGAGGATCGGGGTCTGGCTCTCTTTGAGTTTGTCGTTTTCTTTGTTGTCCATGTGTTCCTGAGCCAGACTCTGGGGTCGAGATGCTGCTATTTGGGATGCTCTCCCGCGGTCCAGACTCGCTTGATGCAGCCAGGAGGGCTTCCCCGGATCCCAGAAACCCGGGACGTCGGGGTCCAGATCGACGGGGAGAGCTGTGAGGCTCTCATGATGCATGCGACGCTTGCTCTGAGGATGATCGTCTTTGGCCTGGTCAATGGCGGCCAGCCCGCCGGGATACACTCTACCCGTCTGAAAGACCTTTCGACGGCTGAATGGCGTCTCAGCTCGGGAAAGGAAGAAAACAATGAAAAGCCACCATGGCAATTACTTCTCATCGTTCAAGACACCCCCTTTGCGATATTTTTCCGTTTCCGTCGCAAGGTGAGGTACCTCCCTGAACGGTGGTTTGTGGTGTCTGACCTGGCGACATCGGAGTTAAGCCGTTGAGCCACGAACCGTCAGTCGTCAATTGAGTTGGGCGCCCTGAATTGGATGATGCGTGGGCGCACCACCAGGAACAGAATCTTCACAGGAGGGCCCTGGTTCGCGACTCACTAATCCTCCACCATTGCCCCCCCCCAATACGAGCCGTCTGATGGTCGGATGGCACCATGAGATGAATAAGTTGCGACGAATAAGGTACAGCCACAAGGGGCAGCGCTACCATTAGGTAACTTCAGGTGGTGTCAGCTTGAGCCTCCAGGGGGTGGGGAGATGGGGGATATGGGTAAGGGGTGCAGACGCAGGTATACGTGGCACAGGCTCAAGCACAGACAGACAAGCAGGGAGGGCC
Source organism: Verticillium zaregamsianum (assembly GCA_002851755.1). NCBI lineage: Eukaryota > Fungi > Ascomycota > Sordariomycetes > Glomerellales > Plectosphaerellaceae > Verticillium > Verticillium zaregamsianum. The sequence goes on along the minus strand of NMXM01000007.1, from coordinate 2,000,064 downwards.
ACCCACTGACCAGGGCAGTGAGGTAGTTCAAGTTGGCCCCCCGGTTGTGTCTGAGTGTTGGGGGAAGAAGCAAGCGATGGCTCCATTCCATGTCAGCTCGGACTCCGGTTCAAGGAAGCAAGCTCAACACCGGACGCGAAAAGTTCATTCCCCTCCGTCTCCCAGCCCTTTGCCTAGTTTGGCCAACATGAAGCGATCGACTGGTGGCGTGAACATCATCTCGTGGCGCTCGACATGCAGAAGAGGCTCATCCAGGAAATCGGATCCCACCGGGCGAGGCGCAACGGGGCGTGGGAGAAGCACCCGCTGGCGTGTCCTGAGAGGGCCCAGAGAGACGAGTAGAGGTACAAGGCAGGGTACTTGGGGCCTGGATCCTCTACTTGGGCGCTCTTAGCCCGTCCTTCCGTCTTGGCTCTGCAAAGATCATCAGGTCCCGATCCTGAATAAGCACCTAGCGAGGTGGGACCAGCCGAAAAGGGGAAGATGAAATCGTGGGGGAGACACACGCGCCCTATTTCAGGATGGCGTGGCTTGGCCAGGGTCTGGAACAAAGGGCTGAGCTCTCACAAGCTCCTTTATTCGTCAGTGCGGGAGGATGGAGGGCTGACCGAGTGAGCCTTGTGCTCGTCTGGTCGAGAAAATGCCCCGGCGGCCTCGCCGGAGTTACGTGGCTCGCCTCAACCCTTTCATGTCCCAATATGCATATTGATCCCCGACTCGGCCCTCACTTGTGACGGCTGCGGTCTACTCGATCAACTGCCGCGATCTATTGAAACTTACTCAATACTGCACAATACGCCATTGTTCGGCCTGTTGAGAAGAAGCTCCAAGGCGTTTGCTGCCCAGAGCGAAAAATCCCGCAACACTCTCCGTCAGCTTGCGCCGTCAGCTTGAGCTGCCGCTCATCAATCAGATCATCATCCACACCGATCGACGCCCTCAACTTGCCTTGACTTCATTCTCCGATCAATCCACCCCACACCGGGCGGTTGTCGATCACTCCATTTCTCCATCAATCGCTCACTCGCTCACTCACCTCACCCCCTCACTCACTCACTCACCCGCTCGTTCGCTCGCTGGCTCGCTCACCCCCCGTCATGTCGCCCTCTGCAGAGTCTATCGAGCCCAAGGCCGCCACCGCCAAGCCCCGGTGGCCGCTGTGGAAGAAGCTCGCCGTCGTAGGCCTAATCCTCGTCATCGTCATCCCTCTGGCCGTCGGCCTCGGTGTTGGTCTCAGCAATCGCGGCGGCGGTGGCGACGATGATGACAACGACGACGACAACAACAACAACGGTGGCGGCGGTGACGACAACAGCGGCAACACGACGAGCCGTGAGTCCCTGTGGCAGCCGGAGGCAGGCGCCTCGTGGCAGATCGTCCTCCTCAAGCCCATCGAGGTCCCCTCGAGCGGCGACGTGACGCCGGACGTGGACGCGTTCGACATTGACCTGTTCGACAACGAGGAGGAGACCTTCTCGCGCCTGCGGGCGGCGGGCAAGAAGGTCATCTGCTACTTCAGCGCCGGGTCGTGGGAGGACTGGCGCGACGACAAGGACGACTTTGGCGACGAGAACCTCGGCAAGGAGCTGGACGGATGGCCCGGCGAGCGCTGGGTCGACGTGGCCAGCGACGGCGTCCGCAACGTCATGAAGAAGCGCATCCAGCTGGCGGCCAACAAGGGCTGCGACGCCATTGACCCGGACAACGTGGACGGCTACGTGAGTACCAAGAGACCAGGAGACCTGCAGAGGTGTCCAGATAGTGGCGATGGAACGCTGACCCGTGACAGCAAAACGACAACGGCATCGACCTCACCAAGAAGGACGCCATCGACTTTGTCAGGTTCCTCTCGGAGACGGCTCTGCAGTACAACATGTCGACGGGGCTGAAGAACGCCGGCACCATGATCCCGGACGTGATGGACGACGTGCACTTCTCGGTCAACGAGCAGTGTGTGCAGTACGCCGAGTGCGAGACGTTCGCGCCCTTCATCAAGAACGGCAAGCCCGTCTTCCACATCGAGTACCCAGACAGCGCACCGCGCGTGTCGTCGACCGAGTCTGGCAAGGTCTGCACCCCCCGGGGTGATGCGGCGGGCACCGACGGCTTCAGCACCGTCATCAAGAAGATGAACCTCGACGGGTGGGTCGAGTACTGTGACGGCGACAAGTTCAACACGACGCTGGATGCGTAGTTCGGCACCTCGACGGCACAGCTCCCGCGTCCGGAGCGCTCTGTGTAGACGGTAACACACACTATTGACCCGGGTTTTGCTTTCTTCCAGCCAACAGAGGCCGCAGCCGGGGCACCGGGCATGCAGCACACTCATTGTATTTTTCTCTTCACAGGGATCAGGAGTTTTCCATTCGCGTCAGGTCCAGGGTATTGCTTTACGAGCCAGCGAGCGAGCGAGCGGCCGGTAGTTCGGGGACACGTCCCGCCGGACAAGAAAACACGAGCACGAGCTACTGCGTCTTTGTCTCCGTGGGCGGCAGCATGGTCTCCACGGGGCACGTCAATGTATGCTTGAAAATAAACTTAGACATAATCAGGTCAGGATCAATATCCGAGGTACCTTTCTTATTCGCCAGCAGCCACACCGATGGCATCAACGTTAATCAATAATCAATCCACGCATCGTTCACGGTCAGGTAGCTCCCTCTGAGGCTGTCGAGCTGACTAGAGACAGCAGCGCTCTCGCGCCTTGGCGTCAGATCACCAACATGGCGTGCCACTTGGCCATGCCTCCATTGGACCGTGGGCGCCCAAGACACCAGCAGTGAACCCCTGGAGCCCTCGCTTCTTTGTCGCCATGAGAGCCACTGACAGCGCCATGAGCGCCATGAGCGCCCCCTTTGCCCTCTCACCGGTCCACAGCGCATCGCCGAGGCCCCTTGGCGCCCGGGCCGGGAGGGGAGGCCCAGACCTGACTCGCGGGCGGTATTGGGGGCCGCCCAGGAGGGGGGGGGGGGCATCCTTGCAGCGGACCTTCAAATACCGAAGACCAGCATACTTGCTTCTTGCTGCGCCGTTGGCTCGTTGGCCATGCGTTCTAGTTACACTGCAGGGGGGGACACTGACAGCGAATGTGACGTTCAGACCCTCAAGCCACCATCGTGCCGCGTCCTCCACCTCACCGGAAGTCTACCTGTACCTTGCCTGCAGAAGCGCAGATCGCATCATCAAGCCCCGAGCTTATTGTTCCGTTGGCTGGGACCTGCTACTCTTTTTGTTTTTCCGCCGCCCGGCGCTCTCTGGCCCTCCGAGTCTATCGATCTCGCGCCATCTTCGTCTCATCTGCATCCTGTCAGCCGGCTTGGTGCCATCGTCAAACCATCGAGGCCAGGCCAGTCTGTTTTTTTTTGCCCGTCTGTACGCTTCGGTCCTGGAAACCTCATCGGACCACATCCCATCACACCCACACCACACACCATTGGCACTGGACGGCGCCTCGCTGCGACGCACACCTCACACGCCCCCAGCCGTCATCATGGCACCGGTCGTCTTCATCCCCCTCTACATCTACCCCTTCGAGACGGCCTGGGAGCCTCTCGTTCGGGCGGCTCGAGCCCACCCGTCCCTCAGCTTCGTGGCCATCGTCAACCCCGGCAACGGGCCAGGCCCGGACCCCCGCCCCGACGCCAGCTACGTCGCCGCGCTGCACCGTCTCTGCGCACTCCCCAACGTCCAGCTGCTCGGTTACGTCCACGTCACCTACTGCACGCGCGACCCAGCCGCCGTCCAACGTGACATTGCAGCCTACCGCGCGTGGAACGACGACGCCGGCGACGGCCAGGGCGCATTCCGCCTCGAGGGCATCTTCTTCGACGAGACGCCCTGGGACCCGTGCCACCAGGCCTACATGGCGTCGCTGGCGGGGTTCGCGCGCGCCGCCTGGCGTGGCCTCGACCGCGCCGTCCTGGCCTACAACCCGGGCGTCGTCGTCGAGCCGCGGTGGTACGACGATGCCGACTACGTCGTCGTCTTCGAGCAGTCGGCGACCCACTGGGCGGCGTACTTTGAGGGCCAGGGCCTGCCGCAAATTCCCGCGGCGCTGAGGCCCAAGGCTGTGGCTATGGTGCACACCTGCGGCACCGCGGACACCGAGGCCGGGGGCGAGGGTGGGAGCGAGGGTGAGGGCGAGGCGGCGACGCTGGCGCTGGCGAGGAGGATCGGCACCCTCGGGTTTGGGGGCGTGTACCTGACGGACGAGGTGGACGGGGGGTATACGAGGTGGCCGGCGATGTGGGAGGGCGTGCTCGACGAGTTGGTCAGCTCGGCGGGTTCGCTGGGAAGCGAGAGCGAGGCCAACGGCGACAGCAGCGCCAGCAGCATTAGAGACGGCAGCAAGGACCAGGCTCAGGGGCAGAGCGTCCGGGTGACGGTGTAGACGAAGCCGGTTCGTGGAGCCGAGACGGTGGAAGAAGAAGGCGGGCGGGGGCGTTGCCGATCACTTTTGTTTTAGGGCCTCGCTTGCTTTCTTTGTTTTACCGGGCTTGAGCCTTCGATCGATCGTAGATCCCTGCCCCTGGCCCACCTCCGTGCAGGATGATCGCAGCGAGCGCCAGGCAGGTAAGCAGGGAGGGTGCGCGGAACAGGGTTGGATAGAGTAGGGTGGCGTAGGTATTTCTGGACAACGGTTGTGTTTCACGCTAGAACGGGGGGAACGGACTGGAGAATGGGAAAATACTTGCTTTGGCGTCTTCACCTGACGGCAACGTGCTCGGACTGAGCCCCTGAACCCGGCTTGTTCGTGCATCGAGAACCGCCGAACGGTCTCCCGCCCCAGTAGAAAGGCAATGCAATGTAAGCTCTGTCCTTGCGCGCCGCTTGACGTGTGGGCAGGGCATGGGCAGGGCAGGGTAGCATGCATGCATGAGCAGAATAATCCGATGTTTGTCCTGACGTTCGTTTGGCCGGGGTTTCTTGTTACAAGACGCACGCTAGACTTCGTATCGGCGGGCCATCGACGGCAGCCCCCCTCGGACTGGCATGACTGGCTGATGAGGCACGGTCGCGATCTTGATGCCGGGTTGAGGGGCATGGGCCTTGGTGGTGAAAATTTTCCTCTACCGATGCAAGTGTCAACATGGCAGCATCGCCGAGGCGCCGGGGTGTGGGCCAACACCATGCTTGCTTTTACCTGTCCGGGTCCTACCCTAGACACGTTGAGAGTAAGGTACGATGATTCAGCCGTGGTGGTGGCTCGCATCATGTAAGCCGATTCAGCATCATGCCATTCCCAGGTGAGGTGCAGTAGTGTCCTGCTAGCCATCGGGCCAGTTGCGAAGACAAGAGCATTGTTCGGTCATCAAAGAAGCAATCAAGGGATACGAGAGCAAGTGGAGCACAAACAAAGCAACACGACAACCCGAGAGTCAGGCAGAGCAGCATCGCAAGGCAGGGCAAGGCAGGGCAAGGCAAGGTATGGTAGTGTAAGTCTTTGATTAAGTAATCGTTCTGAACAATCTGAGATGTTTGCCGAATTAAGGCCCCTTGTGCTCATTAGCAAATTATGGTTGCTTCTTTTCCTGGCCCCCAAGAAGGAAATCCCCCGAAAACGCCAAGCCGGGTTCTGTCGAAAAACCCCTGGCAGAAGATGTGTGCCCAAAGCCAACCCCTGTACACCGTAACGTTCATAGCCCATTTCGTAAACCTGAAATCCAAACACCCGATGTCCCCGTGCCAAGTCTAGTCCGCTCCGTTTTTTTTCTCTTCCAAACACAGTGGCCCCCAGGAGGCGCCAACCTAAACCTGCACCTCGCGGGTCTTGGAGACAAAGTTCCACAGGTCGCGGGCGCACTGGGTGATGCTCTCGGTGGCCTTCCAGCCCAGCTCCCTAGTGGCACGCTCGTTGGCGGCGACGCAGAAGCCGACGTCGCCCTCGCGGCGGGGCGCCAGCCTCGCGGGGATGGGGCGGCCGGCGGCGGCCTCGAGGCTCTGGACGGCCTCGGTCACGGTGGTGCCGCAGCCGGTGCCCAGGTTGAAGGTGCGGAAGGGCTCGTCGACGCCGGCGGCGAGGGCGGCGATGTGGCCGCGGGCCAGGTCGGAGACGTGGATGAAGTCGCGGACGGCGGTGCCGTCGCGGGTGGCCCAGTCGGTGCCGAAGACGTCGAGCTGGGGGCGGTCGCCGGTGAGGACCTGGGTGATGACGGGGAAGAGGTTGGTGGGCACGCCCTTGGGGTCCTCGCCCAGCAGGCCCGAGGCGTCGCAGCCGATGGGGTTGAAGTAGCGCAGGGCGATGATGCGCCAGCGGGGGTCCGAGTAGGCGAGGTCGGCGAGGATGGCCTCGCCAAAGTACTTGGAGCGCGCGTAGGGCGACTGCAGGCCGCTGACGTCGGGCATGGCGGTCCGCTGCTGGCCATCGGCGTCGGTGTAGGTGGTGGCGTGGTGGACGAGGTCCTCCTCGCGGAGGGGGCGGCCGGCATCCGCCTTGGTGCCGTAGACGGTGGCAGAGGAGGAGAAGACAAAGTTGTAGATGTTGTGCTTGCCCAGGAGCTCGAGGAGGTCCACCAGGCCGCACACGTTGTTGCGGTAGTAGGCCATGGGGCTGGCGATGGAGTCGCTGACCGACTTGAAGGCGGCGAAGTGGATGACGCCCGAGATGCGCGACTGCCTGGTCAGGCGAGGCGAGGCGCCGGCCGTCTCGGCGGGAACGGTGATGAGGTCAGAGTACGACTCGAGGAGGAAGTGCATGGCCTTGCTGCGGTAGTCGACCTTGTGGAACTGGATCTCGCCCATGGGCTTGTGGTTGGCCTTGCACCACGTCTCGGCGGCTGTCCTGATGCGGGTGAGCACGTCATGGAAGCTGTTGCTGAGGTCGTCGACGATGATGACGCTGTAGCCGGCCTTGAGGAGCTCGAGCGAGGTGTGGGAGCCGATGAAGCCGAGGCCGCCGAGCACGAGGATGTAGCGCCGGCTGTTGTTCGAGTTGGGAGCCAGGGGAGCGTAGCTCTCCGAGTCCGAATCGGGCTCAGGGGTGGTGATGGCGGAGCTGTTGTTGGAGAAGAGCGAGACGGGCGAGGCCGCTCGGGAGGGAAGGCAGCTGTCCATTTTGATGTGTGTGGGGGTGAAGACGAGGAGGAGGAGGAGGAGGAGGGACAGGTGAAAGCAGAGCTTGTATGCCGAGAGGCAAGGTGGTCAAGGGGGCTGCTGGGTAGATGGGATGTCTTAAGATGGGAAGACTTATAAGTGTGTGTGGTGAGAGTGGAGGTGAGGTGATATGAGCATGGAAGAGTGAGTTGGTCTGATGATCTTCCAAGGATAATGGCAAGATGGCCGGCGAGCAAGGGGGTTTATGAAGTCCGAGCCGGCTGGGCGACGATGGGCACATCTCACAACACATGCTCGCCGACATGGAGGTATCCGGTGGGTGCGGGTCCATCCACCCCTCCCCCCTACCCTCGGACGAGGGACGAAGACCGGGCTGAATGGCCGTGAGAATCTCGAACACGTACAGCTGGATGAGGAATTATTGGTTCCAGCCCACGACATGTGTGTGTGCCAGATACTTGGGCTGAACACCGGGCTGGCGGGTCCCCCTTGCGGCCCTTGTGGCCCTTGGGGGTAAAGCAAAGCAGACTTCAGGGGAGCTAACGTTAGGTGAAGCTCGAACGGCGAGGGCTCCGAGGAACGGACGTTTGTTCCAGCCCAGGCTGCTGGGACCCTTGGGCACGGCAGCGTCAAAGGGGATCCCAGCTCGGCGGGTCATTGTTGCGGATTTTCTTTGTGCTCAGCGTGGTGGGAGGGCAAGATGCCGTGGGCTAAGAGCCAGGCGCCGGTTCAGCTCTCCCAAACACCTGGTAAGGGAGCCCAGGAGGGGATTCTGACTAGGGACTGGCTCCCGTCGAGTGTCTCTCCCAGTTCTATGGATAGGTGCGGTGAAGTTGGTAGGCAGACCAGAGGTCGTCGGTCACGGTGGAGATCCAGGGCCAGCAATAGCATCTTAGCGCGTCAGGCTGGTGAAGAGGCCTTTGTCAGAGGGCGCCACGGGTGCGGTTTGCTGGGCCTGGATCTGGCCCTGGACCTGGAGCTAGAGCAGGACCTGGACCTCGACTGCGAGAACGTTGGGTGACAAAGCCCGCCCCGTGTGTACGTACCAAGTAGAGGTGTGGTCCGGTGCGGTGCGGCAGTGCTTCACGTTGGGGGCACGTTGACGGAGGCACCCGTTTCAACATCAGGCTTGGGGGGTGCGGTGGGCCGGATGGAGGCTCTGGAGGCTCTCAGAGCGAGTGGGGGCTCGCTCTGATGTTAGCTCGACTTGAGCGAAGTACCTATACGGGGTCGAGAGACTTGCTCGAGTTCAAGGTACAAGGAGCATCCCCGGACAACTGGACCGACAGCTAACAGGACGGGGCTAACTGGTTTGGGGGCAGGCAGACGGTGATGGTGCTGGCGCGCGAGCATGACAATCTGGCGAGCGGGAACCGACAGTCTGGATTTTTCCTCACCCTCAGCTCCTTCGAAACAGACAAAGAAGCTCACCGAGGACCCTCCCATTGTTTACCACGCGGCACAGAGGGGGTGTGCCGTTGTAAGCTTCGGGCGTCAGGCCTGGACTCACAGGTCCAGCTAGGCTGTCGGGCAGGACGGCGTCTCCTGATCGCCGAGACACGCCTTGCTGTCCCCGGGTGAAAATGGAAATGGAAAAGGGCAGACGGCACTGCGCTGGACAGCACAGCGGGTAAAGTGCTCTCCGGCGCGTGTGGTTACCATGCGTCGAGAGGCCGGCTCTGGGGTTGAGACACGCCTGTGCCCCAAAACGGCCATACCATGTGAGCGGGGTTGCGCTGGCCCGGTTGATGTTGTGTCAGCAATTGATGTTGTGTCAGCAATTTAGAGGTCCATGATGGATGAATGATGATGAAGATGATGATCAAGATGGCGATCATGATGGCGATGATGCGACTCGCTTGCTTCGTTTCAATGTTTCCTCGTTTAGGTCCCCCGTCCGCCCCCTCCAAATTTTCCGAAAATCCCCCACTCTCCCGATCGAGCCCTGTCGTGATCACTGATCCTGGACAGCCGCGGCCGTGCCCTTCAAGCCCAGTCTCAGGGGGGTGTCCCTTCAGGGGATGTGGCGTCCTGTTCGGCCGATCTACGAGCACTCACGCCCCCAAGCCCAAAGCCACAGGGGCGCCCACGGCGCAGGTGGGTGTGCACCCCTGAAGACCTGAACTCTTCCAGTCGCCAGCTTTCTTCTCCCGAGCTGCCAGGGCCAGGGGAGAAGGGGGGGGGGGGCGGCGTCGAGATGAGGGGGGGCGGCGTACAGGGGGGCTTAACCCAAATTTCTCTCTGCCAACTCACCACACCGCACCAGTCCAGGTCCGGAGGTTCCGCTAAGCCATACAGTAGTACAGTAGCGCGCAGAGTTCTTTGTGGTTCTGTGATCTGGTCCCGATCGCATTGCCGGAAGCGGAAATGCACCCCCCGAGCCCGCCAATCATGCCCCGGCCGGGCCTCACGATGAGCTCCGCCCACCTCGTCGCTACGACCGACCCAAAACGTCCGATCCCTCTTGGCGCAGGGCAGCGAGTCGTCCGGTCTTTTTTTTCTGGTGCCAACAGGCGATGCTTCTTGCCAGCGGGTGATGCTTTGGGGGTGAGGCTTGGGGCCAGGCCACCCCCGGAGCTCCCCCGACAGGTGCTCGAGGCATGGATGGCGTATTCAGTCCCGAATCCAGCTTCTGCCCAGGTCCAGGTCTGCGCTGGTGCTGGCTTGGCGCTGCACGCTGGGCCTGCCTGATGATCTTCGCGGCCAAGCTGTGACCAGACGATCTGGTCGGTCCACTTGGTCGAGGCTCGTGGGCCACGGATCAGCCATCATGTACGGTCCATGTCGTCTTTCGTGCCCAAAATAAGATGTATGCCTGCATGTGCAGTTCGGCCCTCAGCTTCGTGGGCAGACAGACCCTTTTGACCTCACTTCCCCATATCCTGTTTTTCCTGGGCTCTCCCATACCACCTCACTCTGCGCTGCAACGTCCGGTCCAGAACACCCATCGAACCGTCCTCGCGCCCATCACACCATCACACCAACTGCAAAGCGTCAGGCAGAGTCAGCAGTGGCCAGGCAGTCAGCAGTCTCGGCCCTCGGGACGACCACACGAGCACTGAATCTCGAGACGATACCCACACCAGCTCGGCCACAGGCCTTGCCAAGAATCGGGCTTGTGCTGTGAGCTGGCGAGCTCCCGACGCGACGGCTGACCGAGAAGCCATCAGCTCCGGACCAGCTCGCGAGGCCCTGAGTCGAGCCACGAGCACAGAGCCCGCGAACCCACCGGCCCCAGTCCGCGAGCCAGCAGCACAGTCTCGCCTCTGTTTTGCAGCCTGCGCTCGGTGCTCCGATACGGGACCCCCCCCTCCCCTGTTTGCCTCTCATCTCATCTTCTGTCACTCATCTGTGCCCTCATACCTCCTACGCCCCCCTCAAGGTACACCTTGCCTTGCTCCAACTCACCTCTCGTCTTTCGTGGTCGTCTTGTCTTGCTACCCAGACCGGAAGACCTGAGACTCCATCACCACCTCCTCCTCTCCTCAGCTTCGGCTTTGGCTTCAGCTCTCCGACCTTGTTTGCGGTTTGATACCCCTTCCGTTGCGCTCTGAGGGCCATCCTCGTTTATACCACTCTGCTTGTTCTTTGTTCCCTGTCCTGCCGCCGCCGGCATGGCGTCCTTCTTCCAGCCCGGGTTCAACGACCCGGCCGTCAGCGACTGCGAGTCGGATTCGCGCTTCGAGGTGCTGTGTAACAGCATCCTGCCGGCCGACAGGCGGTTCGCACAGTGGCATCAGATCGTCGACCTGACCATCGGTGCGACCGCGATTGTCATCCCCATCCTCCTCTTCCTACTCTACCGCGTGGCTCGCCCGCGGCATGACGCCGCGGCGCAGGCGTCCCGGTACGTCTCTCTTTTCTCTACTTGCACTTCGATGACCTCACCGGTGCAACATCACCAGCATGGCCATCACGGAGCATCAGGACCGTCACCACGACACCACATGCTAACTGGCGCAGAAACCAAAAACACACCCGCGACGGCAGCAGGCCCGTGTCGGAGCACGAGGGCCCGACGCCGTCGTTCCGGGCCACCAAAACGTTCCGCGTGCTGGACGACTTCACGGACCTGCCGCTCGCCGGCGACGCCCAGCCGTACGACCTCGTCGTCGTGCCGCTCCGCAGCCAGGGGGCCCCTCCCCCCGGCCCCCCCGGTGGGCTCGCCTCGTCGAGCTCGTCGTCCAGGTCGAGCCGCAGCGTGCCGGCCAAGATGAGCCTCGCGCGCGTCGACGTCGACGGCTTCAGCGACGAGGAGCTCGCGACGCCCAAGCTCGAGGCCACGGCGGAGCACCTCCACGAGGCATACCTGGAGCAGGCGCTCGCGGGCTTCGCCCTCCGCTGCTCTTCGCGCACGCAGCCGGACCGCGTGGAGCGGCTCCTGGGGGCTCTCCACGCGCGCAAGGTGCCGGCGCTCCTCCTCTGCCACCACGACTTTGCCGGTCTCGACTCGCTGAGCCTGCTGCACGCCTCGGGGTTGATCATCGAGAACGCCTGCATCCTGCGGTCGGGCGAGCGGCGCGACTACTTCATCGCGAGGCGGCTGCGTGACTCGATGGCACGCTGCAGCGGCGAGCGCGAGGACCGGCCCGAGTTCTTCGTCGCCTTCCTCGACCAGTGGGACGTCCGGCCGCACCCCTCGGTGGTTAGGCGCGCCGTCAAGATCGCCGAGCACTTTGGCGCCGTCATCGAGCATGGGCCGTCCGACCGGGCCATCGGCGCGAGTCCCGTGGCCGTCTCGGCGTCGCGCACCATTGGGGGGTTTGAGTATCTGCGCCGGCCCGAGATCATCGAGGTGAGCTTCTTCTCTTCGTCTTTGCTTGTCTTCCGTCATTTTCATTGTCCTTGTCTTCCGTCTTCCTTCTCCCTGTCTTCTGTCTCCCCCGCCTGTAGGGTCGCATTGCATGGCTTGCAAGCATCAACTTGCAGCACATGTACTTGGTAGCGCGCCTATTCTCGGACACGACGTGTCATGCTGTCATCCACTATCACGAATGAACCAAGGCTCACCCGCATGCAGCTCCAAACCGCCTGGACCACTGAGGCCCGCAAGGTCCATGTTTCCAGGGGCGTCCTCGCAACTCCCGACGCCGCCCCCGACGTCGCACGCCTACCCCTGGACGACGTTAGCAGGGTCATCCCCGGCGCGGCAGACCTGTTGCAACCCAGAGAGCTGCCGCACGAGCTCCGGCGCATGCAGAACGAGGTGGCCGAGTTCCGCGAGCCGCCCAGCTACCTCGACGCCCTGGCGCAGGCCAACGCCTACGCCGGCGACTTCTGGAACACTGACCGCGATGGCGAGGCGCTGTCGGCCCGGGGCGCGTTCCCTCTGGGCGCCGAGGCGCACAGGGAGCACTACGACGCTGTCGTCGACACCCAGGCCCATCTCGGCCGCCTGCGCATGCTGCACGCCGTCGAGGGCGTCGAGGAGCAGGCCATGCTCGTATCCCTCAAGGCTCTCGCCGCCCACGATGCCTGCGACCTGCGGGTGCACGACCTCGTCCGCGGGCTCATCTCGCACGAGATCCGCGTCTACAAGGGCCTCGCCACGGGATTCCGCTGCGCCGAGGGCGAGGCGCACTTCTGGGGCGTCTCCAAGACCCGCGGTGACGCAGCTCGCCCGCCCCAAGACTCATACGCGCGATCCGAGGCCGGCGCCGACTCGGTCGACATCTTCGTGTCGCAGAAGGCGCCCAACGATGCCGCCGTCGTCCTGCACACCTGGCTCGCCCACTGCGGCCGCCCGCGGGTCGACCGCTTCGAGCAAGAGCTGCTGTTCGAGCAGGTCAACGGGCTCGACGATGCCAGCGGCTGCGGCCTGCCGCTGAGCCTGCGGACGGCCGTCGACCGGTCCACCGTCGCCGAGCTGCTGGTGCTGCGCCAGCGGCTCCGGAGCTCGGCCGAGGTCCACCCCCTCGAGGCCGGCATCCAGCGGTACTGCCGGGCCAACCTCATCGAGGGGACGACCAAGACCTTTTGGTCCGACACGTGCGCGCGGAAGGTGCTCGACGGGTCCATGAGCATGCGCGACATCATCCAGCTGCGCCTCGAGCACCACACCCGCCAGGGCGCCACCGAGCTGCCGGCCCTGGACGACGTCGAGCGGCTGCACGACGCCGTCGACCAGGCCGTGGAGAAGAGCCTCTTCTACGGCCGCCGCGAGGTCATGAACGTCCTCACCAAGGCCCTCCTCTCCTGCTACGAGCCGGCGGACCCCGAGGCCAGCGGCAGGCCGGTCGACGTCAACGCCGACCTGCTGGCGCTCGTCTTCTTCAGCGTCCTGCGCCGCTCGGCCTTCGAGGACGTCTACCTCGAGGCCACCGACCGCTGCCCGCTGTTCCTCTCGCAGCCCGACCAGGCGGCCGTCTTCTCGGAGCTCTGGATCCTGGGGTCCCAGTGCGAGAGCTACTTCGGGCTGCCGCCGCGGGACATCGGCGTCGTCATCTACGACCGCTACAACCGGTTCCTCAGCCGGCGCCCGCCCGTGGCCGCCGACCGCAAGAACAACGAGATCATGACCATGTACTCGAGCACCGACGCGGCGCCCTCGACCGAGGCCCAGGAGGCGGCCGCCATCGAGGCGGCCGAAGAGGCGTCGGCGCGCCTGACGCCGCACGAGTGGGTGCAGGTGTGGAAGAAGCGGCTGGCGGCGGCGAGCGCCATGTCCATCTTCTGCCTGCCGGCCATCATCGACGTGCTGCTGCTGACGCTCGTGGGCCGCGGCCTCTTCATGACGGCCTTCATGGCGCCGGAGCTCGTCGAGGCCGCCGGCTACGCCCTCCTGACCTCGCTGCTCCTCACGGCTGGCGTCACGGGCTGGGTCGGCAGCACGGGCAACTATTACCTGCCGCACTACGCCTACGACAACATGATCTACTTCCACGTGCAGCGGCTGTCGGGCGGGTTCGTGCTGGCGCTGCTCATCTCCATCTGCGGCATCATCGGCTTCGGGCTCCGCGAGTCGCCGGCCGCCGGCTTCGTCTTCGCCGCCTACCTGATCAACATCTCGACCTACCTCAACCTGCTGGGCGTCATGAGCACCATGCACCAGAACGGGAGCCCGCTGTCGTCCGGCCGCAACGTCTTCCTGCAGACCATGCCCATCCTGTTCGTGTCGCCCGTGCTGTCGACCTTTGTCAACGGCCACGACCTCGAGATCTACCTGCCCGTCATGTACGGCTTCCTGCTGGTGACCCTGTTCCGGTACCGCCGCGTGTGCGTCGAGTGGTCGACCTGGATGACCCACGTGCCCATCTTCTCGGCCGCCGACATCGACAGCTGGTACGCCGCCAAGCTGGACCCCGAGGAGACGGACGAGGAGAAGCCGCCGGGTGATGGTAGCGGCGCCAAAAAGTCCGGCCCCAACAAGTCCAAGGCCGCCGAGGACGCCCAGAAGGCCTTCGCCGGCGCCGTCACAGCCTACACCCGCCGCGGCCGCGAGTCCAAGGGCAAGGACGCCGAGAAGGACTTCACCAACGACCCGCTCGTCGTCCGCGTGGCCCGGGGCGTCCCCTACATCGACTGGCTCTTCAAGAAGGCCGGCGTCGGCGGTGACATCCCCGACGCCTTCACCACGGCCTGGTTCACCAAGCTCGGCGACGCCATCCACCAGCAGCGCCAGCTCTCGCGCGGCCTCAAGGACCACAACGTCATGATCCTCTTCCGCATGGCCCGCTACGACCTGGGCCAGAACCTCGGCCTCTTCCTGGTCGCCCTGCTCGACCGCTGGGTCATGATGGTCATGAGCGCCCGCCAGCCCTACCCCAGCATCTACACCGACAACCGTTCCCGCTACGGCTTCTGCCTCGCCATCATTTACTTCTGTCTCGGCGCCATGACTCTCGACACGGCCCTCTACAAGTACTGGGGCGTGAGGGACCGCCTCTCGGAGGAAAAGCTGCGCGACCTCGACCAGGCCAAGCGCGTGGCCGAAGAGGCCGAGAGAACGCGCAAGGCTGCCCTCGGCCGCGCCTGGGTCGACATCATGGGCAAGCTGCTCGTCGTCTTCGGCATCGCCACCATCATGCTCTGGCTGCTCGTGGACAGCATGGAGACGACCATCCTCTACTACTGCTACGTCTTCGGCTACACTTGCGCCCTCATCTTCCAGTTCAACCGCTGCTTCACCACCAACGTCCGCGTCCACGTCACCATCATCATCTGCTCGGCCCTCGTCGGCTTCGTCGTCGGCTGCCTGCTGCACGCCGTGCCCCAGACCGCCAACTTCCTGTACACGGACGTGCTGGCCCAGAACCTCGCCGGCTTCCTGGCCGCCGCCGGCACCACCCTCTTCACCTGGCGCGACTGGACCGCCTCGCCCGTCCTGGCCGCCTCGCGCGGCAGCCGGCGCAGCGAGCCCGCCGTGACGGTCCAGCGCCGGCTCGTGGCCGCCCCCGGCGAGTCGACGCCGCTCTTCCGGGGCGACCTCCCGCGGGCCTTCACCGAGGCGACGGTCGACTGCGACGACGGCACCGGCCTCGCCCGCAAGATCACCGAGACGCTGCGCCTGTCGCTGGCCGAGCCCAACGGGACGGCCCGCGACGCCCGCTGGTCCGAGGAGCTGCTTGAGACGGCGCTCGAGTTGTGGACCTCGGGCCGCATGACGGCCGCCGTCCTCAGCCGCCAGCACTTTGCCGACGCCGGCCTGCACGACCTGAGCTCGCTGAGCTACGTCGACGCCGGCGCCGGCGGCGTCCTGCACGTGGCCGTCTGCTTCGTCGGCGAGACCGAGCGCCGCCTTCCCTCGTGGCAGCCGCTGCTCGCGAGCATCGTCTGCGAGGCTCTCCTGTACCACATCGCCGGCACCCCGTCGGAGCCCGGCCTCGGCCTGTCGACGGCCCACGCCGTCCAGGCCGAGCACATGCTGCACGGCACGGCCGACCTGTCGCGGCGCTTCGAGTCGGAGCTGTGGCCCGAGGACGCCGCGGCGCTGGGCCTGCTGGCGCGCCGCACGCAGATGGACCTCATGAGCCACCTGTGCCTGGACGTCGATGTCGACGCCCGCTGGGAGGCCATGCCCCCCTCGGCCCGCGAGACCATCCTCGACCGCATCGACGGCGAGCCGGCCGTCATGACGACCGAGTTCGTCGGCTGGGCGGCCGCCAACGCCGTCGACCTCCAGACGGCTGACTTCCACGTGGGCCTGTCCCTTCTGCTCCGTGAGAGGTGCCGCGACCGCCTCGGCCAGATGATCCTCATGCCCTCGCCCTCGGGCGGGTCGGGCGAGCCGGAGCCGCCGGCGGAGCTGCGGCCGGTGAAGATCCACGGCGGGCGAGGCGACCGCGGCCTCGCGCTGACCATCTGGCGAGGTTTCGTGCGGGTGCCGGCGCTCATCGTCAAGTGGATCGCCATCATCTCTGGCGCCGGGTCCAACATGGAGCGCGAGCTCTTCTATTGCCTCCGCGACGTGCGCCTCCGGGGCCCCCTCCTGCGCGTCATCCTGCTGGTGCTCAAGGCGTGCTGGCTGCTCAAGAACCTCTGGGTCTACTGGCTCGTCATCTACAACCGACCGGCGCTCGTCAAGCTGACGCGGCTGGCGACCAAGGGCGCGCGCCGCAAGATCGTCAACCACACCGTCGTCGTCGAGCTGACGCGCGCCTGCATCACGGGCTTCGCCGCCGCTGGAGAGGGCGAGGGCGACGGCGGCATGTCACTCGCCGTGTACGCCGGCCAGCAGACGGAGATTCCCGAGAAGGGCGAGCCGCTCTTCACCACCCGCTACGACGACAAGTACCGCCTCGTCAGCCGCCACGACACGGGGGCCGGCACGGCGACGTACCACTACGACCCGGCCAGCCGTCGGTCCCGCCGCCCCGTCAGCAAGGAGCACGCCCACCGGGACTTCCACAGCCTCGGCTACTACGACAAGCACGGGCGCATCGTCCGCGGCACGGTGACGGTCGAGGGCGTCGACTTTGCCTTCCAGTACTTCTACAAGAAGAACCCCAAGAGCAAGAGCGGCGGCGGCAGCAACATCAGCAACTCGGCCATCCTCCACGCGCGCTTCCGCATGGCCGGCACGGGCGACTCGCTGGCCGTCTACTGGGGCGCGCCGGTAGACCGCGAAGACTTCTCGTGGGTGCCGTCCAAGTTCGTCGGCCTCATCGTCAAGCGCATAGGCGGCCGCACGTACACGACCGAGTACGACTACTCGCACCGGCGGGACCCCGTGGTAACGACCTTCCTCGAGGAGGAGGGCGGCCGGCGGACGGCCCTCGCCAACACGCCCGAGCTGTTCGCCCACGAGGCGGTGCTTCTGGCGCTCCCCAAGGACAATGCCTTCGACGCCGACGACCTCCTCATCTACCACAGCCCGCTCCAGATCCGGCAGATGGTGCGGCGGGCCAAGAACAAGACGCCGGGCCTCCTCTCGCGCCTCAACCCGCTCGGCTGGGCCGGCCGCTGGAACGTCCGCGTGTACAAGCCGGTGCCCACCTGGCGCATCCGCACGGAGCTCTGGGGCCGGTGGCTCAAGACCAACGACCTCGACGCCGTCACGGCGTGCTGGGTCGATGAGCTGGTGCTCCGCGAGGAGCCGCTCCTCCGGGCGTACTGGCGGGCCCGCGACGCCGGCCGTCTCGAGGAGGCGCTCCGGGTGCTCGACGACAACGTCGACCAGATCGTGTCGGCCATCGACATCGAGACGGACGTGTCCGAGGTGACGCTGCTGTCGATCAAGACGGCGGACCTGTACGTCATGGGCCTCGGCAAGGACGCCAACCCGGTGACGACGCGGCCGCAGGACTGCTACAGCGACACGGCGGACCGCATCTCGGTCATCTTCAACGACATCGGCTGCTGGCCCATGGCCCCCGGTGGCGTGTCCAACTGCCGGCGCGACCTGGTCAACGGCCACAGCACGATCCGCAACCACGTGCTGGCCGAGTGCGCCAACGACTACGGCGTGCCGCGCTTCCAGGTTGAGAAGAACGTCCAGTCGCTCAAGCTGCTGCCGCTCTGGGGCCTCGACGGCGGCACCGCCCACCACGGCATCATGGACGACCTGCTCGAGTCCGAGGTCGACGCCAAGATCGACGACACCGAGGTCCAGCGCGACATCGTCGACACCTTCATCCCCCTGCTGACCGAGTTCGTGCGCGGCGCCCGCACCAAGCGCCTCGCCCGGCCGGACCTCGTCCGCCTGAGCAACGCCATGCTGTCCATGGCCAAGTACTACGAGCACAAGGACTACACCAAGACCTGGAAGGCCCCCGAGGTCGAGCAGGCCTGGGTCGCCGCCTGGCTGGCCCCCTACGACGACGACCCCAACGTGGCCTCGCCCTCCGAGTGCTTCGACGTGGCCCGGCCCTCCATGTTCGACTTCCGCCAGTCCCTCCACATCTACCTCGCCTACTTCTTCATCTTCGCCGTCGGCGTGCCCCAGACCTGCCCGCGCGTCTTCCAGAGCACCCACCACGGCATCAGCTCGCTCTTCGGCATGGTGCTCAAGTACCGCCGCGGCGTCACCTTCGGCATCTGGGACCACGCCATCCTCTGGCGCGAGTGCTGCCTCAACATCTCGCCGGCCCAGTCGGAGCTCCCCGTCTCCGTCCAGTCCATGCTGCTGGCCGGCATCGGGCTGGCCACGCGCCTGGCCTACTTCCACGCCGACGTCGTCATGCCGTGCGCCTCGCTCTTCAACCCCATGTGGGAGGCCGAGATCGGCACCGACGGCTCGCGCCTCTGCAGCCGCAACGCCTTCCGCCGCAAGATCGACCCCATCGTCAACGGCATCTCCAACATGGACGCCTACAACCCCGTCGACAAGATCCGCACCGACGTGCCCACCGTCGTCATGCTCTCCAACGTCCAGATGATCAAGGGCGTCAAGGCCGCCATCCAGGCCGCCGACCTCATCGTCAACCGCTTCGGCTTCACCGACTACCGCCTCGTCGTCTACGGCGCCAAGGACCGCCAGCCCTCCTACGCCCTCGAGATGGAGAAGCTCATCGTCGACGCCAAGCTCACCGGCCGCGTCGTCCTCGCCGGCTTCGGCAACTCCAAGGAGGTCCTCAAGGACGCCTGGCTGTTCATGAACTCGTCCATCTCCGAGGGCCTGCCGCTGGCCATCGGCGAGGCCGCCCTCGCCGGCGTGCCCATCGTCGCCACCGAGGTCGGCGCCACGGCCCTCGTCCTGACCGACCCCGACACCCCCGGCCGGCGCTACGGCGAGGTCGTGCCGCCCAACGACCCGCTGGCCCTCGCCCGCGCCCAGATCAGCATGCTCGCCATGGTCGGGCCGTGGGCCGCCTTCACCGACCGCGAGGCCCTGCCCGAGGCCGAGCGCAGCCCCGTGCTGCCCGACGACATCTCCGCCTCGGACGTCGAGTGGCTGACGCGCCGCTTCTACGCCCGCGCCGCCGACCGCCGCAAGCTCGGCCTGCTCTCGCGCCAGGTCGTCCTGCGCAGCTTCCACGGCTCGCGCTACCTGCGCGAGCACGAGCAGATGTACTGGATCCAGTGGCACCTCGCCCAGATGCGCGAGGACCCGGCCCTGCGCGCCCGCCCCTACCGCTTCGGCTGCATGGAGCCGCTGCGCTACGCCGAGGGCGGCGACGACGCTGTTTCCGAGGAGCTCGGCGAGAAGACCCAGACCATCATGCTGACGCCGCACGGCCGTGGCACCTACGAGGCCGTGTGATGGCCTGCTGCTGCCCCTAATGCTGCTCCTACTGCTGCCCCTAATGCTGCCCCTACATGCGGCTCCTACATGCGGCTCTTTCATGCTGCTCCTTATATACATACACGTATTCGTACGAACATTTCCTTATTGTTGTCTGCTTGGCGTTAGAGATGGAAAATACCCAGAGATTGGACGCACAAGCGTGGCCAGGTCATATAATGCATAGTATTAATATCACAACCGTCAATAATTCTACTGCTCGCGACATCTGTGACATGAGGGCATCTGTGATGTGAGGTGAAGATCCAGGTGTGTTCTGGTCGATGTGCTGATCTATATTTGTGCAGTTTTGGGAGAGCAGGCTGGATCAGAAGATGATGATGGGATCAAGAGCGAGGAATGAAACCACCCTCTCATGTTTCTGTCAAGCCAGTTCTTTGATATCATCTCTCGTGATTTGCACATCGTCTGCCGGTCGTCTGTCACCCCCGATCTGCTTACCCCCAGACCAGTCGTCTGCCAGCTCCAGCAATGCGCCTCACCTGGACTTGCACGGTGATCAATGGGCATTTTCCTGCAGGATGAGCCAACCCATCCAAGGGCCTTACGCTGCTTGGCGGAAAGAATTCGCCGCTTGTCAGTCACGTCAGCACCGAACAACATTCTGCTGCTGGTTCCCATGCATAGCTATCGTACATCCCCCTCAACACGGTATCAGCAGCGTTCCCATTCCTCATTCACAGGCCGCACTTCATCAGCCGAGAGCAAGTATTAGGTGTAAATCATTACGCATTAAGGTATACTCTAATCACTAATCATATCTTCTTGAGACCATCGCATCAGCGCACGACGTTCTCCTCGTCGGCGCGACGCACGACCGTCTTCTCCTCGGCCAGGGTCTGCTCGTCGTTGAGGTGGGGGTTGCGCAGGGTCGCGGCAAAGGCGATCAGCGGCACGCAGAGGCAGATACCGGCGATGCAGAGCAGGCGCTGGACGTGCTGGTACGAGGCGATGATGGCGGTGCGCTCGGGGGTGCCGACGGGGTACTCGAGGATCAGGGAGAAGGGGTCCTGGTAGACCATCTGGGCCAGGGTGTCGTTGCCGAACTCGCTCAGCCTGTCGCCCAGCTCGGAGGGCAGGAACTGGGTCCAGAAGGCGCCGGACACGGTGTTGCCAAAGGCGGAGCCGATGTTATAGGTCGCGAGGTAGAGGCCGGTCATGACGGCGAGGTGCTCGTGGTCCAGAGCCGTCTGCAGCGAGGCCTGCGCCGGATAGGGGAACATGCCGCCGGCGATGCCGAGGAGGACCTGGGCGCCGATGACGCCGGAGCTCTGGGCGCCCGAGGGCGAGCCGCGGAAGTGGATGAGCAGGCCGAAGGCGACGAGGAAGAGGACGGTGCCGGCGACGATGAAGACCTTGAGGCGGCGGACCTTGAAGACGATGAAGCCGAGGATGAAGCCGGTGATGACCGAGACGAACGAGTAGAGCGAGGTGATGCGCGTGGCGGCGGCGACGGACATGTCAAAGGCGACGATCAGGACGGTAAACAGGTAGTTGCCCTGCATGTACCAGGCGAAGTTGAGGAACAGGGCGATGCCGAGGGCGCCCCAGACGCCGCGGTCGCGCATCAGGGAGAAGGGCACGAGGGGGTGGGGCGCGCGCATCTGCCAGAAGACGAAGGCGGGCACGCAGAGGATGCCGATGACGAGGGGCGCGATGATCTTGGCCTGGGACCACTGGGACTGGAAGCCGCCGGCGAGGGTGAAGGGCACGAGGATCAGGGCGAAGACGGCGATGACGAGGATGATGCCGATGACGTCGAGGCGCCAGAAGAGGTCGGCCATGCCGGCCTTGAAGCCGAGGACCTGGAAGGACGTCTTGTACTTGTCGAGCAGGCCCATCTTGCGGGCGCGGCGGCCGACGATGGACAGGGAGACGATGAGGGGCACGGCGCAGAAGGGGTAGATGATGCACCACATGCCGATGCCCCAGCGCCAGCTCAGGCTGCCGAGGAGGACGGGCTCGGAGATGTCGCCGCTGACCCAGGTGTTGATGATGAAGGGGGCGGCGGGGATGTAGCTGAAGAGCAGGCGCGCGCGGGTCGAGGTGATGTCGCCGATGATGACCATGACGAGCAGCATGATCATGGTGTAGCCGATCTGGTAGATGACGGCGCCGGCGGCGAACGTCTCGACGTTGTTGGACACGGTCTCGACGATGGTGCCGACGACGTAGAAGAAGACGGACAGGCAGACGAGCTCGACGCGGCCGAAGACGTCGGCGATCTTGGCGGCGGTGGGCTGGGCGGCGGCGGCGATGACGGAGCGCAGGACGCTGATGGTGGCCAGCAGCGAGTGGGACTGGAACGAGGCCGTGGCGAAGGGCTGGTAGGCGTAGCGGAGGGTGCCGTCGAGGCCGTAGGCGTAGGCGACGAGGAAGACGCTGAAGAAGATGAAGAGGCGGTCGGTGCGGGTCATGACGCTGGTGATGGCCTCGATACGGGCGACGCCGTACGACTTCTCGTCGAGGGCCACGGGCGGGGCCACGGGACCGGCGGCGGCGGCGGTGGTGAGGCCATCGTGGCCGAAGGGGGCCGGGTCGCGGATGTTGCCCTTCTCGTCGGCCTCGTGGGAGCCCGAGTTGGAGCGCGCGGGCGACGCGGGGGCGGGGGTCGCCTTGTCGGCCATGGTGCTATGCTGTGCTGTCTGGGGTCAGCGGTGCTCGTGGCAGCGGTGCTCGTGTCTGGTGTTGCGAGATGGTGATGGTGATGGATGGGGAGGTGGGGAGGGTGTGATGGGGAGGAGGTCGCGGCATTTGTAGCTGCCACGGCCATCCGGGGGAGGGTGGAGAGAATCCACGGCCAGGAGTTGACATACCGGAGGAAGCTCAACTGCAGGCGGGAGATCAGGGCAGATCGGATCAGATCGAGTCGAACCAGATCAGATCAGTGACGCTGTCGGATGGAGAGGTGACGCTGTCGGATGAAGGGAGGCACACCAGGAGGAGGGAAGGGGAGTGAAGCAATCGGGTGGGATGGCATTCCCTTATGTAGAAGCAGGAACCCCGCGCGAGAAAAGATTGATTGCTCCTGCTCCTGCTGCTCCTGCCCTGCACCGGTTATCCTTTCCTCCCCCGACGTGGAGGAGAAGTTTCCTGGGACAGAGCGACCCGGGCGAGGCGACGGCCAAGGAGGCGCTACTGCCCGGAGGCGGAGCGTGGTCCCCTACTACCCTGTCACCCTGACCACCAGTGGGTCGTGCTTGCTTGCCAGCGCGGTTGGGTCGTTGTGGTTCACTCCTGCCAGTGCCTGTGCTCGTGCCTCGGAAAGCGCAGATGATTCCACGACCCAGTAAAAAAAAAACCTGCCCACTCGTTCGTCCCTGCCCCGAGCCAATGGCCGCTCGGCACCAGCTCGGTGTCTCCAACCGAATCCCTGTCCGTGGCTTGATCTTTCTCCATCTGATAAGATGGAGCGGGGCCACCGAATCCAACAGCCGGGATCGGACAGGGGTGCTCCTCCCCCCCTTCATCCAGGTGCCTACGTTGCCTTTGAGGCCCTGAAGAGCGCCCCAACGCCCCCGGCGTCAGCGGCGGTTCCCTCGCTGCAGCCACTCTGCAGCCGCCTGTCTGTCAGTGCCTTGCCTGTTTTGCCCTGCCAGCGCCAGGGCCCTGCCAGTCCTCCGCTGCTCTTCCTGACCTTCCTCAGACCTTCGATCAGGCATCATCAGCTGTTGCACTCCCTCGTATGATGGTGACCATCCGACCATACGCCGCCGACATTGTACATTCGCCGTCTCCAGTTTTAAATGAGACGATCGGTCTTCGCATCCTCGGCCTCCGCGTCCAGACCCCCTCGGTCGTCCTGGCCCGCCTGGTTCGTCTGGGTACGAGGGTCGCTAGCCCCAAGGTACGTAAGACGGCGGCCGAAGGAATCCCTTAGGCCCGGACGAAAACAGAAGATTTTTAACGAAAGAGTTTTTATCAGATCAAACTACCAGACTTGGCCTGGGCCCTCCGCTCCGCCAACGCCCCGCCGAGCGCCCGCCCAAACCTTCCATCGGCTGCCTCCTCTTGGCCGGCGCGAGGGATGCGCGCAGGGTGATGCCGCTCACCCGTCATCACCCAACCCGCCCTCCCGTCCTTTTCAGCACCACGACGACCGAGCGAGGGGACGGTGAGCGATCCGAGAGGCGTCTGCACTCCAGGAGCATTCCTGCCGCCATAACCGCCACCGCTGCACCCACGAGGCCAATCGAGGGGGTCCCGCGCCCCCCCCTCAACAAGCAACAAGCAAGACCCCTACTGGAGAATGCCGCACTGGATCGCCGCACCGTCTGCGTTCGTCAACGCGCGAAAATAAGAAAAAGATCCATCACGGATCGATCTGTCTCGCCCTCCCCATTGGACGGTTCCATCAGCACCATGTGGGACGCAACCACGATCTCCATCCGCTGTCATCTCCTTCCACGCGCGCTCCAAGGCCCCCTCTCGTCTGTCCTCGCTACGACATGCCTCCGACCTGGGCGCGTCGTCAGGAGATGCCATTTCTCCGACGTTCAATTTCTCCTCGCGTCGGCAGAGCGTCTGGCCATCCTGGTGCCCATTTGACGGCAAATTTTCAGCACTACGGAAAGGACTGGATCGCAATCCATGCTTTCCTTCCACGGCCGAGATGCCAAACTGACTCGACATTCCATCGCCGGGACGTGTTTTGCAGGTCCGGTCCCGTCCTGTCCAAAAGTTCCCTTTGTTGTCTGACGGCTGACGGCTGAACCCTTGACTCGGTGACGCCGGCATCCCGTCACATGCAACGTTCCCCGTCTGCCGCCGTGCATATGCACGCTGATTCCATCAACAAACGCGCCTGGCCG